>JAPYXD010000677.1:13187500-14387500 GCA_030998225.1 Diplolepis rosae
CTACACTCAAGCCGACTCGACCAATGCTTTCCACAGGGAGCGTGGCTTCTGTCGTTCACCTTATATGCTTATAAGGTTGGCATAGGTGTGTCGGATATAGGAAAAGGTACATAGCGTATATATATATATATATCGATATATATGTATATGTGTACACTAGACTCGTAGGGAGGATAGTGGTATGAAGATGAACTACAAGTTAAAGCCGCGCCGTCATATTAATATTGACTCTAGACTATTCTGTGTATACTGTTGAGTTATACTGTAACAGACTATATACTAGGGTCTAGACTTGCCAGACTAGACGTATTCGAGTGTGAACAGCTGTTCAATATACCACCTTTCCACTTTCCACCTTGTTTTTCATCCGCGAGGAAATATACATGCTCGATCTATTTCACACTTTTAAACGCAGATCATTTTTCCTTCATTTTCTAAATTACCTTTGTGTCTTTAGGTTTTTTCTAGTCCTAGAAATATTAGTCACATTAATCTATTTATTGTGATTTTTAGTATAATTTACTTTTTGAAGTTCGAAATTCTTATTGGAGGCTGTTAGAAATGTTATAAAATTAGCGAAATTTTTAAGTGACAAATTTAATGGAAAATTATGTTATTAGAGTACTTTTGAGAAAAAGTATCTTGAATTTATTAAAGATTGACTGAATTTTCCGACTTTTTTTTTTTAAATTACGAAACTGTAAAAGAATTTTCAATTAGACGTAACTGTATAAACACTGGGAAAAATTGCTGTTGTAATCTTACAATAGTGTAATGGAAGATTAATATCAAAAAGTGATTTAATTTTAGAACATATAATGTATTATAATTTCACAACTGATGCATAGAAAAAATTTTCTCGGTAAACATTATAAAAGAGTTTTATAAAACGCGGAAATACCCCAAGTGCGAAATTAGATACGGCCCAACACTGGCCCAGCATCGCCAAAAATTTGCCGAAGATCGGCTGCCAATATCGTGCCGTTGCTGGAATGATAACTCCGGTATGCACTTGGCGGCCAATGCTGGCCCAAACTCTGGCCGCCAGCACTTGTTTTCGGCACAGCAACGGGCCAATGCTGTGCCGAACTCTGGTTTTCTCACTTCCAGGATGGTTTGCCCTGGTAAAAGTGACACATGGCGCAGTAATGTGCCGTCCATGAGCCTGACTCTGGCTCTTCTACTTTGAGAACTGGATGCCATAGTAAAAATGACAATCGGCTTGGTATAGGGTCGATACTGGGCCATGTTTCGGCTGAAGGTCGGTAAATTTAAACAGTCGAAAAAGTCCGCCGTCGTCGGCCCAGCACTTGACCGATGCAAACAGTGACACTGGCCCAATAACAATGGCCGACTCTTGGCTGCCGAGATTGGGCCAATATTGTGCCGTATTATCACCTTCGGCAATTCGCACTTGGGTACACTGTTAGAAATTTCTGTATTTAATTTTTATACGCATTTGTATATATTTTAATAATGTCTCTTAATTTTATTATATTTTTATCGAAAAGTTATTAAATTTAATATGAATGTATATTTATTTTATATAATATACAAATTTATTAATTTTAATTTACCACTTGTATATGAGGCGCTTAGAGCAAAAGGAAAGTAAATATTGTTGTCATAGAAAAGTGAAATATAAAAACGGTTGGAGCAAAAGGAAGACAAATCTCCTTCAGCCGTAAAGCGAAACAAAATAAACTTGGAGCAAAAGAGAGACAAATATTTTTTAGCAATAGAGCGAAACAAAATAAATTTTGAGGAAAAGAGTGACTCGGTTGTCTCGCTTTTGCTTCAACATTAAAGCAGAACACCCGAGTCTCTCTTTTCCTCCAACTTCATTTTGTTTCGCTTTACCGCTGAAGAAAACTTGTCTCTCTTTTGCTCCAACTTTATTTTGTTCTGCTTTACCGCTGAAGAAGATTTGTTCTCCTTTTGCTCCAACCGTTTTTATGTTTCACTTTTCTATGACAACAATATTTACTTTCCTTTTACTCTAAGCGCCTCATATTAAAGTCTATTAAAATTAATAAGATTTTTAACAGTGTTACCGCAGACGAAATTACGTCAGTTTCCAAATCTATTGTGTACGGCAGAAAAGTATTCTCTGTCGAATTGACTATTACGTTTTTATTTAAAATTGACATATTCTAGTTCTGCAATATTAAAATTTTAAGTCTGAAATATTATCTTGTGAATTGCGGAATCTAGAGAATTTGGTAGAAAGTGTGTTTCTAGAATTTAGTTCTCACCATTCAAATTAGATTATTATGACCAGCCACGCGTCGCAGTCGCCTGGCGGGAAAATTTAAATGACCCGACACCATAAATCACGAAACCTTGCGGTCTTGCCGTTTTAGTTAAGGCGGGGTTGTTAAAATATCTTCTCTTGCACTTACGTTGTGTCGACCTCAGGTCTATCTATATACCCTATCCTTGAACGTGCCGTATTCCAAAGGCCACTTCTTTGTAAGCTCTGTAGTTCATTAGAAACCAAAACGTTTTTGTGTCGTCTCAATGTCGGGGAAAGTGGCGCTGGGATTTTCGATGTTTTTTATGCGATCGCACGATCAAGCATAAGGTACGTAGTTATTACATTAGGCAAGTGAGTATTCACCTGTAGGACAGTAAATCATTTAAAATCCAATGTATTTGAAGTCACGTTTGGGCATTTCGCAACTTTGGAAGTTTTCGAATTTTAGAGTTTCGTGGGAATTTCATTTATACCACTGCCATTTAGCACTTTTATAGAAACAATAGATTACATTTTCATAAAGTTATTCAAATAATATAATAGTTTTAATAATCGTTTTTGAATAACTTTAGTGACCTGTTATTGCAACTTCCGTCATTTGACATGACCTTGAATATTTTCTAAAAGTTATAACGTGAAGTATTTATCGATTTTAAATAGTCTTGGACTCATTCAAAAAGTAAATTACCATAGAATTTTGACAATATCTTCAGAAAAATGTGTCCATTTTTTGCTTCAATTTACCAGAGTTCAAGGCAAAGCTAAAGAAATCTTAACCTTCGTTATTTTTAAAAAGTTTTTAAAATTATTTAATGTTTACAATGGAGATAAGACTTTAATTAATATTTGTATACATAAGAAAAAGTACACTGTTGGAATTTTCTACCATAATTTCCCGAAACACGTGACTAGAGTTTTATTCAGTTACAGTTTCGTAAAATTAAGATAGAATTTCAGAAAATTCAGTTACTTTAGAGTAAATTTACTTGCATTGGTAAATTTTGAAACTTATAACAGGAATAATTTTACGTTTTGGATAACTGAAGTTTTATGCAGATACATGTAACTGAAAATTTTGTTACAGTTTCGTAATTTTATGATAAATGTTTTTAAAATTCTGTTACAATTTGGTAGTTTTAAAATACATTTTATGAAAATTCAGTTGAGTTTCAAAATATTCAGTACATTTTTCGCGATTTTAAGATAGCTTTACTCAAAAACATCATAAATATCGTTAAATTTCACGTTACCTTTGTAACATAAAAATGTTGTAAATTTGCGAACATCCCAGTGCAGTCGAAAGCGTCTTTTTTTCCACAGAAATATTTCAAATTCTTTGAAATTTCTAACAGTGTCTATAGTAATAAAATGAGGATCTTTTACTTCTATTTATTTTACGATAAAAAAGTATTCTGGTGTTTTTACTTGAAGTTTTCTTTAAATTTAATAAATTCATCGAAAACCAATGTTTTACGGATAGAAGGCTGAGTTGGAAGCCAAAACTAGCATTCTGATAACTGAGATGTTAAATTACGATGCACCAATACAAAATATGGTTCTTCCAAGTTGCGAGCGCATCTTTGTTTGTTCTATCTATGTGATTGAATTCACCAAAAACATCTGTGTGCTGTTACCATAAAATCTATAGTTATACTGGAGAGTGCAACGAAGTTGATGCAAAAGCTCCAAGAAGTTTACACTTCCAAAGGTCAAACTCACAGAATCGCTGTACCAAATCAGACGTGAAAGGTCAATGACTTCGTCGGTTTTAACTTGAGTAGGGAGCTGTTTTCTGAAAAGAATCACACTCGATAAACTCAAGAGCCTTACGTTGTTTCCATCCAAAGTGCCAATCTGATCAAAGTTTCAGATGTGATTTTATCCATTCTGTCTTCCACTCTTGAAGAAAATACATAGTTATCTGCATTTCACAGATAGGCAATTTTTCAAAAATAAAAAGTTATCTAGTTCTATGTTCACTAGCTCTCACTTACATTTTATATTTAAGAAGATGACAATGACATTTTGAATTCCCAAATAAATAAAAGCTTTGATAAATTATTGCTCGGCATATCACATCTTTTGATAAAATGATTTTAAAAACTTGATAGTAAAATTGAAACGTTCAAATAAATTTCAATCTTTTCTGCTTTATCGTTAAATCCTCTGTGTGAAGTATGGATTATTCACGAGAGATTTATTTCTGATTAAAAGAACGTTTTATACTTTATTTGGAAAAATTGGAAAATCTCAAGAGCTTTGTTCGAGTCAATGGAAAGAGGTATCGGAAAATGAACGTGGCCGCCAGAGGTCGAGAAATTGTATAAATAATGAAACGAGTAATACACAGTGCGTGTGTGAGGAAACACGTTCAAGAGGGCTGGAGCACGTATGGAGGAGCGAAGCGATTATTATTATTTAACCTCTTCACCGGCGCGACCGTAAATTTTACAAGCGCCGCAATTCTTGCCGTGACCATGGCGCCCGCGCCCGTTAAACTTCCACATGTGGGCACACACGCGGCTTTAAATAGATAATCGCGCCTCATTTGAAATAGTGGAAATCCATTTAAACACCACCCTCTCGTCATCGTTAGCTCGACCAGTAATTCATTTGACAATTTCGACGTTTTGGTGATAGAACATTTTGATTCTGATTTTATCTATCAAATAGAATCTAATCCTCCGATTTTGTAATTCATTTATACATTTATTGACGATCAAGTCTGATACAAATAAATTCAGTTGATTTTATCAACTCGGAACTAAGTGAGAAAGATTTTATTTAAAATTCCATTTCAGAGATTTGTTCATAATAAATGTTTAATTACATAAATATGGAATAAGAGTGCACACGGAGAAAAACTCTGTTACATTTTCTAAGTCCACGAGTTGAAATAATGAAGCATTAAGTTTATCGAAATTTAACAGATATTTTAGTACGATTCACTGCTTTTTTGTACACTCTTAGAAATGTTCGAAAACTTACAAAAATTTTATGCTACACTGAAAAAACAGTATAGCTAAGAGAACTATATTTTGGTCCTCAGAACCAGAAAATATTGCTATCAGACCAATGCTACGGTATGGTCCTCAGAACTATACGAGTATAGGTGAGACAGCTATACAAGTTCGTTGATATTTCAATACCATGTATAGCGATCGTAAACAAAATATTATGCCATCGTTATCGCTCTTGTGAATTTTCGCGTGTGATAAAACAATCCGCGATACGCCAAAACGATCTTTTAAAGAATGAAAAAATGCTCCAAACAAATCGACAAACGCTTTAAAAAAACGCCTCGAAAAAATTACACTTCTTTCTCATTTCGAGGTTAGAGTCGCGTGCATGCGAAGCAATGTATAGGTCGCGCGGCAAACCAGTATAGTTGTCTCACCTATACCGCATGGGTCGAGACACTATATACCGGTATAGGTCGAACAGCTATACTGTTTTTTCCGTGTACAAAGGTAACGTAAAATTTGACGATATTTATGATGTTTTTGAGTAGAGCTATCTTGAAATTTTTATAAAATTATGAAACTGTAACAGAATTTTTATCAAAGTAGTCATAAAATTACGAAACTGTTACAAAATTTTCAGTTAGATGTAACTGCATAAAACTTCAGTTACCCAAAAAATGTTCTGAAATTATATCTTAATTTTACGAAACTGTAACTGAATAAGACTCCAGTCACGTGTTTCAGGAAATTACAGTATAAATTTCTAACAGTGTAAACATAACAGTTTTTTCGATACAAATTACTGAAATGCCTGTTAAATTTAGAGAATAAGGTACTTTCTTTAAAATGTTAATTTAACAGGCATTTCTCTAATATTTATCGACAAGTCTGCCATGTTTACAAAAAGCGGTGAATTTAACTGAAATAACTGTTAAATTAAGATAAATTTTATGCTGTTACTATTTTCATCAATGGACTCATTAAATTCAACAGATTTTAATTAATTAGTTAAAACTTGTAATAACGTGAGTCATACTTTTCATTAAGCTGTTAATTTTATAATTAGTCTTGCTTTTAATACTTCTTTAGTACTTCCACAAATAAGCCTCAAGTTACCGCATGTGGTTCAGTATTCCACGTTGATCTCTGCTCTTTAAATATACATATATTGTGAGTGGTTGTCGAATGTGGCGGCTGCATGAAAAGGCTAATCGAGTTTCCGATCGTTTTTATTAGTATGTATAGTGTACTTAGGTCAAGAGTTTGCTTAGCGTTCGCGACACGAGTCTCCACCAGAATATAAAATATTTCGAATCAAACACTTTCCGATTTCATGTACACTGATATCGAATCGCAATTTCAACTTGTTATTCAAACGAAACGCAATAAGAGGAAAATAATTGACTATATCTCAAATGTTTTTATTTTAACAATCGCGAAGAACAATAATCAAATAAAAATTATATTTCATCAGATATGAGAAAGTATTGGTTTTACGTGAAAACCTATAATCTATCAAATTTCCTAATTTCCTAAATACCACACGCCCTTTCACTCATGTTTACAATAAGGGAAATTTTACTTTAATCGCAGTATTGAAACATTAATACAAGAAATTCAATGCTTAAGGTAGTACGATTACGAAAATTAGACCGCAGGCAAAAAGTAGATAATTTTGCTTTCAAGAATAGCAATATTATTATTGAAAAGCTAATTTGAAAGAGAAAAGATTATTTTTTATGAAAAAAATTTGAAATACAAAAAAATAATTTTATTAATAAATTTTATTTTTGCCCAAACTTATTTTCTTATCGCTTCGAGCCAAATTTTTAAAAATGATGCGATTCTAATAAATTACGGTTCATTTGTTTAGGAAAAAGATTCTCTACAACTTGACCGTTTCCGATTTTTGAAAATGAATTCTTTAATGGCTGAAATTATGAAAAAACAATTTTTCAAAACAACATTTTTATAAACAAATTGCTGTATTTGATAATAATTAATTCAATTTCAAAAATAGGAAACGGTCAAGTGGTAGAGAATCTTTTTCCTAAAAAAATGAACCGTGATTTATTAGAATCGCATCATTTTTAAAAATTTGGCTCGAAGCGATAAGAAAATAAGTTTGGGAAAAAATAAAGTTTATTAATAAAATTATTTTTTTGGGTTTCAAATTTTTTTCATAAAAAATAATCTTTTCTCTTTCAAATTAGCCTTTCTATAATAATATTGCTATTCTTGAAAGCAAAATTATCTATTTTTGCCTGAGGTCTAATTTTCGTAATCGTACTACTTTAAAAGTGTAACGTTTTATAAAAAGAAATACCATCTTGGAGAGTAAACAAAAATTATTAGGTAAAAGTAGTGAGAAAATCCTAAAATGAAGAATACACGGAGAAAAATAGAGATCAGAAGAATATGAATGGTTATTAAAAACCAGGAATGGCCAGCAGGTGAGAAAAGAGAGTGTTACGCAGTCTGGGAATGTGTTCTGTACTGTTTAATAATCTCTTTTCTTACTTAGTAGTCATTCCTGGTTTTTAGTAATCATAAATATTTTTCTGATCTCCATTTTTCTCCGTGTAGCTTTTTCTATCAGTGATGAAATTATTATGCAAAAATTGCGAAATGGTGTAGCTTTTACCACCACATGGTGAAACTTTTTCTAGCAATATATGTTTTATTTTATAATGATAATTCTAAAAAATATTAGGAATCTAAGGAAAATTGACCCAGAAACAGTTTCTTTGATATACGGTCAAAGAAATAATTCCTTTGAACCCTGGTGATAATTTAGAACCGTCTTGGTACCGCGCCAGTACCGCAGAAGGATTTTCAGTACTGGCACAGTACTGGCAAAAGCACGCCCTACCACCGGCGCGGCTCCGAAAGGTAACTTGGCTGAAAGTTGTCCATCGATACTGGCGCGGTACTGGACATCGGTACCAAGCCAGCACTGAAATCTGTAGTGGTTCAGTACTGGCATTACTCTGAAGTCGGTTGTTAGCCGACACTTGGTCTCAGGACTCGGGCTGTACTATGCCAGTACCGGGCCAACCATCGACCCGGTCCCAACTGTCCAGTACAGGAATTGCTCCTTGTTTACAACTGGTGCAGTACTGTGCCGTTTGTAAATACTGGCATGAATCCGACTTTTCCACCTGGGAATTGAAGGAAGTTTTGTTGATTCAAAAAAAATTTCTTTACTGAAACAAATCTACTTCTTTGGATCAATGAAAATTTTTTTGAATTAACAAAACTTTCTTTAGTTGAAAGAAATTCTTATTTTGATTCGAAGAAACTGTTTTCTCAGTGAAAGATTCGAAAAATGATTTTAAAAGTTAGTATAGGTTATAGATAGTTTAATATATTCCATATCAAATTATCATCATAGTTCATCTACTCTCTAAATTTGAATCAGTAAAAATCTACTGATTATCAGTGAAATTTGACTGATTCGAATAGCTAAAAAGAGGTTACTGTAAATCAGTCAAATATCACTGATTATTTCAGTGAAAATTGACTGATTTGACAGTGAAAAATATTTTTTTCATTGATGAATTAGTGAAAATTAACTGATTTAACAGTGAAAAATATTTTTTCACTGATGAATCAGTGAAAAGGCAAATCACTGATTCAATCAGTGAAAATTTGACTGATTCAGATTTAGAGAGTAAAGTTCAGTATTTCGCTGTCAAAAATTTGTATATTATTACACGTTTTTCCCTAAATTGAAATGTAGTTTAGCAAAAATTGTTAACATTGATTTCTCCTTGCAGTAATGGCAATGCTCTAAAAATCCAAAAAAATATTTTACTTATTTTATAGCTGATCAGAATGAATTTGAAAGGCAGATTTTTATCATTAATTTTAGAATAATAAGATGAAGAGAACAATTATTTCACGTGAGAAATGAAGGATTTAATGAGTTATTTAATTTATTTATGTTGGGTGAATATAAAATATTTTCAAATAATTTCCTGAGATTCTCAATAACTTCGTCAATTCCCCTTCGTCTTCCGGCCCTTGAGATCCGTCCATTTCCGGCACAGTGGTTTATAAACCAACTCAGCGAAATTTGCTCGAGTACCACTAATTGTAAGTATTTCTAAGCAAGTATCTACTACATCATTAAATAAAGAAGTGTGAGAACAAACCAGTGAAGAAAAGTAGATGCAGAGTTTGTGGTTTTGTACAAGGGAAACTCAGAAAGAAGAATACGAGGCTGAGAAAAAATTTAACGGCTATAAGATAAAAGGCAAAGCGAAAATTATCTTTGTCTCGAGGGTTTGCCGTACACTCAATGCGATATTTCATCGCTACTTTAGAAGATGAAATATAACTCTTTTGGTTGAGTGCTAGCAAGGATAAGTTTTAAACTAAATGGAAGGGATGAGTCTGATCAGTATATTACTTTTTACTATTCATCCAATTTTTCTTAGACAAAAGTACTGCACCAAACTTAACAATGTGGGACAGTTTGATTGAAATAGTTGACCATAACTGTGTTTATTTCCACAATAAGAAATTTCGATTCTTTACTTGGCTCTTTCTTCATGCGTCGCTCTCTGGATAATGGAAAAGTGACTTCTTAGTAGTAAATTATCTTCCTAGACATCTTCAACTCGTTTCTTGCAGTCCGTTTTACTTAGTGGAAGTGCAGTTTTTATAGCAAACAAACGTTTTGTCTTAGTCATGACTTTTTTACTTAATATTTCTATTTTTGAATGGAGCAAAATAAATGTCCAGTATTAGTATTTTGATGATATGATGGTTAAAGATTTTTTATTTTATTTATATTAGACTATGGGAGATGTATCTTGATGATATACTTACAGTTCTGAGCGTTCATTGAACGATAGAAGGTATTTTTTTTTAAAACAAATTGATTACTTTTTGCCCCAGTAAATTCAAAAGTAGCATATATTTCGTGGCTGTATATTTAAGAGCCTTGAATAATATACATAAAAATGAATTACGTTTTGAAAAAAGAAATTTTGGTATCGTTCAATGAACGTTTAGAACCGTAGGTACATATCTTGATATTTAAATTCAGTATCGATGTTAAACTCAAATATTCAAAATATTTTACAGTAAAAGGGGGAAAATATACCTTATGCGCTGTTAAAACTGAGAGAGATTAATATTTCACATCATTTTTTCGCGAAATGAAGGGAAGTACGATTCTTATAAATACTAGATTGAAGATAATCTTCATTGGTAAAAATTTATGATTAGGATATAATTATAATTATAGTTTTATGGTCATATGCTCTGTTAGAAATGTCCGGATATTTACAAAATTTGTATGCTACAAAGGTAACGTAAAATTTTACGATATTTATGATGTTTTTGAGCAAAGGTATCTTAAAATTTCAAAAAATGTACTGAATTTTCTGAAATATTTCTTAATATTATGCAACTCAACTGAATTTTCATAAAATGTATCTTCAAAATACTAAACTGTAACAGAAGTTTTATAAAATTTATCATAAAATTACGAAACTGTATGTACTTACAGTTTTGAACGTTCATTGAATGATAAAAAGATTTTTTTTTGAAACTAAATGATTGGTTTCTTCTTCATCAAAATAAAAAGTAGCGTATATTCAAAAACAGATTGTATATTTGTAAGGCTCTAAATATAAACATAATAATTAATTTTGTATTGAAAGAAAAAATTTTGTCATCGTTCAATGAACGTTCAAAACTGTAAGTACATCGAAACTGTAACAAAATTTTCAGTTACCCAAAACGTAAGATTATTTCTGTTACAAGTTTCAGAATTTCTAGATACAAGTATCAGAATATTCAACACTTTTTAACTGAAAATTAAGATAGCGTTTCTTAAATTTACTAAAATGTAATTGAATTTTCTGGAATTGGATCTCAATTTTACGAAACTGTAACTGAATAAATCTCCAGTCACCTGTTTCGGGAGTTACGGTAGAAATTTCTAACAATGTGATTTATGTTCTGACGTCTTTTTGAATTGGTCAATCACAAAAATTCTTCTTCTTTTATAAGACGAAAAATTCTTTTTTTTACCTTGAATTGAACAATGTTTTTATGTTTGCGCATAGCGTTTGAAAATATAAAGCTGTATGAGCAAACAATCGTGATTTGGTGCTTTTCTGGAAACAAGGCTAGATTCTACTTTGTCAACGGATGTTGATTATGCAATATAAACATAATTTAATGCTATATATTTTTCCATTCAACGTGTAATAAGGGAAATTTTTTATCACGGTTTTTTTATGGCATATTCTGTTTCCTATCAGTCTTCACATACACGTACGGCACCATTAGTTGCATTCTGGATAAACTCTATTTCTTGGTAAATATTTGTATAAAGGTGAATATTATCGCATGCACCATATGAGTAGAGTCCTACAACTACATTAGCTGTGAGTAAAGGGCTACCAATGTCTTCCTACAATTTATTCTTAATTAGTTCTTAAATTTTTTATACGACTTAAATATAGATTTTTTCTGTATTTATTTACCAATGTAGTGTAGTCTTCCGCTGTAGCGCCACAAATATGATAATCTTTATCTACATGCATCTTGCCATAGAACGCTTTCGTGCACATTTTGAGATTTGCTATTCCCACATGCATTATATGTGGTAAACGTATATGTAAGGGATGATAACAACGAAGATACGCCCCAGTCCCATTATAAAAAGGCATTGCGAACAAGACATTGGGGGGTTCTGGAGAGCTCGGTAATACAGGAAATGGCCCTTGAGGTCTTTCTTCAGAGTCTTTAACCTACGGTAAAACTAAACTTTTGAAAATCGAACTCTCTGAATTTGAATCAGTAAGACTTAACTGATGAAATAGCTGGAAATGGGTTACTCTCTTATTTCAATGAAAATTTTACTGAAAATTAATTGCATTTCATTGAGAAATAGTGAACTTGTCACTGGAGTTGAATAGTAAAAGTGAATCGATAAAACACTCCCTAAATCCGAAACAGTGGTAAACCACTGTTTTGAATGTTATAAGTCTTCCACATAGAATCAGTGAAATTTAACTGATATCACTAGGGAAACTCACTGGTTGACCAGCAAATTCCACTGTTGAAGAGTATATTTCACTGACTAACCAGTGAGTTCCCTTGGTGGAATCAGGTAAATTCCACTGATTTCTATGTGGAAGACTTATAACATTCGAAACAATGGTTTTTCCCTTTGAATCAGTGAGTTTTTACTGTTACGGATTTAGGGAGCAGATTTGACTGATCAACTTCAGTGACAATTTCACGGTTTTTCAATGAAATATCAATGATTCGCAGTGATATTTTTATTGAAGTGAAAGAGCAAATGATTTCTATCTATTTCATCAGTGAAACTCACTGATTACAATTTAGAGAGAAGACATCGAAATATTTAAAATATTCACTCTACGATGTAATGAAGGAGTCTGACTTAAGACTGATTTACGTTCACATTATCGCAAGGAAAATCGAATATTTCACATATAATTATGTCTAAATTTAAAAAGACTAAATTTAAAAAATAAAATTTGTTATGTATAATAACTTACTGTTAGGATTGCAATATTATGAATAGACCACTCAAGATCGTAATCATCATATGTGTGTACTTTTTCAACGTTAAAAAAATTCATATTCCCGTCAGTCCAATCGCCAAGTCCGACTCTTAAATCCTCAGCATAAACTTTATATGGTGTTAGCTTTGCATCTCCAAAGTTTACGGGAATAAATAATTGGCTAGCTGCCGTTAGGACATGTATCGGAGACAAAAAAAGTCCAAGAGCTTTATATACATACTTAAGTTGTATAGAACAAGTTAATTTCGCGGCTGATCTTAATTTATCTTCTGTAAACGTGGAGATCAATCCTGTATGGAAAAGTCATAATGAAACTTATAAAATTAATTTGATATATACAGTCCCCAGACCGAAATTATATTGTAAAATAAAAATGAAATTTTCAGGGCCTGAATTATTGTGCAGCCGGATACGCTTTTTTCAGTGGCAAAAAATTTTTATTTTTAAAAATATTTCTTACACGGACTTCATAGAACAAAACTGTAGTGTTTTTTGCAGTGAAAAATAAGTAGTTGTGCTTAATACTTTATTAACAAGCATTTTTTAAAATAAATTTATACTTCTTCAACTATTCAATTGCTTGATGAACTGCTCAGATTCTTATTACAGATAATTAAATGTTTGACGCAATTGAAAAATATTTTTAGGTTTGGTAGTAAAGTGTTAGACACAAGTACTGACTTTTTCAGTGAAGAGGAAAATCACAATTTTGCTTCTACTGCCGTTTGACATTATACATTTTATATTTTCCATCATTGTTAATTCAAAGTGACAATGGAATTTAAGTGTTATTTACCGAAATTATTATTCATGATCAGAAAAGCACACACTAGCCCAACATATGAAATTTTCATTTTCACTTGAATACAAGGAATATATCTGAACTACTTCGTAATCATTAACTAGTGATTTCAGAAGACTTACAGTTACTTATAAGAGTGATTACTATCACTCTACTACTTTGTTATCAGTTCCTAATTTCAATCATTTGAACAACTACGCAATTATGGAAAAAATTGCTATTAAATTAAAATACATTAATATAACATGATTATAAGCTAATCTAAGCGATCGCGCGGTGGGGGGGGGGGGGGGGTATGTATATCTAACGTTTGATAAAAGAATTACTCTACTACAATGCTCTCAGAAAATCTTTATTGTGGTTTTAGGTATTATATTTAAGATTATTATTTATTATACATCCGGACGTACAGGAACGCTTTAGTGTTCTTTATTTCATTACATTCTGTCTCCCACCATTTTTATTTGTGGTTTGTTTTTCGATAAAACCTATCTCTTCGTGAATACTAAGTTGAAATTGTGAAATTTTTCACTTATAATTCTGTTTTTTGTTATGAACACAAAACAAAGCATATACCAATTTTCTTGTATACATTTTATGTTTCAAGAACTATATTCTAACAAAAATGTTGGATTTTGTGCTTTTATACATTAATGTTTTTATTGTTCAGCTTATAATTGATTGAATAATAATTCTTTACGTACGATAATGAAGGACTTTAAGAATCGTTTTTTATTTCCCATATAAAAAATAAACTTGTAGAATGTTCATTTTTTCTGCTTTATAAAAATCCATCGGCTCAGTTTTCTAACAGTATTTTATTAGTCTTGATTACAAAACCTAAAATAAAATTACCGTTTGATTTCCACGCGAAACAAAATAGGAAGATTTATAATTTATAGAGGTGAATACGAATAGAAAAAAATGTTTCATGATCAATTTTTTTTCTCAAATTCAAATAAAAATCTATTTTTGCCTTTGTAGTTTTGAATTTTGAAAAATTATTTGATTAATTTGATAACCAATTAAAAAGTGGTATCTATATATTTTTTGATGATATCTGATTACTGAAACTTTAAGTAATTACATCTTTTCTGACCTTCTTCTTTCCTCGAATCTCTTTGTTGATTTATCTCTTATTCGCTTTTATCTTTCCCATCCAGAATTCAAGAAACAAACGATTTGGTTCTCTGCCGAAGCCACCTAGAGCGTGCAAACGTACGTGTCCGAAGCCAATGAAGTGCAAACGTGAAGCGACTTTACTAGCGACTGGCGCTCTCTTCTTCTCCTTCATCGTTTGGTTCGAAGGTAGTTAGAGTGAATTCCGAAGAAAACTGAAATTACTTTGGCGAGTTCTCGCCTACACTTAATTCGAATTTTCACTCGGACGTATCGCCTACATGCGAACTTGATGAAATTTTGTTTTGTCAAAAAGTGAATGTCGAAAAGCTGCTTTTAATGCTGATTTGAATCAAGAAAAGTTAGCTTAACAGAAATTTGGCTAACTTGGACGTATATCAGGAAACTATTCAGATTTCTGCAGCTTTCGAAATATTTTTAAAATTTCCTGCCATTTTTCACAAGATTTATGATTGCTTCATTATCATCAATGAACTGCTTTTGGCTTTCAAATCTCGACATTTTTTAAAGCTCTGGAATTCTATTTCTATTCCTGAATGCTTTCAAATTTAAAAAGAGCACAATTGTTATTTTAATTAAGAATTGAAAAATTGAATTAGGTGAGTTTGAGGGCTCGAATCCCAGCGCAGTCGAGAGCGTTTTTTTTTCCACCGAAAGATTTTCAAATTCTTTGAATATTTGAACCTATACTAACTTTTAATATCATTTTTCAAATCTAGTATTTTTACTGCGAAAAATGTCCAGTCCGCTGGGAATAATTACCATTACACCTCGATTTTCCATAGATTCCTAATATTTTTTAGAATTATCAATATAAAATAAAACATATATTGCTATAAAAAGTTTCTCCTTGCAAAAGAGTTTGAACTATGATTTTCAATTCCATAAAGTTATTTGTTGATAGAATTCAGTAGGATCGCAGAACAGAATAAGATTACAATAATTGAAATGTTTTAGGTATGAGAACACTAACTTTCGGATATATTACACCTGAATTTGGAAACCGACAGTCTGTGATGCTATAGCTGGAAGTTAGGATAATAGTTATCCGAGTTAAGTAAAATAAGTTCGTGTTATCAGAGCCAGACACTGACTGGCTTCACTTGGTTAGCATGCTTTGGTTTAATCGCAAAACACACATTCAATATACGTAGATGATCCCTTAGCGAGACGTCTTACGCATTAAGGGAAACGTGCACGACCCCTACGTTACCGAATATCGTGCGAATCATCAGCAAACAGCTTGCAAATTAGAATACGAAAACCAATCACATGTTATCTTTCACTAACCATTTATTTATTATCGTTAATCATTTTTACGTGTTCATTTATTCACCTCTGGTAATGAAATCCCTTCCCTAATTGGCCTCATATTTATTAAATTACTACTGATTGCAAAACTAATAATTCTCTCGTTTTTATGAATTTCATCTCTATTTTTATGAGGAGATTTACCTATTGCACGGTTCACTTTTTGTAAGTGAATGAGTTTTATCCGCATTGCGTGTGATTGTGCAAATATAAAAATTTGAAATAAATTTCAAGAACAACTTTTTACTGAATATTTTGATATTTGAATTTGAAAATTGTGAAATTTGCAGCGGAACAATTTGTTCAGGGAAACTGAAACTTTTATGCGCTTACACCGAAAAAAAAATTTCGACGATACAGACATAATTGTGGTTCCTTGACTTATACAGTAAAACCTCATTTATCGGGACACTCATTTATCGGGATCTTCACTTATCGGGATCTCGCAACCTCATTTATCGGGACATTTTATTTCTCCTCCAGCCACCACTCCTTGTACATAGTAACATAGTTTGCAGATGTTTCATTTGCAGGAGTTTTATTATGTCAATTTTTTTACATACCTTCGTATTATATATACCTTCGTTACCATTACTAAATTTCAACATACAACTAGAGTCATGGCAACCCACCATGAGACTGTAGGTGGTAGTGGGGAGTCCCTCCAAATTCCGATAAACGAGGTGTTTACATTTCAAGGGCGTCCCGATAAATGAGGTTTTACTGTATTATATTGGAGATTTACCGAAAACCAATGTTTGCTTGTATTAGTTCAGCCTGTATGTGTATTCCAGCCATATGAATTACTATTGCAGCAATATTTTTGATTAACTGTCAAATATATTTTGTTGAATTACTTAAAAACATTCAGATATATTCATATGGCTGATAAATCCCAAGCATTTCTTTCAGTGTACATGTAACAAGAAATTCTGTTATAGTTTCGTAATTTTAAGACAAAGTTAGAACAATTTTTTATATTGCAGTCACTTTTCTTTAACCCTTAGCTGCCACACTGGGGTCTTTCGTGGAAAGACCTCAAACTTTTGGAAATTCTCCCGCTTAATGCCCGAAAATCGATTTTGTGTTACTATTTTGTTTTGAAATGATATTTATAAAATATCTGATGTATTTTTGTTTAATAAAGTCTATTTTGTTCATAACTAAATTATTTTTATTAATATATGTTGAAAAATAATGTTTATGTAACTAAAATTTTAGCTTCCAATTCTAAAAATTGATAGTTATGAATTTTTAAGTAAAAAAAGTAATTTTTCGGTGTTTTTTGCAAATTATATTTTTTTAAGCGTGTTAAATAATAAAAATTTTGCAAGTCACATAAATTACCTTACAAATTAATTGTTAAAGACCAACTATGAATTTTTTCATCTTAAATAACTAATTAGTTTGCTCAAAATTCATGATTATGTGGTTGGGGTCATGGACGACCCAGTGTGGCCGCTATGATTGGCGCCAGAAGTGTGGCAGCTAAGGGTTAACCTTAGAATACGTTTACTTGCAATATCTTAAATTTTATATAAATTTCTGTTACTTATGTATGTTTTAATGTTTAATTTAATGTTTATGTGACATTGTTATATTTATACTTAAGACAAGCAATTCATATTCTAAAAATATATTTGCATTACGTTCATACCATAATTAAAATATTTTATATTTTCTGTTTCAGGTAGGTGTTGATAGACTCTAAACACATAATTCTTCGATACAGCAATAAGGAAGCTTGTAAGTTATTATACAATCTTAATGCAGCTAGAGGTTTTTTTGAGAGTTAACAAAAATAAATTAATTCAATAACATTTTATTCTGGTTCTTCCTACCATTTATGGGTATCTAATTTCAGAGAAAGAGGAAACAAATATCAATAGTTCGAAACGGTAGTAGATTTTAATCCTCTGAAATGAATATTTATCTTTCATGTTTTTCTTTGAGTACGAATTCTTTTTTTATAACATTGATTTCCGTAATTGGTCGTATGGAACCGATTGAACGTTGTGGAGGATTTAATTAATAGATAATTTAATGGTCTATTGCGGCTTATATGCACCATTAGTACTGAAAATAGGTACTTAGCACGTATCTAGTAATACTATATAGATGAACAAACGCATATTGTTTTAACCACGCAGCACCGAGGGCAGTTTCGTAATTTTCCCATGCCTCGAGTCTTACGCAGAGGGACTTTATTCATAATGTTGGTAGGGGCAAAGATATGAACAGATAACGCACGCATTGCGTTTACAGTTACGTCTTATCGGAATATAATGTATAGCGGCAAATATTTAAGGGGCTGTATCAGAGAAAATGTCTCTAGGCACGAAACCTGCTTTTTAATGAAACCTTCGTAAACTCTTTCGTGCAAGAACAAATAAGACTAGCTCGTGCATTATTTTGTGCTTAGCTACGAGCTTTTATGACAGCTTACTGCTAACAACATTGAGATTATTATTTATACTGATTGGTTTTGCTTCGATTTTGTACTTGCACCTAAATTTCGAATTATGCTTAAATATATAATATGAGTAAAGCACTAATAGATTCTCAATTTTGTTTGGATTTTATTTTAGTGATCAGATACTTTGATTTCAGGATATAAATATGAAATCTTATTGATACTTATAAATGGTCTTTTATTGTATGAAATAAAACCTTCAGAAATAAATAACGATTATTCACGGT
Organism: Diplolepis rosae; assembly: GCA_030998225.1. Lineage (NCBI taxonomy): Eukaryota > Metazoa > Arthropoda > Insecta > Hymenoptera > Diplolepididae > Diplolepis > Diplolepis rosae. The sequence goes on from JAPYXD010000677.1 coordinate 13,206,251, forward strand.
CCTTTTAGCGAGTTCTTATCAAGCTTTACTCTTGTCTAGACGCATCGATAGCAAGAATTATAACTTTATTGGTTTTAGCAAAACAATATATTTTCTGTAAGAGTCGAACTTCAAATTAAATTCAAGATAAATGAATTCTTCTTACTTCTTTAGTAAAAGAAATTAATTTATTTGGTGATATGAAATTAATTAATGGATGGGAATACCATTTAGTTCGTAAAGTCTACTAATATTTTATTAATTGGGGTAACTATTTGATTCTTTGAAATGGCAAAATTTTAATACTAAGGGTCGATATAAGTCCTGTTTATTATTAGATAGTAACATTGACTAATCAAATTATTTGATCAACTGATAAAAAAGCAGTACAATTTTTTCCTAGCTAAAGACTATTTCTGACTATCTTTTTTTTCCGTGTGGATTTACATTTCTCCCTTTTATGAAAACATTATTTTCTGAAAGAAGAGGGGATAATTTATAACAAATATTGTTGATGTTCTTAGTTGGCTTTAGGGTCCAGGAAAAAATGTAACTCAAAGTTTCATATTTTCAAACGTTTCGACTCAGATTGGAGTTCACTTTTTTTTGCAAATTTAGTTATTTAGACCAATTTTATATTTTACACTCGCAATTCTTTATAACATTTTTTATTACAATGTTCATCGGTCACACGTGCAATTTTTTTAAATCTCTTCCTTTTGTATTTTTTATATAAATAAATTCTCACTGATGAGGACTCCAATCTGAGTCGAAACGTTTGAAAATATGAAACTTTGAGTTACATTTTTTCCTGGACCCTAAAGCCAACTAAGAACATCAACAATATTTGAATATTAATACTAAGGGTCGATACAAGTCCTGTTCCACTATAATTTATAACATCGAGGGGTTTCTATAATATGATAGGGGCCTTTAAATGCTTCAATTTACCAAAAAATATTTATGTTGAATATGTAGACTTGCTATAAATAGCAAAAATTGTCTTTAAACAATTTTTCAATTCTCGTAGTAACTTTCCAACAATTTAAGTTTCATGTATAAAATATTCAAACAACTTTATTTATAAATACTGGCTATGATTATTGATTATTAATATTCCTGTTACTTTACGAATGGTTAGAAAACTTTCGTAATCGTTATTGCTATTAGGGGATTAAATTAAGGAATTTATTTCTTAACTTTCATTTAAACACATAAAAAGCTCAAGAAATATGCCACACTATGTATCAATCTCATAAATGTTGTGTTCTCATTTATTCATTATCCTTTTAATTGTTTTCTGTATTTCATGCTTACAACACGTTAAATGTACCAGTAATTGTATAATAATAGCCTTTTTCAATAATATGAACGTAAACCCTTTTGTTTTCGACCTAAAAAACTTAAATGGTAACTTTTAAATGGTAGGTGAAATAGATATTGAAATAACTTCTTATTTTAGAACTTGAATATTGCCTTTCTAAAAATCTAAAAATCTTTGTCTGATCTCAGTAATTATAGGTAATTTTACATCACTAAAAGTCAGACATAATCAGAGTCGTAAATGTTATTAACCCAATGAGAAAAATATCTAGTTTTGTCAAACTTAAGTGCTCGTATATAGTCTCATCTTCTGTCATAAATGGCCATAAACCGTCTCGACGACACTTTAAACGTAAAACTATGCAAACAAACCTCATACTCAAGGTACGAGTTTAGCGCCAAGCTTATGCCAGGTCGCTTAACGACTTTTGAGAAACATGCATCTTCATTAAGCAAATCATTGGACTCAGTCAAACTTCTTAAATCGGTTACCTTGGAAAAATACACTCGCGGAAGTAAGCAATCCTCCTCTTCTGAGAAATCTTATTAAAGTAAAAAGATTTGCCCTTGTCGCAATCAGATATAATCTAAGTCAAGGTTGCATAAATTTTATTTCTAAAAAACATAGTTTATCTGCGCAAGTGTTACCGCACTCGCACTGCATTATTTACCATTTTATTTCATTTCGGAGATAAAATTAATATAAATTTCGCAAAAAGTTCCTTGCTGTAAATTATAGGATATTTCCTCTTTTTTCGAAGAATATACGTAAAACCATTTATAGCTGGTTTTTCTGTCTATGAATCTATCTTTCCAGCTTCAAATTTTTCAGCATTGTTAAATAATGCTCATCCCATATTATCTATTAATTCATTTATCCTGAAAACTGATATCTATTGTATATCATCCTGGGTATCAAATCTATCTTTTATGGTTATTGAAGGGATTATTCAAAAGAGAAAATATTATTTTCTATAAAAAAATTTGAAACATAGAAAAATAATGTATTTATCAAATTTTATTTTCAAGTACTTTTTTTTATGACGCTTCTTACCAAATTTTTAAAAATGGTGTGATTCTCATAAATCATAGATCATTTTTTCAGGTAAAAGATTCTCTACAACTTAACCATTTCCAATTTTTGAAAATGAATCAATTATTATCAAATTTAGCAATTTGTTTATAAAAATTTTGTTTTGAAAAACTGTTTTTTAATAGTTTCAACCATTAAAGAATTTATTTTTAAAAATTGGAAACGTTCAAGTTGTAGAAAATCTTTTCGCTGGAAAATTACCTATGATTTATCAGAATCGCAGCATTTCTTAAAATTTGGTAAGAAGCAATATGAAAAAAAACACTTGAAAATCAAATTTTTTAAATACATTATTTTTCTATGTTTCACATTTTCTTATAGAAAATAATCTTTTCTCTTTTGAATAATCTCTTCAATAACAATACTGCTATTTTTAAAAGCAAAATTATATATTTTTTGCCTGAGGCCTAATTTTTCGTGGCTGACCTACCTTCAATTAATCCCTTTAGGAAATTAAACAAATTTTGAATGCTTAACATCACATTTTTATTAAATGTTAGGCCTTTCTTTTATATTTGAATTTAGGGGTTTAAAACGATACAACTAAAATCAATTCTTGGTTCTTTTAAATATAAAAATTTCAGTTTTAGGTGATATAAACTAAAAACACTATTTGAGGTTAAATATTTGCCCCAAAATATTGAGTCGAAATTCGTGTTCATCCTTGTTGTACATAGGAAGACTCTCACTTGAAATTAGATAGAGGGTGCCAAAGTTCCCAGGGCGAAGGGGTAATAGGTCAAGAAGTTGGGTTAAAAACAGTGGAACGTTTGCGAGAATAAATGTTCTTTCACCCTCGACTATTTTACCCCATGAAAATTTCTTCTTACCCTTCTTTTTTCTTTAATTTTCTCTTCCGCAGGGTGGCTTTCAGCGAATAGGGATGAATAGGAATGCAGTCCTTCTCACTTGATTTTTTAAACGCGTGCACAAGAGGGCGCTGTGTACTGTTTGCGTCATTAATTCTGCGGCACGTTATCGAGCTTTAAGCACGTGCTTCTTGTTAACATGGGGTTATGTTTAGTTCTTGTGGTTGCTCTGACATCATTTTTTTGAGGCTAACCAAAGTCCTTTCGAATTCATGACCATAAAAGTGATAATTTGGTATTTAATTGAGTAGATCATCCTACTTTTTTTGAATCTCAAAAACGCATAATCAGATTTCATAAGGAAAGAGGATTTAACAATTTTATTATAAGTTTTCATTTTACAAAAAATGTTGGATTTTCCAAGACGCAGAAACGTAGTAACGAATTATTTAAGATTTAAATGCATGGAGTAAGTGGATCATGTGATTAATAAAAAAATTCTAGTTGCCTTCAAATTTTTTTTATAATAGTGGATAGTTTTGAATAAAACTTTGAAAAATGATTGAGGACATGTTAACGGAGAGTTGTACCAATTACTTGTAGATACCAATTAGTTTTGATTGATTGAACAAATAAATTCCTTTTTTACCGATTTTAGAATTTTTTTAAATGCTCAAAATAAATAAAAATCTACAAACCTCAGTTGATATGTTCTTTATTGTGTCCTAATGTAACAGCCACAAATTATCATTATTCTAGTAAAATCTTAGAAGAAGCTAAAATTCTTTCATTAATCGTGTGATCCAATTACCTTATGTTCTTAAGATTTTATTAGAATATTGGGAAACACATTTTTACAAGTTATTAGCTTTATTAATTTACAAAAATCTAGTTCATTTACTGAACGCATTGTCTGACAATCCGGCTCTATTGGCACGTGTGTTCAAAAAGCTATTGTATCTCTGCGGGAGCCGGTAATTAAGATCTGAATAATTAATGTAGTAACCAATTCCACAACACACTAGGGAAACATGAAAGCCGGCTCTCTAGTATATAGAGTTAATAGGAGTGTTAATTTACCTAACAGAATACACTATTATTGAAACTAAGGTTAATGTGGCCAGAGACAATTTTTTCGAAAGATAAATTCATCTTTCCGGAGATGAAACTTTATTCCAAAAATTGTGTAAAGCAAGAGACTGTTTTCGAAAATATCTCTCTATTACTTAAAAGTATTCATTAATTTTGTCTTCTTTGATAGTATGTTGGCGAGCGTTTTAAACAATGAAAGGCACTGTGAAAAAACTCAAAAGAAGGAAAGAAGTGAGATTAAAGCGTTCCTGTGGCTTTTAGCGCTAAGCGACCAGAATTACTAGGATCGAATGCTCCCGGCCGTTTTCTTTGAGATTTTCACTGGAAACAGAGCACAAGCACAGGGGCCTACATCCATTCATGATTTTTCTAAAGGCTCGTCTCTCACCTTACCTCCCCCGATTTTCTTTTTATGCTTCCGCTAGCTTGACTTGTCGGCTAAAGCCCCTGCTTGAAATTATTTAGCCTCAAGCCTCCGCTAGGAAAGACTCCTACCTATTCCATCTTATGTGAGTGTATACAGTCTATACACTATACACACCTATTTCGCGTAAAGTTTACGAATTTCCGGGCAACTAACGAGTCCCGTCGAGTTTTATCTATGCATCGGTCGACCCGCAGGCGACGGGGATTAAAGTCTGTTTCACATGAGGGGACGAGAAACAACGGCAAAAGTCGACTTCGGACACTTGACTACCCTCGCATGGTGCCATTATCTCACTTTCATCTGCATCCGAAGAATACTTTTTTTTAGTTTCAAAAACCCGTTCTTTAATTTGATTTTGAATAGAGTAATTTATATTCATTTACTTCGAGATTATTTGTTTTTGCTAATTGACATATTAAGAAACCGATTTTTTTTTCATCCAAAAAAGGCAATGTATTTACAGTTCTGAACGTTCATTAAACGATGGATTTTTTTTTTTTAACTAAATGATAAGTTTTTGCCCCAGTAAATAAAAAAGTAGAGCGAGTTTCACGACAAATTGTATTTTTGAAGGGTTCTAAATGTAAACATAATAGTTAATTTTGTTTTGGAAAAAAATTTTGTTATCGTTCAATGAACGTTCAGAACTGTAAGTACATAAAAAGGCACCAAAAATCTAAATAATTTTAATTCAGTCCAATTTTTACGATCTTACACGGAAAAAATAGTTCAATAAAGTTTATAGAACTGTTCAAAAGTTGAGGATACAGGCATTTACAGAACAAAGTTCTAAACTATTTACAGAACTTTTTAGAATAAAATGTGGAACTTTAAATAATTTTTCCTGAATGTTCCGCATTTTAAACTAAAAAGTTTTGTAAATTTTTTAAAACTCTGTTCCGTAAATGCCTATACCCTCAACTCTTGCACAGTTCTATAACCTTTACTGAACTATTTTTTTCCGTGTATAAGATTTTTGGTCAAAATAACTAAACGTTTTTTTCCGTTTTAAAATTATCCGATCTGGCACTTAAGGGCGTGTGATACTCGATAAATTAGCAAGTTTTATTGGTTTTAGGTTTCTAGATGTTTGTGTCTAACGTACATAAAATTTTCATTTCAAAATTTGGGAATTGATAGAAAATATAAAAATGGACGTAGATAGACTACTTTTGGTTTTGAAATTTAAAAAAAGTTCAATTTTGGAAAAATATTCATAAAATAGGACTTGTGTCGACCCTTAAATAATAAACATACGATATTGTTGTAGACAAGTGTCAGAATGTTCAACACTTTGTAACTGAAAATTAAGAAATTTTTACTTAAATTTACTAAAAAGTAATTGAATTTTTTGAAATTCTATCTTAACTTTACAATACTTTAACTGTATAAAACTCCAGTCACATGCTTCGAGAAATTGCGGATGTACTTACAGTTTTGAACGTTCATTGAACGATGCCAACAAATTTTCTTTCAAACAAAAATTAATTATTATATCTATATTTAGAGCCTTTAAAATATACAATCTGTTATTAAATATACGCTACTTTTTAATTTAATGGAGAAGAAACCAATCATTTAGTTTATAAAAAAAAAATATTTTTCATCGTTCAATGAACGTTTAAAACCGTAAGTATATAATTGCGGTAGAAATTTCTAATAGTGTAAAATTAGTATTAGCAATTCTTAGCTATTTTCATGAATAATCCTTTGTAATTTTATACTATATGCACTTGGATTTATATCTTCAGTAACATTTAGACACAATTATATACTAGTTTTTTAGTTTAGGTATCTCAAGGTTATGTGCTAGAATTTTTTGCTATTCCTAAGGAAGTTTTAGGTATTTCATCGGTTTTTTGTACAATTTTATGTAAATTTTCCCAGTTTTTTACATTTTTTCACATTACCAAAGTTTACTCCAAAATAGAGCTCATATGTGCAATATTTTATTCATTGTTTTGATATTTTAGAAATAAAGATCACTGATAAGGACTCCGATCAGAGTCGAAACGTTTGAAAGTATGTAATCTTCTGAGTTATCATTTTCTGGACCCTAAAGCTAATTATTAACAACAACATCGTTTGAAATTTAGAAAAATATATCGAAAAATGTCCTTTATTGTCAAAACTAAAAGTAGACTATATACCCCTGTTTTTTATCTTCTCTATCAGTTCCATAATTTTGAAAACTAAATTTTATGTATTTTGGACACAAACATGTTATAACTGGACCAACTTGTTTACATAAACTTGCTACTCTCCCCAAGTACAACATGGCCTTAATAAGTAGTCTAGAATTACTTTATTTGTAGAAAAAATTATCACATGTTGATATAATTGGAGGATACTAATTTCGCTTTTGTTTTTGGAAAGTTGAAAGGAATATTTGAAAAGAGGATTAATAATTGTACTGAGAATAATGTTTGGTGGTACTGAAAAAAATATTGTGTTCATTATGATCTTACAAAATTTGTATTTTTACCAAATCATACTTCTCAGTTTAAATGTTTGATTTAAATGTATTATGGACTTGTAAAATTATGAAAACACTCTTACAGTGTGTAACAGTAGTACCAAAACTACAAAACATTCTGATTAATTCTTCAGATACGTAACAGAAACTCACATTCCTGTCATTTTCAACACACGGAATCCTTCCACAAATATTCCGAAAATCCGACCAAAGAATTTTGTTTTCACCTTCAATCGGATAAAATGGCATGGTATGCAAGTTCACTAGAAAAAACAATCATCGACACGAGAGATGCGTGTCCGTAATCGATTTACCGTGCCACTACTTCCCTCCTCCGCAGAGAAAGTTAAATTACAAGTGGAAAATGGGAAGTATTCAGAATATCTGCAATTATATACATATATATGTATTTATATAAGATGTATTCGTGACATCAATCATTTTTATTAATGTATTAAACTTGGAACTTCAGTGGAATGGAGTATTGAATTTTTCTATTCATAACGACTTGAGTTGAACTTGAAATAGCGAGGTCGGTCTCTATAAGAGTGTCGAGACACCAGAAAACCGGAAGTGCACATAACAAGTCAGCATAGCGGTGCTTATTCCTTCTCATCTCTCACGTTCACACTGTGATTCTTGCTCGACATGCTTACATTAGAATGCGGTCGTTTACGCGGTTTCATTAAACTCAGGAATCTGCATAAATAGAAAATTTAAAAAATATATTTCTGTTTGAATATAAATTGAAAATTATTTTTTTTGTGATTACGATTTATCCATTGTTAATTAGGTTGACTTTATCTGGAGGAAAATCTCTCGTATTTTCTTAAAAGCCCTTTGAAGAATTACGTAACCCTTGTTTAGTTCTTTTATATACATTTTTAAAAAGTTTTTGAATTATTTTGTTAATTATTCTTTCACTTTTCTAAAATTTTGTTTGATATATTTTATTAATGGATCTTTATCTTAACTTTTGTTTCAAATTATGGTTGTATTTTACAGATGGACAAAAATCACCCTGAAAAAAATAAGAAGTCATTTTTGCTAAATTTAAATATAAGGAATGAAAAGTTGACAATTTGAAATATGCAAATTTTAAAGATTAGAAGTATAAAAGATGTGGAATTTGAAGGATTGAATTGATCTTTTTTGAAAATAAAATATGTTTATATCATAACAATTTATTTTATTTTTCACCCTAGAGGATAGTACAAAATTTAAATAGCAGTACTCTAGAAATTGTGCAATGTTTGATTTCGTGAATGATTAATTCATTTACTTTTTGACTATGATTGTACAATTGTGATAACTGAACCATTTATCAAAGAGTGGTATAATTTGCATTAATTATCGACTTGTTTGAAGAAGCAATCAAAATTTCACACTAAAATTATTTGAATGATTCGTTCAATAATTCAATCGAACGAAATATGATTTAATTAAATTCACTATAGGGACAGAAATAACTAATATTTGATTTAAATCATAAATTTTATCTTAAATTTATCTTTTCTTATTTCCACAAAAGTTTGTGAATTTTAAGGTAAGACATAGACTGTGTCAGCTTTGCAAATAAATCGAAGAATACTTTCCGTTTTTGAACATAGTTTGCCGTAAACTTCTTGCACGAACGTTCCATTTTGTTCCATTCCATTAAGCAAAAGACAATTCAGCGTTTACATGTTAGCTAGGCGAAGTAGGAGTGCTTAAACAGTTGAAATGAATATTCAAGAATCGTCTTCTCTCGCAGGATGAAAATGTACTTCTCAGTAGGTAACGCTCCTCGGTAAAGTTCATTGAAGAAGGAGGAAACATGAATCGCAGAACTTATTATTCGAGACATTTGACCAATCACGAGCGTCACATGAGATTGTCTGCTCGGTGAGAAATAAGACCTTACTTGATATGAAAAAGCGATAATTATCATTTGAAAACCATTGCAAACCATACGAAAATATTTTTCAAACTATATTTATAAATATAACTTTTATTTACCAAAATATCGTAAGTTGGCACTTATTTTAGTAATATAAAAATAACTGCTGTGGATAAAATAACCTTTGCTTTTAGAAAGAGAGAGATTTGCGCAAAAATCGTCTGCTGTGGGGTTTGAAATATGAAACAGCTGGATATTATGACTGTTGGAATTTCTATTTGAAGTAAAGGGAAGCCTTCGGGTTTTCCCCAGTTTTCTGGAAGCTATATTCTTAAAATTTATAATTGGTTTTAAAGTTATAAAGAGCCGTTACTTGAGGTCCTTGTCTTGAGAAATCATTGATGCTCTTTTGGAAATTATGGAACTTGAATTCAAAAGATCCGAAAAAGCTTTAGTAATAGTTGAAATAAAAATTACTCAAGTACCTGGGGAAAGCCCAAGGTAATATTTTACACAGTACAATAGGCATCTTTACTTCCCAATTCGTCCAAGCTTCATGAAAGGGTGTGATTGACCTGAGAACTTCGAAGCGCAAAGCTGGTCAACGTGTCAGTTCTTAAGTAACCTTGTAAGACCGAGCAGGTCACTTCTAGTATAAACTTAAAAATTATTTTAAGTTCCACTCAATTTTTATTTCTTTTTTTTGCTTTTCTTATATCTCGGGCGATTGCAGGACGTCTCGTCGCACCGTAGAGAATGATAGAAGTTGTGAAACTAATAATGTAGATAAACTTTCATAATCAAATGTGAATTGTGTAAACAAAGTGTAAACTTGGAGTGAGAAATAAATATTTGTAAACGGAGAAATTACTTCTTATTGCTGTCTTCCTTGGAGTTTTCCAACAATGACGAAATCTCTTGCCCTGAATAGAAATAAATTATTCATTTCAAATTCGTTCGAAAGGATTATTGGCTGTTGCCTATGGCGCTTTATTTGTGAACGTGACAACTCTCATGAAATTAACATAATATCTCGTGTTATGATTCTAAAATATCGAATGTTATTTTTTCTTGTACAAATTGTTCCTCCCTAGGAGATCTGATTGATGGATTTATACTTTCTCATCACTGTGTTTTTTTTTTACAACGGTACCTGCAAAAAATTTTAATTCGACACGTAAGTGGAATGTTTTAGAGACATGCGGATTCTTTTTTTTTATTTGAAATTAAATGTTTCCTACCCTCATATTCCAGCATCTTAACTTGAAATAAACGTTCTTTTCCGATCGTAATTTTCCTTCATTTATCAATCGGATTGCGAGCCCGTATCGAGAGCGAAAGATATCGATTGGATATCACCAATACGATAAAAAACTTTTTGCTACGGCAGTCTAAATTTCTTAAACGGTTATCGCAAACCGCAGATCCTTTTCTCTTTAGCCCAAATTTCATGTTTTTGTAGGCTACTGGGTGAATTTATTAGAAACGTAAAAAGCTCGACTGTATCTTGGGGTTATAATTCTTACTCTCTAAACCTGAATCAGTGAAATAGTCACTGATTCCCTTGGTGCTTGGTTCCTTGTCTTCTACTTCAATCCACTCTCACAAAAATGGAAGAGTTCCAAAAACTCAAGAAAACAAGGAAGTCAATCAAGACGGCGATAACCAGGCTACAAAATTGGTTATCGCAAAACCAAGAAGCGGACAATCTATTCGAATTTCAAAACAGAGCCGAAAGACTCCAGACTCTGTTTAAAGAATACGAAACTTGTCAAGGAGCTATAGAGAATTTCGAAACCGATGAAGTTCTGGGAATCGTTGACACTGAAGATCGAGCCATAATTGAAGATCAGTATTTTAATCTTTTAAGTAAATTTCAAGCGAATATTAAAAAATTGTCTTTAAGCAACAACGCGCCCCAAAATGTAACATATCCTCAACTTTTCGCGCAAACCGATTCTACTCAGCATAACTGTAACTTAAAGTCCGTTTCTGTCAAACTCCCCGACATTAGGATAGAACCCTTCTCCGGAAAAATTACGGATTTCGAATCATTTTTCCAGTTATTTGACGCGCTAATTGTACAAAATAGTAGTCTATCTGACATTCAAAAATTTGTGTACCTGAAAAGCTATCTTAAAGGAGAATCTCTAAAACTAATAGATTCTTTAAAAGTAACAAACGAGAATTTTCAAATCGCAATCGACACCTTAAAATCACGGTATGAAAACAAAACTTCAATTATCAACTCTTATTTAACTTCTATGTTTGATACGCAGAACATGTCAAAATGTACCTCGAGTCTACTACGTGAGTTTGTTTCGAATACACAAAAAAATATTCAGTCATTAAAAAATTTGAATCTATCTTACGAACAACTGTTTAATGTTACGGTAATTCATCTTTTACAAAAAAAACTAGATTATAGTACAAAGAGAGCTTTTGAAATGGAACGCGATCACGACAAATTACCAAATTTAGAAAACTTTATAAAATTTATCGAAAAACGATGCGTAATTATGGAAAGTATAGAGACTCCTAATCCTGCACTAAGGCAAACGAAAAACTCTCTTGCACATCACTCCCTTTCAAATACAAACTCTAAAACTTCACAAAATTCAAATTGTACTTACTGTAACAAAACAGGGCATCGAATTTATACATGTTTTCAATTTAAAAATCTTCAGCTTAACGATAAAATGAAATTTGTAAAATCAAAAAATTTGTGTCAGAATTGTTTAGGTAGACATAACTACGAAAATTGTGCATCTACACAAGCTTGCTCTATTTGTTCTAGGCCTCATAATACATTGTTACACAGGAATTCAGATTCTCAAAATCATCAAAATAAAAATTGTAACAACGCGTTGCAAGCTTGGACGACTGTGGAAAGTAATCAAAAGCAAAAAATTCAAAGTAATGCATCACTTTCAGATGCACAAAGCAATTCACTAATAAGTTCGCGAAACATTTCTCCTAATTCTCAAGGAGATATCAATGGTCCTTCGAGTTCTTTAATTCAAAATGACTGCTCTGTAGTTTCTAGCAACTCTGCTCAAACTTCGCTGAATAATTCAGCAATTTCAATTAGAAATTCTTACATTCTCTTGGCTACAGCCAAAGTAACGTTATTTTCAAAACAAGGGGAACCAGTCACAGTCAAAGCACTTCTAGATAGTGGAAGCCAAAACTCCTTTATTACAAAAAGACTAACTGATAAATTACAGTGTTCACCCTATGATCTCACTTTGAATATTTCAGGTATTAGCGAAAACAGTACTACTTCTAACAAAATGGTTAATGTCTCTATACATTCGAATCTAGATAAGTACAAAAAATTCAATATTTCTTGTGCAATTTTGCCAAAAATAACTTGTAAGCTTCCACAAGCTTGTATCCTTGTCAATGATCTCCAACTTCCGCAAACTATACAACTTGCTGATAATGAATTTTTCATCCCATCACAAATTGACATATTACTCGGTTCAGATATTTATTATGATTTAATAAAACCGAACATAGTAAGCCTCGGAAAAAATCGACCAGTTTTGCAAGATACCCATTTAGGTTGGATAGTGGCAGGAAAAATTCCTCAAATCTACGCGGTTGCAAATACATGTGCAATTCAAAAAACGCGAAATCAAAACATCTCTCTAATCACTACCTTTCAATCGGATCATCAATTAGATAATTTACTGACCAAATTCTGGAATATCGAGGAACTTTCGGAACCAATAATTCAATCAAAAGAAGATGAATTAGTAGACACAATATTTAAATCTACGACTAAAATTCTCGACAATGGTCGATTTCAAGTAAATATCCCTCTCAAGACGCCTTCTGAATATCAAAAATTAGGTGATTCTTTCTCTATGGCTAAGAAAAGATTTTCAACTCTCGAAAAACGTTTTGAAAAAGATAAACTCCTTTTCCAAGAATATAGCAAGTTTATCGATGAATATATCTCTTTAGGCCACGCACAAGTCGTACCATTCTCTCCAGATAACAAGAATTTTAAAAATAAATATTTCATTCCTCATTTATGCGTAATACGAGAGGCGAGTGTAACTACAAAATTACGCGTTGTGTTTGATGCCAGTTGTAAAAGTTCTTCAGGGCTTTCTTTGAACGATATATGTCTTAAAGGATATCAAGTTCAGCCCGAGTTATTCCACATTCTTTGTCGATTCAGAAGTTTCCCTGTAGTATTAACAACTGATATACAAAAAATGTATAGACAGATTCTAGTAAACCCAGATCAACGTTTTCTACAAAACATCTTGTGGCGAAAAAGCACTACTGATAACCTCAACTGTATTCAACTCAATACAGTCACTTACGGTACTAATAGCGCTCCATTTCTTGCAACAAAAGTTCTTAAAGAAATTGCAATCCTAAATTCAAAGGAATTCCCGTTAGCATCTGAAGCACTTCTCTCGCAATTCTATATGGACGACGGGCTATGCGGGGCAGCCAATATTGAAGAGCTTAGGAAGCTCCACGATGAATTAAATACTCTTCTAAGTAGGCATGGTTTCAGCCTTCACAAATATTGCTCAAATTCTCAAAGTTTCCTCGAAAGCATCTCAGAACGAGCAATGCATGCAGTAGATATGAACTTCGATAAATCTCCAAATAAGGTTTTAGGTCTAAAATGGGATCCCATTTCCGATTATCTTTGTATTTCAGCTCCGAAAGAAGTCAATATCATGCTTATTACTAAAAGAAATATATTGTCAATACTAGCGCAATGTTATGACCCCATTGGACTCATAAATCCTGTTACAGTTAAAGGGAAAATGTTAATGCAAAAACTCTGGGCTCACAAGTTTGACTGGGATACAAAAATTGAAAGTGAATCTATCTTAGAGGAATGGAAGAGTTTTAGTAGCAATCTACCTTTGTTAAGTCGGCTGCAAATTCCAAGATTTTACTTTCTAAATAAGAGCATTAAGAAAATAGAAATCCATGGATTTGCAGACGCAAGTTTACTAGCATATGGGGGATGTGTCTTCTTTAGAACTGTATACTCTAATAATACAGTTTCGTGCACTCTCATTTCTTCAAAATCAAGAATCGCTCCAATAAAAAGTGTAACGTTACCACGATTAGAGCTATGTGCCATGCTTCTCCTTTCTAAACTCATTAAAAAGTTAATTCACGTATTTCACAAAAAAATTGAATTTGATTCTGTAAATCTATGGACGGATTCTGAAATTGCTTTATATTGGTGTAAAAGTCATGCAAGTAGGTGGTCTGTTTTTGTATCCCACCGAGTCTCGCAAATCCAAGAAATTACAAGTAATTACACTTGGCGACATGTAAAATCCCAGGATAATGTGGCTGATTTGTTATCCAGAGGCATGAATGCTCAAGAGATTTTAACTTCAAGGATGTGGTGGCAAGGTCCCTCATTTCTCCATAAAGTTGATTTGGATTTGACTGAAATTAGTAAACTTCAAATAAATCCAAGCAATATTCCTGAAGAAAGGAAAATCAACCTTTCTATTCAAACAGTCCAGAGCAATAATTTTTGGAGCGAAATTTTTGGACGCTTCTCTCAATTTCTCCGATTGCAAAGAACTATCGCTTTCCTGCTTCGCTTTACTCAATGCTGTAAAGGGAATAAGATTTCAGGTACCTTAAAAGTAAATGAACTAATTTTATCTAAGAACTTTATAATTCAGAAAGTGCAAGAACATCACTTATCAAAAGAATTATCAGAACTCAAGTCAGGTAAATTGCTCTCGAATAAAAGTCTTATTCCCTTTAAACCTTTCCTGGATGAAAACAATTTGATACGAGTAGGTGGCCGATTAGACAACGCGGATATTCCTTATCAACAAAAATATCCAATTTTGCTACCCTCAAAAAATCATACCGTGAACCTGTTGCTAAAGCACGAGCACGCTCGCTTGGGTCATTCTGGGGCACAAACAGTTTTGTCTAACATTCGATTAAACTACTGGCCTCTCAATGGACTGAGGGCCGTAAAAAAAAATTATTAAAGATTGCGCTACGTGTGCAAGGTTCAACGCTCGACCACTTCAGCAAATAATGGCCAGTTTGCCAAAAGATCGCGTCAGCATCTCTAGACCATTTCAAAAAACGGGTGTAGATTTTGGTGGTCCATTCATGATAAAATCCTCCAGATTAAGAAGAGCACCTCTTGTAAAAGCATACATTTCTCTCTTTGTGTGTATGGTGACAAAAGCAGTTCACATAGAAACTGTGACTAGTCTTTCCACAGATGCTTTTATTATGACATTAAAAAGGTTCATTTCACGTCGTGGAAATCCGTCCATTATCTTTAGTGACAATGCAACTAACTTTTCAGGTGCTAACAATCAACTAAAGGAACTTTATGATTTTTTCAAAAATAGAGAAGCTTTTTCCAGTATTGCTGATTTCCTCTCTCAGAATCAAACAACGTGGAAATTTATCCCTCCAGGATCACCGCATTGGGGTGGGATTTGGGAAGCAGCAATAAAAGGGGCTAAAAATCATATGAGGAAACTTTTAGGTAATACTAACTTCACTTTCGAAGAATTCTCAACCTCGTTAGCTCAAATTGAAGCTATAATGAATTCTAGACCTCTGTGTCCACTTTCAAATGATCCATCAGATTTAAACAGTCTTACACCCGGCCATTTTTTGATAGGGTGTAGCCTTACTGCTTACCCTGAAAAAGATCTTGCAAATATTTCTGAAAATCGTCTCTCCATATACCAAAGAATTCAGAAGATTCAACAGTCATTCTGGAAACGTTGGTCAGTAGAGTATTTAAATTGTCTTCAAAATCGGCCCAAGTGGATTCACACTCAAGAAAATTTAAAAGAAAACGATTTAGTTCTTATTAAAGAAGATAACCTTCCTCCTTTGAAGTGGGCTCTCGCAAGAGTGGTGGAGGTATTGCCAGGAAAAGACGGAAAGGTTCGAGTAGCTAAAATAAAAACAGCAAGTGGTATATTTACCAGACCTATAACGAAATTGTGTCCTCTTCCTAAATAAAATATCAAAATAGTTCCCTATATTTATTTTATCAGTTTAATATTGTCTTTTACCCTTTCTAATGTTTGAAGCACAAATGCTTCAACGCGGGGGAGAATGTTGGAATTTCTATTTGAAGTAAAGGGAAGCCTTCGGGTTTTCCCCAGTTTTCTGGAAGCTATATTCTTAAAATTTATAATTGGTTTTAAAGTTATAAAGAGCCGTTACTTGAGGTCCTTGTCTTGAGAAATCATTGATGCTCTTTTGGAAATTATGGAACTTGAATTCAAAAGATCCGAAAAAGCTTTAGTAATAGTTGAAATAAAAATTACTCAAGTACCTGGGGAAAGCCCAAGGTAATATTTTACACAGTACAATAGGCATCTTTACTTCCCAATTCGTCCAAGCTTCATGAAAGGGTGTGATTGACCTGAGAACTTCGAAGCGCAAAGCTGGTCAACGTGTCAGTTCTTAAGTAACCTTGTAAGACCGAGCAGGTCACTTCTAGTATAAACTTAAAAATTATTTTAAGTTCCACTCAATTTTTATTTCTTTTTTGCTTTTCTTATATCTCGGGCGATTGCAGGACGTCTC
The DNA here is from genome assembly GCA_030998225.1 of Diplolepis rosae. Taxonomy (NCBI): domain Eukaryota; kingdom Metazoa; phylum Arthropoda; class Insecta; order Hymenoptera; family Diplolepididae; genus Diplolepis; species Diplolepis rosae. The sequence continues at coordinate 13,222,913 of JAPYXD010000677.1, forward strand.
GTCGCACCGTAGAGAATGATAGAAGTTGTGAAACTAATAATGTAGATAAACTTTCATAATCAAATGTGAATTGTGTAAACAAAGTGTAAACTTGGAGTGAGAAATAAATATTTGTAAACGGAGAAATTACTTCTTATTGCTGTCTTCCTTGGAGTTTTCCAACAATGACGAAATCTCTTGCCCTGAATAGAAATAAATTATTCATTTCAAATTCGTTCGAAAGGATTATTGGCTGTTGCCTATGGCGCTTTATTTGTGAACGTGACAACTCTCATGAAATTAACATAATATCTCGTGTTATGATTCTAAAATATCGAATGTTATTTTTTCTTGTACAAATTGTTCCTCCCTAGGAGATCTGATTGATGGATTTATACTTTCTCATCACTGTGTTTTTTTTTTACAACGGTACCTGCAAAAAAATTTTAATTCGACACGTAAGTGGAATGTTTTAGAGACATGCGGATTCTTTTTTTTTATTTGAAATTAAATGTTTCCTACCCTCATATTCCAGCATCTTAACTTGAAATAAACGTTCTTTTCCGATCGTAATTTTCCTTCATTTATCAATCGGATTGCGAGCCCGTATCGAGAGCGAAAGATATCGATTGGATATCACCAATACGATAAAAAACTTTTTGCTACGGCAGTCTAAATTTCTTAAACGGTTATCGCAAACCGCAGATCCTTTTCTCTTTAGCCCAAATTTCATGTTTTTGTAGGCTACTGGGTGAATTTATTAGAAACGTAAAAAGCTCGACTGTATCTTGGGGTTATAATTCTTACTCTCTAAACCTGAATCAGTGAAATAGTCACTGATTCCCTTGGTGCTTGGTTCCTTGTCTTCTACTTCAATCCACTCTCACAAAAATGGAAGAGTTCCAAAAACTCAAGAAAACAAGGAAGTCAATCAAGACGGCGATAACCAGGCTACAAAATTGGTTATCGCAAAACCAAGAAGCGGACAATCTATTCGAATTTCAAAACAGAGCCGAAAGACTCCAGACTCTGTTTAAAGAATACGAAACTTGTCAAGGAGCTATAGAGAATTTCGAAACCGATGAAGTTCTGGGAATCGTTGACACTGAAGATCGAGCCATAATTGAAGATCAGTATTTTAATCTTTTAAGTAAATTTCAAGCGAATATTAAAAAATTGTCTTTAAGCAACAACGCGCCCCAAAATGTAACATATCCTCAACTTTTCGCGCAAACCGATTCTACTCAGCATAACTGTAACTTAAAGTCCGTTTCTGTCAAACTCCCCGACATTAGGATAGAACCCTTCTCCGGAAAAATTACGGATTTCGAATCATTTTTCCAGTTATTTGACGCGCTAATTGTACAAAATAGTAGTCTATCTGACATTCAAAAATTTGTGTACCTGAAAAGCTATCTTAAAGGAGAATCTCTAAAACTAATAGATTCTTTAAAAGTAACAAACGAGAATTTTCAAATCGCAATCGACACCTTAAAATCACGGTATGAAAACAAAACTTCAATTATCAACTCTTATTTAACTTCTATGTTTGATACGCAGAACATGTCAAAATGTACCTCGAGTCTACTACGTGAGTTTGTTTCGAATACACAAAAAAATATTCAGTGATTAAAAAATTTGAATCTATCTTACGAACAACTGTTTAATGTTACGGTAATTCATCTTTTACAAAAAAAACTAGATTATAGTACAAAGAGAGCTTTCGAAATGGAACGCGATCACGACAAATTACCAAATTTAGAAAACTTTATAAAATTTATCGAAAAACGATGCGTAATTATGGAAAGTATAGAGACTCCTAATCCTGCACTAAGGCAAACGAAAAACTCTCTTGCACATCACTCCCTTTCAAATACAAACTCTAAAACTTCACAAAATTCAAATTGTACTTACTGTAACAAAACAGGGCATCGAATTTATACATGTTTTCAATCTAAAAATCTTCAGCTTAACGATAAAATGAAATTTGTAAAATCAAAAAATTTGTGTCAGAATTGTTTAGGTAGACATAACTACGAAAATTGTGCATCTACACAAGCTTGCTCTATTTGTTCTAGGCCTCATAATACATTGTTACACAGGAATTCAGATTCTCAAAATCATCAAAATAAAAATTGTAACAACGCGTTGCAAGCTTGGACGACTGTGGAAAGTAATCAAAAGCAAAAAATTCAAAGTAATGCATCACTTTCAGATGCACAAAGCAATTCACTAATAAGTTCGCGAAACATTTCTCCTAATTCTCAAGGAGATATCAATGGTCCTTCGAGTTCTTTAATTCAAAATGACTGCTCTGTAGTTTCTAGCAACTCTGCTCAAACTTCGCTGAATAATTCAGCAATTTCAATTAGAAATTCTTACATTCTCTTGGCTACAGCCAAAGTAACGTTATTTTCAAAACAAGGGGAACCAGTCACAGTCAAAGCACTTCTAGATAGTGGAAGCCAAAACTCCTTTATTACAAAAAGACTAACTGATAAATTACAGTGTTCACCCTATGATCTCACTTTGAATATTTCAGGTATTAGCGAAAACAGTACTACTTCTAACAAAATGGTTAATGTCTCTATACATTCGAATCTAGATAAGTACAAAAAATTCAATATTTCTTGTGCAATTTTGCCAAAAATAACTTGTAAGCTTCCACAAGCTTGTATCCTTGTCAATGATCTCCAACTTCCGCAAACTATACAACTTGCTGATAATGAATTTTTCATCCCATCACAAATTGACATATTACTCGGTTCAGATATTTATTATGATTTAATAAAACCGAACATAGTAAGCCTCGGAAAAAATCGACCAGTTTTGCAAGATACCCATTTAGGTTGGATAGTGGCAGGAAAAATTCCTCAAATCTACGCGGTTGCAAATACATGTGCAATTCAAAAAACGCGAAATCAAAACATCTCTCTAATCACTACCTTTCAATCGGATCATGAATTAGATAATTTACTGACAAAATTCTGGAATATCGAGGAACTTTCGGAACCAATAATTCAATCAAAAGAAGATGAATTAGTAGACACAATATTTAAATCTACGACTAAAATTCTCGACAATGGTCGATTTCAAGTAAATATCCCTCTCAAGACGCCTTCTGAATATCAAAAATTAGGTGATTCTTTCTCTATGGCTAAGAAAAGATTTTCAACTCTCGAAAAACGTTTTGAAAAAGATAAACTCCTTTTCCAGGAATATAGCAATTTTATCGATGAATATATCTCTTTAGGCCATGTACAAGTCGTACCATTCTCTCCAGATAACAAGAATTTTAAAAATAAATATTTCATTCCTCATTTATGCGTAATACGAGAGGCGAGTGTAACTACAAAATTACGCGTTGTGTTTGATGCCAGTTGTAAAAGTTCTTCAGGGCTTTCTTTGAACGATATATGTCTTAAAGGATATCAAGTTCAGCCCGAGTTATTCCACATTCTTTTGTCGATTCAGAAGTTTCCCTGTAGTATTAACAACTGATATACAAAAAATGTATAGACAGATTCTAGTAAACCCAGATCAACGTTTTCTACAAAACATCTTGTGGCGAAAAAGCACTACTGATAACCTCAACTGTATTCAACTCAATACAGTCACTTACGGTACTAATAGCGCTCCATTTCTTGCAACAAAAGTTCTTAAAGAAATTGCAATCCTAAATTCAAAGGAATTCCCGTTAGCATCTGAAGCACTTCTCTCGCAATTCTATATGGACGACGGGCTATGCGGGGCAGCCAATATTGAAGAGCTTAGGAAGCTCCACGATGAATTAAATACTCTTCTAAGTAGGCATGGTTTCAGCCTTCACAAATATTGCTCAAATTCTCAAAGTTTCCTCGAAAGCATCTCAGAACGAGCAATGCATGCAGTAGATATGAACTTCGATAAATCTCCAAATAAGGTTTTAGGTCTAAAATGGGATCCCATTTCCGATTATCTTTGTATTTCAGCTCCGAAAGAAGTCAATATCATGCTTATTACTAAAAGAAATATATTGTCAATACTAGCGCAATGTTATGACCCCATTGGACTCATAAATCCTGTTACAGTTAAAGGGAAAATGTTAATGCAAAAACTCTGGGCTCACAAGTTTGACTGGGATACAAAAATTGAAAGTGAATCTATCTTAGAGGAATGGAAGAGTTTTAGTAGCAATCTACCTTTGTTAAGTCGGCTGCAAATTCCAAGATTTTACTTTCTAAATAAGAGCATTAAGAAAATAGAAATCCTTGGATTTGCAGACGCAAGTTTACTAGCATATGGGGGATTTGTCTTCTTTAGAACTGTATACTCTAATAATACAGTTTCGTGCACTCTCATTTCTTCAAAATCAAGAATCGCTCCAATAAAAAGTGTAAAGTTACCACGATTAGAGCTATGTGCCATGCTTCTCCTTTCTAAACTCATTAAAAAGTTAATTCACGTATTTCACAAAAAAATTGAATTTGATTCTGTAAATCTATGGACAGATTCTGAAATTTCTTTATATTGGTGTAAAAGTCATGCAAGTAGGTAGTCTGTTTTTGTATCCCACCGAGTCTCGCAAATCCAAGAAATTACAAGTAATTACACTTGGCGACATGTAAAATCTCAGGATAATGTGGCTGATTTGTTATCCAGAGGCATGAATGCTCAAGAGATTTTAACTTCAAGGATGTGGCGGCAAGGTCCCTCATTTCTCCATAAAGTTGATTTGGATTTGACTGAAATTAGTAAACTTCAAATAAATCCAAGCAATATTCCTGAAGAAAGGAAAATCAACCTTTCTATTCAAACAGTCCAGAGCAATAATTTTTGGAGCGAAATTTTTGGACGCTTCTCTCAATTTCTCCGATTGCAAAGAACTATCGCTTTCCTGCTTCGCTTTACTCAATGCTGTAAAGGGAATAAGATTTCAGGTACCTTAAAAGTAAATGAACTAATTTTATCTAAGAACTTTATAATTCAGAAAGTGCAAGAACATCACTTATCAAAAGAATTATCAGAACTCAAGTCAGGTAAATTGCTCTCGAATAAAAGTCTTATTCCCTTTAAACCTTTCCTGGATGAAAACAATTTGATACGAGTAGGTGGCCGATTAGACAACGCGGATATTCCTTATCAACAAAAATATCCAATTTTGCTACCCTCAAAAAATCATACCGTGAACCTGTTGCTAAAGCACGAGCACGCTCGCTTAGGTCATTCTCGGGAACAAACAGTTTTGTCTAACATTCGATTAAACTACTGGCCTCTCAATGGACTGAGGGCCGTAAAAAAAAATTATTAAAGATTGCGCTACGTGTGCAAGGTTCAACGCTCGACCACTTCAGCAAATAATGTCCAGTTTGCCAAAAGATCGCGTCAGCATCTCTAGACCATTTCAAAAAACGGGTGTAGATTTTGGTGGTCCATTCATGATAAAATCCTCCAGATTAAGAAGAGCACCTCTTGTAAAAGCATACATTTCTCTCTTTGTGTGTATGGTGACAAAAGCAGTTCACATAGAAACTGTGACTAGTCTTTCCACAGATGCTTTTATTATGACATTAAAAAGGTTCATTTCACGTCGTGGAAATCCGTCCATTATCTTTAGTGACAATGCAACTAACTTTTCAGGTGCTAACAATCAACTAAAGGAACTTTATGATTTTTTCAAAAATAGAGAAGCTTTTTCCAGTATTGCTGATTTCCTCTCTCAGAATCAAACAACGTGGAAATTTATCCCTCCAGGATCACCGCATTGGGGTGGGATTTGGGAAGCAGCAATAAAAGGGGCTAAAAATCATATGAGGAAACTTTTAGGTAATACTAACTTGACTTTCGAAGAATTCTCAACCTCGTTAGCTCAAATTGAAGCTATAATGAATTCTAGACCTCTGTGTCCACTTTCAAATGATCCATCAGATTTAAACAGTCTTACACCCGGCCATTTTTTGATAGGGTGTAGCCTTACTGCTTACCCTGAAAAAGATCTTGCAAATATTTCTGAAAATCGTCTCTCCATATACCAAAGAATTCAGAAGATTCAACAGTCATTCTGGAAACGTTGGTCAGTAGAGTATTTAAATTGTCTTCAAAATCGGCCCAAGTGGATTCACACTCAAGAAAATTTAAAAGAAAACGATTTAGTTCTTATTAAAGAAGATAACCTTCCTCCTTTGAAGTGGGCTCTCGCAAGAGTGGTGGAGGTATTGCCAGGAAAAGACGGAAAGGTTCGAGTAGCTAAAATAAAAACAGCAAGTGGTATATTTACCAGACCTATAACGAAATTGTGTCCTCTTCCTAAATAAAATATCAAAATAGTTCCCTATATTTATTTTATCAGTTTAATATTGTCTTTTACCCTTTCTAATGTTTGAAGCACAAATGCTTCAACGCGGGGGAGAATGTTGGAATTTCTATTTGAAGTAAAGGGAAGCCTTCGGGTTTTCCCCAGTTTTCTGGAAGCTATATTCTTAAAATTTATAATTGGTTTTAAAGTTATAAAGAGCCGTTACTTGAGGTCCTTGTCTTGAGAAATCATTGATGCTCTTTTGGAAATTATGGAACTTGAATTCAAAAGATCCGAAAAAGCTTTAGTAATAGTTGAAATAAAAATTACTCAAGTACCTGGGGAAAGCCCAAGGTAATATTTTACACAGTACAATAGGCATCTTTACTTCCCAATTCGTCCAAGCTTCATGAAAGGGTGTGATTGACCTGAGAACTTCGAAGCGCAAAGCTGGTCAACGTGTCAGTTCTTAAGTAACCTTGTAAGACCGAGCAGGTCACTTCTAGTATAAACTTAAAAATTATTTTAAGTTCCACTCAATTTTTATTTCTTTTTTGCTTTTCTTATATCTCGGGCGATTGCAGGACGTCTCGTCGCACCGTAGAGAATGATAGAAGTTGTGAAACTAATAATGTAGATAAACTTTCATAATCAAATGTGAATTGTGTAAACAAAGTGTAAACTTGGAGTGAGAAATAAATATTTGTAAACGGAGAAATTACTTCTTATTGCTGTCTTCCTTGGAGTTTTCCAACAATGACGAAATCTCTTGCCCTGAATAGAAATAAATTATTCATTTCAAATTCGTTCGAAAGGATTATTGGCTGTTGCCTATGGCGCTTTATTTGTGAACGTGACAACTCTCATGAAATTAACATAATATCTCGTGTTATGATTCTAAAATATCGAATGTTATTTTTTCTTGTACAAATTGTTCCTCCCTAGGAGATCTGATTGATGGATTTATACTTTCTCATCACTGTGTTTTTTTTTTACAACGGTACCTGCAAAAAAATTTTAATTCGACACGTAAGTGGAATGTTTTAGAGACATGCGGATTCTTTTTTTTTATTTGAAATTAAATGTTTCCTACCCTCATATTCCAGCATCTTAACTTGAAATAAACGTTCTTTTCCGATCGTAATTTTCCTTCATTTATCAATCGGATTGCGAGCCCGTATCGAGAGCGAAAGATATCGATTGGATATCACCAATACGATAAAAAACTTTTTGCTACGGCAGTCTAAATTTCTTAAACGGTTATCGCAAACCGCAGATCCTTTTCTCTTTAGCCCAAATTTCATGTTTTTGTAGGCTACTGGGTGAATTTATTAGAAACGTAAAAAGCTCGACTGTATCTTGGGGTTATAATTCTTACTCTCTAAACCTGAATCAGTGAAATAGTCACTGATTATATCAGTGAAAATATATCAACTGATGAATCAGTGCTCTGGTTTGATTTCACTGAGGAATCAGTGAACGCGCCGCGTGAACATAAATTTTGAATTCGCGAATTCAAATTTGAAAGAGAAAGGATTATTCCCCGTGAAAAAAAATTTGAAATTTAGAAAACTAATGCATTCAACAAATTTTATTTTTACTTGAACTTTTTTTCTCATCGCTTCATACCAAATTTAAAAAAATGATGTGATTCTAATAAATCACGGATCATTTTTTCAGGAAAAAGATTCTTTACAACATAACCGTTTCCAATTTTCTAAAATGAATAAATTATTATCAAATTCAGAAATTTCTTTAAAAGAATTTTATTTTGATGGAAAATTGATTATTAATGGTTTCAGCCATTAAAGAATTTATTTCCAAAAATTGGGAACGGTAAAGTTATGAAGATTACTTTTCCTGAAAAAATGATCCGTGATTTATTATAATTTCATCATTTTTTTAAATTTGGTATGAAGCGATAGGAATAAAGTTCGGGTAAAAATAAAATTTGGTAAATGCATTATTTTTCCGTGTTTCAAATTCTTTTCATGAAAAATAATCTTTTTCTCATGCATGCACAGAAACGGCCACTTTTTTTGCCTGAAACGCGGGAAGAAAATCCCCTTTTTTGGGGTACACGTGAAAAATGCGGGAGTTATCAATAATTCCCGTGGGGATTATCCATTACTCCCGCTTATGGGGAGACATTTTTCGTGTGTTTCGTTTCAGGCAAAAAATGTGGCTATTTTTGTGCATGCATGAGAAAAAATAATGTTGTAAAGAATCTTTTTTTTGAAAAAATGATCCGTGATTTATTTTAGAATCACATCATTTTTGAAAATTTGATATGAAGCGATGAGAAAAAAAATTCGTGTAAAAATAAAATTTGTTAAATGCATTACTTTTCTAAATTTCAAATTTTTTCGCGGAAAATAATCCTTTCTCTTTCAAATTAGCCCGTCAATAATAATATGGCTATTCTTAAAAGTAAAATTATCTATTTTTGCCTGAGGTCTAATTTTCGTGGATAAACTAGCTTAAGTAAAAAGAAATCAATAAAAGAAGAAAATAATTGCAAGAAAATAAGCTTATAGTGCAATTAATGATCAGAAAAATCCACTGAATATACAAAAAAGCAGCAATCTAGAAATAAAACAAATTGAATACCAATTCAGCAATTAATATAATGAAACTAATAAAAAAAGGAATAAGTCTGTGGTAAAATTTCGTTACGTTGATTTTTTTGTTTAGGATATACCAAGGAAAGGAATTTCTTCCTTTTAACACTTGTAGTTCTTTTTTTCTGCCTAGTGTGCATCACAAAGGTCGACGCACTTGCGAAGCTCGCGGTTAGTGGGCTTATCGCTTCTACTAATCATCACTGATGCCTGTTGGTCTAGATTTTATAGTTGGCAAAGAATATCATAATGAGAGTGAGCGCTGGAATGCGTAGTGGATATTACAAGTCATCGCAGAAACGATTAACATCTAAAATCTAGATTGTGGCATCGTTATCTTTTTAATTTATGTATAGTTTTTTATTTATAAAATTCATTTTACGTATATTACCAAAGCTTATATTGATTGGATTGATTTCATCTTTGTCGGGTTCTAAAGCATGATCGCAAAGTTCCATTTCTCTCAATATGTTGCTCGATTATGCAGCAAATGAATTTCTCTAAGCACGCTACTCACTCGACTCCGAAGACTCGACTCAACTACTGACTTTTAGTCGGCTGTTTCATGTCGATCGTTTGATACGGCGAGGGTTAAAGACCGAACTTTACACTAGGTAATCAGCCACTGAAAACCTTCGAGTTGCACGTTACTATGCACATTTACTAATTTGTATCCGTTTCGTTGCAGTTCACTTTAATCAGAGCAGTCAAACTTGACAAGGTTGTGAAAAATGCTCGACTAATAAAACACTCTTGCTTTTCGCACTTTCTTTCACTTACACTTTCTCCCAATCAAACTTTACCTGCACGGTTAGTAAAATTTATGCACTTTATCCAAAAGCATACAATTTTTGAGAATATTATAAAACGTGCATTTACACATTGAATATTTAACATTTTTTTGAAGGTGGAAAAAATTAAAAAATTAAAGGATAATGAAAGGACGAAAGAAAGAGGGAACATTGGTGATGCCTTTTTCGTTCGATAATCAATGTTTTCTGCTTTAAACGAAGATTTTTCAATAGCAAGCTGTGAGAACTTGTTAATTATCATGTACGCTCGGATTGGCTGTATTTATCGTGATAGGCTTGCGTAGGTTTTACTGCAAATTTATTACTTTTACTGCACGCGCTACCAACGAATAATCATTCTTTCGATCAATGCACGATTAAATGCAGTGAGGAAAGCAATTTATACTGCGCTAATGTGAAAAATCTCTCTCGAAATAATTTAGTGTTAATTGTTTCGTTGAGTCAGCAAAATGTTTCGTCTAGCAAGAAATAAAAATCCGCTTTCGAGAGCTTATCGTAATAGAACTGAAGGCTTGAATTATTTAAATGATTTATTCCTCATAGTGGTCTGCAATTATATTTTACATATATAACATGATTTAGGTGTTATGGAATTATTACAATGCATTAATATTAAATATTGTTGGTTTTCTTAGTTGGCTTTAGGGTTCAAAAAAAATGTAACTCAAGGTTTCATATTTTGAACGTTTTGACTCAGATTGGAGTCCTTATCAGTGAGAATTTATTTCTATAAAAATACAAAAGGATGATACTTACAAAATTGCACGTGTAACGGATAAACATTGTTGTGATAAACGTTATGGAAGAAATTCCACGTGTAAAATTATAAAATTGGTCTGAATAACTAAAATCACAAATAAAAACTGTACAAAACAATATATCTACTCAAAGAAAGATTAAATATATAGAATTGTAGAAGTTAAGAAGAAATTTATTTCAAATCAAAGAAACTTTCTTCTGGGTGTAAGGGTCGATAAAAGTCGTGTTCATTATTACAAAGTATGTAGAGCTTTAACGTTTGGAGTAAAGGTAGTTTATCCACAAAAATTAGACTTCAGGCAAAAATAGATAATTTTGCTTTCAAGAATAGCAATATTGTATACGATTCTGTAATAATTATTTTGGCTTGGGGTCAGCTTAGTTTCTAATTATTTATGTCATCGAGGACATAAACATTAGGAAGGCAAACGTTTCGGCCACAGATGGGGGCCCTCTTCAGTGCCAATTAGCTTAATTGTAACCTTTAAATATTTATTAACTAATACATGCAATTAAGAAATATATGGTATTTTTTGTTTTTTTGTTTTTTTTTCTTTTGCTTATTAATTAAAAATAGAGTAAACATGCAGAAAAACTTATGAGTAAGCGAGAACGGCCTGGTTCTTCACACCTAGAAACTCGCTTACTCATAAGTTTTTCTGCATGTTTACTCTATTTTTAATTAATAAGCAAAAGAAAAAAAAACAAAAAAACAAAAAATACCATATATTTCTTAATTGCATGTATTAGTTAATAAATATTTAAAGGTTACAATTAAGCTAATTGGCACTGAAGAGGGCCCCCATCTGTGGCCGAAACGTTTGCCTTCCTAATGTTTATGTCCTCGATGACATAAATAATTAGAAACTAAGCTGACCCCAAGCCAAAATAAATATTACAGAATTATAACTGTGGGTCAATGTAACAAGGAACATGTACGGAAACATGTCACGATATAATTGTATACGATGTTGATGTTAATAATTGGCTTTAGGGTCCAGAAATGATAACTCAGAAGATTACATACTTTCAAATGTTTCGACTCTGATCGGAGTCCTCATCAGTGATCTTTATTTCTAAAATATCAAAACATTGAATCAAACATTGCACATATGAGCCCTGTTTTGGAATAGGCTTTGGTATTATGAGAAAACAATTGTAAAAATGTAAAATTGCAAATTATCCTGAGTTAACATCAACATCGTATACAATTATTATTTGAGGGTCGATACAAGTCCTACTTTATAAATACTTTATAAATAGCAATATTATTATTGGAGAGCTAATTTGAAAAAGAAAAGATTATTTTTTAAGAAAAAAATTTGAAACATAAAAAATAATGCATTTAAATATTTTATTTTTACCAGAACTTTTTTTCACATCGCTTAAAACCAAATTTTAAAAACTGATGTGATTCTAATGAATCACGGATCATTTTTTCAGGAAAAAGATTCTCTACAACTTAAACCTTTCCATTTTTTGGAAATAAATTCTATAATAGCTGATACCATTAAAAATCAATTTTCCATAACGAAATTCTTATAAACAAATTGCTAAATTTGGTAATAAATTATTCATTTCAGAAAATTGGAAACGGTTATGTTGTAAAGAATCTTTTTCCTGAAAAAATGATCCGTGATTTATTAGAACCACATCATTTTTTAAAATTTGGTATGAAATGATAAGAAAAAAATTTCGGGTAAAAATAAAATCTGTTAAATGCATTATTTTTCTGCATTTCAAATTTTTTTCATGAAAAATAATCGTTTCTCTTTCAAGTTGGCCCTTCAATAATAATATTGCTATATTCATAAAATAGGACTTGTACTATTCTTAAAAGAAAAATTATCTATTTTTGCCTGAAGTCTAATTTTCGTGGATGAACTACATTAAGGCCATGGATCAAACGGACCACGTGACTCAATTATACATTTATTCGTTCATGAAAGATAACTTTTTAAATTTACATAGTATCTTTCTGAAAATTTGGGAAACGTAACAAAACACAATAAAGCACGTTTCTTACCTTCTTTTTAGTAAAAATTTCGAAAAAAAATTCGAAAACTTATCGTCCATTACAGTTAACTGTAAAAATTTTTGAAAAATTTTCACTCAAACGAAGTTGACAGACGTTCTATGTCGTGTTCTGTAGTATTTTTTATTTTATAATATATATATATTTTTTTGGTCACATGTTTTGTTTGATCCATGGCCTTAAAATAAATTCTTAAGGATACTTTGATAGGAGTAAACAAAGTAATTATAAATATTGAAAGTTTAATACAGGAATTCAGTTAGGAGTTAAGATCCTGAGGGCTTAATTAATCTGGGTATCCAGGACGTTGGCACAAATTGTGTCCGTCGACCTGACTCCTACATTCATGGCACAAACGAATGAAATATTAACCAACCCCCCATGTAGCAATTTCCAGACGAAGCACGCGTTGCGTTGACGAGGGTACGAAATTTCACTGACGAGAGTAATTCTGCGCTACAGTTGTTTCACTTGGTCGTAAAACCACTGAGGTTTTGATGAGACTAAAAAGGCTATATGTATGTGTTCACACAGATGTGCATAATCCTGACAGCGGTATACTTAATAAAAACCATATCGTCCTATACAAATTACATTAAACCCTACAAGGCTCTTTTAGAAAAGTTCCAGTTCGTGATGGATTTTAGTTTTTTCGGAGTAGGGTATTAGATTAGATCTGATATATAAAACTTTTTATTTTTTTGTACATGTCAAGACTTATACATCCCACAAGTTTGAAATTGAAATATTAATTTGAAATATTTTTCAAATATTTATTTTTATGATTGTCTCAGGCATAATTGTTTTAAGTCGCATATAATATGTAAATAAATTTAAGTATAATTTAATCTATCTAGTTTTTATCTCTTTCTTTTTTCTATTTGCTGAACTTTGCGGGCATCGAAAAGACAGGTGTATTCACGTCATTTAAGGTGGCTTCGGCGTTTTTGAAAAAAAATTACAGATTGCTCTGAAACTTAGAGATTATCTTAATAAAATATGCTAGATTCATTTGGAAAAAAGAAATACCGTGGTTGACAATGTCATTGCCGAAAATATCGCTACCGAAAAAATGTCAGTTTAACACGTAGTCTTATGGGATTCCTCGTCAAAATCGGCAAAACTCCGGAAAAAATCACAAGTCCCCATAAATTAAATATATAATAGTACCTACTAGTATTATAAAAACAAAGGGTTGACGACTTCAATCAAGAGAAAATTGCGAGAAAAGTACAGATTATAAAAATCGCCTCGAGGTGAAACTAATAAATTTTTACTATCGCTTTTTTCAGGAGACATTTCCGCGATTTCTTACCCTTCTACTCAGATGTAACTATAATACATATATATGATTATTAAAAAAATAAGTAGCAATGAGCATTTATGTAACACGTACCCCCACGGTGCCCCTCACTTCATACGACACCAAACGCCGAAGCCACCTTAAAAAATAACCTGTCAGCCTACCAATTTCCGATCTCCAAGCGGCGGGGATCAAATTTAACGTTAATTTATCGCTGCTTCTTGTTGTTTACTTGACAGGCATTTTTTCGACGTGAGGTATCCTTAGAAGTTTCAGTACATCTGCTTCCCAGAACCAAGTGCATAACTTATTATATTTTACTATTCAATAAGGAAGATTACATGGAACAGGCGCTTTATTCATGTGAAACCCATAACGAATATTGAATTCTGATACCTTGTTAAAAATGTAATTTAGGGAACATAAATATTCTGCAACTAAAGTGATCATATTTTCATTTTTTTTTTTCAATATTTGAAATATTATACTCGGACATTTTTCTTAAATATTACGAAATAATGAAAATTTTCATTAAATCTTTTATGTCGGAAAGAACGGATAAAATACAATTTTAGGGTTTAAACGATCGTTTTGCATTCAGATTCTGTGTGTTGCCGTTGGACTTTGTCGCTGTCGAAGAATCTCATTAGTGAAGTAAAATACGTGTAGGTGTAGCAATATATCCGGGCCCGTTAAAGTGTATAAACACATTGAGAACCGACGCCAGTAACCAGCAGTATCCGTTGACTACATATCCCTAAGTCTGCGAGAAATGTTAGAAAATTTATTGTTTTCAGACGACAGTTTAATTTCGCCTCTGCTTTTCGTATAAAAATGTAGATACGTGGTAATTTTCATCCAAGTTGAAACTTTTGTCTCGCCACCTCGAGAAACTTCAGGATCAAGTTTCAGTCCCTGGAGCTTTTCTTCGGATCCTTCCAGATCCTTAAACTCGTCTAGTGCTCCACGAATATTAAAAAATAAAAATACTCAATTTTACAAGTTTCACACTTTCTTAAAATATTCACTTTTATATATTTGTGACTGTTTATGCAGTACTTCGAGAAAGAGATAACGTTGAGATAATTTTGTTTCTTCATTTTACTATCTGGTTTTTATTTTTGAAAACAAGTTTTATTCGCCATCGAGTTTCATGTATGCTTAACGAAGTTCTAGTCTTATTTCTTTAAATCGGGTTTTTCAAAACGAGATAACGAATTCCGGTTTAAAACATTTAGCATCGGTTAAATTTATGTAATGGGTGATTGCAGGGGAAGTACTAATTGAGAAAGAAGTCTTTATCGTCGCTTGGGAATCTGTCCGTTGCACTCAAATGTTGCAGAAGAAGAGAATTTAATAATATTGATATATTTAGTACTCTAATCTCGTAAATATTTTTTAAGGCCATGGGCTACGCAGGTCATGTAAGCAATTTAGTCACTGGCTTTCGGTTTTTTTCCATATATAAAATTTTATATCAAAATAAATCTGTCAAAATTTAGGAAATGATAAATAATAGCATATGGAAGGAACGGGGGAAGGCATAGAGAAAGAAATTTTTAAAAATACGTACCAACTTAGTGTCTTGAGTTCTGCACACTGTCGGTAACATACTCTGCAAACTTGCTAAAATTACTTATTTTTATCAAAAATTGTTCATATCATTATCAATATTCAAGACATAACAAACCTGTCTCAGTAATGTTTGATTCATTTCCCAAAATTTCAAGACGATATTTCATTCTTCGTGGAAATTTAGTTACGGAATTGTAATTGCCTGCTTGGCCCATGGCCTTAAGGGCATGTGATACTTACAGTTTTGAACGTTCATTGAACGATAGAAGATATTTTTTTTAAAAACAAATTGATTACTTTTTGCCCGAGTAAATTCAAAAGTAGCATATATTTCGTGGCTGATTGTATATTTAAGAGCCTTAAATAATATACATAAAAATGAATTATGTTTGGAAAAAAGAAATTTTGGTATCGTTCAATGAACGTTCAGAACCGTAAGTACATTATGAAATAAGCAAATATTATTGATTTAAGGTTTCTACATGTTTGTCTCCAAAATGCATAAACTTTTGTTTCCAAAATTTCGGGAATGTTAAAAAAGATAAAAACGGACGTAGATAGACTACACTGTAAAAACTATTTTCCGTTTTTGTGGAATAATTTTCGCTTTTCATGGGAAAAATTTCCTACAACTTAGGATATTTATGAAATATTCTCATTTTTTCGATATATTTCCTAATAGTTCGAAAATAAGTCCGAAAATTCGGTCAATGTTCCTCAAATCTATGAAATATTTCCACTTTCTGTAGAAAAACTTATGCTTTCTAAGGATTTAGGAAAAATTTCCTAATACATGGTAGGAAAATTTACCGATATTTTTTACAGTGTACTTTTGGTTTCGAAATTCAAAAAAAGTTCAATTTTAGCAAACTATATCGGAAATTATTTTTTCATTGGCAAAACCAAAAGTAGTCTATCTACGTCCGTTTCTATCTTTTCTACCATTTCTCAAATTTTGGAAACAACACTTTATATATTTTGGACACAAACGTGTAGAAAATAGACCAAATTATTAATATGAACTTGGTACTTTTCTCAAGTAGGGCACATGCCCTTAAGAGCGAAAATATTTGCAACAACTTGAGTAATTAATTAATTTCAAATACGCTGAAAAATACTCTTAAAAAATAAGGAAAAAACTGATAAAAATTATTTTGTATCGAGGGAGAACTGTGTCTTAGTAACTGCAGTAAAAAGTTTAGAAGCAGTTTAACTTAAAAAGGCCAATTGGATAGTTTGAGAAGCGGTTAAAAAACTTTTCTCTTCGTAGTGGAAGTGTACATGAGACCACACCCTTTGCTAAGTATACTTTGCGATCGGATAACATTAAAGGGACGCCTCCTCCTTCCGCTCGATCATGTTCATCCTTATCCAAGTTACGGGACTGTACAGAGTCCCATCGATGTCCTTTAATTCTCGCACTGTACAGCTTCTACCAAGCTATCCGATCGTAGGAAGAAAGAAAAAAGATGTAAAAACGCGGAGGCTCGTCCACCTTGAGGCCAGTCTACCCACCACCATCCTGGAGGGTCTAGTAAATGTACATTCACCCACAAAAGTTTTCTTGGGCCCTAAAATCAGGGCCGCGGTCTAATAAAATAAATATATGAGTGGATTGAAAAAAATAAATAAAGTCAGCACAAAAAAATAGTTTTCCTGATTATATTTTGTTGCCATCACTGAAATTCACTTGTAATTACGAAAAAAATCGTTGGTCTAACGAAAATGTTTATTTTTTAAAAATAAATTACTTTTTTGTAAGCTCTGCTTGAATATACTAAATAATTTTGTTGTTCTGAAAAAATACACAAAAGCACATGCGTCGTGTTTTTTCTACATAACCCCTGTAGACATTTCTTTATCTGTCCTCTATTGAGGAGGTTAGATTTTTATACAATCCTGACCAGAGTTTCTAATCTATCGAAAATTTAAAAATCTGAAATTATTTAACCTTTTTTTATTTGAGTAATAAATCAATAAAGTGAAGTAAAAATTTTAGAGCTAGCCTATATATGTCCTTTTTTATCTTTTCTACCATTTTTCAAATGTTGAAATTCTTTTTTGTATTGTGAGAAATCCAATATATTCAAAGCAATACTCAACAAGTGTTGTAAGGAAATTTTTTAACAAGTTTTAGGGAAATTGTTAAGAATTCAATGGAAATTGACGTCCCAAAAATCAAGGATAATACTGATTAATAGTCCAAATTCACTTGCTTTTAATTTTATTATATTAAAATAGAAAATTCATTAAGTATCATGTAATTGAAACAAAGTTAATTGAAAAATTTCCCTTTACGTCAAGTGCAAAGTTATTTAATTCTTTTTAAAGAACATTCTTTTCAAAATTACAATATTGCAATTCTCTCTGCTTTAAGAGCAAACATTTTAATTTTGAATAAAGTTCTTTTAAACCTGTTCATTACAATTATTATGCACAAGTGGAGGTGCAATGTAGTAAAGATCAAAGTCAATCATCTGTATCTTTTTAAATGTCTCTTATCAAAGTTTCGAATATTCTTCCGCAACTCTTTATACTATTAGTGAGTAAATTCAATTCCAATGTTGCGCAGACAAACCTATCCATAAAATGAGAAATGAAAATAGATCAGGTCTTCGAATAGTACTTTTTTCTGATATCTTCCACGAAGCAGAGTTAAAAAGTAAGACAGGTTATGAATTTATGATGAATATTCACTTTAAAATTTATTCTCTCTATCAATATATTTTCATCTATAATACAGTTTTTAGTAAATTTGATATATGGGAAAGCTTTTAACTTGTTTTTTAAAATTTTAGAATATCTTCTTTGAAATATGCATTTTGATTTTTACGTGTAATATTGAATTGAATAATCATATGAACTATCAATTAAATTAATATGTCAATATAAAGACAAAAGACATGAATACAAACATGTCACAAAATTATTAATAATATTATCTAATATAGAGAGAAAACTTTAATTGCTGTGTTCTGATTAAAAGTATAGTATATCATTTTTAATTTTTACTATTTTCGGCACAGTCAACGTAATTTCACGATAAATTTTAATGAAAATTCTATTTAATTAATACCCTAATCGGATTAATTTCATATGCATCTATATATAAACCCTCGATTTTGAAATCCTTACTCTTACATAATTAATTTCTCCACTTAATCATATAAACAAATCGGGAAATACAATAGAAAACAATAAAGAATGAAAACCTGTGAACTTTCTTCTTAGAAAAAAAGCTGCCAAAGCTTTTCTCAGAGAAAATAAACTAGAAGTGTTCTTTATTGTTTTCTATTATATTTATCGAATTTTTACCTTTCAAAACTGCATTTTACAAGGAGATGATTTTGCAGGTAATTAAACATAGAAATCTACAAATAATACATGGCCTCAAAATGAGATGATTTTTTCCCTGTTGTAATTTTCTTTTATAAAAGTTTTTGAAAACAAAAAATGACTTTAACTTTTGAGTCGCCTCTATTTCAAACTCTTAATGATTATTATAGAATATTCAAATACTATAAAAAAACAAAAGGAAGAAGAGAAGTAAAAAGGAAACTTGAAAAAGACAAATATCAGATAAAATGCAAGAATTAAAGGAAAAGAAACGGAAAATTCAATTGGAAAAGAAAAAAAAACTTAAAGGGATCGAAGAAGAAATTTATGAACTGATTAAAGCTCAATGAATTTATATATAGACGTAATTAGTTGTTTATGCGATTTAAAAGTTTTATCTTAAATTTTTTGTGAAATTCATAGTTTATTCCCAACTTTAAAATAAATAGTTGGACTACCATTGTTCTTTGTGTTCTATTTGTAATAAGAAAAATAATTTTGAAATCTTTCTGTGGAAAAAAAGACGCTTTCGACTGCGCTGAGATTCAAGCCCAGGTCTTTCGATATAATAATAATTACAAAATCATTTTTCACTTTTATACAAATATTATTGAAATATTTACAATTCAATCATTTATCATTAAAAAGACGTTTTCACTGTAACAGAATGAGTTAAAATGAATCTCGATTGGATTTTTAAAAAAAGTAGACCTGGGATTTTTTCAAAATTAGACCTGGAAAAGTCCTGGAATTTTGAAACTTATCTACAAACTCTGAAAATGTTCCATCTCGACTCCAATAATGGAAAACAAAAAATTTGTTGAGCTCTAGAGTGTGAAATAAAACACGTATCCCTTGTTCCTTTCAGTTCAATTATAACAGGTCATCGAATTGAAGTTTGTGGGCCGCGGGTCAGCAAAACAGTAAGAGAAAAAAAAAAAAAAAAAAGAACAACGTTGGCTCTCGTGTAGTATAAAATGATCCTGATGGTGAAAGGGGGGAGAGGAAAGAAGAAACTAGAGGAAGTTTGCGATATCGGGTGTCACACGGCCCGGTCATACGTCATGCTCGCGGATTGAATTAAAGGCGCCCGATGGTGAATAGAGAAGCTAACTTTTCATATTATACTCGGGCAACCCTGCCCTTCTCTTTCACTGTTCAGCATTCTCCACCACGAAAACCCTCTTAGCGTTGAACGCGACGCGTCAAACTGATGAGTTTCCAATATTTTGCCTTCCTTTTCTCTGCATGTCTCTCTGCCTCGGGTCAGGCTGCTCTCTTCTGTTCTTCTCTTTCAACCTCTCGCTTCTGTCTATTATTCTTGTCTTCTCTCTTCTTCACTTTTTCACTTTCTCACTTCTTGTGCCCACCCACGCGCAATACCGGCAACTCCAAGTCCTTGTCATTGGCAAAGACGCTCGCGGTCGTTGGATATAGGCGTGCGCTCTCCATCCTCGGAATAAGGAGAAGAATCTTTCCGACGGAGAAAATTAATTATCGTTGCAGCCTTCTGCACCGAGAGAAAGGATTTTCTGGCTTGAATAAATAGCTGCGGCCAGGGAAACGCCTCGGAATCCACATCAGTTTCATTCGTGTATATAGAGTGCTGGTCGGCGTACACCTGTAATTTTAGTGCACGCACGGCTATGTGCATATTGCCACGATGAATTTATCGCACTCTAATTGCCCGAGATCTCGCCACGATATCTCCTGTCTGTCATTCTCACGATAATTCCCGCGCTATGTTCAATCCATTCCCATTACATTGTAAAACTCCAGGTTTTATTTCTTTTAAATTTCAATTTTCAAACTCAACTAATTAATTTGAAATCATTTATTTCATTTAATGATCATTTCAACGAAGATATTTTGCCTAGGAAAGGTTGCAATATACTTGTGATCTAGAATTAGCTTCACGCTAAATCCCCTTTCATCAAATTAACTATAGAAAATTTTTTTTTTTCGGATTATGTGACAGGAGTTAATAATGTTTCAGCAAAGTCTTAAATATTGAGATTTTTTAATTTTTTGTATTTTATAGCATTTTGATTTAGTTTATTGGTTTTAAAACTTTTAAAATCTATTCTCAAATACAATTTGTAGAATAATTCTGATATTGTGTAACGTCTGTATAATTATAAATATTTTCAAGAACACGCAATTATGATTGTTAATTCGCTTGATTATTGTCAGTCAACTCATTATTTAATCAACCACAAACCACAATTACCTCTCGTCCTTTATCTTGCATAACTACACTGTTAGAAATTTCTATCGTAATTTTCCGAAACTCGTAACTGAAGTTTTCTTCAGATAAAATTTCAGAAAAATAAGTTACTTTTTAGTAAATCCCAGAAACAATTTCTTAATTTTCAGTCAGAAAATTTTCAATATTCCAATACTTGTATCTGCACTGTAAAAATTTTACGAAAATTTTTCCTAAAATAGTCGGACAGCTTAAAATACAAATGGGTCGTAAATTTTTCCAAAGGTAAAGTCGGAAATATTTCCTACATAGAACTGGAAATAGTTCCTACTGTTTGGTCGGAGAATATACAGTTTATTAGGAAAAATTGATATATTTCATAATTTAAGTGGAAAAATATCCAAAAAAGTGAACAAATTTCCGTTTTTGTGGAATAATTTCCGCTTTTCATGGGAAAAATTCCCTACAACTTAGGAGATTTGTGAAATGTTCTCACCTTTTTGATATATTTCTTAATAGTTCGGAAATAAGTCCTGAAAATACGGTCAATTTTCCTTAAATCTATGAAATATTTCTACTTTCTGTATGAAAATCTATGCTTCCTAAGGATTTAGGAAAAATTTCCTATTACATGGGAAAATTTACTGAAATTTTTTACAGTGTAGAAATTCTGAATCTTGTAACAGAAAAAATTTGACGTTTTAAGTATCTAAAGTTTTATGCAATTACATCTAACTGAAAATTTTGTTGCAGTTTCGTAATTTGATGATGAATTTTGTAAAAATTCTGTTACAGTTTGGTAGTTTTAAGATAAATTTTATGAAAATTCAGTTGACTTTTGTAATATTAAGGAAAATTTCATAAAATTCAGTACAATTTTCGCAATTTTAAGATACCTTCACTCAAAAACACTAAATATTGTCAAAATTCACGTTACCTCTGTAACAAAAATTTTGTACATTACTGAAAATTTCTAACAGTGTATGTAATAGGATAATATTTTCATAAATGCTATCTACTTCAATTTTCTTTTGTGAATTCTAATGCTTCCCCTTTAAATCTCGAGAATGGTAGAATTGATAAGTGAGAAGTCTCAAGCACATTTTAGAAATTTAATTATCTCAGCTACGCTAAAATAAATCTTCCTTTATAAAGTTTAATGCATTCCAAACATAATATTAAATGTACTCTAAAGAGTTTTACGGTCTCAGTCTTTAGCTTATTTTGATAATACGTACGTTTCACTCAATAATAAAAATGAAGTTTTTTTCTCATTATTTTCATGTATAATATTCTATGCAGAAATAAATTATTTGAAACATTTTTGATGGTAGATTATTATATAAAAGTTGTTTATACAGATACAGACTTATCAATTCACTTATTAGTTGAAATTAAATTTAATAATTAAAATGGTAAATTATGGACCCTAAAGCCAATGTCAACTTACCTAATATTACTAATTAAATTTAATATAAAAGTATATGAAGTCATTTGCACATACAGTATATGAAATTTAATATACGCAATTTTTAATTTTAATATGGATCAAAGTGTCGATAAACGAGAAGGATTTCAAATTCTTTAAATTATTAATTGCTTTGCGCGATTTTAGAGATTGAAATTAACTACAAGGGCACGTATCGGGAAAGTATTCTATCTAATTCCAAGACTTATGGCCTGATAAAGTAGACAGAAATAACATTTCAAAACTGTTTACTGTTTGATAATATTACAAATGAATATGATCATCAATATTATACTTTTTTATTTTTTATTATGTCAGAAAAAAAATTCTCCAGAATATGAATAAATATGTACCTATATAAAAGAAAATAATCTACTTTATAATTTAATTCTAGAGTCATTGGAAAAATAATAATACAGATATATTGAATTTCATATACAAATATACATATAATATTTTAAAAAAAGGAGTAATGAATAGTACAGAGAAAAATCACGAAAATGAAAGATTAAAATTTTGTGACCACACTCTATATAAATTAAGTACAAAAGCGAGGAAACCTTGAAGGCGAAAGCGATATTTTCGTTCAATATCTCTTTTGCTATACATCAGACTTTGCAGAGTGGAAAGAGTTGAAGAGGTCCTTTTTCCAAGCATGAAGGACAACTTCCACTGTCCTTGTCGTGGTAACCCCGGACAAATTTATTACGCGTATAGCAAGCGAGCGCTTTAACGACCATAGAGCAATGCTGATTCGGCAAAGAAACTATTCGGTGCTCTCATTCTACTTCCGATCCTGGAAGCTATACTTTATTCCTCTAGCATAATACGCGAATATTTCCATTTCAGCGTAACAGGGTATTTCGCGCAAGATAATATCCTCCCCTGAGGAAATCACCGGAGGCTCATCCCTAAACCAAAAGAATCTTCCTCACCCGCGAAATTTGGCTTTTCCTTCACTCCGGTAATGCGTTTACATTAGATACTTGTCCTACGTTATCTACTGCCGGTAGCAGACCATGCAAATCCACTGGATTATTGCAGGTACGTGCATCAACTTGACTCGGCACTTCCTTAATTAGATAAGCAAAAGCTTCTCTGCTAGTGCCAGATTACATGAACCTGGTTGCGAGCACTCCAACTTAGACTTTTTTCTCTCTACTTCAACGTTTTCATTAATTTCCTGATAGGAAGCAGAACCATTTTCAAGTGGACTACACATCTGCTTTTAAATTAGTCCTTCAGTTTAATTGTATATAATACACTGTAATAACTATAGTTTTTATGCCGTATGGTAAGGTCTGACGTCACCAATTACATACCACTGCTTTATTGATAAAATCATTAAGTTTTGCAACACTGTACGGGAATTTTGCACTTTGCGCACCGAAAAATGTTCGCAGAATGGCAGATTTATGATGACCTTAGAGCACACTATCTTTTGCGGAGATTTTTCGGTGCGCTTAGTGCGAACTTCCCATAGAGTGTTGCAAAAAATAGTATGTGATACATGTGCGGATTAGAGATTCCTCATTTGTGCTGCAAACCTCACACTTATCGGAAATCACCAACTTCCCCGGGGTGGCCGCTGGACTGGGAAACCGAGAAATGACCGGAAATTTTCTGTGACCTGGACAAACCGGAAAATGACCGGAAATTTTTGTTATTTTTTAATAAATAAAGATTTTTATTTGTTTTAAATGTGTTACATAAAGTGATTTACACTGTAAAAAATAGCGGTAAATTTTCCTACTATGTATTAGGAAATTTTTCCTAAATCCTTAGGAAGCATATAGATTTTCCTACAGAAAGTAGTAATAATTCATAGATTTGAGGAAAATTGACCGAATTTTCGGACTTATTTCCAAACTATTAGGAAATATATTAAAAAGTTGAGAACATTTCACAAATCTGCTAAGTTGCAGGAAATTTTTCTCATGAAAAGCGAAAATTATTCCACAAAAACGGAAATTTGTTTACTTTTTTTGGATCTTTTTTCACTTGAATTATGAAATATATAAATTTTTCCTAATCAACTGGATATTTCTCGGACCAACAGTAGGAACTATTTCCAGTTCTATGTCGGAAATATTTCCGACTATATCTTTGGAAAAATTTACGACCGATTTGTATTTTAGGCTGTCCGACTATTTTCGGAAAAATGTCCGAAAAATTTTTTACAGTGTACTTATATATTATATTATGCAAGCAACTTGGGTGCAGAAGTGTGAAGCAGCCGTAGGCTACTGTCTACAGCGCCCATTGGAGTAGGAGATTTTTTCCTTGTTGACTATGACAGCGACTTTAACAATTGTCTATTTCATATGATTTCGTGATTTCGGTATACCAGAAGAAATTTCATTTCAGAATATTGAATGAAAAATATTTTAAAAGTTTTAAAACCATTGCATTAACTGTTAATCATTGGAAATTGTTTTTTTAATGACCCGGAAAAAATTTTCGATGACCGGGAATTATTTTTGTCTATGAAAACGGCCACCCTGTTCCCGTATTAGTATCATAATATATAATAATATGTTGAAATTCTTATTTTATTAATAAAATGATCGTATGTATGTAATTGTTTGTACCCAAGAGAAGTAAAATTTTGTTCTAAAATTTGTGAAATATTAGTGAAGATAAAAACGAGCACAACCTTCGGTTTGGAAAATTAAAAAGTTCTTTTTCAGCATAATAGATAGAAGTCTATATACGTCCGTTTTTATTTTCTCTACCATTTCTCAAATTTCTCATACGAACTTGCTAATTTTTTTGAGTATCACATGCGTTTAAACATCAATTATAATTTCTCCACTTACATAATAAATTTGAAATTGTTAGGGAATTTTTATTTAATTTTTGTCTAGAGAAATACCTACAGTATTTTGAAAGATGATGAATTTGAATATTTTTAGTCATAGCAAAAAAGGCTTCACACTGAAGAAAGTGTGTAGTTGTGGCAACTACTTCTTTAGTGAAAAATTGCTTAAAAATTCGTTACAGTTTCCTCAACCATTTAATTATCTTACGTAATTATTCGAATTGTTGCACTCAGCACATAGCTAGGATCTAGTCACTGATTAAAGTTAGTAAAGAACGACTGATTAAACTTAAGAGAACAAATAAGTGAAATGTTTTTACTCAAAAGAAATAAAAATAGCATCCCTTCTTAATATAATTTTCTGAGTTTAGTTGATGACTTTATTATTTTATTTCACTAGTCACTTTGATCTAAGCTCCTTTGCAACTCTTGTTATTCATAATATTTTTCTTCATATGAGAATCAGAATTGCATGCATATAAAAATGCTTATGTGCTGTTTACTGAAACGTTATATGTGAATTGCAGAACATCTTTTTGTGATTTATAATGATTGTATGTTTCTTCTATTTCAGGTAAGTGTCTAATAAACTCCGTATGAAGCACGTGGGTGAGTGATTGGCAAATGTCACGATATTAGCGCATTAAAGATAACTGTCATCTTCCGTAGCCCCGCTTTCACTCTAAGTGTGTATTATACATTGTGTACACCTAGAAAACAGTTTCTTTGAATCAAAGGAACATTTCTTTGATATGCGGTCAAATAAAATATTTCTTTGATTGGAAGAAAGTTTTGTTGATTCAAAAAATTTTTCTGTAATGTAACAAAATCTAGTTTTTTGGATCAAAGAAAATTTGTTTGAATTAACAAAACTTTCTTTAATTTAAAGAAATTTTTTCATTGACCGTATATCAAAGAAGCTGTTTTCTCGGTGTACAAATTCTCATCCCGTGCAGAAATTTTGACCTGGCGCCGATCGGGTCCTGATAGGGATTCCCCTAGTTTGAAATGAAACGCTGCGTCCGATCTGGACCAAATCTGGAGAACGGAGTATCGCAAAGCCCTCTACCCGATTTTTAACCTCTCAGATTGGGGCCAGATCGAGTGCCGCGATTCATTTCAGATCAGGCCCAGGTCAGAAAATTTCTGTACGACATCTTGCGCTTAGAGCGCAGGTCGCTATTTTAAACACGTCCAGGACATCCAATCCGATCTTCACGCTCAAATTTTATGCCCTTCGCGTAGATTCACCTTTATTAACCATAATTAAATATGACTTAAGTTGATTTTATAATATTGTAAATTTCAATTTCATTCTTTCAAAATTACTTTGATATATTTTATCACGTGGTCGGTTGATCCATGAACCTTAATATCGAGTGAATTACGTGATAAAATAGTATTTTAGTTCCCCTCAAGATTTTATTACAATAATCAATGTGAAAATATAAATTCAGAACTTTACGAATTTTTTTCGCTGAATTAGCGATCTCAATCAAAAAATGTCTAAATACATTTTTGATCACATATTTTACATAAAATACGAAAATATTTTTTTCATTAGCATATTATTAAATCTTCAATATTCGGACCACCATATTGGATCCGCCATTTTGAATTTTCTAACACTGTCACCGGATTTTCATATAATGTGCCAAGAAACATAGGAAAATTGAATTTAATAAAGGTTCAGGAATTTTCATCAACGATAATCTTGGAAAAACTCGGTATTTCCCAAGTTCTCCAAGCGCCATATTGAATCCGCCATTAATTAGGTCATTACATATACTAGAAGAGGTCTGTACGTAATTAATCAATTAAACTTTGACAGTTTGATCAATAAAATTCCGTGTATTATCCAATTATCTTAGAAATGTCATAAGAAAACGCGTATTTTTCCAAATTTCCATAGTTTTCCGCCATTTTGGAAAAGATAAAACATAAGGAGCTGAACCAAAAAATATTTTTCATAAACTACAACTATTTTGTCCACCTTTGTCCATAGTTTGAAATAGATCAATATGCTTTATCCATTTGAAAAAAAAAAGAATAAAAAAAAAATTCAAATTTTCGGTACTTTTTTAAATAAAATCCGCCATATTGATTTCCCAGTGCACGATAATGTAATTTTGACTTCATAAATCGAAAGAGGAGATTCAAAAACATCATCTATACAAGGTTTGGTCATGATATATTCCCTTTTTCGCTTTGTCAACAAGGGCCAAAAATGAGTTTAAAAGTCTGTGATTTTGGGCGTTAATGGGTTAAGTAAAAAGCACTGAGGAACGTCTATTTGTTTCTAAATATTAATAATTATTTTAAAAATTACAAAATTTTTTTTTCATATAGTTATATAAATGTTGGACCAGATGAACGTTATTTACTGCTTTTTACTTAATTACTTAAAGTTTAAACTCGATATCTCAATCAATGTAAAAGTGCGAAGGGCGAAAAAAAAGTGTCGGTACATCAAATGTAAGAAATTATCCCTACCTAATAAAATTTGTCGCTAAGCGGTTGCAGACTAGACTAGTCTAGCCGATGACTGCACAAAAGTTTTACAGTTCTGGCTAGCCGTTAGCTAAACCGTCTACTCTGTGCCAGGACAGAGTCTAGACGGTCTAGTCTAGATCCAAATCACTGCCGGGAGACTTTTACAGATGAGAACTTTTCAGTAACTACACTGTAAAAAATGTCTCCGGCAATTTTCCCCAAAATTTCGGGACGCTAATTTCTGCGAGGTTTCCGGGATTTTCTCAAACATTTTTTAGGGAAAATTCCCAAAACCATCTAAATTTTAGGAAATTTGTCCAAAATTTTTAGTAAATTTTCAGGCGTTTTAGAGGAATTTCCTAAAATGGTGAAAATTATTTTTCCAATGGAAAATGTGGAATTATCCCTAAGAAATTGTAGGGAAATTTCGTGAAATTGTTTACAGTGTACTCTCTAAATTTGAATCAGTCAAAATCTACTGATTATCAGTGAAATTTGACTGATTCAAATAGCTTAAAAAAGGTTACTGTAAATCAGTCAAATTTCACTGATTATTTCAGTGAAAATTGACTGATTTTACAGTGAAAATATTTTTTCACTGATGAATCAGTGAAAAGGCAAATCACTGATTCAATCAGTCAAAATTCGACTGATTCAGATTTAGAGAGTAATATTTTGTAAGAAATATTGCTTCCGTCATAAATGAGTGTTTTTTAAAAAAGGCATCTTTATTCTTTTAGAAATATTTATTTTAACAGGAATTTCTATTTTAAGTTCAATATTAAATATGGATTCTGAGATGCATATTTTGAAAATAATTATATACTGCATATTCAAATAATAATACATTTATGAACTAACATAAACATATTTAGTTCCATCGAATGAGCAGTTTTGCTTGCAGTCGCATGCAATCTAACTCGGATTTGAGATACTACCAAATGATAAACTAGCCTCGTGCGAGGAATAGAGATGCAAATGGAACGGAAATGCCTTCGAAACATCCCGAATCTGCTTCACACGATAATTCTCTCGTGCGACGGCATTCACACCTACAACGTTATAAGCGCATACGGGCTCATTTATCCTACACACCTGTTAATTCGATTAACACACTGGTTATGGCTACACATCAATGAGTTCAAATCCACAGAAAGACCGGGATTATAACAAATTAATGACTACTCGAGAATCGAAATCCTAATGGCAAGTGTAAAAACGTTCCTGATGCTAAAACCAACAAGGGGAAAAAAGATTATCTGTATTAGCCCATGTGGAAAACTTTCCAACTTAAGCCAGTTTTTAGTTGGACGCCACGTTGGATCCAACTATAGGATTCTCACATGAAAAACAATTTGAAAATTACTGAAAAATCATATAAATGATTAAGTGGTAACACCACTGTAAAAATCTAAAATAAAACATTTTTTTGGGATTTTTTTGGATTGATGGAAAAGTAAAGGGATGATAATATTCAAAGATCTTATTAACGATGTCTTTAATTGTTCAAAAAAAAAATTATTCATAAATAGTACAAAATGGCGACGCTTGAGCTATTCTCGGGAGGCATGTTTTTAAAAACAGGACGCAGCTTAATTCCAACAATTTCCATTGTATTCACTACTCTCTAAATCTGAATCAGTCAAATTTTTACTGATTGAATCAGTGATTTGACTTTGTACTGATTCACCAGTTAAAAAATATATTTCACTATTAATTCAGTTGATTATCACTAATTGAATTAGTGGAAAAAATATTTGCACTGTTAAATCAGTTAATTTTCACTGAAGCAATAAATGGAATTTGACTGATTTACAGTAACCACTTTTTAGCTATTTGAATCAGTGAAATTTCACTGACAATCAGTAGATTTTGACTGATTCATATTTAGAGAGTAGAAATTTTGACCATATCTTTAAAATAACATTCCGAAGAGGAGTCCGTATGGGATTTTCGATGCGTTGATTTTAAAATTATTTATTGACAAATGATAGCCCCTTTTTTTTACACTGCGTGCCGCAAAGCGCCTCAAATTCAACATGCCTCCCGAGAATGGCCCCAGCATCGCCATTTTGTACCATTTATGAATAAATTTTTTTTTGAACAACTAAAAACACGGTTAATATCATCCGACAAAAAGGAGGAAAGATAGTTAAAAAAAGATAATAAATTCTGACTCAAATGATGGTGGTAAAGTACACAAATTTTTATTATATTTATTGCAAAATATAATTTTTATAAATAAATTGTTGTTTATATCAGAATATGTAGAGCACAATTTAGAAGAACAGAATATTGTGGTAGATAATTTAGACGATTTGTTAGATTTTATAAATAGGTATATATATGTATACCATACATTCTACGTATAAAAATCATTGATTCAATATTTTTAAACATATCATTCATAACAACTGTATGAAAAAATAAAGATAAATTTGTATTAATTTTTTACTCGTGAATCTTTACGTAATTTTTGTGCAAAATATTTGTTGCGTGACGAAGAATATAAGTACACAAATCTTAATTCTGTACATGGTAAGCTTCTGTACTTGAAAATTTCAACATTCAAAAGAAGTATAGTTATAAAAAAAAAATAAAGGGATCTTTTGAAAATTTATATGGAATATATCAGTAATGAAATTTAAACACGGGCATGAAGCAGGTTAGCCTAACTAGGGCCCATGTGGTTTTCCCTGCTGGGCTAGATCTGGGTTTAGCGTTACAAATCAACAAAACTTTTTGTTGGGATAACAAAAGTTTTCTTGGGACAGCAAAAAAAAGGTGTAGATTGTATATCAACAATCCGTTTTCTAATAAAAGCAAATCTTTTTTCATCTCCGTGAATGCTTATATATTAATACAGCTAGAATCAGATATTATTAATATTTACTATGGAATTTCTAATTCTGGAATGCATGCAATATTTCCATATGATCAGATCTGAATTGCATGTTTAAAAAGTAAAATACTAAAGTTCAGTTGAATTTTTAAATGAACTGACATTATTATGTCTTGCAACGTAAAGGTAATAAATCTACCTCGATTTGTTGTAATTCTGAGCAAGACGTTCAGCTACACGCACTTGTAATTTATTGATCGAATCAAACTTTCAGTTTGCAATTTCTGTAAATATATTTCAGACATTGTCGATTGTAAGTTCCGTAAAGCATACTTTACCGTTGAGCATATATCACTTTTCTTCGCGAGGGTTGTGACGTATATATTTTCGATTCTACAGGTGTGAAGGCCGAACAAATAATACGCGAGATATATGTATATTTCTTTACAATAAGAAAGCGAGATTAGTGATAATATACAATGTTGCCTTGCAAAACGCAAACGACGTAGAGTTTGAGATTCTAATGCTTAAGAGAACGTACAGCCTGCGTGGTCCAACTCGGGCTTACGTATGTAAATCGAGACCACGTATTAATTGCCTAATGGCTAAATCGAAGTTATTACCGCGTTTTGCATAAAGGCAAAACCGCACTCTGGTCTAATCAGCGTATTTCCCTCGTTTCGAAAGCGAGATGGAAGATCGTTATTAAGATTTATATTTTTCGAAACGGAGCGAGTTTACATTTACTTACATGGCCTTGATGAAGAAGAGTTCTAATAAATTGCAAAAGGGGAAAATTATGCAAATTTTAACAATAAAAGTTGTTCGATTTGATATATATGCTTGTAATTTGTTTTGAGACCGAAAGATCAATTTTTTAGATGGTAAAGAAATTTCTTTAGATGTAGTAGATATTAGAGTACAATTCACCGCTTTTTTGTGAACTTAATAGATTTTTTGATAAAAGTTAGAGCAATGCATGTTGAATTAACACAATAAGGAATTTCCTTTGAAATGTTAATTTACAAGGCATTTCTGTAACAATTGCCGACAAATCTTTCATATTCACAAAAAAGCGATGAGTTGTATTGAAATATCTGTTAACATTATATGAATATTATCCTACCACTATTTTCACTTATGGACTCAGTAAATGTAACAGATTTTTTTTCTCTGTGTTATTGGTTGCGTATTCTCAAAGCATAAATAAGCCATTATTATATTCTCACCATAAATAAGAAGGTATTAGTTTAATGTGAAAAATGACTTTCGAAATTTTCATCTAATATTTAGGTTTTGAGATATTTTTCGATTGAACAAAATTTAGGAGACTTACAGCATGTTAAAATTATACGAAATACGAAAAAAAGTTATGATACAAAATTGTTTACTACATAAAGATCTAAAAATTTGAATCGCTACATTTTTTTATAAGCTGTATTTTTTTTTAAATTTGAAAAAATACTATTGATAATCGAAAATTTGAGTTTTTGACCATAATTTTTAAAGAATTTGAAAATCTTTCTGTGGAAAAAAGACGCTTTCGACTGCGCTGGGATTCGAGCCCAGGTCTTTCGATTGCAAAAAAACGTAAGAATGAAAAATTGTTCACTTCAATAAGGTTTCAATTGCATAATTTGTTTTAATGCAATTTTAGTTCTAATGGATATAAAGTTTATTTGAAATCAAATACAAATTTAGTAACTTGGAGAAAATGTAATTCACATTTACAATATTATAAAATTAACTTGAGTTTCAGTATCAAATTACAAGAAATAAACTTGAATTTATGCGAAGAATATAAGACCCAGTGCGAAGCGCAAAGATGGAATCGTGCTCAAATTTGCGAACGAAGTGAGCTGTGTGAGTTTTTTTTTATAAGCATTGTACCAAAAATGCACCGACCTATAAATGATATTTGTATGTATATTAATAACACATATTCATTGGAACCATAAAACAGTTTCTTTAAATATTCCTGTTTTTTCTGTACAGATATAATAGAATTGTCTCAGGTTACGTGAATTAATATGTGATTATTGCAGAGGTAGATTAGACTCAACACATTTATTTCAACATATTATCTCAGGTCGTGTTCAATTGAAACATTCACAAACTTAGTACAAAAATATGTTAATCTTCAATAGAGTATCGTCAAATAAATTTAGTATTCAGCGCCTCCGGAGAAAATTATGTAGACTTTCTCCCATTTTACGCCCACATATATTGTCCCGACCTTTTCTTTCCTTTTTGCGTCTGACATTTGCGGAAATATTAATAAATGCCAAACACAAGTTTAATTTTACTACACTTGATGATTCATATTATGTTGACCTGCAAACAAAATTCGGATATAAAATTTCTCCGTTTTCTCCAGATGATAGGGCTGCAGGATAAAATTGTCTGTTCATACTATAATTTTCTGTAATGCTTTGACATTTATTATTTTTATTCCTTTTGAATTATCCATATATTTTTTAATAGGTGGATTTTAAATGTGATGAAATTAGCTTCTAATTCCTTAAAATCTCTATTTTTTTGTTAAACATAAGTTAAAAGTTGAACTTTGTAAAAAATGTATTTTTCAATATTTGAGAAATATAATAGAAAACAATAAAAAACGTCTGTCAACTTCGTTTTCATAATAATTTTATTTAGAGTAAATAAAACTGGAAAAGCTTTTAGCTACACTGTAAAAAATTTGTGGAATCTTCCCCACCCATTGTTGAGGAAAGTTCCCCTTTTTGGGGTAAACATA
Source organism: Diplolepis rosae (assembly GCA_030998225.1). Classification (NCBI taxonomy): domain Eukaryota; kingdom Metazoa; phylum Arthropoda; class Insecta; order Hymenoptera; family Diplolepididae; genus Diplolepis; species Diplolepis rosae. The sequence goes on from JAPYXD010000677.1 coordinate 13,256,195, forward strand.
CTTTTCCCCAAAGAACTATAGGATTTCCTTCAAGAAAATAGATCAATTCCAGAAAAAGCAAAGAATATCCCCCACAAATTAAGAGAATAAGTCAGCCACATATATTTTGAGGAAATTTTCCTATTTATGTTCTGGTTGTTCCAAAAAGCTTGAAAAATTTACGATAAATTTAGGGAAATGTGATACGGGGAATTTTCCCAATTTTATTTTGTGATTTTTCCCAAAAATGGGATAACATTTAAAGCAAGAGATATTCTCTAATAAAAATAAATTAAGGCCTTCTTTCCCTTTAGTCTAAATACGGTACTCTGCCTATTCCTTTTGTTGGTCTAGTCTCCTACTCATGCTTTGGTTTCCCTGCCATTAATTTTGAATGCTTCAGATATTGAGTTTTATTCTTCAGTGACTTAAAACTTCCTGGCGTCTCTGATTTTGAATTTGCATTCAAAAATACAAAATATATGAATTTTCATTGAAAATTCTATGATGCGCAGTAAATTGCACTAATAGGTATAAAATAACAAATTAAAAAATAACAGTTTCTTCAAGTAACATTATTTTTACTGAAGCAGATTATTTTTCAAATTAACTGATGATTCCAAGTTTCTCCAGGCAAATAATAAGTCCCTGATGTATCTAGCTTTTTTCTGCTTCCCCAAAAACTAGCCCCCTTGAGATATTTTTCACGTGATATCCTACATTAAATATATATTTTCATTTCATTTAATAATAATCTTCTATTTCAATTATTCAAGAAAACAATCTCGTTTCATAGAAAGGACATCTGCATCATTTTTCTCGAGTAGGGGACATGAAAGGATGTAAAATCGTCCTCGGTCTTCTCGCGTGGAAACGTCGGAAGTGATAAAATATCACCAGCTCCGGGGTTGTAAGTGGAGGGGGAAGAAAAGGCTGACGTTCATCGTAAGAAGAGGTCGGATGTTAGGTGAGCGAGTTAAGTGCAAAAGAGGTGAAATGGAGGAAGTAGGGGGGAGGGGGGGGGGGTACGAATGCACATTGCACACCGCGGTGATAATGTAAATGATACTGGTGATGATTTCTAACTATAGTGATATAATGAATCCTGAGAATTCTTCCTTACAGAATTCAAGAGGTTTTTCACACACAAGAAACCCCATTACTGTTGTTATTATTTTTAAAGAGTAGTCATTCTAGAAAAAATAATCAAATAGGGAAACAGTTATGCAGGAAAAATGGTTAATTAATTAATGTAATTAATTTAATTATGTGATGAGAACGTAAAAATTTTATATGTTAAAAAGAACTGAAAACATTAAAATGCAGTGAAGATATTTGTGCTATAAATCTGTTTTATGAAGACTTATTTATGAGAAGTGTTTTTCTAAACATAGTTTAATATTCTCAAGATTCAATAAAATTAGCATTTAACTTTAAAAACATGAAGCTACTGATAGAATAAAATCGACGACCATTGTCTGTAATAAAAGCTTCACATAAGAAATGATTTCTAATGGTACTTTTATTTTTATAATGAAAAGCCTTCAAGATTGAAGGTGGAAAATCGCAGGAGTTCTGACTTTCAATTCAATATTTCCATTTAAACTATTCGGATTTGCATTTCTATGACTTCTGGTGTTATATTTACAGTTGCATATTGTATACAAATTGAACATTTTTTGACGGTTCAATTGTCAAAACTCTATGTTTCATAAGTAAAATAAAACTGATGATTGAATCGGTTTAGTTTTTACTGTTCACTTTAAAAAAGCCATAAATTTTGTTCGGGGTTTGACAATCTTTTATCGTTCTTGTAATATTTAAACGTTCTAGAGGTATTTCAAGTTTTGGATTTTCTTCTTTTCTCGATCAATTAGGAGCATCCAAATATATATATGTATATGTGTTTGGGGAATATACTGTCATTATATAATTTATTGTAGAACAAAAAGCTCGAAAAATATTAAATTTCATGATGATAGTTTGCGACAGTTTTTAACAGTGGATTCCATTTCTGAATTAAAATCACAGAGAAAACAAAAGCCAAAATTCATTTATAATATATTTTAACGTTAAAATTATAGTACACGGAGAAACCCAAGTTTACAATTTTTGCTAAACTACGTATCAATTTAAGGAAAACATGTCATATTAAACATTTATCGTATTTATCGTCAAACGCTACTGTGATCTATACTAAAGCTTTATATAATTTTTCGAATCTTTAGTATTTTCACTGCGAAAAATTTCTAGCCAGCTAGGGGTGACTACCATTGCACCTCGATTTTCCATAGATTCCGAATATTTTTACATTCTCATCATACGAAAAGGTATTGGTTTTATGTGAAAAATAATTTTGGAAATTTCCATCAAATCTTTACGTTTTGAGACCCTCTGAGTCAGAAAAAACGGTTTTTACGAAAGTATCTGTATGTAGGTCTGCCTGTCGGTCTGTCTGTAGGTCGTATTCTCTATAACTCTCGATAATTAGCATACTTCAACAGAGCCATAAAAGTTAGAACAAGTTCGTTAACCAGCCACATCCGACAAAAATTGTCGAAATAGGAGCATTTTTTGTGTTTTTGAGGAAAGCTTCATGAAAATATTCAAAATTCCAATACTGGTTTCTAATAGTTCTCATAAATTTATAATAATTATTCTCGAAACATTTTTCGATCAAACTAAAATTAGGAAAGTTACAGTATACTGTAAAAAAATTTCCTGCAACTTCACACCAATGGTGTATAGTTGCAAGCGCTTGGTGTGAGATTCAGGCGTGACTTTGGATTGGAATACTGTTTCACACCGAACTGGTGCTGATTTCTTTGAAGAGCAACACCAGTGTCACACTTACTGGTGTGCAGCCCAAAAATCAACATCTGCATCTGCAACTTACCAGAGCCCGATATCTAGTATAGATGACACAGGACCGTCCCTAGAGTGTCAGGATCCACTTGTCCCAATTCGGCGAATTTGGACTGTTGTAAGATGTCAATTATTAGTTCAAGGAGGTTGGGGAGGTATTTGTTTCGAAATTGCAAGTCTCGAGAAGCATCTACAACTTACTAGAGTCCAATATCAAGTATGGATGACACAGGACCGTCCCTAGAGCGTCAGGATGCACTTGTCCCAATTTAGCGACTTTGGGCTGTTGTAAGATGTCAATGGTTGGATCAAGGAGGTTGAAGAGGTATTTGTTTCGAAGTTGCAAATCTCGAGAAGCATCTACAACTTACTAGAGTCCGATATCAAGTATGGATGACACAGGACCGTCCCTAGAGCGTCAGGATACACTTGTCCCAATGTGGCGACTTTGGGCTGTTGTAAGATTCCAACGATTGGATCAAGGAGGTTAGGGAGGTATTTGTTTCGAAGTTGCAAGTCTCGAGAAGCATCTACAACTTACTAGAGTCCAATATCAAGTATGGATGACACAGGACCGTCCCTAGAGCGTCAGGATGCACTTGTCCCAATTTGGCGACTTTAAACTGTTGTAAGAAGTCAATTGTTAGTTCAAGGAGGTTGGGGAGGTATTTGTTTCGAAATTGCAAGTCTCCAGAAGCACCTGGAACTTACTAGAGTCCGATATATAGTATAGATGACAAGGGACCGTCCCTAGAGCGTCAGGAGGCACTTGTCCCAATTTTGCAACTTTGGACTGTTGTAAGATGTCAATGGTTGGATCAAGGAGGTTAGGGATGTATTTGTTTCGAAGTTGCAAGTCTCGAGAAGCATCTACAACTTACTAGAGTCCAATATCAAGTATGGATGACACAGGACCGTCCCTAGAGCGTCAGGATGCACTTGTCCCAATGTGGCGACTTTGGAATGTTGTAAGATTTCAATGATTGGATCAAGGAACTTGAGGAGGTATTCGTTTCGAAGTTCCAAATCTCGAGGTGCATCTGAAACTTACTAGAGTCCAATATCAAGTATGGATGACACAGGACCGTCCCTAGAGCGTCAGGATGCACTTGTCCCAATGTGGCGACTTTGGAATGTTGTAAGATTTCAATGATTGGATCAAGACGGTTAGGGAGGTATTTGTTTCGAAGCCCTAAGTCTCGAGAAGCATCTACAACTTACTAGAGTCCGATATCTAGTATAGATGACACAGGACCGTCCCTAGACATTACTCGAAACAAAACACAGCGAAAGCATTTCTGGTGATTGCAGCCCTCGTTTCACTTGGGCAGCAAACTTCACACTCATGCAATCGCTCTGTTTCGCCCCTTGTAATGTAATATGCTATTATGTAAGTAAAGTCTACGATTTTTTTCTTTTTTGATATATTTTGAAGAAAATAAATTATTTTAATTATATAATTTTTTTAATGCAAATGTGGCTCTAATGGATATAAAGTAAAAACACTATTGAAAATAAAAAATTCAATTTTTAACAAAAATATGGGCGATACTAAATAAGCTTTAAAATAAAAAATCATTTCATAGCGCCTCTTTTGAAAATCCGATTTTCGGTACCTCCGAAGCGGGACGAAACTGCGATTTTCAACCCTAGGGGCGAAACTTTAAAGGTAGGGTTGCAAACCGCACTTTCGTCCCGCTTCACAGGTACCGAAAATCAAATTCTCAAAACAGTTGCTATGAAATAGTATATTACATTACAAGGGGTGAAACAGTAAATACAGTGTTTTGTTTCGAGTAATGTATACTATTTTTCATAGCAACTCTTTTGAGAATCTGATTGGCTGTAACTGTGGAGCGGGTTGAAACAGCGACTTTCAACCCTAGGGTTGAAAATCATAGTTTCAACCCGCTCTACAGGTATCGAAAATCGGATTTTCAAAGGAGGCGCTATGAAAAATAGTATGCATTACTCGAAACAAAACACAGCGAATGCAACTCGTCGTTTGCAATCGCTGTGTTTCGTCCCTTGTAATGCAATATACTATTGCTTAAAAACAGTCTTCGACTTTTTTTCCTTTTTCATATATTTGGAAGAATATACATTTTTTTAATTACGTAAATTATTAGAAAGTTACAGGAATGTATACTGAAAAACGAGCATCTGTTATGATAAGAATGTGTTCCTTAAGGCTGATAGAGCCTCAAGTAAATTGAATGTCCTTTTCATTTAAAATCAAAAACAAATTTAGTAACTTTGTGAAAATGTAATTCACATATAAATAGACTTTTTATCAACTTGATCAGAAATTATGAACAAGAAAAAGGTGGTTGTTAAATAATCCAAGAGGTTGGGGTTCAAAAGCAGAAATTCATACTATTATACAAAGAATATGTTTCTATTTCATTTTGAGTAAGCCGTACGCTCGCACGCGGTCAGGATAATATCGTTTGGAGTTTGTGAGAACCCTCACTGTTATCCGTTCTATGTTTAAACGTGGAGTTTGTCATATACAGTATACTGTAAAGTATAGTCTCAAATATACCTACAAAGTCATTTCCGCAGCCAAGCTGCGAAAATACCCACCGAAATGAAGACTCGTTAGCGAGGGCTTATGGCTTACAGTTAATTACATTATGTTTTCCTCCAGCTGGAAGGTGTAAGCGAATAAATTTTCGTCTTCTTCTACCTTAAGGTCATCCTATAATAAATGTATATAGACTCAAACATCTTGATAGTTTCTCGTATTGGAAAATATCTCTTTTTCAATAATATTCCTGCAAATATGGATTCATAAGTCCAAGTTTAACTTTTCATTGTTATGCATTAATTACGAGGAAAATTGAAGGTTTTCAAACTGAATTTTACTATATATATATATATCACATTAACATGATTCGTTAAAAATTAAAATTATATTTATAATTAGTATGAATTCTAGTAAGATAAAAATCCTCGTTTCGATTCCGAGCCCAATTGGTCCAGAATCCAGATTCATTGCCATTCTATATATTACACGAGTTACCTTTAAAAACATGCAGCAATGAATGAGAGTGGATTGTTAAAAGTTGTTTAACAGGTCCATCAAGCTAGCACCTCCACAATTGGAATTCCCCAATTTTTTACATTCTCATCATGGATGAGAAGGTATTGGTTTTATGTGAAAAATGACTTTCGAAATTTTCATCAAATCTTTACATTTGAGACCCCCTCAGTCAGAAAAAAGGGTTTTTACGAAAGTGTCTGTCTGTCTGTCTGTCTGTCTGTCTGTCTGTCTGTCTGTCTCTGTCTGTAGGTCGTGTGCGGCATAACTCTCGATAGAATTATCAGATTGAATTGAGCTTTGGTACACTTTATCGGAGCCGAAAAAGTAAGGACAAGTTCGTTAACCAGCCACATCCAATAAAAATTGAGGGATTGAACACTACTTTTGTGTTTTTGAAAATAATTTTTTGAAAAAATAGAAAATTTCAATACTGGTTTTTGATAGTGCTCATAAATCTCTAAAAATTATCCTGATAACATTTTTTGATTAAATCAAAATTAGAAATGTTACAGCATATTCAAATTCGAAAAAAGTCAATATCAAAATTCCATTTTCAAGTTAAATTATACGAGATACGAAAAAACGTTATGATACAATATTATTTTTTACATAAAGACCTACAAATTTGAATTGTAACATTTTTTCATAAGATGCATATTTTTCTTATTAATTTAAAAAAAAACCATTGAAAATCCAAAATTCAATTTTTTAACAATAATATGTGAAATACGAAAAAAACGTAAGAATACAAAGTTGTTCGTTTCAAAAAGATCTACAAATTTTGTCTCACACAGTTTCTGATAAAAGATATATTTTTCGTTTCAATTCCAAAAAATACGATTAAAATCCAAAAATTCCATTTTTTAGACAAAATATGTGAGATACAAAAAAAACTTTTAGATGAAAAATTGTTTGGCTAAATAAGGTCTACACATTCTTATTGAGAAATTTCTCGACAGGATGTATATTTTAATTTTTTGATTTTTAATATTGAAAAAATTCGATTTTTTTCACCAAAATATGTGAGATACGAAATAAGCGTTGTTCTGCAAAATCTTTTCCTTAAATAAAGTCTACGATTGTTTTTCCTTTTTGAGATATTTGGAAGAAAATAAATTTATCAATAATCATGTAATTTATTAAAAAGTTACAAAAATGCATACAGAAAATCGAGCGCGAAGCGCGAGTGTCATGATGAGAATGTGTTCCTTAAGGCCGATAGAGCCTTAAGTAAATTGAATTTCCTGTTTCACTTAAACTGAAACAGAAACTTAGTGAATTTGAGAAAATGATTAATTACATCATCTTTAATATCATGAAATTGGTTTGAGCTTCAGTATTAAATTATAAGAAATAAACTTAAACGTATGCGAAGAGTACAAGACCGAGCGCGAAGCGCGAGGTCCAGGAAGAACGGAGCGCGCAGCGCGACGATCGAGTATCACGGAGCGCGACGATCAAATCGCGCGCCCTAGGCGCGCTCAAACTTGCGCGCGATGAGAATGTGCCCGCGAAGCGGGCAGATTTTTTATATCAAAATTTTGGGCTTTTTTTGGGCTAGATTGCCAATTTTTGGGCTCCAATACTTTTACAGCGTAAAATAAATCTAAATAAAACTTATACCTTCGTATACTTTATATATTTTTTTAATAAGCATTGCAATGGGAAGTGTATAGTGATATTTACGGAAAGCATTAGCGTTGACTCCAAAAGTACACACTACCCGAGGAAATAAGATTCTCATCTTGACTAGCATACAAAGACACTGTACGTGAACTGCTTCGTAATCAGTGACCAATGATTCCCACCAATTTACCAGTTTGCAAATACTAATTATAAATAAGTCAAGCCTATGTTGATAAATTTCTTTCGTTTATATAAACTTGAACAATTGTTATTTAATTTTACTATTAAATTTATAATCTTCAGAAAGGTTTTTAACGATTAAGATGAAAATTTAGAAATTTCATAAAAGTAAATAATTAACGAAAATATTTGCTTGCGTAATTTTCCAAACATAGTAAATTTTTCTCTACAAATAACTTATGATAAAACTCGGCCAAGAGTAGTTTCAAAATGATCAATTTTACATTTAAAAACTCTGAGCAACATTTAGTTATTAAATTGTAGGAATATTTATACGAACGATACGTCTCTTTATAATATATCATATTCAAAGAGAGTATTCTTAAACCAGTATTAAAATTATTCATAGATAGTTTACATTTTACGTAACAGTGGAAATATCGAGTATCATTTCCCAAAAAGGAGAATGAGAAAAACATTGTTAAATCATGGTAGACGTTTTTGTTCTCCTCATCCTAAAACAAATGTTGATTTAATTAGATTGATTCAATTGCAAAATTCTTTTTCATAAGTAATACTCTAAAATAGCAACTTCATTTGTGTAAATAACACCTGCTTTTAGAGGAGGACAATCTCCGTATTCACTGATTTATTCTTACATTGTAGAGAAAGATCTTAGCTAAAGACTTTAAAAAATGCATGTCATGATTTCACAATACTTTAATGAATGTTTATTACCGAAATATGGTGACGACGCTTCACAGCAAATTCACAAAACTTGGATTGTAATTCCGAAAAATTACTTTACAAGTACTGTCATTTTAATTTACAGTGACACGAATGTAATTTTACATTACATTTTGTTAATAAAATTCTATTAAAATATGGTAAAATCACAAATATTTTTAACAATGCACTTGTAACTGAGAATTTGATTGATTATTCAAAACTTTTATTAAACTTCACTAACTAACTTATTAAATTCCACGGATATTCCCTGCGGAAGAAAACAAAAGTCTCAGCTCATTTGGTTTTCCATTACGAAAACAAAGTTTTTACCTATTTTCTTCATTTCATTTTCAGTTTTGGGAATAATATTTTTGAAAAAAATGTTTGATTTTGTGCTTTTATGAATTAATATTTTTATTATTCAGCCTATAATTGATTAAATAATAGTTCTTTTCACACGATAGCAAAGAAGCTAAAGAATTGTTTATTTCCTATACAAAAAATAAGCTCGTAAAATTTTCACTATTCCTATTTGTTTGTTAAATAGTTTTTCTTTAGTTTTGATAGTCTTTAATATACAAGTGGTAAATTAAAATTAATAAATTTGTATATTATGAAGAATTGATATACATTCATTTAATAACTTTTTAATTAAAATATATTAAAATTAAAAAACATTGTTAAAATATATACACATGTGTATTAAAACTCAAATAAAAGTTTGTATTTTTTAAGATTAAAGTATTTTAAATTTAATATACGTTACTGAAAAAACTTTCATTACACGTAATGGAAGTTTAATACAGAAATTTCTGACAGTGAAGATGAGAGTACGAATAGAAACAAATGTTTCGTGATAACAACTCTTTCTAAAATTTGAATGAAAATTTATTTTTGCCTTTGTACTTTTGAATTTTGAAAATTCATGTGATTAATTTGATTAACATTAAAAAGTTGTACCTATATATTTTTTGATGATATCTGATTGCTGAAACTTTAAGTAATTACATTTTTTCTGCCCTTTTTCTTTCCTCGAATCTTTTGATTGTTTTATCTCTTCTTAGCTTTAATCTTGCCCACCCAGAATACAAGAAACAAACGATTTGGTAATGAAAGTTTTTTTCAGGAACGTATTGTATATTAAATTTAAAATACTTTCATCGTTAAAAATAAAAACTTTTATTTGAACTTTAATACACATGTGTATATATTTTACAACTGTTTGTTAATTTGATAATTTTGAATTTTAATATATTTTGATTGAAAAGTTATTAAATTTAATATGAACCTATATCAATTTTTCATAATATACAAATCTATCAATTTTAATTCACCACTTGTATATTAAAGTCTATTCAATTTAATAAGATTTTCAAGAATGCAGACGTTAAACGAGTTGAATAACATCCTTCAACAATTATAAAGAAATTTAAATGATACATAAATAAAAAATAAAATCAAGGCTATTCGACAATTTTAAACATTTTGCAAGATACCAAAGATTTAGCGTGTCTAATGATTTTTAGATTATCCTTATATTGCATCATCTTCCCTGGTAACATCTGTCGAGTTTCCGTCTAATTCAATCCAGAAACTTGCAAGTTTCTGCTGGGTAAAACTAGATCAGATTAACTTACAAGTAATTTGAGAGTCACTTCCAAGTTTTACTTGTCCAAGTTTTCAGCAAGTAAAACTTGTAAGTAACTAGTAAGTATTAGTCAAGTTGCGAGTTTTTTACAAGAAATAGCGTTACATTACTGGCGAGTTACTTGTCAATCAACTTGTCAGGGTTGCCTTGAAAGAATATCTATATATAAACACTGATAAAGCATTTATTGAATGGTCTGATATGTCAATCATTATTTTTTAATTAACAAATTATTGAATTAATGTACTTTTAATTTTAAAGTTTAAATTCTACTTATGAAGATGATCCCTTAGCGAGACGTCTTATGCATTGAGGGAAATGTGTACGATCCCTACGTCACCGCAAATCACGCGAATCATCAGAAAGTAACTTGCAAATTCAGAAAGCGAAGATCGATTACGTGTTATCTTTTAGTAACCGTTTATTTATCGTCGTTAATAATTTTCACGCGTTCGTTTATTCGCCTCTGCTAATGAAATCCCTCCCCTAACTGGCCTCAAATTCATTGAATTACTGCTGATTGCAAAACTGATAACTCTCTCGTTTTCATGAATTTCCTCTCTATTTTTATCAGTCGATTTATGAATAGCACGATCCAGCCCTTAAATTCCAATGAATTCTGTCTGCATTGCGTGTGATTATGCAAATTTGAAACACACATTCATAATTAAAATTTGGCTTTTAAATCACCTACAGTCAGCGTAGAAAAATGTACATAAAAAAGAGTAGGTATAATGTCTCAATTTTGGCCCATCATTCAGATTTTAAAATTTTGGTAGATTATTGTTGTTAATACTTCAGAGAATGCAAAATTATTTTTTTAAGTCCACAAATCAATAGTTACTCAGGGAAATTTCAAATTGAAAATAAGAATGTTTAATGTGAACGTTTTTTTCGCTTTCCTGAAAAGTTTTTAAAATGCACGTTATCCCTTTTTGACCGCTTGCCCTTCATATAGCATCTCCAAAATGAGAATTCTAATTACTTTTACGAGAATTTTCCATTTTAAACTGAATGTTAATGTCATTGTTATTGACATCATAAATTATTTTGTTTAGTTTAACTACACGGAAATAAATAGTTTAGTAAAGTTTATTGAACTGTTTAAGAGTTGGGGATACAGGTATTTACGGAACAGAGTTCTAGAAAATTTACAGAACTTTTCAGGATAGAATGCGAAACATTCAGGAAAAATCATTAAACGTTCTGCATTTTATTCTGAAAAGTTCTTTAAATTTTCTAGAACTCGGTTCCGTAAATGCCTGTATCCCCAACTCTTAAACAGTTCTATAAACTTTGCTAAACTATTTTTTTCCGTGTATGTAACGAAATTCTTAAGACATGTTTTACATTTTTACATTATTGTTTCAGGTAAGTGTCGATAAATTCGAAACACACAATTCTTCTATGCAGCATGAAGGGATGCAAGTTGGTGAGTTATTACTAATTCTTAAGAGGTTAGTTTTAATCAGAAGGCCACAAAAAAAGCTTTTTTTACGAACTTCTTTCGAATACTGGTTTCTTTATTTTTCGACCAATGTTTTTCTAATCAAATAATACATGTTTCAAGAAGTTACAATAATTTTTTCATTACAAAATATTAATTTATATCCGAGTTATACGTAATTCAAAGGCCAAAAAATGCGTTGTGTGGTTCCCACTGCTGCTGGATAGTTTTCAATCAAAAATTCCAACGGGATTCATTAGTAAATTGAACTGACTACTCCTTGAAAGAAGGGTTTTGAAAAATTTCAATTTTTTATAAATTTGCGGATGTTCATAGTCAAAGTTCATTTTTCGCTTAAAAAAACTCTCATTTTTCGGCTATAAAAGAAAAAATATATATCGGAATAAAAATTCATTCGTCCGCGCACTAAATATTGATATTTAAAATAAGTGATTGGAATTTGAAAGCGATCAGTTCAGTTTTAAGTAGTGTTTACATGTAAACTGTAATTTTTTTTCAACTGACAGAGTCATAGATCCTAGGACCACATAATGAACTTTCACTTCATTTGCAGCCTCTGCAGAAGCAGTTTTCTGTAAATCGATTTTTTGGCATTTCTATTTGACCTTTAACCCTCAAGTCAGCTAAAAGTGTTTCAAAAATTAAAAAAAGTTAATTTAATAACATCTCATTTACGTTCTTCTTTCCATTTGCATCTAATTTCAATAAAAGAGGGAAAAAATACCAACAGTCCGAAACATGTTTAATCCTCTGAAGAGAAAATTTCTCTTTTATGTTTTTCTTCAAGTACAGATTCTTTTCTACACTGAGAGAAATTTAAATGATAATTGTAACTAATAAGTTCCAACTAATTGCTTTTAGTAAAAGCTACTAAAAATTTGATCAGCTTTACTAAAATAGTGTGGTTAAAATAGCCATTTTGCTATATATATATATAAATTAACCACACCATCTTAGTTAAACGGTTAAACTAATTAAATTTATAGTAGCTTTTACTAAGAGTAATTAGTTGAAACGTATTAGTTTTAATTGCCCTAAAAATTTCTCTCAGTGTAGCAACATTGATTTCCGTGATGTGTCGTATGAATTCGATTAAACCTTGTGAACCATTTAATTAATTGATAATTTACTGCCCTATTGCGGCTTATATGCGCTATTAGCACCGAAGCTATAGATACTTAGTTAGCACGTACCTAGTAGTACTATATAGAAGAACAAACGCATATTGTTTCAAGCACGCAGCAGCGAGGGCAGTTTTGTAATTTTCTCATGCCTCGAGTCCTGCGAGAGAGGGAATTTTTCCATAATGCTTTCAGGAGCAAAGATGTGAACAGATAAAACACGCACTGCGTTTACAGTTACGTCTTATCAGGGTGTAATGCATATAGCAGCAAAAATTTAAAGGGCTGTGTCAGAAAAAATGTATTTCGGCACGGAACCTACTTCTTGATGAAATCTTCATAAAGATTTTCCTTCAGGAAGAAATAGGATTCGTTCATTGCATAGATAAAAGCAGGTATTATAATCATTCGGAGTGAATTGACAATTTAAATTTTGACATCATTTAAGGTTTATTTTAGTAGTTTAGTATTTTAATTGCAGGATATAACGATCAGAATCTTATTGGTGTCTGTAAATGGTCTTTCTTTGTCATAAATAATACTTTTAGAAACAAATAACGATAATCCAGAGCCCCTTTAGGGAGTTCTTATCATGGTTTACTCCTGTCTTGATTCACCGATAACAGGAAGTATAATTTTATTGGTTTTTTAGTATAACAATATAGTCTAAAAGAATTGAAGTTCAAGATCTTGCCCAAGCTTTGTATTTAATTCAAGGAAATAGAATTGTTTCGGCTTTATTAGTATAACAAATTATCTTCCTAGATGACATGAAATAAATTACCATTTAGTTAGTAGATACTACTATTTTATTAACTTAGGCTGTTATTTGATTGTTTGAAATTACAAATTGGATAATAACATAAATTAACTTGTCTTAACTGATAAATTACCCGTACCATAGTTTCCTAACTAAATACTATTTATAACTAAGCATTTTTTCGCTCTGAATTTGTTTTTCTTCTTCTCATAAAAATATCATTTTCTAGAAGAGACAATCGGAAAACGTCGGAAGCACTCGGACGAAATTCTGAAACGAATTATACGAAAAACCGAGAATGAATGTTTTGATTTTTGCTGCGCGTCGCTAAAAAAGATTTGATTGAATCAAAGAAAATGATTTGTTTGAATGACTTTCTTTGATTTAAAGAAATGATTTGTTTAAATGAAATAAAATTTGTTTGATTCAAACAAAATATCTTTGGACCAAATAAATATTTGTTTGAAACAAATTAATTTTCATTAAAAAAAAAAGGTATAATTTGTTTGATTTAAGGCAGAAATTTATTTGATTCGAACAAACATTTATTTGGTCCAAAGATATTTTGTTTGAATCAAACAAATTTTGTTTCATTTAAACAAAACATTGCTTTACATTAAAGAAAGTGTTTCAAACAAATAATTTTTTTGATTCAATCAAATATTTTCTCTGATTGTAGGTTTCTGGCAAATTCATATTCATAATATGAATTTCTCAAATATGTTCTCCAGGTTATAATATTCATTTTTCGACTTATTAGAATTATTTTTAGAAACCTTAGTAATCATATTATCATTTTTTCGTACTCTAAAGTTTTCGAATGGAAATTTCTAATATTTGGTATTTAAAATACTAATTTTTCTTCTACACGTTTTACAAACTGTTATGACTATATTGAATTTCGATGCCATAATATGAATAAGTGTAATAAAACCTCGACTTTCCCCATTTTAAAACAATATTAAACTAAACTTACATTCAATTTTATCATTTACTCGAACGAAAAGTCTCGCAGTTTAAATAAGGTAAACCATTGGACTTATATAACCGGATCATTTTGATCACAAGTATCTGACTTTCCAGAATTTTCGATTAGTAAAAGTAGTGTAAAAAATTGTTTAATTTCCTTAGTAATTTCCAAACAATTTAAATCTCATATATAAAATATTCCAAGAACATTAATTTTAAAATATGACGCTGAAGATTATCGATTTTTAACATAACCGTTACTTTGCGGATGGTTAGAGAATTTTTGCAATCGTTAATAAGTAAGTTGCAAACTAATTTGTGTTAGGAATAATAATTCTAGTATTCATCAAGGCAGCTATTATGAATTTTGTTTTTATTACAGAACCAAATTAAGGAGTTTATTTCTCATTTATTATTTGAACACAAAAAAAGTCAATAAATGTGGCTCACTACATATCTCGTAAATTTGTTGTTCTCATTTGTTCGCTATTCTCACGTTAAGTGTTCTCTACAGTTTATGTATAAGCGATAAATGCACCAGGGATCGCATTGTGATATTTTTTTATAATAAGAACGTAAAATAAAACGCTTTTATCCCTGATCTAAAGAATTAAAATGGTGACTTTTGAATTGCAGTTGATAGACACGGCAATAACATTTTATTTTGTAGCTTACATATTGCTTCTCTGAAAATATTAAAAATCTTAGACTTATGACCATGGATCAATTAAACACGTGACTAAATTATACACTTACTCGCTCATGCAAGATAACTTTTCTAATTTACAAAGTATCTTTCTGAAAATTTGGGAAACGTAACAAAAGACAGTAAAGCATCTTTGTTAACTTCTTTTTAGTAAAAATATTGAAAAAATTTCGGATACTTATCGAAAATTACAGTTAACTGTAAATTTTATGGCAAAATTTTGACTCAAACGAAGTTGCGAGACGTTCTTTATCGTGTTCTGTAGTATTTTCCAAATTTTCAGGAAGAAATTTTGTTGAATAAAAAAGTAATCTTAAACGAACTTTTACAGGAATTTGGTCACGTGATATGTTTGATCCATGGCCTTATATGACGGATATTATATAAGTAGTCTTAAGGCCATGAATCAATCGAACCATCTGACTAAATTATACATTAATTCGTTCCTGTAAGATAAATTTTTTAATTTGCAAAACATCTTTTTATAAATTTAGGAATTTTAACAAAAGGCATTAAAACACGTTTGTTAACTTCTTTTTAGTAAGAATTTTCAAAAAAATTGGAAGATATCGATAATTACAGTTAACTCTGAAAAAATTTGCAAAATTTTCAATCAAACGAAGTTGACAAACATTCTTTATCCTCTTCTCTTGCATTTTTCAAATTATCAGGGTGGTATTTTGTGAAATAAGAAAATTATCGTACTCAATGTAAACTTATTTTAACTTACTTTTGCAGGAATTTGCACACTTCGTCTGGTTGATCCATGGCCTTCAATCGTTTAAAGATAGACCTAATCAGAGTCGTAATTATTATTAACCTATTGACTGAAATGTTTAGTTTTGTCAGGCTTAAGTGTTCGTTAATAGCGTCTCGTCACCCGTCATAAATTGTCGTAAACCGTCTTGGCGACACTTTCACGTAGAATTATACAAATGAAACCTATAACACAAGGTGCGAGGTGTACGCCTAGTGAATGCCAGGTCGTTTAACGACTTCTGAGAAACATGCATCTACAATATGCAAATCATTAGACTGAATAACTTCTTCAGATCGGTCACGTTTGAAAAAGACATTTGCAAAGGTAAAGATCGTCCTCTTCTGAGAAATACTATTAAAGAAAATTAACACATTTATATAATGAGAAAAAAAATTCTGTTCATTGGAAGAAATCGTTTTTATATTTTTTCGTCCATATAACAACAAAATACTATAGTTGAACCAAGAAAATGTGTTGCTTCAATCCAATATTTTTCTGAGTCTTGAGCAAAAAACTAGAAGTTTCATAAAAAAATTGCTAATATAATCTATGTTTAGAAAATTTATATTATCAGCTCTCCGTAAAACAATGACATTCCTAAGTGCAAAGTCAGATATGGCCCAACACTGGCCCAGCATTGGAAAAAGTGTTGCTGAAGATCGGTTGCCAATATCTTGCCGTTGCTGGAATGATAACTCCGGTATGCACTTGGCGGTCAATTCTGGCCGCCAACACTTGTTTTCGGCACAGCAACGGGCCAATGCTGCGCCGAACTCTGGTTTTCTCACTTCCAGAATGGTGTGCCGTGGTAAAAGTGACACATGGCCCAGTAATGTGCCGTCCATGAGCCAAACCCTGGCTCTTCTACTTTCGGAACTAGATACCATAGTGAAAGTGACAATCGGCTTGGTATAGGGCCGATACTGGGCCAAGTTTCGGCTAAAGATCGGTAAATTTAAATAGTCGACAAAGGTCGCCGTCGTCGGCTCAGCAATGGACCGATGCAAACAGCGACACTGGCCCAATCACAACAGCCAATTGTTGCATGTTTTCAAATTGAAAAGTTTTTTCTATTTCTGAATCAGAGAAATGTACCACGTAACTTTTTTCAGCAATATATCTAATGTTGCCATTAGGGAAAAAAAACGCTTGTGTGTAAATTATTCTGATAAAAATTATCTGTCGTCTCGAAGAAATTTCTTAGTTACAACACTTTCATGATAAAACATTTTTAATTGGAGAAGAAGGATAATAACTTTAGTTATCCAATAATCACTTGTATAAAAAGTATCCTGATTTCGTTATATTCTCATACAAATAGTTTGGACATATTTTAAACAGTTTGAATCGCTTTTGTATAGGTATTATTTGATTTACCCATATCGTACTCAAACAAACTATCTTTGGTTGCATGAAACAAATTTCGTAAACCGTGTGATAAGAAAATTATTTCGTTAATCCAATTTAATTTTGCTTGAAATAACCAAATATTTTCCCAAGTGTATCTCATGTCAAGTTCATGTACAATACAATATATATATATATATTCCATAAGGTCGAGTACTAAAGTGCATAACATTTTTCATAAAAAATTTAGAAGGTCACTAGTTCTGACAATTCTTAGATCATTATTACGCAGTAAACAATCACCATTGTTAAGAAATTTTTGCTCAAAACATCTTACAGAAGAAAAGCTAAATGAAACTTCCTTTAGTTCTGTGGGACTTCGAGAATAGAGTGTTTTCTATGTATTATTTACTTGATTATTTATGAAATACTATTCAAATGAATCAGCATAAGCTGAAGCATGAAGAGATAACAAGTTTCGCAACAAAAATTTTGCAATAATAAAATTACTCAAATATTTAAAGAATTTAAAAATCTTTCTGTGGAAAAAAGACGCTTTCGACTTCACTGGAATTATTGCTACTATTAAAGCACTAGGAATCTCGCCAAAAAGTGTTTGTGAATTTTATAAATAAAAAATATATCTAACTAG
The DNA here is from genome assembly GCA_030998225.1 of Diplolepis rosae. Lineage (NCBI taxonomy): Eukaryota > Metazoa > Arthropoda > Insecta > Hymenoptera > Diplolepididae > Diplolepis > Diplolepis rosae. The sequence continues at coordinate 13,274,051 of JAPYXD010000677.1, forward strand.
AAGAACAAATACTAATTCTGCTTTAAATTTCACCTAGTTTTTATAACAACTGAGCAATTATAAAAAAATATTAAATATTACTGCGTAAATATAATAATATGATAGAACTTTGAATTAATACATCAATTTGAAATTTTGAAAGAATTATGAGTTGAGGCAACGGATTCATTAAAGGTTTTATTAAGAAATTGCAACTCTAATCTCTCTGAAATTTTTTTATTACAGACACCTTCTACAACAATTACATTCTCTCTTCGAGAGCTATTCTTCTTTCTGTTCTTAAAGCAATCTTCGAATCTTACATTTCATTTTTAATTAGTATATCTGCAAATATACAACATTTCTACATACAGATTTATGTGGATAAAATACATTAGTCTAGAGTTCGAGTGGACACGAATTTGTAATGATCTTAGAACTTTTCAGTTCATGTGTTTTCATTTCATTATATTCTGTCTTTTATGAGGCTTCACATACACGTAGAACACCATTGGTTGAATTTTCAATAAACTTCCTCTCTTTGTAAACATTTGTAAAGAGGTGTGTAGTTAGGTACGTACCATATGTGTGGATTCCGACAAGTACATTACCTGCGAGTAAGGGACTACCAATAGTATCCTGAAAAATATTTTTGATCAACTCATACATTTTACATTATTTAGCTATTGATCTTTTGTGTTTTTATTTACCATGTCGGTAAGTTTTTCCACAGTGCTACCACAAATATGATATTCTTCTTCTACACGAATTAGATTTTTGAATTTTTTACTGCATAGTTCATAATCAATTATACCTACAGTTAGTTTATTCGGTAAACGTTCGTGTGAGGATTTATACGAACTATTATACAGAAAGACTCCGCTATAGTGAGACATTACATGTATGACGTTGGGTAGTTTTCCAGAACGTGGCAGTTCAGGAAACGGTTCTTTAACCTTATATGTTAAGTCTTCTTTAATCTACAGAAAAACAGAAGTTTAAAAAATTAAGAAGGTCGAAATATTCGAAATTTAATTGAATTATGTTCGAATTAATATAATATTAAGTTGAGACTGTAACGTTTTATATCTAATAACTCACCCTTAAAATTGCAATATCTTTAATATATTTTCCAAGTTTGTAATCATTATAGGTATATATATCTTCAACATCAAAAAATTTCATATCTTTATCAGCTAAACTGGCAAGCCCAAGTGTAACTCGGTTAACAACAACTTTCTTTTGGTTTCGTAAGAAAGTTGTCGAATCGTAACTAAAAAACAGACTTGCTGCTGTTAAGACATATATTGGAGACATAAAAATTCCCAAACCTCTATAAGTATTGTCAATTAGTATTAAACAAGTGTGATCCACAGCTGATTTTAATTTTGCATGAAAAGACCCATCTTCAGGTGTTTTGCCCTTGAAGGACATAGAGGTTGATTCTGCATTAAAAAGTAGAAGCAAACTGATCATGTTAGTTTTATAAAAGAACTATCTCGCAGAAAAAACTAGGTGTTATATAAGTTTTGAAATCAGGACTTATAGTAATATCTATTAGGTAATTATTGCAAACATAAACGCGTAAAAGTTCAATTCTACCCTGGAATGCGATGCTATATTCGCCTGCGGTCTAGGGTAAAATACAAATTCCGCACAAGAATTTGGGTAATTTTTACACCTGGTTTTGCCATGCTTCTATTTCAATGAGAAAAACTTTGAACTTAGTAATGTAAAATCTATTGAGACAATTACCATATGCATTGCCAGTGATTATAAAAGTACAGACTATCACAACAAATAAGATTTTCATCTTCACTCGAATAAAAGACTCCGTATGTGAACTACTTCTTTATCTGTAACTGTTCAATCCTGGAAGACAGTTAAAATTGTTTTCAACGGCGATTCCCATATTAACAAACAGATAATATTTTTACAACTTTCAAATATTCATGTTATCATATTAGTGGAATAGATAATAAAGTAATTAGAAAATAAATATGGATGAAACATTTGCATGTGTCAGTGAGATTTTAATCTTACTTAAATTTACTATTTAGCAATAAATAAACTTCTTATAATTATTACGTTTAGAAATAGGCTATCTTTCTCCGTTCGCATGTATCTGTGCTTTTTCAAAATTACTCTCTACTTTGGCCATAGAGATTAATAATTATATAAAATGATTAAAATATGTTAATACATGATTACTATATAAAAGAAATATAGACTTTTGGAAATATTCGGGATTTTATCACATTTATACAATACAAGTGTAATACAAAATTTCTCTCACAATAATATAAAGCGACATTGCAACACATTTATTATAATTTTACAACACATGTATTCCTATTCTCCTAGAGATTTTTATTTAAATGTATATAGTTACATAACTTGAATGATAAAATCATAAAAGGCTATTTTTCCTATTGGGTGTACAACGGCAAATTCTGAAACGAGATATATTTCCAAAAAAACATTTTATCACTGTTTTTGTAGATGCCTCGCTGGTTTCTACCTAGTAAAGGGGTTTTCATTTTTTATAAAAAAATTCTAGTATCCCTACAAAAGTCTGTAATTTCGTCATTTCATCTACTATTTTTGATCTATGAGGTTCTGCATATTCGCGCTCCAATCTCGAGACAATTTCTATCCAGATCTCGCCTCTACACTGTCGTTTACCACAATTACCATTGCCCGCAGAAATTACGCATCTTATATTGATAATTTCTTCGGGATTTGAAGATGGTAAAATTTTACATTTCAATTCACTTCCGCATTTGCAAAGACCTGAAATATTTAAAAATATCAATTTTATGTACTTCATTGTAGAATGTGTTCTTTATCTTGTATATTGAATTAGATTGTTTTATGTATTACTTGTAATTTTAATAAGAATTTATATTATTGTTGAATAATTTTACAAATTTGTTATGGACTAATAATTCTACGAGAGTTCCTTAATTTAAAATGAAGGCATTATTATTGCTAGTGGCACTTGAATTAATTAAATATTAAGTAATTCTTCTTGTCATTAAATTGCAACAATACTTTTTATTTAGTCTTACCTTTGAAGCCACCTGAACATTTGTCAGAATTTATATAATTGTTTTCGAAATGGTAAGCGAGGTAAGCGATAATCATCATATATTTTTTTCGACACATTTTCGTACCATTTTTGAGGTTTCAAGGGGTTTTCTCTGAAACAAGACATTATAAATAAACATAAATATCACACGTGGTCACAAATTGATTACGTCTGAAAAAATAGAAAAAAATAGAAAGCGCAAATTACATGCAAAATGTAAAATAATTATACTTATAATAGAAAGCACTGATAATAAATTATTATTGACTCAAGATGTACTTTATAAGCTCAAATATATCAAGTATTTTCTCAATAAAAGTGCAACCCTAAAGATCAAAAAGCCGGCTAAAGAACAATATTTTTAAAAAGAACTGAGATGAGAAGTCACTGAGATTTTAATTTATGAGAATTTTAAATATTAAATTTAAAGGGCTGCACCTTGAACTGTTAATGTATTCTATAAAACAATAAAATGTTCTATAAATGTTTGACAATGTTCTTTAAATGTTTTTCTTTTAGGAATATCCCTCGTTTCAAAATTTGTCGTTCAGATCGTGTAGTATATTGATAATTTAGAGACTTTTGTTGGGGCACTAGAATTTGTTATAAACAATGACAAACCCTTATCTAGGCAGAAACCAGCGGCGCATCCACAAAAAATGTGATAAAATGTTTTTTTTGGAAATATCTCTCGTTTCAGAATTAGCCGTTCAGATCGTATAGTATATTCGTAATTTACAGATTTTTGTCGGGGCACTAGAATTCGTTATAAACAATGATAAACCCTTATCTAGGTAGAAACCAGCGAGGCATCTACAAAAACAATGACAAAATGTTTTTTTCGAAATAGGGCTCGTTTCAAGCAAAAGCTGTATAAACAGTGATATTATTTATTTGTAAATCACCGACTTTTGGTGTCAGTTAAGTTTTTTTCAATTATAAAAAGTTTTATTTTACCTAAAAACTACGATCTTTTTGACCGCATCTTAAAATCTTTATAGCCACTTGTTTACGGCAAAAAATCGGCAAATTATGAGCCATTAACTGGCTTTTTCAAAAAATATTTGAGAATATTTAAAGAATTTGAAAATCTTTCTGTGGAAAAAAAGACGCTTTCGACTGCGCTGGGATTCGAGCCCAGGTCTTTCGATTGCCGGTCGACGTGATATAAGAGTTTGAAATTGTCTACGAGGACACCTGTCGACAACGTATCCTATCTAATACGCGATTAGTGATCCTTCGATAATGTAAGCAGTGACAAAAATTTCAAACTCAACTAATTAATTTGAAATTATTTAAGAATAATAATATACGCTGGGGAGGTCAATTTTTCTCGTAATTTCATTTAAATTATATCTATTGTAACACTGCATCACAATTCGGAAATTTACCTCCTATACACTTATTAATAGTGTGAATTGATACATTAGCTTGTCTTAATGCCGAAAAGAGAGAAAAACAACAGATGCATCAAACGTTTCAATAAAACATTGCTACTACCATGTCCTCAAAAATTTTTTATTGCAGGTTTTCTATACGTCAATTACATTTCTTTCTGGATAGTTACTTATCTTCCAGTATTCTTCAACCTTACATTTAATTTTTAATTAATTCAGATACATATACATATAGATATACATGTACTATACTATACATATAGATATGTAAATAGAATACATTAGTCTATGTTCCAAATGTTGAAGGACTTATATATGCGCAGTTCAATTCGGGCGTTCTTTATTCCGTTCATTCTGTTCTTCATTAGCTTTCACATATATGTATGTACGTACAGTACCATTGGTCGCATTTTCAATAAACTTGCTCTCTTTGTAAACATTTGTAAAGATGTGTATAGTTTGAAATGTACCATACACGTAGGTTCCTACAACTACATTACCTGCAAGTAAAGGACTACCAATAGTATCCTGCAAAATATTTTTAATTAGTCCATACAATTTCCATTATTTACTTATTAATCTTTTGTGTTTCTGTTTACCAAGTCAGTATATTTTTCCACTGTGCTACCACAAATATGATCATTGCGCATATGTATTTGGAAAGCGGATGTTTCCCTGCATATTTTTTGATTACATATAGCTACAGTCATTGTCATTGGAACACGTTCATGTGCAGGGTTATATCTATGATTATACAGTAAAGTTCCGTTATAGTAAGTCATTACATGTATGACGTTGGGTAGTTGTTCAGAACGCGGCAGTTCAGGAAACGGTCCTTTAGGACTATTTTTAAAATCCATTTTAATCTGCACCAAAAAGGAAATTTAAAAAATATTAAACGTCGAATTTTACTCTTAAATTGGATTTTGTCCCCAACAATATAATAATATTTGAAAACTATAACTTTTTTAATATACAGGGTTTTCCAATTAGAGATTCCATTTTAAATTGTCCGCCAGTTTGGCTGCGGTCATAATAAGAGGTGTCATTTTTTGACAGATGACAACTACAAACTATGCCATTAATAAAAATGGAACGATACACGCTTCAACAACGCATTGAAATTGTTAAAATTCACTACAAAAAATCATTATGAGCGATGAGGCTCATTTTCACCTTGGAGGCTACATTAATAAGCAGAATTGTCGCATTTAGGGCTCGGGAAACCCAAATATGATTATTGAAAGCCTCTCTATCCGCAACGTGTAACTGTTTGGTGCGGTTTTTGGGCAAGGGGGATCATTGGGCCTTATTTTTTTGAAAATGAAGCTGGAGCAGCTGTTTCGGTGAATGGATTGTACTATCAAACCATGATTAATGAATTTTTATGACTAGAATTGGAAAATATGGATGTGGACAATGTTTATTTCCAACAAAACGGCGCTACGTGCCACACGATTGGCGAAACCATCGTTCTGTTGTGTAAAAAATTTCCAGGCCGAGTGATTTCTCGAAATGGCGATTGCAATTGGTAGCCGAGATTATGCGATTTAACACCTCTAGAGTTTTTTCTTTGGATTCACCTGAAAGATAAGGTTTATGCTGGTGCTCCTCAGTCAATTTAAGAACTCAAAGAGAAGATTATTGTTTTTCATTATTAATGGGAAATCTTCCACTGTTGAATGAAATAAAAATCAAATGATTTTTTACAAAAAACGCGCGTTTTTCTTATAAATTAAAATGAAACCTCTAATTGTAAAACCCTTTAGTAACTCACTGTTAGGATTGCAATATTTTTAACATTCCTCCAGAGCTTGTAATCATCATGGGTATATATATTTTCAACATCAAAAAGTTTCATAATTTTTTGAACTGAATCGTCAAGCCCAACTATCACTTGCTCCGTTTCAATTTTGCGTTGTGATAAAAAATTCCCAGTGCAATTGTAAACAAAAAATGGGCTAGCTGCTGTTAAGACATATGTCGGAGATATAAAGATTCCCAGAGCCCTATAAGTGCATTCAATTACTATTAAGCAAGTGAGACTCACGGCTGACCTTAATTTTTTATGAAAAGCCTCGCCTTCCGGTGTTTTACCCTCTAAGGAGGTGAAGTTTGATTCTGCATAAATAAATAAAAAGACAATTAATAAAATTCATTCCTTGAAATTGTATTCATCTGATTTCTTAGATTTTTGTAATTACAAAAAACATATTTAAAAAATAAACTTTTTTACACCGAAAAAAAATGATAAGATTAAATGTGTTTTTTGTACCTACACTGAGAAAAAAATGCTATTTAACCAAAAGCATTTCTTTCTAAAAGCATGTATATCATGGATTCAAATCAATATGCTATAGAATTAGTAACATATTTATTGGTTCTTGTAGTTTATTTTTATGAATTAATAGTATACATGCTTTTGGTAAGAAATGCTTTTGATTCAAAAGCATTTTTTTCTCAGTGTATGTACTTACAGTTCTAAACGTTCATTGAACGCTAAAAAGTAATTTCTTTTCAAAACGAAATCTTTTATTATAACTATATGTTCAGGGCCATCAAATATACAATCTGGCATAAAGTTATACGCCATTGTTTGATCCACTCGAGCAAAAACCAATTACTTTCTTTTGATCAAAAGTATTTTTCATTGTTCAATATCTCATTTCAAGACACTATGACGTTATATAATGAAGTGAGGCTAACAGTTTTTCAGGGTTTTTCACTTGTAATAGTATATTATGTGCCTAGGCGCATAATAAGGGTTATTACGCTACGAGCGACAATGCTCGCAGGAGATCAAAGCCGAGACGAAGCCGAGACGAAGCCGAGACGAAGCCGAGGCGCGATCAGTCCTGCGAGCATTTTAAGCGAGTCTCGTAATTATCCGAATTGTGTGCATTGGCACATATTCTATTTTATGTGACTTCGGTGCGTATATAAGTTTTTATGCGTACAATCGAATCTAATCTAGTATTCATCATGATTCTCGTCCATTGCACTTGATATTTCCCGACTAGATCCGGCCATTTTGATTTTCTCGATCTTGTGTAGTAGTCGCGTATTCTAATAGAGCATGCGCAGTTCAAATGTACAAGGCTTTGTCAGTATGGTGCCAACGCTGTACGAAGAAGAAGAATAAGAAGAAGATTACGCTCCGCTGTATGGTTATAGGCAGATGCACAGTTCAATTTTTATGTGCCTCCAGCGCGTAAACTCGTTTTTTCGCAGAGGAATGAAATGTAAAAATTGAACTGCGCATGTGGCTATAGCCATACAGCGGAGCACAATCTTCTTTTTATTCGTCGTACACTGTTAGCACCCTACTGACAAAGCCTTGTACATTTGAACTGCGCATGCGTCTATTAAAATCCATTACTACTACACATGATCGATAAAATCAAAATGGCTGTGACTAGTCGCGAAATATCAAGTGTAATGACTAACGCCGCGCCGCAAACAACTACAATACTGGATTAGATTCGAGTGTACGCATAAAAACTCGTATACGCACTGAAGTCACATAAAATAGAATACGTGCCAATGCACACAATTCGGGAAATTACAAGACTCGCGACAATGCTCGCAGGACTGATCACGCCTCGGCTTCGATCTCCTGCGAGCATTGTCGCTCGTCGCGCAATAACCCTCATTGTGCGCCTAGGCACGTAATATACTATTACATTACATTCCGCTGTATCGCAATACACAACATTACGATACTCTCAACTGTAGCGTAAAAACGAGTTTACGCGCCGGAGAAACATAAAAATAAGTTAATCTATTCATCTCACTTCAGCATACAGTGTTATTGAGTGTTGAAACAAGATGATTGGCCATTTTTATAAAATGTATAAAGGCACCTTAATTACTTGAATGGTTGGCTAGCAGGATTAATAGCTTTTTTTGTAAAATTAACTGAAAATCTAGTCGATTTTACTCGTTTCCTATTTTAGTTTACTAGTTTTTCCAATTAAATTCACTAGAATGTAATTAGTAATCCGAATAAGTAATACATGACCTTAAGAAGTGTGATAATATATTTAAATTTTATTACTCTTAAATATTTACCAAAAGCATTTGCTGTAATTACAAAAGTACACACTAGAGTAGTAAAGAAGATTCTCATCTTCACTCAAATATTCCTTCTAGTTTACGGATGTACGATTAATAGTTGTAAGTATCCTTTTTATTTGTTCAATTATACAAAGATTGTTAATGAGTCAGGATCTTGAGTACCTTTTTTTATTTAATACTTAAGACTTTTCAAGGTACGTTTCAATTATTCCAAAAAGCAACTTTTTCCCACATTTGCTCCAATATTAAGGCTTCCCGGACTTCTTAACTTAACACCAATAACACCAATAACACCAAAAAACTTTTTATAATGTCACAGAAAGAACAAAAGGTGACATATATAGTAGAGAAGTCTTTGAGGGGATTAAAAGTAACTGTATTTTGATAATTTTTACAGAAGGTAAGAGAGACTGATGTTATCTACCACCTGACGTTAACACTAATAGTAAATGAAACAGTATTGAGAAAATTGACGTAGAATCAATAACAAAAAATACAAATAATACTTCTAATAAATTCTAATAAATCTTGTTTAAAATATTGCAGTCAATAACTCTGATTATTATGAACACAGGTAATAATTATCTTATTTTATAGCACTGAGTAAAAAGCAATTGTCAAACTGAAAATCGCCATTCTCCTTCATTTAACGAACGCAAACAAACCTAAGTAGCGCTAAAGTCATAAATTTCGAAACTTTTTAGATAAAAGTAACCGTTACGAAAAAAAGATAAAAATGTTTAATTCAACGCCAAGGTTAATTTTTATGCATTAAATCTTTAACTTCATATTAATGTAAAATTCAACACTTTTAATTTTTCTGTAATAATCAAATAGAACATAGCCTCGAAATTATCAGGTTTTTATTTAATTAGTTTCAGCTACACTACATACTAAAGAAATAGTATTGAACGAGTAATAAAGAATTCCCTCCCTAAACGAACCGCCTGAAAACATGAATGCGTCATTTATTCAATGTCAAGATAACTGATAAAGCAGTCACTTTTTTTAAAAACGAAGACTCAACTGTTCTTTCTATATTTAATTTAAAAACAACATATTAGTAGCTGCTTCTGTTTATTATTTCTGATAAAAAAATTTCAGTTTTCAAATTTTATAAAAACGTTTTTTGTCTGCCAATGACAGGCCTCATCAGTACTTATATTTTTAAAGTAATTGGAAATGTTATAAAGACTTTTCTAAATTACAGTCATATACTCCATTTTTTTTTCAGCTTGAGTCATAATATTATGTTATATTTTTTAAGAGATAATTCTGAATTTATATATTTCATTTGTTTTCTAATTATACACTTAACCTTACAATTATATATGCAAACTATCCACCCCTGTTGTATTAGATCTTCCCATTTGCATTGTCAGTTCCTTTCCTTCCTCGCGTTACCTAAGTTCCTATGGACGAAGTGGCTAAATGAATAAAAAGTTAAAAGTGAAAAATGGGACCGAGGACGGAAAGGATCAAAAACTTAAAACTAGTATTCAAAATGTACCGACATTATCACCAAAATTATTCACATTCATAGAAGCCATTATGTCCGTAGTTGGATATAATGAGGTTAGTTCTCAGATTAAATTAATTTAAAATTCAATTTCAAACAAAATAACAAAACAAATAAAACGTGTAAATTCGATCCTTCAATAATGTAGGATTGGCAAAAATTTGCGAACTCAGCTAAATAATTTGAATTCACAATTATCTCCTAAAAAACATAACATAATATTATGATTCTAGCTGACACGAAAATGGATTCTATGACTGTAATTTATAAAAGTTTTTATAACATTTCCAAATAATTTAAAAATATAATTACTGATTAGGCCTGCACTCAGAAAAAATATTTGATTGAATCAAAGAAAATGATTTGTTTGAAAGACTTTCTTTGATTTAAGGAAATGATTTGTTTAAATGAAATAAAATTTGTTTGATTCAAACAAAATATATTTGAACCAAAAATATATTTGTTTGAATAAAATTAATTTTCCTTCAAAACAAAGAAATTAATGAATTGATATATGTTCAAAGATATAATTTGTTTGATTTAAGGCAGAATTTTTTTGATTCGAAAAAAAATTTATTTGGTCTAAAGATATTTGGTTTGAATCAAACAAATTTTGTTTCATTTAAACAAATCATTTCTTTAAATCAAAGAAAGTCTTTCAGACAAATAATTTTTTTGATTCAATTAAATCTTTTTTCTGAGTGTGCTATTGGTAGGCGATATACGTTTTAACAAAATTGAAATTCTTTTATCAGAGAGAATAAACAAAAGCAACTGCTAACTAACCTAAATTCTAAACGACTTATCAACACACCTATCACTCAATTAAAAAACCTTTAATGAAAGTAATCTAATCTTTTAAAATCAACTTACTTCACAACCCTGGCGAAGGTTTCAAAAAGGAATTCAATCCAAGCCATTCTCAAATCAGTTTTTGAACCAATCTGAAAAACGTTTTGAATCTTATTTGATACAAATCGGTAACAAATTAATCCGATTCAGTCCAGTTTAATCCGAGTAAATTTAAGTTTGTACTGATTCGGATTGCATACACTGAGAAAAAATTTATCCAACAAAACTTTTTTTGTTATCCTGACAAAATATTTTGTTGTCCCAACAAAACATTTTGTTTAACCAACAAAATTTGTTTGATATAGCAAAATGTTTTGTTGGCACAACAAAAGATTTTTGTTAGCTAAATACTAACCAAATATTTTTGTTGATTTGACAAAACTGTTTTCTCAGTGTAGGATTGATCTCTGGCCAGTTTACATCGAAAGGGCTTCAAAACGTTTTTCGGATTCGATCGGGATAGCTTTGATTCGCTCGGATAGAATTCCAATCCGAAACTTTTGTCAGGGATACTATAACGGTTAATACATCTGCTTGGTCAAGAGTACTATGAGATTCATCCCTCTCTTGACTCCTTAATTTATCTCTGCCCTCTCCCTCATTCACTCTCGCTCTCTCGCTCTCTTTGCAGTTTACTCTTCCTCTCTTTTATGCTCTTGAAACTCCTTCGCTTTCGATTGGGATAATAGACCAACCAACCGACCAAATCTACGCTTCTATCTCGAATTTACCTTCAGTGAAGTTTACATTCTCTATAGAAATGTTGGTTTCGCCTTCTTCGATAATCATGAGAGTATCGATTTTCAGATTCAAAGCATATTCTGTTCTGTATTTTAATTAAAAATCCCTCGATCAAGTTTAAACGATCTTTGTCATGCGAACTCAAGACCATTAACTAATAATTCTGATAAAGTGAATCGCCTGATGAGAATTATAAAAAATATACTGACATAAATCCGTGCATAAATCAATCATAATATTAAATTCGCATGCTTGTGAGTTTACCTTAAGAGTAAGTTTTGAATTTATCTCCAGTTTCGTGATCCAATCAACTATTTGAGGTTATTCTAACTTAGGCGTTTAACTTGTGTAAGAGCTGCAATTTCAAGACCTTTAAACTTTGATGCTTTCATAAATTTTAAAGCCATTAAGCATTGATGCTTTAGGAGTTTAAACGAGAGATAAAGTCATTTATTGTATACGTTTAAGGCACTTAGCTAGAACTTAAAACCCTCCAAGGGAATTCCAAATGATTAAGAATGTAAAATTAAACACATGATTTAAACGTTATCTGATTTCGAGATTACATCCATTTAAATAATTTAAGTTTTAGAGCTTTTCGGAAGATGAGATTTAATTTCCAGATTTTCGATTTTAATGGAACTGGAATTTTTTTCAAATTGGAAGCTTTTTATATTAGAACCTTTCAAGTTTAATTTGGTCCCCGAACTATTATTTTAAAATTCCATGTTTGTGCTATTTGTTTTCAGTCATCTGGCGCTAGGGAAACTTTTAAAAAGCTAAAGTTCGCTTAAAATTTCACAAACGTTTGAATTTTTTCCCTTGAGACCAGACTAGATTCCAGAATTCCGGAAGAAATACGTGATCTTACTTGGTTTTAATCTCTTTCAAAACGAGTTGGGTTCGAACACACATTGTATCAGAAAAGCAAATAGTTCTTTCATCTTGCTACCTGAATTCCAAAACTTATACCTGCAGGGAACATTAAGAGCTCTACGAGTCCACAGTAACACACGTAAAAGCACTATTTCTTCCAAGAGGAACTAAACGTTGTTTGGAGTAACTAAGTGCTACTCCATTCGTAAGTTTTCCGGAACTGGCGCCGTCTTTTTTTCACGAAAGAACATTTTCTTCACTTAGCTAAGCTTAGAAGGTTTCATTTCGTTCGTAAATGGATGAAATTTATTCAAGCAAAAAACTCAATATGCTTTATGTCTGAACGTTAAAGAATCTTTTTGTATAACATTAAACAAGGAAAAGTGGATTCCCTTATAGATTTAATTGGAATAAATAAATATATATTGATTTTAAAATCAAATTTTTCACTAATTGAAAAAAGACACTTGTCTCACTCTCAAAGAAACACGTTTCTTTGAATCTGACACACAAATTCCTCTTTCGATAAAGAAAAACAAACTCTCGTATATTCTCTTGGCGCGCATTTGAATTTATATCACACTCGGGCATTTATATCTCGCGAAGACGTTTCACAGGCTCGAAGTCCGGTAACCGGAAGTTCTCTCCTTACTCACAGTATTTTCTCGAGAAGGTTTCACTGAAAGGAAATTCCCGGTGATTTGAAATCTGCCACAAGTACGTGAAGAAAGTGTAAATAAGCAGTCGACGTAAAAGATTGCAGTGTGCGGTATTATATTTAAAATCTCGAGCGAATAATGCAATTTTCGATGCATCGCGACGCCAGACGTTGACGAAGCCATTAAAATTCACTACCCTTAGTATATTTAAAATTAACTCGCATTATCTTAATGAAGATCAACCTTATTCGCACGAGTGCGCTCTTCAATCTCCGTCTACTGACTTCCCTTGATTTTCATGCATTGAATTTGAAACAATGTTGCGTTTTTGTGCAATGGAAATATAAGAGGTGAGTGTGTATGCGTTAGATGTTACATAGGCGTAGTAAGGTATGAATCAAAATGTCGTTCTATGGTCTCCCTTAGATGAGAAATATAGGGATATGCGAACGACATTTCCGCATTTGTCCTGTGCCTATCATTAACTTTGAATGTTCACTTTGATTCATTCCGACCGTGCCAGAGCATTATTGCATATATTCTAACTCTCGTTCTCACTATCGCATATTCCCACTTAAGCCCTTGTTACATATGTATTCCCTCCCCTTACATGTTCCCGCAATTGCATAAATGCATGCACACTCGGTTGATTCACTCCCCTATCTCCTGCAGATTTACTCCATTAGCTTATAGAAAGTCTACTCTTTCATGTCTCATTGTATATTTAAAATGATGTTATGTTTGTGGAAATAATCAAACAGTTTGCATTTTAGTAACACAACCAGAAAAAAGTTTTATTTAAATTTAAGAAATCGTTTTTTAACGTGAAGGGATCCGCCGCCACCTTTAATATTTTTATTTTTTGAGGTTAGACCTTCCATATTAATTTTTTTATGTCTAGTACATTTATTTAGAAAGGTTTTGTTTTTTTTAACAATTCCAGCACCTGTATATATTTTTGAACTAAAAATTTTGAGTTTTTTGGGCATTTTTTTTACTTTGAATAACTTTTTTTGTTTTTTAACCAATTGTCATGATTGTTTTTTTATTTTGTTCCTTATAGTGTGTAGCAACTTTTTGGGTATGGAAAGCATTCTAGCTGAAAAAATAACTACAAAAACTTTCTTTTGTATTTTGGGATATGTTTTTATTTTATTTGTAACTTCTTTTCAGTCATCTTACCTTATTTTCCAAAACCAAAAAGTTACTACACATTTTAAGGAACAAAATAAAAAAACAATCATGACAATTGGTAAAAAAAAGTTATTCAAAGTAAAAAAATGTCCAAAAAATCTCCAGAAAACGCAAAATTTTGAGTTTAAAAATACATAAAGGTGCTGGGATTTTTAAAAGACCCCAAAAGCATTATAAATAAAGGAACTATGCATACAAAAAAATTATATGGAAGGTCTGAACTCAAAAAATAAAAATATTAAAGGTGGCGGATCCTCTTAATTTCTTTAATTCGAAGTTAAAACACCTTTAGAACAAATATAAATTTATTTAACTTTAAAAAATTACGTTTTTAGCCTTTTTTAAATGAAAGAAATTATTTTTTTAACATTATTTATTTGATTCAAATACAATACCGATAAAAACTTGATAAGTAATTTATTTAATTTTATTATCTTGAACGAAGACATTTTTTTCTTTAAATTAAAGCAAATATTTTTGTGAATCACATTACATATTTACTATGCTACTATGTATACATTAATTTTTTTAATTGAAAGGAACAAAATTAAGAAAGCATAGCAATTCACAAATTTGTTTCATTTATAGAAAACTTTTTTGATTCAAAGAAACTTTTTTCTGGGTGCACATTACTTTTTTTTAAATCCCTTTCATTTTAATGCTTTTGTAGTAAGAACCTTTATGGACCACGTTAACGAAATTCTTCCCGGATGCACTTTACAAAGAAACATGTAAGTCAACTTTGATTCATGTAAGCCCCTGTGTAAAAGTTAATACTTTAATGGGAATAAAATGTGAGAAAAGTAAATAATCGGATGTAGAATAGCTGAAAAATGTATAAAACAAGGTTCAAAAATGCAGTCGTATCGGCTCCAAGAAATTGAAGACATTAGTATAAAATATTCTTACAACTATTTTTTAATGACAGGAGTTTTTTATTCATTGAAAACATAATATTATAAAAAATGTAAAATTAAGAAATTTTTATATTTTTAAAAATAACGTTGATTTGATATAACTTTATTGAATTTATTTTGAGACTTTCTACTTTATTTATTTCAAAATTCAAGGAATTTCGTTCCTTTTTTATTTTCGAGTGTACGTAACAGATATTACGTATATTAAGTAATAGCCATATCCTAAAAGCCGGTATAGACAGTTACTGATGATTGAGGTGGTTGGCATTTCGTGCACTAGAAATTTCCGAAATTATCTTCAATCGTCACTCAAAACTTTACGATGACATTAGTTATACAACCCGATGTTACGCGAATTCTTTCTCCTTTCTGGGAACTTTAATTTTCGAAATGGTGCAGCATCCTACCTATCAGCATGTAATATCTCAGCGACTAACGTGGACCAGGAAGTGGATGCCTTTGTTTATCAGTGTACGATCGAGTTCGGCGGAAATTTAATTACGCATGTCGACCCGCCCTTAAGGGATAAAAGATACCGCGGGAAGAACTCAGATTATGTTATCGCTTCACTTATTTTCCTTATATCTACATCATCCTTCGCTTTCCTACAGTCTTCTTTCAAAAGTTTCCGTTCATTTAACTTCCATCAACCTTTTTTCATCTCTTTGTAAATTAATTTATAAACAATTCATTCTTGTTATATCACTAAAACTACATCATTTTTGTCATTTCTAATTACCTACGAAGAATAATTTTTCAAAAAGCATTTATGGCAGCAATGAATATCTATCTTCCAATTTTATTACTTATTTTATTTACTTTTTCGTGTAGAAAGACAGCTGCCAGTTAAAAAAAAAAAATAAATGTCTTCAGGTTAAAAATGTCTGGGACTTGAAGGATTGATTGAGAGATTAGAAGGATTTTTTATTTAATCGAATATCAAGATAAATATGAGAGAACAATTTCCTGCCAATTACAAGACTGAATGTTGAAGGTAGATGAGAAAGCCAGATAAGTGCCAAGACCCATTTTATAATCAAATTTCAATCCATCTTATAAATATGACATATTTCCTTATTAACATTTTTTACTTCTCTCAAAAGTTCTGTAATGAAAAATACTTTCTTTGAAAAAGAAACTCCTCTTAAGTAAAACATCTGAGCTTCTGCATAAATAAAATTTTAATTGGACTGCATTCAGGAAATTCTCTTTAAGATAATTGATTTTACTGATAAGCAATTAACTAGTCCAATTTAAAGCAACAAATAAACTAATTCTAATTTAAAATGCATGCATTCTAAGCTCGTTTTATAATACCTTATTTTAAATTTAAATTTCCTACGTGTACTAAGTTTATAATTCAGCAATTTTGTTGTTTGTAGTATACAGTTCATGAGAAATATTCTCACCCTGAGAATAATTGAACCAGATGTACGTTCTCATCAGTAATTCAAATGCCTCTCGTTACTGTAAGGTACCATTTCGAGCTTTGTGATATATTTTCGTTTTTAAAGGAAAAGTGGATCAGGTCCAAAATTCGGAGAACGTACCAAAGTGACTGGATTTACCTCATGCACCGTATGTATATGAAAATGTACATATTCACACGATCAATTCTTGAATATTCACTCTTCGTGATTTAGATCATTTCACCTGCTCGTTTTCCGGAGAGGTCACCCGGGGATCGACGACCCTGTCGCTGGCATTGCATCCCTGCTGTGCACAAACCCCAAACCACTGCTATCTATATTTCGTTTGAATATTCATTTCCAGTCCGAGTTACATTCGAGAGGTTTAAACCTCCGCCTTTTCTCCCTAAACCCCCCAACTCCTGTAACTTTATAAACTAGTATTGAAATTTATTTGATTTCTTCATTTTAATACCCAAATTTGCTTGGGTTTTTAATATTTTTCTATCTCAAGATATTCAGCTTTCTCTAGAATCAATTTGATTTGTAGCCATTGAATCATTTCGCTCAGAAAGATACTTATGCGCCATTCGTTGATTTTTTGAATTATAGAATACGTGATCAGAAATTTTTTTTTTTTTGATCGACTAAACTTTACGTGAATCAAATTGAATATTCTGATGAAAGGGAAACTATTCGAGGGTTTTAATTTGACTTTTTAAATCCAGCTTTTAAGATCATGGATCAACCATTAAATTGAGAAACTCAAGTTTACAATTTTTGCTAAACTACGTTTCAATTTAAGGAAAAACGTGTGATTGTGAGAATTTTTCGCAGTGAAATATTAAATTTTAGATAAACTGTATTATAATTTACTATAGATTGTATCTGACTTTACTATAACCTATATTGATGTTTCATATAATTTTTCGAATCTTTAGTATTTTGACTGTGAAGAATTTCTAGTCCGCTAGGAATAATTACCATTGCACCTCAATTTTCCCATGATTCCTAATATTTTTTAGAATTATCATTATTAAAACAAACGAATATTGCTATACAAAGTTTCTCCGTGTAAAACTGACTAAATCAATAAAATCAGTTTCCCCTAAGATTTTTCCACAATAATGAATTTTTTTAGCTATAACTTTAGGGCATAATAAAGGACATATTAGCGGATGGCTTTGGATTCGCTAATCTGTCCTTCATTATGTAACTAAAGTTTCAGCTAAAAAAATTCATTATTGTGGAAAAATCTTAGGGGAAAGTGATTTTATTGATTTAGTCATCTGTAATAGTTCATCCATCGCCTCAATACACAAATTTTGAAAATTTTTAATGCTTTACTTTTATGTGACTGCAGTGTTCAATTTTTCCAATTTGTTTTCATTTCAGAAATGAAATTTTAATTAGAATGTTTTGAAACTACTCTAAAATAAATTTAATTTGTTACCATTGAATAATTGGGCCCTGAAATCGACTAAACTTTACGTGGATCAAACTGAATATTCTGAAGAAAGAGGAACTATTCGAAGGTTTTAATTTGACTTTTTAAATCCAGCTTCTAATTCACAAATTTTGAAAATTATCAATGTTCCACTTTTCTGTGATTTCAGAGTTCAATTTTTTCAATTTGCTGTCAGTTTACAAATAAAAAACAATTTAAATTGCAATTCTTTTAAAATACTCTGAAGTCTATTCAATTTGCAGCCATTGAATCATTATTTCCTAAAATCGATTAAACTTTACGTAGATCAAACTGAATAGACTGACGAAAGAGGAACTATTCGAAAGTTTTAATTTGACTTTTTAAATCCAGCTTTTAATTCACAAATTTTGAAAATTATCAATGTTTCGCTTTTCTGTGATTATTGTCTTCAATTTTGAAAAGTTTCTTTCAGTTTACTAATAAAAAACTATTTAAATTACAATTTTTGGAAATTGTAAATGAAAAGAATGACAAGAATGTCAAAACGTTTAGGAAATTTTTTAAATTTTCGAAATAAATCTTATAAAATTGAAATCTGAAGAATTTCGAAAGTTTCAAAGATAAAATTTTCAATTTAAAAATATTATATCTTGTTGAATTATAATGAATATAAAGGTTATTAAAATGATTTCACTATTTCATTAGTTACTTTGGAGAATCAGTTTACATGCTTTTTTTGTAACATTGGATATCACTGTTTAAGTTTTCTCTTCAAAACTTGAGTTGCTATTTACGTTCTTGATAGTGATGCGGGTCTGCTACAAGTTCTTACAGCATCGACACCCCTATAACCATATGAGATTTCCGTTGACGGACGACAATAATTATTATTATTAATAGTCCTAGCTTCTTGAAAGAGAAGTGGTCTTGCTCATCAAAAAATACTCTCCGATTATTATCTTAGATTCCGCCTCTCAGGATCCTTTTTGTTCTGTAGCATTACTATCTCTTCAGCACTTCTTACGCCTTCTTTTTTCCTTTTCAATCCATTTCCTGGCCAGCTGAAAATCTATTGCGATACTAATGACTGACGAGAGGATAAATCATCCGAGCAAAAAGTTAAATCGTTTGAAAGAACATACAATTTTTAAAATTTCAAAAGCTAAAATGTATTATAGACACTAAATTATTTTGTTAAACCAACTAAATATTTGTTTAGCCTCATAAAGCTATTTTATTTGCTCCTGTTTTATTGAATTTTGTTGCACAAATATAAGAAACATTATTTTGTTGAACTCCCAAAACTTTTGTTTGGCTTACCAAACAGTTTTCTTAATGAGTTAACTTTCCGATGCACTATTTTACTCTTAGGTAGAGAGTCTTGGCTAGAATTGAACTAAGATGAAATTTTCTCAATTGATATAGATGACGAGAAAACTTTTCAAATGCAGCATTTTTCTTATTGAGTAGTTTTATACGGTTTCACCGAGAAAATGAGAAATGCATTTATAAAGTTGACACAAATTTTAGGTTCAAATTAGTTCAGCCCAACGAAGGAATGAAAAAACAAAGAGAATGAAATGAGATGAGAGAGTTTAGAATAAGAAATGAAATTCTCTTTGTTGATTACTGTTGTTTTCATTTATCTTCGCACAGTATTCTTTTGCTTTGATCTGTCTCTGAGTAAAATACATTTATCGCGAAATTGTTTGAAAAGGGAGCTGCTACACAAAGCGCATGTATAATTACGTGTATATTCTAGCGTCAACGCCGTTTGTGGTAAATTTACCGAAGGCCAGGTAACTTTGTGACAGTTTACACAATTATTTATTTTCACTTTAACACGACACCAAACTGACTAATCAATGAGCTGATCAATGCCACAAGTGTTATTAGTATACGAGTTTAAGTGGTCATATTCGTAAAACTATTTCCTGGTAGAACTTTTTATTCGCCTATTTTTATACTTTCCTGGCTTTAATGTAAATATGGTCATTCGGCATTTAAATTGTTTCCTGCAAACAAAGCAATTTTTTCATGAAAATTGAATGCCACTATTAAAATTTACAGTGTAATATAAATTCATAATAAAAAAGTCAGAAATCCTTAATATGAGGATCAATAAAATTTGATGGAGAATTTCTAGTCATAAATAATATGTTCATTTTATCCGATTCGGAGCCTTAAAATATCTGCAGCACTTTTTATGGGTCTGGTGGAATATTCAATTCCTAAGAATCGCATCTTTATATTTTATGATGTGTGAATCTGATCACAAGGATGAAAAGCTATCGGATAACGAAACGATTGAGTAAAAGTATTTCTGACTAGATCACTGACCAAGAATTAATATTTCCCGAGAAAAGATCGTAAATATGATGTTTCCTCTCTGTTTATGAGACAGTTATTTTCCTTGTAACAATGATCAAGCAACTTTCTTATTCTTATTGTAATTCTTAAGGTATAGTTGTGCAAAAAACAGGTCTCTAGAAAATAAAGTTTTTCTATAATTTTAAGAGTTGAAATGATATTATCAGTTGTATTTAATGAAAGAAAAAATATTTTTTTTTTTTAAGAAAAAAATATAAAACTTACGAAAAACAATACTTTTAATAATTTATCGCTTCTTATCAATTTTTTAAAAATGATTGAATTTCGATAAGTCATGGCTTATTTTTTCGGGGGAAATATTCTTTACGACTGTACCATTTTCAATTTTAAAAATAATTAAATAATCTTTGAATAGAGTTATTTTATTTAAAAAATGTTTCTTTTTAAACAATTGTTTCAATTATTTCAGCCATTGAAAACTTTACTTTCAAAATTGGAAATGGGTAGAGTTGTAGAGAAAATTTTAACCGATAAAATAAGCCATGATTTTATAAAATCCAATAATTTTTTAAAAATTAGTAAGAAACGGTAGTAAGGAAAAATTCTATAACAAAAAACATTATTAAAATTATTATTTTTCTTAAGTTTTAAATGTTTTTCATCAAAAATGTTTTTTTTATTTAAAAAACTAATAATATAATTCCAAGTCTTAAAATTATAGAAAATTATGTAGGTTTTGAGATTATTCTTTTTATTATATTATACACTTTTTAAATTTCTTAAGAATTGCAAGAATATTTTTTCTACCCGTTTCTAAAAAGATAAATCTTAAAATCTAGATAATTTACGTGAAAATTTACCGTCCCGTCTTACCCCGGTGTCCCATTCCGCCCCGATCGCCCCTACTATGTTATTTATAACACAGATCTGCAAAAAAATGTTTAATTTGTTCTAGAAAAGATAGGAGTCATTTCTTCATAACGTCAGGTTTTTGAGTAATCCTAACCTAAAAGTGCAAAAAACACGGTTTTTCGCTTTATTTGAGCACCCATAACTTTGCAAATTTTTATTATTTTTCAAATCTGAAAAAACCACCAAAAAGAGCCACTTTTCAGCTTTCCATTTCACTGATTATATGTATGATTTGAACTTTTATAACCAGAGATATCGCCAATTAAACAAAAAAATTTGACGTCCTATAAGTTTGTCCCTTCATATGTTGCTCGTTGCGAAACTTGCAATTTTTTTTTTCAATTGGCGATATCTCTGGTTATAAAAGTTCAAATCATACATATAATTAGTGAAATGGAAAGCTGAAAGTGGCTCTTTTTGGTGGTTTTTTCAGATTTGAAACATAATAAAAATTTGCGAAGTTATGGGTGCTCAAAAAAAGCGAAAAACCGTGTTTTTTATACTTTTAGGTTAGGATTACTCAAAAACCTGACTTTATGGAGCAATTCTAACCCCGGATTCGGTTTCTACACCAAAAATTACTTCGGAAATGATCTTCAGCTATTCCAGAATAAAACCATGCAGACCTGTGTAATTTTTAACACAAATTAACTTTATTGCAGTTCTTAAATTTTGAGTTTTCACTACTGGTTCCTCTTCTTATCGTGAATATAAATATTTTATTGAATTTCGCTTTGAGCAACTGTTCACAATTAATGATAAAGTTAAAGTTTGCAGGATTTTCATGAATCAAATCATGAGATCAGGACTTTTTGGTTGTAGTGAAATGTATGTAGAATGTGTTTGAAGCATAAAGGGAAAGGGTTGCAAGTTGGATAGAAGCGACGTATCGGTCGGTCCGTCGGTGAAACTTTACGTTTCCGTCCGGATCGTTGGCTTCAGTCAGAGATTAACATTTCCCGGGGGAAGATTGTGGGATTTGTCGTTTTCTCCTTTTACGCCACGATCCAATAGGAAATTCCTGTACACTGACAAAGCTTACAATTGGTGGTACAGTTAACGAACGATTGTCTAGCCAGTGTTAGCGTTCTACTGGTTATAGGTTTTTTTCAGTACTGCGATGTGTTTCTTTTGGGTCAATCTTTCTTCAATTCTCTAAAAATGAATTCGTATTTATTCGGTTTGCCAGTAATGGTTATAAGTCGGAAATTGTGCGCAGAGTGGTGTTAACATTCCAGTATAACCCCAGTACTGTGCCGACACTGTCTCACCAACATCGGAAGCTACTGGCCAGTTGTTAATTTCCCATTGGGGACTGGTTATCGAGTACCTGCTTCGAGTAACAACCAGTCGAGTTTCCTTCTCCGATTCGAATGGATCCCCGAGAGAAAGTCGTTTTGCGTGGCTTACGACCTGAGTGTCAGACGTTGGTGACAGTATCTTGAATTTTTATTCCCCATGTCCCAACACTACTAGGTGAGACTCTTATTTTTCGTGAAGATGGTCCATCTCACCTTTTTACATCTATTTTATACTCTTATCTTTTACTAGTTGTCGATTTTTACCAAAATCATTCCTCGCTAGAATTTTATATTTGATTAAATCAAATCAATTGAATAAGACAATATACTAGGTAAAGCGTCATTTTTTCCACAGAGAGATTTTCAAATTCTTTAAATATTAAAATATTTATGTCCACTTGTTTGGAAAACTTTAAAATACTTGAATTATTGGGGAGTTTATTCAATTCGCGCGTTTTTGGTTTTTGAAAAACGCTTTGAAATAAGAAATTAGATATAAATTTAATTTATTTGAGATTTAATCTAATTTGAAATAAATTTAAATATATCATTTTATATAAAATTAATTAGTTGAGTTTGAAATTTTTGTCACTGCCTACATTATCGGAGGATCACTAGTCGCGCATCAGATAGGATACGTTGTCGACAGGTGTCCTCGTAGACAATTTCAAACTCTTATATCGCAAATAATGCAAATAAATTCAATATTTAAAGAATTTGAAAATCTTTCTGTGGAAAAAATGACGCTTTCGACTGCGCTGGGATTCGAGCCCAGGTCAATCGAAAGATCTGGGCTCGAATCCCAGCGCAGTCGAAAGCGTCATTTTTTCCACAGAAAGATTTTCAAATTATTTAAATATATCATTTTATTCTTGAATATTAATCAAAAGATCAACATTTGGAGGTTAATTAATTTAATATTTATAGAATTTGAATTCATTTGCATTATTGCGATATAAGAGTTTGAAATTGTCTACGAGGACACCTGTCGACAACGTATCCTATCTGATCCTCCGATAATTTAGGCAGTGACAAAAATTTCAAACTCAACTAATTAATTAGTTCAATTTTTTATTGATTGTATTATTGAATACTGGAAAGCATTAGGAGTTTTGGGGGATTTCTTGATATTTTGGAAAAAATTGGCTGCATTAAAACAAACTATTTTGTTTTACCTAATTACACATTTGATTCAACCAACATTTTTTGCGAAATCAACAAATGTTACTAAATAAACAAAAACGAAGGGGCACGAATATGGAATAGTCTAAATTCTCTTACAACATTATAAATGAACAATCGCATCTTTGTTGATATATTAATTATGTATGAATTAGGTTTGTTATTATGCTTATCCATATAGTGTTGTAAAATCCGTTGATTCGACAGATCACAAATAACACATTATTATTCATCACGACACAGTTCTAGTTCCATTTTGGTTGTTTAAGGCACAGCCATTTGAAGGCAGAGAATGTTTCTCTCATTGCACTGGAATGTGTTCCAATTAGCGAGGCCTTCGCATAGAAAAAATTAATCCAATTAAAAGACTTCATGAATTATATTTGTGTTCTAAATATCATATGAATGTAAAAAAAAATATTTACATTTCAAAAAGTGTAATGATATTTTAATTTTACACATTTAGGGATATCCTGACTTCCTTGATGCTCAATTTTTAGACAATTAACTAAAAATCACAATTAGTCAGAAGAAAATTTCGTAAAAGTAGAAAAAATAACTTGATCAAGGGAAATGCATAACAATGTTGCCATCGTAATGAATCAGAAAACTCAGAATATATACGTGTAGAAGAGCATTTTATATCCCTCGAGACAAGACCGACATTATTACGGAAGAAAATATAGACATGCGATGGTATAAAGTATAGTGCCAATCTCCAAAGAAGCTCTTAAAGCTGAAGAGTGCAAATAATTCATCATAAACTATTATAAGAAATCTAAATATTTAATTATTCCTATTCATAACTTTTAGAATTTTAAGAAAAAGCCTGCTAAGAGAAGATAAATCTCGCTTCTTCTAGATAAGTTCTTCGAATTGGTTTTGTTGGAAGATGTAGAATTGTAGATGTAGAGAGTGAAAATTACTGTTGGTACGATCTGTCCAGATTACTTCCTGAGGGCTGAGTAATAATTTTCAAGCTTTATGAAGCGAGGTCCTGAATGAAATTTCAGACACATTAGCATGATTTTCAACCAGTTTCACATTACCAACTCGTGTGAGATTCGCCCTTGTGGACGAATTTCTTGGCGCTAGCTAGCCCCAGGCAAGCCAGTCAGAATAGAATCTAGATCTGTTTGTTAGCATTTGATAATGATATCTTTGTTGTAAAATACAATCATAAGTTTTAGTTTTGATCTGAATATACAATATATTTTGTATTTTCATTGATTCCCACATTATTCTTTTTAAAAATGTCCGAAATAATGTAAAATCACAGATTGTCACGTTTTTACAGACTGTTAGGAAGGGCCAATATGGTTCAAGCAACCATCACACTTGTTTCCTGTTATATCTCCTGTAAACAATATAAAGAGAGAATGGCAAGAACATGGCCACTCTATTCCATATGTCCTTACAAGAGGGTTAACGTCCCGTGATTCACGTGACGCTCTTGCGACGATAAGAGCCGTTAATGTCGAGGTTGGTGCGTTTCTGCGGGGACTCTAATTGTCATCCGGTGGCCGTCGAGCGAAACAAACGACCTTAATGCCATCGAGAGCTAGTGCAGAATGTTTTTTCTTATCCATCCGGGATTCGAATCGTGGAGACGGAAATCACTGTCTTCGTCCTTTAGAATTGCCCCTTCTATGTGAAAAGGCAGGCGGATGGATTTACCCTATTTTATGCATGTGTATTCGTCTCACAGTCTCGTTTCGAATACCATGGCAAATAGAAACTCCTCAAGGACATCTCTGCATAATGCATATCACTCCTGGTATTAGGCTTCCGATCCTTCATTAGTCTTTTATCCTTGCGTCTGCCCGTCCGGAAACCATGGAAGGTCGTAAGAAAAATAAAAAAACTTAACAACTCAAATTGGCTGTGTGCTAATAAAAATGACCCCACGCTGGATTGAACGAATTTAATGGAAAAGGGGTTAAAAATTATCGAGTTTTATAAATCAGATGTTTTTTTCACTGCGGTTCCGGAGTAGAGATTACCTGCCGCAATATATAATGATTTCAATTAATTACTTCAGTTTGAAATTTTTGTCACTGCCTACATTATCGGAGGATAATCGAAAGACCTGGGCTCGAATCCCAGCGCAGTCAAAAGCGTCTTTTTTCCACAGAAATATTTTCAAATTCTTTAAATATTGCAACATATAATATTTAAAAAACAGGAATTATATTGACCCTCAATAACAATATTTGCAATGTTGGCTGATTGACTTTAGGGTCCATAAATGAAAAAAACAGTAGTTTTAATCAAACGTTTCGACTCTGATTAGAGTCCTCATCAGTGATCTTTATCCAATGTTAATGCTTAAGGTAGTTGTGCCAAAAATCAGGTCTCTGGAAAAAAAAGTTTTTCTATGATTTCAAGACTACAAATTATATCATCAGCCGTGTAATATGTAAGGAAAGACACTCTTTTTAATAAAAAAAATTTTAAAATTACGAAAAATAATATTTTAATAATGTTTTTTGTAATATGATATTTCCTTATTATCGCTCTTTACCAAATTTTAAAAAATTATGCAATTTTAATAAATTACAAATCACTTTTTCAAGAAAAAGATTCCCTACAACTTAACCATTTTCAATTTTCGAGAATGAATAAATTATTATCAAATTCAGCAATTTGTTTATAAAAATTTCGTTTTGGAAAATTGTTTTTTAATGATTTCAACCATTAAAGAATTTATTTTCAAAAATTGGAAACGGTTAAGTTGTAGAGAATATTTTCATCGAAAAATAAGCTATGATTTAAGAAACTTCAATCATTTTCAAAAAATTGGTAAAGAGCGATAATAAGGAAATATCCTATTACAAAAAACATTAAAATATTATTTTTCGTAATTTAAAAATTTTTTTTATTAAAAAGAGTGTCTTTCCTTACATATGACACGGCTGATGATATAATTACCAGTCTTGAAATCATAAAAAAACTTCTTTTTACAGAGACTGATTTTTGGCACGAAAACTACCTTAAGAATTTTCTCATGTTTTTATTTTTCACAATACCAAAGTTTTACCCAATGATAGGACTCATATATGTAATATTTACTAGTTACTTTTTTTCATATTTTAGAAATAAAGATCACTGATGAGGACTCCAATAAGAGTCGAAATTTTTGATTAAAACTACTGTGTTTTTAATTTATGGCCACTAAAGCCAATTAGCCAACATTGAAAATATAATATTCCAACTTTTCAAATTAATTTCTAATTCATTTGAATACATTTCTGATTTTTTAAAGTAATTCAAACTGAGAAATGTTTTCTTCCTTTAAAAAATTTAATTAAAACACTCACGTTGAGTAAATTATCTGTTTTGTAATGTGACAATGTTTCAATTAGCAATCCAGGTGTAAGTGGTAAATTACAAAGGTAACGAAAGAGAGATTTAATTGGTTGAACATTTTGTTGAAAGGTCGGAAAAAAAGAGTTGACTTCTGTTAATAAATCCTCTAGTACTGGTCGGTATTGAATTAAACTCCCCATGTTTTGGTATCTCTTAATGGTTGCCTGAACTTGTCGGCAAGTTCAGAAGCAAGCAAGAAAGGAGCGATCTTTCGCCCTCGTGGTTTCTTGCGTAAAAACGAATACACGTATATGTGTAGATGTAGACAGACTGAAGTTGGACTAACTTTATGTTTTTGTGCTTTCAGGAGTGCTCAGAACCGCGATGGAGATCCAACAACAATACCGTTGATTAAAAGAAGAGCCGGCAGGACCACTTGCTTCCAAGATGGACGGGTCCCTGTGGACAATGACTTTGGTCCTGGTCACCTTGATCGTCCAAAATTTTGCCTGGCCACAAGATCCTGCTCCACGGCTACATATAAAATACCGTAAGTTCAAATTTCATTCGTGATGTTTACTTGTATTGCATAGACGCAAATATCCTTACGGTTCTTTAACCCTAGAAGACCCGAACGGATAGCTAGAATACCATTCTCGTGCGTTTATATTTTCAACGGCTATTACGACAATCCGTACAGTTAATCGCCACGTCGACATTATGAACAGAACTTACGTACGTGGGCGGTAAATCGCGTTAAGCATGCACAGTACAATGTACATTGTAAAGTGCAAACAAATCGATTTTTATAAAATTCCTATATTTTCTCTTTCAATTTATAAACTTTGATATTTCAAATAACTGACATCAAAATAAAATTAGACGTCTAACTTATTATTTGCACTCAGAAAACATTTTTTTTTTAATTTAAAAAATCGTTTTTTAACTTCATTTCTTGAATTTGAAGTAAAAACATCTTTAGAACAAATATAAATTTTTTTGATTTTAAAAAATTACGTTTTTAGCCTTTTTTAAATGAAAGAAATTATTTTTTTAACATTATTTATTTGATTTATAAAATATTTATTTGATTAAAATACAATACCGACAAAAACTTAAGAAATAATTTATATAATTTTATTGCATTGAACGAAGACAATTTTATCTTTAAATTTAAAAAAATATTTGTGTGAATCACATTATGCATGTACTATCACTGTTCAAAATTTCTGTATTAAACTTCCATTATATCTAATGGAAGTTTTTTTAGTAACGTATATTAAATTTAATAGACTTTAATCTTAAAAAATACAAACTTTTATTCGAATTTTAATACACATGTGTATATATTTTAATAATGTTTGTTAATTTTAATATATATATTGATAGAAAAGTTATTAAATTTAAAATTAATGTTTAATAATTTTTCATAATATACAAATCTATTAATTTTAATTTACCACTTGTATATTAAAGTCTATTAAAATTAATAAGACAGCGCAGACATTCATTTCTTTAGCTCAAAAAAATAAAACAATCAAGGAATTTTGTTAAATCAAAGTTAATTTTCTTTGACCATATAGTAATGCACAAATTTGATTGATTTGAAGAAATTTTTTTGAATCAAAGAAACTTTTTTCTGGGTGTGATGTACACATTTAAAACAGTATTTGACTAAATTTGTTGGTTGAATCTGATGAATACTTAGAATTCATTAAAAGTAACAAAAGTATTTGCTTGAATCTACCAAATTTTACTGACCAAAGAATTTTTTGGAGCCAACGAAATTATTTTGATGGATCAGCCAAACGAAAATACGTATTTGGTAATAAATTCATATAGTTTTCACGATGTTAAATATTCTCAGATAGTAGAGACAACTTAAAAATCGTTTAAATCTTTATATTCAATCGATAAGTCCTTATTAAGTTTACATATTTGTATGTTTAACTATATTTTCAAAAGTTATTACCTATAAAGTAATATTTAGAGCATAAAATATATAGCAGAATAATTGATTTTCGTTCTTCAGACTTTAAGAGGCATCAGAAGAACATCCCCCATAAATAGTTTCTGACTGAGCTGAACTAACCTTTCATTATCCTTTCAAACTTTAAAAAACAAGCTTAAATTATTTTGGAAGCAACGTGAACTACATAATAATTTATTACCTTTTTATGCCAAGGGCTCACTGTGAAATCACAGGCTTCATGAATATACAACTGTGTTTACGCGATATGATGAAATGGCAGGCGTATTAACTTGTTTACTATAGCTTACTATATAGTTGTTTACGAAGTTCTCTCAATGAACTTAGTGATCTCTGATTGCAGAATTGTAACTAATGTCAGTCACTAGCCTCTCGTAAATTAATAAAGTCTCTCATCAATACAAATTTCGGTAAAAAATGTACAAGATGTCATTAAATTTCAGCTTTAAATATTTTGTTGACAGTGAATTCAGATTTGAAAATTTTTCAAATATTCAAACTTCCCATAATCCTTTGGAGAGGAAAAATCACATTTGTACATAGTTGGGAGTCGGCAGAATTTCGAAATAGTTTTGAACGCGTTTCGTAACTATCTGTGGTTTCAGCTGAAAAGCATGATGTCGAAGTAATTCCCTTTTCGTGTTACAACTTTGTCGTTCAACAACATTTGTATCTACGACTTTTTCCATTTCAAGTAAGTAGTTTCGCGATGCAAATCTGGTCTCTAGTGTCCCGCTTGAATTTTCCACAATATCTGAAAACCAACAATATAATCAAATTAAACCAACCCTACTCAGTAGAAAAGAAATTTTGTTTGGTAACCATTTTCATTTCTCCTTAGGTATTAAAAAGATATTTTAATTTCCATAGTCTTCTGCGAATGCTTCTTATTAAGGGGGCCCGTTTAACTTGAACGAGGTTAATTTTCACTTAATTAAGTATCCTTGTTTGTAACTTCAATCTTGTCTCTATTCTTCCTGCTAATCGACCGAGCAACTTTGGATCTCCTGAGGTGAAATTTTAAGTTAGCATTATGTTATAAATTTTTAAAATGTTACATATCGGCTATAGAATTTTTTAAAAATAATAGTTAATCAATTAGAAAATATTACAATCAATATCTACGAAATTTCCCAGACAAACCCCATGAAAAGAAAAATTTATTTAACCTTAAAAAAGAACACAAAACTGTTTATTATTTCAAAATACAGATTATTATATAGTAAACAAAAATTTCGTGTTGTTTTTCAAAGTATGCTAACTAAAATTTTCAAAATTTATAACACATTCATAACTTAGAATCCCACCCCTGATTTCATAATTATAATTAATAATAATAATTATTGTAAATTAATAATAGTTATATTATAATTAAATAATATTCATAATTTCTGAGGAAACTTAAGAAAAAATCTTCATAGTATACAATTTAATATAGATTCAGATATTTAAAAAAGTTTAAAAACCAGCGCTTCTGTTCCCACATTTTTGTAAAATGAAAAAAATATAAAATCCCTGTTTTTAAATAGAAGATAAAAGGCGAGAAGCAAACCGTAGATCATAAATAATTACAGAGAAGTCAGAAAACTTAGGAGTGATGATGCATAGTTGTTGGAAAACGCAGAGCACACGCTTTGGTCGAGAAATATTGTTTCCTTCTGTGAGACTACATTCTGGAAGCTGTGAAGCGTAAAACGATGATCTCTAAACATGAAGGTTGACCAAATATCCTGTCTACCACTTGGACCTTTGTCTATCCTTGTCAGGAATTCTGAAAGCAACGGTCTATACCTCAACGTTAAATCCGTAAAATCTGTTTGAACTTCAGTAACTGAGAAACCAATCCGTGGGGCTTTAATATCAAACGGTTCAAATATTGGCTACAAAAGCAGGTCGTGCGAAACTTTGGCAAATTGTATCGCATATTCAATTACGAGGACAGGTCACCACTTGTATGCGCCATGTCAACCAAGTTAAAATTGAACTCGTATAATACGCTTCTATCTCTAAACACATTATTGTTATTCTCTATTGTATTTAGATACAATTGGATTGGATTAGCAGGAAAAGACTATTAGACCGTAAATATATTCTTGTGAGATAACTTTTTTCTTACAAAAAAGATCTTTCGAAAAATTCGAAAAATATAATAGAAGACAATAAAGAATGTGTTTTAACGTCTTTTTTGACAAATTCGGCAATTAAAATTAAGACCATATATCAAACAGACCACTTGACCAAATTCCTGTAAAAGTTCATGTATAATAACTTTTTTATTTCACAAAATATGTTCTTAAAAATTTGAAAAATACAAGAGAAGACAACAAAAAACGTCAGTTAACTTCGTTTGAGTGAAAATTTTGCAAAATCTTTTACAGCTAACTGTAATTATTGATAAATTTTCAAATTTTTTTCAAAATTTTTACTGAAAATAAGCTAACAGACGTGCTTTATTGTTATTCATTGCGTTTCCCAATTTTTAAAAAAGATTCTTTTGTAAATTAAGAAAGTTATCTTACATAAACTAATTAATGTATAATTTAGTCACGTGGTCTGATTGATCCATGGGCTTAATAGTCAAATTTTCCGTTGACCAAAACACTCTTTCTTTATTGTATTTTTTAAATTTCCAGAGAGATAGCTTTTCAACTATAGATTCTATCTGAAAGGAATGTAGTTACGTGATCTGTTTGATTGATGGCCTTAAGGGTCACACCTGTTTGACCTTTCGTAAAATGAGGCCTTTTTGAGGAACATTTTTAGACTCTACTTGTAAAGATACAAAAATTTGGTTTTGAAAGTTTATTACATATGTCTTAAGGTATATAAACAATTTTTTTTTATGAAAAATAAAAAAAATGATGGCAGTAGAAATCCCTTGAATTATCAACTAGAACAATAATTTTTTTTTCATAAACTACATTGGATTTTATATGAAAAAAATTCTTTACCTATTTAAATAATCGTGTATACTTCTTTAGAGAATCTATTTAAGAAGCTTCAGTAGTTCTATGAGGTCAATTGTATGAATTGAGTATTTGATGTAGGCAGTTATCTTGATATATTGATTGGTTATTGACATAATGAGCTTTTCGGGATTGAACGTCGCGCTCCAAAGAGCTACAGGTGTCCAACATTGTAGCAACTCGATCGTGTACTCT
Organism: Diplolepis rosae; assembly: GCA_030998225.1. NCBI lineage: Eukaryota > Metazoa > Arthropoda > Insecta > Hymenoptera > Diplolepididae > Diplolepis > Diplolepis rosae. Next base: position 13,306,377 of record JAPYXD010000677.1, read on the forward strand.
CGTTCTCCTCTCTGATAAACTCGAACTGTCTGTTATTCGGTTTCGCGAATGCAGGAACCCTCCTCCCATTGACCCCATTTGACTCCTTTCAATCAGGACGAGAGGCATCCGATATAAAAGAGTTCCTAATTGGACTGTAGTTTTTCACATCTTCTTTCCATTCCATACATCAATTATTTATTGTAAAACTTTATTAGAGCGAAATAAAAATGATAAATTCATAAAAATCTGAATTTTTTAGATTTAACTGATAAAATGCTTCGTTTAATAATTGCATTTTTTCTTCAGCTACACTGATAGAAATGGTTCGGGAGTTTTTTTTGTATTTGTGTAATTGTATTTTTAATATAATATGTCTCTGAACAATGTAGCATGTTGAACACAGCAATCGAAATATTGTAAGTGAAACTGATAAAATCAGAAATATAAATATATTAAATAAGAAAATTTATGCAAATTCGGGGAATTATTTATCACATTATATAAAATGAATTCGTATTACAAACGTGAAATTGAACATTTTGTTCATTTGAGCCAAGCTGATATCTAATCCTCAATAATTGTGTTATTCTGTTCGATGTTTTCGGTTGAGGGAACACGATATCCTTTCCAAACCTGAGAAGCAATTAGAATTATGCTTCTGTTTTATAGAGAATTAGTAGTAATTTACTCTTTCTTTATTATCTAAGAGAAACTCTTATATCTTTTTACACGAAAATCTACACGCGAAAGAAAATAACGTACTTTTCAAAAGTTTATTTTCCCTAAAAGGAGATTCGCGATGCGCGTGTCCATAATTAGACAAAAAGAGTGGAATATATAAATGTTTTTTCCTTCGATTCGCTGTATTTCATCGGTATTTTCTGGATTTCTGAACGTCTACGGCAATATCTCTGATGTTTACGTTTACGTTTAGTGCAGCAAAAAAAGTCAACAGAATGTCGTCGAATTAAACATTCCCTTCAAGCTCGTGACACGAATGAATTGCTATGTCCGTTCGAGTTGCCAACGTCAAAGAAGGAAAACTTGGTTGCCACGATGTTACCTTTGGTGTGTCGCAAAACAAATGGCGTGTTTAAAACCTATCCTTACCGACTGTGAATTTATATTCTTTCCTTCACATATGCATTTCCGGCTTTTTACGAATGAGAATCTTCCCACCGTTTCCATTCGTTTAGTGCAAGATTTTAAGCTGCTTTAACGGTTTCTGCAGCTCTCAGATAGAGTTTCTCCAATGTCATTTTTAGTTTCCAGTTTTAATCTTTTCTCATTTTATTGTCAACACTTTTGCAGACATTTGCATACGTATTCAGTGATACCTAGCATAGGAACCTCCCAAATTCACTAATTTCACTCATATTTATTTATTTTATATTATATTTCAAAAAGTCCTCCTTAAGGGGATCTTACCCTGTAACATCTTATTTTCCAGTTCTGTTTTTAAAAATTGATTATGAGGAAACTACAAATTATTTTTGGTAGCAGTTTTTATGAATGTTTTTGTTTATTCTTGAGGTAAATGAAGTTCGCAACGTTGCTGTAGCAACGAAAAAGTATTTTTTGAGCATTTGGGGTTGAAGACGACAAACATCTCCGCTAGGTTTGGGGATGAATTTATTTTCCTAATTAATTGGCACTAAATGCTACAATATTCAGTCCTAAAATTTTAGGTATCAAGCTTAGTTCGGTTTTTGTTTTTTTTTCATGTTTCTCGGTATTCAAGGGATGAAATGCATGCGGAAGGGTTGTTTTCTTGCTATATTGCCATTTAGACTTGATTAAAATAGATTTGAACGACTAGAACCGTTTTTTTCCCCCAAACTTGGAATTTTACTTTTTCGTTGCTACAGCAACGTTGCGAACTTCATTTACCTTATTCTTGAACTTTTTACATTTTTTTTGTTGATTATAAAAATTTTTATCCCCTTGGCTATGGTCAGAAACACGCTTTTTTGGAAATCCGGATTCAATACATTTTTACAGTCATTATTAGCACACAAGAAAAAGAAATATTTTCTTTCAAAAATCTGCAATTTTGAAAAATTTCTGAATTTCTAAAAAAGCTTGCAAACTAAAATTGAAGATAATGACTGAAGGATAGTATAAATAATGAATGCTCATATAAATAATTTGTATTTAATTGAAGAATCATCAATATTTTCCCCGTTCAGATTGTTTATTTATTTCGACCACAAAAATTATTATTAAAAATAATAAAAGAAAATTACTCAATCAAAACTAAAATTGAAGATAATGACTGAAGAATAGTATAAATAATGAATGCTCATATAAATAATTTGTATTTAATTGAAGAATCGTCAATATTTTCCCCGTTCAGATTGTTTATTTATTTCGACCACAAAAATTATTATTAAAAATAATAAAAGAAAATTACTCAATCGTTTCTAAGTTGATTCTTTTCTTAAACTGATAGCTCAAATTTTACAACTTTTTGGCAATGACCCTCTGAATATTTTTGCATTGTACTCTCCATATGCTAACAAAAAATTTTTTAAAGGATTTTTAATTTAAGACAAGCTTTGCTAAACATCTTCATTGCGAATCTAAATCTCTTGTTCATCATCAAAGAAGACTGGTGACAATAATCCCTGAGCATAACATTTTCTCCTTTGCTTTGTATGTCTACGTTGATTATACTTTGTCGTTGCTTTAGGAGAAAAATTACTAAGGATTCTGTGATGTCATGGGATTCAGCAGTGTACATTTTTGAGACAGCGCGTTTTACCCGTGCTTGTAATACACATATAAGTATGCAATATTTTTTTTGCAAATAGTAGTCTGTGAGCTCGCGTATGTGTTGTCTCGGACAAAAGCGAAGAAGAAAATTGCTATGTAGGTATTTAGGTTAGTATTTCCATTGCACCTCTAGAAGCCTTACGATTACGCCGCACCAGCACGGCGCAGCAAAACGTGTCATGCCGGTTAAGCTCGTTAGGCAATGAGACTCTGAAAACACTTTCTAAACCAGACGCGTGCCGACGCGCCTGTCTGGCTCTATTGCCAATAATAATATTACTTGCCAATTCTTTCCCCACGATATTCATTCAATCTTATTTGATTTTCACTCTATCCTCTCTTTTTCTCTCTCGATATATTCTTTCTTCCGTGAATATCGAATTTAATATCTTCTTTTAGTTTGCATAAAACATTTATCGAGACTGAATTTAATATACTTCTCAAATTCTGTGGATTGTGCTCATACTCAAAATTATATTGGAGTAAAAACAAAGTTAATCTGAGAGAAAAACTGGAATTTATTTTCTTTTGTTTTTATACAAATAAGAAATTCAAAAGAACCAAGAACTAACGAGGAATTTTATTTTTTCCAACTCTTTACGGAAGTTCGCTCTTTGCGCACCGAAAAATGTTTATTAAATGGCGCATACCTGACTCCCGTAGATTGTTGCAAAAAATAATATATGATACTATTATCTCATATTTATTCAGACATTTTATCTCGAGAGTTTTAAAAGCAAGCTTTATATAGATCTAACAAACGGAAAGTCATGCTCTCTAAATCTGAATCAGTCAAATTTTCACTGATTGAATCAGTGATATGCCTTTTCACTGATTCATCAGTGAAAACAATATTTTTACTGTTAAATCAGTTATTTTTCGCTGTTTAATCAGTGAAAACAATATTTTTCACTGTTAAATCAGTTAATTTTCACTGATGTAATCAGTGAAAGGACCCCGTACCAAATGTACAGAAAATGGCCTTATGATAAAAAATTGTAAAAAAAATTTTTTCTTGTATTTTCAAACCTGCAAACTAAAAATTCGAGAAAAAAAATGTCAGAAAGATGGACAGTTTTTAGACAAACACTTGTCAAAGTTTCGATTTTTGCATGTATTTTAATGGAAAAATGCTTATTTTAGATAAATGTTTTTTTTCCTCAAAAACTCTATGATAGATTTGACTAAAACTTTTATATTTTGACGATCAGACGTACAGAATCAAAAGATTTCTACCCACGAACTAGAAAGATATGTACGTTTTAAAGTTCTTTTGTCAACCTGATTCTTAATACAAAAAATATTTGAATATTTATTCCCGTAGAAAATCTTAATTTATCCCCTTCTCTAATTACGGGATGATTAAAAAAATATATAAAAAAAAATTCAAAGACACATCCTTTTTGTCTACACCTTTTCTACTTATTTTAATATGATTTTCTATATCCTCATAGATTAATCATAAAACTTTGTGTGATTTTACATATTAAGAAATATCAATATTCCGGACTCAATGTCCAAGGAATATTAAACCAACCATGTACTTATTTGAAAGTCCTTACACACCATAGTAGTTGATTAAAAATCTCTATTGATTTTAGTTACTTAAAAATGATGATTTCCATACTTGGATATTTAAGGTACGAAAACACCCCCAGAAACATGGTGTATACCCAAAGAATCGTTAATCTTTCTAGTTCGTGGGTATGAATCTTTTGATTTGGTACGCCTGATCGTCAAAATATAAAAGTTTTAGTCAAATCTATCATAGAGTTTTTGAGGAAAAAAAATATTTTGCTAAAATAAGCATTTTTCCATTAAAATACATGTAAAAATCGCTAAAAATTATCCATCTTTCTGACATTTTTCTTTCGAATTTTTAGTTTGTAGGTTCCAAAATACAAGAAAAAATTTTGTTTACAATTTTTTATCATAAGGCCATTTTCTGTACATTTGGTACGGGGTCCTTTGACTGATTCGCAGTAACCTCTTTTTAGCTATTTGAATCAGTGAAATTTCACTGATAATCAGTAGATTTTGACTGATTCAGATTTAGAGAGTGAGGTTTTTCAATTAATGTATTAACCCTTTAAAAGGCGATGGGAACTATACTCTCTCACCTCACTTTCTTCGGTTTTTCAATATAACTCAAGTTTATGACATACATTGTATCAACATGAAATGAACTTTTTCGTAACACTCTACAGGAAGTTTGCACTTTGCGTACCAAAAAATACTCGCGAACTGGCATATTCCCGATGATCTTAAAAGTGTGAATCGCGACATTCCCGCACACTTATGTATGCGGAAATATTGATACACGTGCGGGTTAGTGGTTCCCCATTCGTGTGAGTTACAGCACTCGCCTTTAACTCGTGTTGCAAACCTGACACTTATCGGAAATCACTAACTTTCCGCACTAGTATCAAAATATACTATTCTATACTTTTTAATATTATATCTCTGCACTGCTATACGAGTTTCGCATCAATTAGACATTTTGTAATTTATTGCAGTTGAATAAACAGTGACGAAAAATGCTCTCTTTTTACAGTAAATTCGTTCTAGAAACCTTTTGGATGTAAGTGAACTTCTAAATCATGGTCAAATAAGTCATATGAGGTTGAAATCGCAAAGAGCATATTAGTGTTATTTTTTATACAACAAAATATACTACCAGTTAAAATTGTGGGACCATCTGTTTATCGATGATTGCTTAAATTACACAGGCCGACAAAATTTGACGAAACTCCAGACCCTGGAACCAGACTATACTTTTCCGAAGGTTTTTGGTGCGCTGAATCTTAATCCGACCTCAGAATTGCTCCATCGCCTCAGGTTATTGAGATATCCTAACCTAAAAGTGCAAAAAATCCTCTTTTTTACTATATTCGGGGTTAAATAACATCTTGAATTAATTTTTTTTCTAGAAACTCGTTACGGCATCTAAAAGTATCACTTTTACCCTTCAAAAACCTGTTTGAATTTTTCAGATATCTTTTTTTTTCTTGGAGATATCGTTCAGTGTAGTTGAGTACTTTGCCGTTTTCGTGAAAACAACCTTAGTGAAAAAAGTTCGTCCGGAAAATAGAAGAAATAATGTGCTTCTATGTCCGACATATTGGATCCGCCATTTTCAATTTTCATCTCAGATTGGTAATCAGTGACCTCTAAAACATAAATTCTGAAAATTTGGGAAACGTAAGAACAAACAATAAACCACGTCTGTTAATTTCTTTTTAGTAAAAATTTTGAAAAAAATTCGAAAACTTATCGACAATTACACTTAACTGTAAAATTTTTTCAAAATTTTGACTCAAACGAAGTTGACAGGCGTTCTCTGTTCTGTTCTGAAGTATTTTCCAAATTTTTAGGAAGATATTTTGTAAAATAAAAAAGTCATTTTACACGAACTTTTACAGAAATTTGGTCACGTGATCTGGTTTATCCATGGCCTTAAAAAGTTAATCTTATTTTACTGTTCGATCCTTGAAGTATTGCATTTTTATTTTATTATTCAACATAGAATAATTGATCGTCGAATTTACAGAACCCTCTTTCAAAGTATTTAAAGCTATCTAAGCCTGGCTTTTTATTATAAAGGATTTAATTCTACCATACTTTTTTTTCTCATAAATACTGAAATTTTCAGCGCCTACTTAAATAATATTTATCGTCGATAGATCTTCAATCATTATTATTTACGGGGTATCAGGTATCGAATTCAGTCGACGAAGTCTATTGAATAAAGCTGGGTGAAAGTAATGCACTATTATGCATTATGTTCAGCGATGAAAGGTCTCGTTTTATGTTGCACGCACGTACATACTTTTATGATGTTTGCACGAATATTGGCTGCTTCTGCATGTTGTCGTGAGCACCTATGTGTATTTTGCGCCTATAAACAGATGCACATACTAATTACCATTGATGAGATTTGAAAGCAATTTTAATCACGAGCTCAACGGTTTTTTGCTTGCTTTTGTACTGCACCGATTAGTTGAAATAAATTAAAGAGTATATTTCGGTAATACAAAACTTATTGACTATTAATATTGAATTATTGTTATTATAGGTAACTAAGTCCCATTGTTTAATATGAGCTTCTTGTAAAATTTTATCTACTTTTTATCCACCGAAATATATTATAAATAATAATAATTTATCGACTTTAGTGTCTTAATTTTGATCAGGAGTTTTTTACTGATTTTATTAGGTAACTCATTTTCAGATATTCAATCAGTTTATTGAGTAAATTCAGTTAAAATTAACTGATGAAAATCAAAAAAGTACTTTTCCTCTGGAGAGAAAATTCTTTTATTTATTTTTGTGCTCGAATCACGTTTGCTTGGCAATAGAAAAACAATTAACTGGGCAGGTATCTTTTCACTGTGGCTTTGTCCTCGTAGCTTTTGCCATTTTTCGTTATATCTTGGGTGGTATTTGCGCTCAGGAAAAATACGGAAACGGGAAGGAAACCACTGAGTACACTCTATCGACTCTTGACTCTTGAGTCACAGATTTTTTTACCTCCGGAAGAACCTTGAAGAAAATTATATACCTTTTTATTTTTGTCTGCAGAACTACATTTTTCTTTCTCCATCCTCAACGTAGAGTGTAACTAGGTACATTATTAGAATAAGAGAGACTTTTCGTTTCATCTTTTCTCGGTTTTTCCGAATCGGCTTTCAACTATATCAATGAGAAAACGTGACCTCGCTTATAGAGAGAAAAATAAGTGAGCGAAAGAAAGCTTGAGGCAAAAGCTGAAAATATATCACTAAGAAAATATACACCGTCTTCCTCGTAACGACGACGATGTCTTCTTAGTGCCATTCCAAACTCAAGATAAATATTTCATTTATCCACCAATCGAATAGTTTTATCCAGCATATCCTTCATTTTCATTGACACGAATAGCTCAAGTTTCTTTTATCTTTCTGTTATCTTTCACTAAAGAACATTTATAACTAGAGTAATTGAAATCGTACTTCTGTGTATTCAGAGTATCTGTAGATACGTGAGTAATGGAGTTTTACTTTGGAGCACAGTAGACCATTTGAACACCGAACGTTTCTTCGCATCTTATCAAGTTAATTGCTGAAGTGAACTTCGTAATAGCTCTTGTGCCAACTTGAATTTACACAAACAGTTTCAGCCTTTAGTCACGTAGGCACGCTGAGAACTTTACCAAATTGTTACGCTTCTCCACTTCACACTTAGTACTTCTCTATCACTCTATACCTTTTCCTTGTATACTTTTGGTCAAATAAATGGCACCTATTTTTTATTTACTTCAACGTTCGACTAATAAAATGATATTTGTTACCTAAAATGCACCATCATAATGGATCAACCATTAGGATGAGATTGTTGTTGCTCCTGGAAAAAGAAGAAATTTAAAAACATTCTGTAACCGGTAAAAAAACGAGAAAACGTAATATTGTGCTAGAGGGAAAAACAAAATATCTTTAAAAGCAATCAACCCGGAAGTAAACTTGTTTTGGGAATGTTATTCAGATTATTCGAAACATGATAAGTTTCTATATTGACTGCTAGAAATATTCGGAAATTTGTATGTTACCTTTGAAACATAAAAATAAATATTTATGATGTTTTTGAGTAAGAGTATCTTACAATCGCGAGATATGTACTGAATTTTCTGAAATTTTTCATAATATCATGAAACAACTGAATTTTCATAGAATGCTAAAAAAAATATTATATGTGGTCTAAGTGCTTTTTGTCAAATAAAAAATCATCATACGGGTATTACATACATTATTATAATAAATAAGTAGGAAAGAAATTTTTATTTTTTAAGAAATGGATTTATTCAGTATTGTCTGCTTTTTGTTTTTACCAAAATGTAAGAAATGGGAGAAAAACTCGTTAAAAATGTCTATTTTGGATAGTGCTAGATCTTAAGTCTCCTAAATCCATATTTTCTTGTTTTCTACCTACAGAAAACGTTTTTTAACCTAAAATAAATATCTTGATATTTTATTTTCGTTACAAGTCAACTTTAATCAAATTAGTATCTTTGTTTAAATTTTTAATCCTTAGATAAGCAGTAGTATCATTAATTTATCATATAACACGAAGAAAATTGTATTTGTATTGGAAAAATATTAAATATAACTATTTCAAAAAAACCGTGTAATTGAATACGCGGGATGATCGATCAAAAAGTAGCAACAATTTTGGAATAGCGTGCATTGTATCTTTTAAATTGATTTGATTTTTTTCCTCTACATAGGCAGTTTTGGTAGTGATATACGTGTCAATTGTCAACCTGCTATGACGCATAATTTGTGTTAAGCGAGCGAAAAAGCAAGACATACTTCCGGTTTTTTACTCATTTCTTGTTGTTCTGGCATAGGGTTAGTTTCTTCTTATTTTCTTCATTTAAAAAATTATCGATGTTAGATATAAAAAAACGTAAAAAAGAAAGGCAAATGTTTCGGCTACATATATAGAATTCATTGTATATAAACAACCGAAAAAAAAACGAACGGAACTTAGCAATTTGCAATCAAACCGGCCGGGAAATATTTTTGAAAAGATATGCAAATGATTATTAATGACAAAAAATATGAATCCCGAACAATTTTCAATTTTGAAAACTTTTCTTTTTCTTTTTAATGCTATCCTGAGAGGTTCTTCTCCTCCTTGAAGAAATAATAGCAGACATGTTTTCAAATATGTCACGTTGTAATATACTTACGTGTGTTCGGCGATTTCTTGTGGGGCGAAATGTCGGATCAGATAATTTTTCTGAAATTTTGCTTTAAAAACGGAATTAAGTGCAGCGAAGCGTTCAAAATGTTAAAGAAGGCCTTTGGCGACGACGCGATGTCACAACCATGAGTTTATGAGTTGTACAAAGGCTTTCGAAAAGGACGAGAAGATGTCGAAGATGACGCAAGGCCTCGGCGTCCTAGCACATCCATCAATGATGAAAATGTGGAAAAAATTAAAGCGATTATGCTTGCTAATCGCAGAATCACTATTAGAGATGTTGCTGGAGGAATAGGAATTTTATACGGCTCATGCGAAGCAATTTTTACTAATGTTTTTGAACATAAAACTCATGGATTTTGCACCATGACAACGCATCACCACACACCACGTTACTCATCCAACAGTTCTTGGCAAACAACGAAACCATTGTGATGCCGCAACCACCCCATTCTCCAAACCTAGCTCCCTGTGATTTTTTCCTATTTCCCAAACTCAAATACACACTGAAAGGACAACGTTTTTCAACTATAAATGAGATAAAGGCGAAATCCCAGACCGAGGCCAAGGCGATACCTAAAGAGGCGTTCCACCAATGTTTCTCAGACTGGAAACTACGTTGAAATAAGTGTATAATATCACCGGGGGACTACTTCGAAGGGGACGAAATAAGCCCTGAAGAATAAATACACAATTTTTTAAAAATTTTTTGTTATCTCTGGTTCTCTTGCGAATTTTTTTGCCTGAATTTTGCAACAAAAGAATGCATATTTTATGTTAATTATTCAGTAAATCTGGAGTACCATTTTCCCTATTTTTAAATTAACTGCATTAATTTTGATTCATATTTGAATTATCATATTGTTCATTGAAACTGAAAGCCGACAAGTCTAGCATGATTAGTTTTCACTGAACATGCATTATTTACGACCGATCGATTCCAGAATTAGTGGCATCGGTTTGAATCTATTGATTATATATATATGTTGGTCACGTGACTCAACAAGCGTTCCATGCGAGCGATGACTCTTGTGAAAATCCCGCTCTTGATGTAAACTGGCTGTCACTATTGCAAGCATCCCGACGCCATTGGTGCTAGCATTGATCGGTATGAGACTCCGAGCTTAATGGTGTAATCCGATGATTCATTTCACCCTCAAGTGTTAATCGAACGTCTCTATTGCACTCTATAATTTATGTAGACTATTAACTTGGAAACCCGTCATCGCTAAGTCCCCATATTTATTACACAAAGTGTACACTTATGCCTCTTCGTCATCCTCGAAACAGCTCGGAGATTATAAAATTTTTTTGAATGATAATAATTAGTCATATTTAATTTGATGGTAATTTATTTCTATTTATATTTTAAGTCACTCTGTGCGTCAAAACGTTTATCTTATTAAATATCATAACAAAGTATTTTTTTATTTACAGAAGCAGAAGAATTCTCATTCATTTTAAACCGTATATTACATAATGTGTAGAACGTAACTTACATAACAGGTTTTACGCAATTAATACATTTTTAAAGCACATAAAACGTAATTAAACCTTTTTTATAATGAACGTACAATATTAAAAGACGTCAATACATGTGTCTGATATCTATTTAGCTTCTTAAATTTTGACATAATTCAATTCAGCAGACCCCAGACATTAACCAGGTTGAGTCGATCTTAATAAAGTACGATATAGGGACCTACATACTCCATCATGGACCCCCTAGGGGAATATTATATGGCATGGCGTGTGGACCTCGAAAAATGTATATGTCAAGAAAAAAACGTTTTCATTTTAAAATAAAATAATCACCTAGTACTTTAAACATACTTCTAATAATTAATTCACCCGCGATGTTGTATTTGATTTATTCAGAATGGAACTCTTCTCATCGAAGTACAAAATATAATTAATCATTTGATTAAATCTATTTTTTTGAATCTCTAATTTTATTTATTTTGGATAAAAGATTCCAAAGTCATGGCATCATTTCTTTTCTATATAAATTTTAAAATAGTTGATTTAAAATATTTAAGGAGATTAAAAAAAACAGGTATTCTTTTTGAATAGAGGAAAAAGTGAAAAATCACTTGATTTCGAAAGAGGATTAGGAAATTTTCCGCATAAGGAAATAATCCCGAGTGTATACGGCACTGGTGGATGTCTCAGACACGTGATAAGTACTCTCATTGTCCGAAGAGAAGTGATTAATGACGAATGTCCGTGGTGGAGTCGAAAGTATGTCAGTAGCAATATCAAAGCTTCTCTCTTAGTAACGTATTTTCTCATTTGTCAGCATAAGTTCCATCTGCTTCTTTGCAGTGAACGAGGTAATCCTGTTTTTCCAATTCCTTCCACCTTTCATTTCCAACGATTTGACCTTGCGTGACCCAGTAGCTTTCTCTCTCAACCACACCAGTAACTACACAGGCGTTGGCGATTCCATCTATTTCATTCATTCTGCCTTTCTAATCTACAATACTGCACACTGAGTCTCACACGAGCGATTAAATTTTACAATTATTTACTTCAATTAAGCTTTATCAAATTAAATAATAGGTCTGATAAAAAACGCATTCAAAACGATTAAATAACGATATTTATGACTGCGGGAGGGAAATATTTAATTTCTACTAGCGGGTCGTAAAGTGGATTTTATTGTACCGTGCGGGGCGAACAAATCCATTTTTTAACGGGAAACGGGAAAAACATTACTCGGGCATCAAACTTCACACTCGCAAAATACATTTTTTTTTTTCTTAGTTGCAGATAATAGTATATTTTCTACTAGCGGGTCAGAAAATGGATTTGTTTGCCCCGCACGAGGCAATAAAATTTATTTTCTGACCCCCAGTGGAAAAAAAAATCGTGTGCGACACGAGAAAAACATTAATTCTACTCGTGTCGTTGCTACCCTCGCTTTGTTCAAGCATCAAACTTCACACTCGCAAAAAACATTTTTTTCCCCTAGTTGCACAATATAATATTACTTCAAATGCTCAAAGGCAAAATCTTATACAGTTGCGATTTGAAAGAAACTTAAAGTGAAATTTTAAGTGAGCTTGTTTGCTTCTTTAAGAAGCAATTTTTCACCGCTTAGTAAAGACCCTTTTCAAAAACCAGCCATCAGAATTAAACATCATTACCTCAGGGGGTTGACGGTCAAATTAATTGATTGCTTCGGGTATTGATATCTTTTTTTTTTTTTTTTGTAGAGTTTCAACTTCTAGTTTTATTTTATCCAAGAATTTGAAGAATACGATCCGATTTTTATTTTATGGAAATGAATAAATGCTAATTATTACTTTCATGTTTTAAAGAACGAAAGACTAATTTTTTTAAACACTAAATTTGGTAACGCGAGTTGAAATCGGTGGTGCTAATCTGATGGAATATCGCTCGATATCCATTGATCGCAAGCACGCAGAAATGCTCTCCTTCTCATACCCGTCAAATTCATTACAGTGGTTGATTTGCGGATGGGTCCACAAGTCCGGGAATTTAATGGGTCGTTTGCGATTCACCAGACACACCATCGCGATTTCTGCGGCGCATTATCAAATCCCACGACCGAAGGAAATGGAAAAGCAAAATTTCATCGCTCCATGATCGAATTTGATGAATCGATTTCGTTCTAGTGATACCAGTGGAAGGTTCGCAGTTCACATGACAATAGCACGTATCTCCATCTATTTATTGTCTATCCACTGTGCACATGTATCTCACTAACGCAACGCCTCTACAAAGACAAGCGATGTTAATCGATTCGCAACGCGTCTTTACAACGGAAACATTAATGATATCGTCAGGACATTAGTTGCCAAATATTTACTCACGAATTATCGTTTCAAGAAGGTATTTTAGAGGCCGGTTTAAAAATTACGTGCAAAAACGTTTTAGTTTTTTTTACCCATCCCCTTTCCCCTGTAAAAAACGATGAGATTTTTCTCAATCCCCCTCCTTTCCTATAAAAAAAAACTTAGGTAAGGTTTTCAATCCAAATTATACATTTGAAAAAACGTCTTTAACTGACAAGTGTATAAATTGAAAAAAAAAACTTTCTTATGAACCCCCCCCCCCCACCCCATTTTTTTTTAGGTATTATCTAAACGCCCATTAAGTACTGTTTTTATTTCTTTTTCATAAAATAAACAGTTTTAAAAATGATTATTTATTATTTATTGTTCGTTTTTTATTATTTACATTTCAAAAAAAGTATAATTGTTAGAATCAGTAAAAAATTACTAATAAATAGAAGAAATGTCCACTTAAGCAAACTAATGGATCATTCTTTAATTATCCAAAAGAGAGTCAGGTGAATTTTTTTGTCGTTTTCAAAATACCAATCACGAACATGGCAGTAAGATTTTTTACGTTTGTTCAGACATTCATTCCATATTCAATTAGTTTATTGAGTCAAATCGACTAAGAAGTCAGTTCAAATTATCTGGTTATATAACTATAGATAACTGAATAAATTATTGAATACAATTAGTAATAGAAGCTACTTTTTAAAATATAGGAAGAATTGTATTACAAATTCAAAATCCTAATCTCTTAAGGCCATGGAACACCCACAGATTCCTACCTTACCGGCGTTTTAATAACTTTAACCTCATTTCTATGCAAAATAAGCTACCGAATTGGAATTTTGTAAAATTATATAAACTTTCAAATCTTAATAATTACGAAAAAATATTTTTTCGAAAGAAATGTCTTATAATAATTATAAACATTCATGACTTAAAACAACTATCTTAGTGCATTTTATTTTATTTCACAAATTTTTAACTCGGTACCTCATTTTGCATGGAAATGAAGTTACAGGAACTGAAATGCAGGTAAGTTGGGAATCTTTAGGTCTTCCATGGCCTTGAAGTCGAAAAAACACAATTTCAAACCCCTGTATCATAATTTTCATGAAATAAAAATAATTATATCATTTAGTGCACATTTTTAAATTTGAAATAGAAGTTGGTCATCCAAATATGTGTCCTTCAGCTTTAATAATTTTCAGTATGTTGAATATTATATTTACAACATACTGTTTAAAAATAGCAGAAACAACAAAAATCTATAATACATTATTCATGAAGATGGAATACCTCTTAATGGATTTTAATTATAAAAACTTCATAAAAGTTCTTGAAAACAAGGTAAAATGAAAAGGAAAATATAACTCTGATCCGTAATCACTGTATGTAAAAGAAAAACAAAAGTAATAAATCTACTTAGACCATGATAAAAGTAATTAGTTGAATGAAATATTTGAAAAAATTATCTTCCAAAGATCACCTTCATTACAGAAAAATGACGTAAGCTAAATTTCATAGAAAATGTCACCTTATAAGGTAGACGACATTTTTATAATCCTTCATTATTTCTACAAGTGATATTTTTTACATTCATTCGTTTCACTATTTGTGTTGCGATTTTATGATTGCTGTCGGCTATTTTGCTCGCCTGCTCTGCACCCATTACTTATGTCATGCAATGAGCTTTTTCCTTATTGAATATTGATCTCTAGTTTTTACTCTCCTTTCTCTCTCTCTTTCTGGAGGAATAATAACGAACCAGGTTCCCTCGAATTTACACAAATTTGTCCATTAGTAAGAATCCACCAATCTGGCACTCTCTTTCCAAATTTTATCAACATTGCTTGTGCTACATACAAAACATCAGATTGCTCTTAACATGCTTGAAGATCATGCAGGTTTCTCACAATCAAGCGAGTTTGTAAAGCACGTGTAGCTTTCACTTTTTTCATGGACGTGATACAGGAACATTAATCGGAACCACAGCAATAAATGAGCACCCGATTCTTTAAGACGTATGTAATACTTTTACTCTTGAGGAATTTCAGTTTCGATCGGGAGAAAGTAAATAGTACAAGTTCAGAAGTTTCAAATTTACGGTTTCTTCAAATTATATAAGCATCAAAGAAATCACCTGTTTGAGAACTTTTCAATTTTAATCACTCTAATTCATAATTCATCTGACTTTGTAACCATAGAGTCTTAAAAAAAAAAAGTTCAAGTTACTCAAAGATTCTGGAATTGAATTTATGATGACGCGAAACGAGATGAGTTTTTATGGGACTGAAAGTTTCAGGGTTACTCATACACCTTGTGAATTACGTGGGGAAAAACTTACAAATTCTCCCGTTCGTTGAGAATCGATCGACTCCCATTATCGAGAATATTCATTCGACTATTAATCGAATTTTGAAAAGGGAGGGAGAATGACCGTGAGGTGTAATCGAGCAGTAACCACGAGTTACCTGACTCTGATAAGTGAACCGCGGTAATGATGCGTAAAATGAGGAATTCGTGATGTACTGCGAGGTTTCGCATTGCTCGTAAATACCGAGTTAAGGTGCAGATTATATGCGAAACGGACGCATACATGATCAAATCAATTACACAGATGGTGTTTTGATATTATTCTAGACTAATAGCAAGTGCAATGAAATACGAATCTATGCTTTAACGATCTTCAGAAACGTCGGCTAGAATCATCAATCATAACTCTAACAAAAACGAGATCATTATTTCTATCGACTCGACTACTGTCGTTAACATCGACCTTCAATTTTATGATCTGAAAGTATCCGTCAAACATTTTAAAATTCATATCAGCTCAGAACAAAACGCATCTAAAGTTTATAAATTTCAAATTGACAAGTTTGATAACATGTCTGCTATTATATTGACCCAAAATTCATAGAATTTTTGTTCATTTCTCGTTATTTTGGCATTGGGTCAGATTCTTTTTATTTTCTTCGATTAAAATTATCACTATTAGACACAAAAATACTCAAAAAAAGAAGAAGAAAGAAAGGCAAACGTTTCGGCCACATATGGAAGCCCTCTTCACGTTTGCCTTTCTTTCTTCTTCTTTTTTTGAGTATTTTTGTGTCTAATAGTGATAATTTTAATCGAAGAAAATAAAAAAAACCTGGCCCAATGCCAAAATAAGGAGAAATGAACAAAAATTCTATGAATTTTGGGTCAATATAATAGCAGACATGTTATCAAACTTGTCAATTTAAAATTTTAAAATGGCAAATTCAGTATAAAGGTAGAATATCTCATAGTTCTGATCATTTTCAGAACTGATTAAATTTAATAATATTTTTGAAAATGTGATACTTAATATCACGAAAACTGAAATTGCATTTTTGTTATTTATTAACGATAAATTTATTATTTTTTCAAAACATCCTAGAATAAATCTGAATGCAGAAATAAACAACTTTCAATTTTTTTATTTCTGAATATACTTGAGTAAAACTACATATACAGATATTATAATAATTTATGTTTCTGTAATGCCTTGCTTGCAAATTCAATGTTAAATGGATTGTCCGTGAAGCTAGCTGATATAAAAAATCGTTTCTTGAAAAAATACACGCCTTCGTCCACTCGTGAAAATCACCATAAACTTCTCGAATTTCTTAACTAGGTACAGGGCAATAGTCTTCTTCAAGGAGGAAAAGAACCTCTCAGGATTGCCTATATATATAAAAAAATTGTCGGTCAGCAAAGCCACATGTTCCGAGTCGGTTTTTAAAACAGTTCAGATCATTCTGTGAGAGACTCCGGTAACAAAGTCCTCACGAAGAGTTTTCAAAAATGTAAACCTTGTTCGCGTTTTGCCATTAATAAGCAATTGGGTACTCTTCTTTAATAATAAAATTTTTCTTAATTTCGGTCGGTTCGCATGCGAAAATTGTTATGTTTTTTCATTTTATCCGGTTTTTTATTGACAGTGAACTCTAAATATTTTACAATTTGTGATGCTGCATACTGGACTACTTAATTTTGAATTGCAAGCTATGAGATAAGTTTTTAATTTCTATGATAATTCTTTTTTTTTTTTTAATTATCTCTTATATTCTAATCTTTCACAGAAATTTTGAATTAATCTTTGAATTTATGGCACTGAAGAGGGCCCCCATATGTGGCCGAAACGTTTGCCTTTCTTTCTTCTTCTTTTTTTGAGTATTTTTGTATCTCATAGTGATAATTTTAATCGAAGAAAATAAAAAGAATCTCACCCAATGCCAAAATAACGAGAAATGAACAAAAATTTTATAAATTTCATTATTCTCAAATGCGAAACGTATAGATTTTTTATTTTTCCAACTTATAAAGAATGAATCTTTTTTTAATTTCAAGCAGCAAGTTGTTAGGAGCAGTCAACTAAAATTTCTTTGTTTTTTAGAACATTACTATAAACATAAAAGAAAATTATATATATAATACAAAAAACGAGTACTTGATATGTAAAGTCAATACAAATGTAACTGCCGTTTGGAACGTTTATAGCCAAAAAGATAAAATTTGTTTTCAATCATGATTTGTTGGTTTTTAAATAAATGACTGATAATTACTTCTATTGTCATTTTGGACATTTATACACGAAAATATAAACTGTTCGTAAATTATTTTTAATTTTATTTGCAGATGATGGAATTTTAGTTTTGTATTTTCGTTTATAAACGTTGCAAACGGCAGTTACATTAATACAACCCATACTGCTTTTAATTATTTCTTAATATATTTTACTTTTCCAAAACCGTTTTAGTATGAAAAAATCCCCATTTTGTAATAAATCGTGACCCTTTGTAATATTTATCTTAAAATTGCACTTTCATGGAACTATAATCCCGGAAATTTCTTAAAAGGGGAATACGCAGGACCCCTTTGTGAATTGAATACTGGATCAATAGTGTTATATATTCATCACAATGGCTCTTGGATACGACTGTAAATAAAGTCAAGTATTATCATCAACGAGATGCAGAAATACTTTCATATGTCCATGAAACTTTTTCATTACTAATCGCTAGAACGAGCAGGGCAACTCCCCTTCACTCTAGCTTATATTTTCAGAAAATCCTTGACCACTTGATATCGTTCATGTCGGGGCAGTTAGTGATTCACTCTGCAAAATTTGTTGAGGGATGTTGCACAAACAAGTACGCATGAACATGACTGGCTATATTCGAGTGGCTGCGATACACTCGTAAAAAAAGAAAAGTGGGTTCACAAGGCAATAAAAGGGGTCTTCGTACAGATATAGGGCTCTACAAAACTCTCAGGGATTGGACAATGGTTATTGCCACTGGAGGCAAAATGAACCCTCGTTATCGATTGAGTTGAGTTCACTGTACCAGCTTAGGAGCTGAGCACGGCTTGTGACGAGGAATTCAAACGACACAGGACGACTGACTCGGGTGAATTCATAATTTATTATCAAATTCTTTTTCGTGGGAACAAAAAAAAGTAAACGTGTCTTCCTAAACCCTACGTGACACTTTTACGATAGTGCTATGAAATATTCCTCTTCAACTTGTGTCTCCTGTTAGAAGATTTAATATTACAAAATTTTTAATTTACAAAAACAGAAACTCTCTCACTTAAATATTAAGTATTCTTTTTACAATTTTTATACTTATAATTAAACCGCTTGATTTTTTTCTTTTTTCGCGTCAAAGTGTTTTTAAGTAGAAAAACATTCTTATTGTTAAGGCCATGGATCAACTGGACCACGTGACGTCGGCAATTGCAATTAAAGTATGTAAGGTTAATCAAAAATAAATAATTAAAATCGGTTTTTCGTATCAGACAGACGTGAGCGAGAGAGTCAAGAAGGTCTGTTTGGTATGAAAAATCTATTTTAATAATTAATTTCTGATTAATCTTACATAATGTAATTACAATTACCGACGTCACGTGCAAGTCCACTTGATCCATGGTCTTAATTCTAACTATTTTAAGAAGGAAAGTTAAGGGGATTTCAGGAATAAATATTTTAGGTTACAATTAATCATTTATTTATTTCGATTTTTATGTTTTTGCTTCCTTTTTTAATGACACAGGACCCCCTTTATACCTTTAAATATCCACTGTGAATTTCTTTGGCCAAAGAGAATTGTAGAGAATTTCTCAAGGAATAAAATCAAAAAAGAATTGTAGCTTTTATCTAAAACACAAAAATCTAAATAGATATTGTTGATATACAATTTTAATGTGGAATTTATTTTATAATGTTCCCTTGAGTTATCTTCCAAAATTAGTTGCAGTTAACGATGGAGAATATTTTTCTGGATTTTAAAAATCATTTTTAAAAATACTCGAGTTTCAGGTGAATCTAACAATTGGACAGCCTTAAAAGCATGTGATACTTAAGAGATTAGCAAATATTATTGATTTTATGTTTCTACATATTTGTGTCTGAAGTAGATGGAATTTTCTTTTCAAAATTTCGGAAATGGTAGAAAAGGTAAAAAAGGACGTTGATAGACTACTTTTGGTTTTGACAATGAAAGTTATTTTTCCAATTTTGCTAAAATTGAACCTTTTTTCAATTTCGAAACCAAAAGTAGTCCATCATCTACGTCTGTTTTTATCTTCTCTACCATTCCCCAAATTATGGAAAGAACATTTTTATGTACTTTAGACATAAACATGTAGAAACTTAAAATCAATAAAATTTGCTTATCTCCCATGTGTCACGAATTAGCAAAATTTAATTGATTTTAGGTAAGTAAACTACTTTTGGTTTCAAAATTGAAAAAATTTAAGTTTTAGCGAAATATATATCAGAAATTTGTTTTTCATTGTCAAAATAAAAATTAGTTTATCTACGTCCGTTTTTATCTTTTCTACCATTTTCCAAATTTTAGAAACAAAATTTTATGTATTTTGGACACAAACATGTAGAGACTAGACCAAATTGTTCACATGAACTATTTTTTACCCAAAATACATAGAATTTCCTTTTCAAAATGGTAAAGAAGATAAAAAAAGGACATTGATAGACCACTTTTGGTTTTGACAATGAAACAAATTTTTCCGATTTTGTTAAAATTGAACTTTTCTCAATTTCGAAACCAAAAGTAGTCTATTTACGTCTTTTTTTATTATTTCTGTCATTTCCCAAATTTTGAAGAGAAAATATTATGTATTTTGGGTAAAAATGTGTAGAAACCTAAAATCACTAAAATTTGCATATTTCCTAAGTATCGTATGCCCTTGAGGCCATGAATCAATCGGACCACGTGACTAAATTATACATTAATTCATTCATGTTAGATAACTTTTCAAATTTGCAAAACATCTTTCTGAAAATTTGAGAAACGTAACAAAAGACAATAAAGCACGTCTGTGAACTGCTTTTTAGTAATCATTTTGAAAAATTATCGATAATTACAGTTAACTGTAAACATTTTTGTATAATTCTTACTCAAACGAAGTTTACAAACGTTTTTAACGTCTTCTGTTGTATGTTCCAAATTTTCAGGAAGATATTCTGTAAAATGAAAAAAGTTATCTTACACGAACTTTTACAGAAATTTGGTCACGTGATCTGTTAATAACTGAAATCGATTTTCTGTAACAGACAGGTGTAATCAAAATAATATCGAAGATCTCTTTAGTATAGAAAATCCACTTAAGTTATCAGTCATTCAATAAGTTTAAAGACTCTAACTGTAATTACCGATGTCAAAAATCGTTTTCTCACCTTTCGCCAACGATATACTTTACAGGTGTTGAAATTCATAATATCTTTTATCTGACAAAATGGTATGGAGATTCCATCGGTCGTTACTCAATTCGCTTGCCCTCTTTATTAATTGCTCGTTTTACGGGTTTAGCATGGCGTGTTCAATCGCAAATCATATCCGAGAAATTTATAAACTTATTTTCATCGAGAAAGTTCAGTGAGAGCCGCTTCTCATTTGATCATCTGTCTTTATGACCCTCGAAAGAAGATGGAAGAAAAGAATGCTGTCCTTTCTTCAGTTGATTGATCGCGTCACTGAAGTATTCTCAATCTCCTTTCAATTCTTTTTTACATTTTTTTACCCTCTTTCATTTTTCCTTGTCTACTCTATAATTTCTGTTCATTCTGTTTCTTTTTATTTTCATCTTTCACTGTTGTAGTCACGCAATGCAATTGAGAAAACACCTCTGGCGTTTGCACTAAATGAATATCGATTGACCGAAACGAAACGTGATGATAAATCGATTCGATAGTAATTATGAAAGAGCGAGAAAAGAATAAGTCAGAAGCTTATTGAATCTGAGAACTGGTGTTATCCTCCAGTTAATGCTATTTAACTTTTTTATTTTAGACCATGTGACTACTGACATCATTTTCTCCATAAACATAAGAAATTTGAGTAGAATTTTCGTTAAGGGCATGTGATACTTGGTAAATTAGCAAATTTTATTGATTTTAAGTTTCCCCATGTTTGTGTCCAAAATACATTAAACTTGTTGTAAAAATTTGGGAAATGTTAGAGAAGATAAAAACAGACGTAAATAGACAACTTTTGATTCAAAAAATAGAATCTTATTTTAAACAAAAGATTATTTAATTATCCAGTGGAGTATTTATTTTTTTATAATATTGGGTTCTTCACTGGGCAATCTTATAAAGATTAGGAAAGAATTTGTTTTTTTATTCCAGGTGCAAATCTCAATTTTTAGAATTTCTTGCCGCGGACGATCTCCGAAAAAAATTTCGTTTTTGGACATGTCAATACTCAACTGCCATTTTGTATTTGTCAATAAAAAAAGTTTTTTTTATAAAGTTAATATATTATAAACCCTATAAATTTTAATTACTTTACGTTTTGTTATCTGCCTGAAAATAAATCATAAAAATTAGACTATTTTTGTAGGCTCAAAGGTGATGAAACCCCTTAACCCTTTCAGTCACGCAATTAACACGATAGTTTAATTTTCAATTTAATATACTACCCTATGGTTTTTGGAGTCGCTGATTACGAATGTGAAGTCAGATTTTAAAAATTCAAAATGGCGGTTCCAATATGGCGGTTAAAATTTTTTAATTTGGTCAAATGTGTACTAAAAACTCTTTTCATAAGTTTTTGAGGTCGCTGATAACGAATATGAAGTCAGATTTTGCAAATTCAAAATGGCGGACCCAATATGGCGGACATAACATTTTAAATTTGTTTAAATGTGTACTGAAAACTCTTTTTATAGGTTTTTGAGGTCCCTGATTATAAATATGAGGTCAGATTTTGCAAATTCAAAATGACAGATCCTATATGGCTGACGAAAAATTTTGAATTTGGTCAAATGTGTATGGTTTTTATATTTATTGAATTTTAACAAAAAACATATCTTATTTCAAACGATATGTACCAAACATATTATGAAACACCCTCCTCTTTTGATTCACGGGCTTGGGACCGGCGGTGGCAGAGTTTCGTTCCTTTTTTCCGTTTTTTTGTTTTTTTTTTTTCACTAATCTTTTCATGTGTAACTATATTTTTCAAAATTGTGATTTGATCGTCGTTTTGAAATATTATTGGGAGAAGGGTTTTCTTGCCACTGTCTCTTTACCTTCGTAGATTTTAAAACCAAACCAATAAATGTTGGTCACTAGTTATTACAGTATGGTGACTTTTAAAACGGTTCTACTAGAAAAGTTTTCGTATGTTCAATCTAAATTTTTTAGAAGAAACAGTGTTTCTTCCAAAATATTGTACTCGCCAAATTAGATGCGTTATATTGAATTTTGAGAATCAAATCGCACTGAGGTTGAACAGCAAAAAATACATGTTCTAGAAAAAATATGAACCTCATCGTTGGAAGTTATACAAAGAAACTGTCATTTTTTCACTATTGTAGCCGCCATATTGGATATGCCATATTGAATTACAAGTATAAAGCAGAGCTTTTGCAATGAATAACATACAAGCTAACTGTAATACAGATTAACATTTATTTAGAGATAATTGCTTATACATTGAGAAAAAAGGTACTTTTCATAGTTATGCCGCCATATTGAATTTCATCTATCAAATAGAGCCTTTATATTGAATAGCATACGAAATAACTTAAATACAAGGAACTGTTCTTTTTTAGAAAAGTTAATCCTTGTAAATTGAAAAAATTGTCAATTTTTCATAATTACGGTCGCCATATTGGATAGCGATTAAGAATTTTCATAAATCCAATGACAGTAATTATTCATTGGATAATAAGCCAATAAGTTCCAAGTATTTTTAGCAGGTGTTTATAATCAAATTTCGCCAATAACGAATTAAATCCACAAAAACACCCTTTTTTCCGCATACTTTTGTTTATAACAATAATTAATTTTTATAAATTCATAAAATATCTTGATCACACTAAAGTATAAGTATTTCACTAACTAAAAATGCAAAAAATTCCAGTTTTATGCGTGATTTCAAAAATTTAATGACAAAAAAGGAAAATAAAAAAGGTGGCCCCTATAATGGCTCCTGTGACTGTAAGGGTTGAAATAAAGTCATACCTTCTTCATTTCCTTTTGTTATGTTTCCTTAAAATTTAAACTTGATGCGTGTTTATCTTAATTTTTATGTTTAATATTTTATGTTTCAGGTAAGTTTCACTAAAATTTCCACTTTCATTATCGTAAGTAAGGAGAATCGGTGAGTGCTTTCTAACTTTAAACTTCAGCATGAAACATGAAGATGAACGAAATGAGCCTTTGACGATAATTTTGAACATTGGTCCTTTCAGACACACTCAAATATTCAAGAATTAGCAAGTCATTTAACTTATTAAATTTTCAGCAGTTGAGATTTTTCCTATGTTATAAAATGTTCGTTTTACTCTTTCGTCTGGATATTTAAATATATGTTTGAATCATCATTTTTACTTTGGATTAAATTTGCTTTGGAGAATTTAAAATTACTTCCGGTATGTCAAATGTATAATTTGGCTTCTAAATTGGAATATTTTGATGACGTTTAGAGTTTCGAAGAAAGAGTGCATGTAGCCTTTGAAATTTTAAGGTGAAGTAAGGGTCCTAAAGGAAAGGGCTTGCAAATAACGATGCATTTTAATGATCGCATAGGGATGAGAGTCCAGAACGAGTTCCAGGCCGTGTTCGCGATTAATTAAATTCGTTGGAACGTCGTGTCGACGGAAGTCTTAGTCCGGTACGCGACGGTTTTAAGTCTTCCGTCTCGTTTTCATTTCCTCGACGTGGATGCTCTAAAACCCTAACACGAACGAAATCCAAGGTTTTAACCTACACTTCTTAAGTCTCATTCCTACAAATTTCTTGGAAACTACGATTTAAAAGAAATAGTCGATAGTACCTGGAGTTGGAAATTACATAAACCCACTTTGCGAAATATTAAGAAAGTCTTTACTCTATCTTTGGTATAATTTGTTTTTTCATCAAATTTGATTGGATTAAACAAACTTTACTTTTTCATATATGTTTAGAAAAGTGAGGATTTGTTATTCATCTCGTTAGATGAAGGAAATCTTTGCAACCCTGAAAAACTTAGAAAAATGGTATTTTATTTTTTCTTTCAAAATCTAATCTTTAAATTTTTCTAAAATGTAATTTGAAACCGAAACCGAATTATCATTTAAGGTAGTACAGTCGCAAAAATTAGGCCTCAGGTAAAAATAGGTAATTTCAAGTTCAGGAATAGCAATATTATTACTGAAGGATCATTTAAAAAAGAACAGATTATTTTCTAATAAAAAAATTTGAAACAAAAAAAAATGTTATTAATAAATTTTATTTTTACTCGGAACTTTTTTCCTTACTGCTTCAAGCCAAATTTTAAAGAATGATGCGATTATAATAAATCACGGATCATTTTTTCAAGTATTATTAAATTCAGCAATTTGTTCATAAAAATTTGACTTTGGAAAATTGTCTTTTAATTGTTTCCGCCATTAATGAATTTATTTGAAAAAATTGGGAACGGTCAAGTCGGGTAAAATCTTTTCCACGAAAAAATTATTTGTAATTTATTAAAATTGCATCATTTTTAGAAAATTTGTCTCGAAGCGATAATGTAAAAGATTAGGGCAAAAATTTCAGTAAATTAATTGTAGGGAATATGGAATTTGGGGGATATTCATGCACTCCTAACCATAAAAAGTCTATTGAAGTTATTCTAGTTGTTCAGAGTTAAGAATTTTATTCCGAATTATATTCGGAAAAATGCTTGAATTAAAGATAAGTTTCCTAGCATCCTGAATCAACATCAATAAAATCAAGAAGCTTTTGGTCGACAATTTCCACTTTCATTCCTTTCTTCGATATATATTCTTGAAATTTATTCATCAACGATACATTCCGTATTAATAGATTCTTGGTTCCACCTGTCTGTTTTGTGTCGGTATGTTAGGAAACATCCAACAGCAGCTTCAAGAATGGTATAAATGGCACCTACCCATAAGTGCACAGTTGCTTGAATAATTCAATTGAACCAGATCATATTTATATACGTATTTGACCTTCAACTACATTATGATATAACAAGCATATGTAACAGTAATAACTGCTATTCACTGCTATAGTAGAAGGCAACTTTTATTACTTTTTAACTAAGTTTATGCTTAAAGATTGAATGGTACAAAAGCCCCAGTTGATGACTCTTGAGAATTTGATTTAAACTCTTTCCATCCAACTGTTAAAGAATTTTGTTTTTAGTTCGATAAATACTCATTCGTCAAACATTTTCTTCAAAAGATTGTCCTTATTTTTCCTTGGTCCAATTAAAGGTTTTGAGATTCCTCTTGAAATTCTTATATCTTATTTTTCGAGCTCAATCATCGTGCAGTTGGAAAGAGGTCGTACATTGAAATAGATGAGTGTCTCACTGTCACCGGAATGTCTACTGACGAGATATTTTTCTCTTGCATCGCGCTCAACATAACAATCTGACCCGTCGAGTGCAATCGCGATCGACAATGAGATGTATATCGAAATAAACGAGAAGCTTTAGATAACGTTATTGCCTCGCTCCGTTGCATCGTTGTTGCATTGTCAATATCATTCTGATTGAACATCACGTAACTTTACGGCATTCCATTTCAAATTTTTTCTCCGAAAATCGACTAATGATACACTTTTTTATATTCAGACAATAATGTATTTACAAAAAGTAAAAATCGATTCGTTATGAACGAAATTGATTAGATTACAAATAAATATATCGATGATAATTTTTATGATAATGTTCCGTCAAAATAAATGATAAATTTCTATGGAACATTCCTAAGACGTAGAGAAAATACTTTAAATAATCGATTCGAAAATTATGTAATTTGTTGATGAATATAAACCACTGAAATAAAGATAACTGATATTTTCAGTGTAATAAAGAATTGGAAAATTTTCGGAACATTCAAATTGAAAAGTTGATTTACTCACCAGGACTTCTACGATTTAGTATCCAAAAAACTGATAAATATGACAGTTGAGAATGAAAAAGATTCGGAATTTTGAAAAATGGAGAGTAAATGGTAACAATTCTTAAATTTGAAATTATGATATCAAAAGTTGATGAATGAATAATGTATACAAACTTATAAATATGAATGGATTTTAAAATTTCAATTAATGCAGAATATAAACAACTCATTGAGATCAACCGTCAATCGATGGACCTGGGTTCGAATCCCAGCGCAGTCGAAAGCGTCTTTTTTTAAACAGAAAGTTTTTCAAATTCTTTAAATATTCTTGAAATTATTTTCAAAAATAGTAGTAAATAAGAATAATTTATGTTATCGAAATTTTTAGTGAAAGTGCGAAAAGCTTTATCTCGAATAAAATGAACCATGAAAAAGTTAAATCAGATGGAAATTATAGATTTTTTATAATCGGAATCGGTAGACAAATTGTCTATAATTTTTTCTAATTCAAACTTTTGATGAAAAGAAAACTAAGGAAATAGTCGAATCGACTAATTTTTTTCCGACTCCATCCAATTGTTCCTTAAGGCCATGTCACGAACGTGAATTTAGCCAATATTTTTCGCCCTGCTTATTTTTAACTTAATAACTAAAGTTGATTTTTCCTTCTCTCTAAATTTGAATCAGTCAAAATCTACTGATTATCAGTGAAATTTGACTGATTCAAATAGCTAAAAAGAAGTTACTGTAAATCAGTTAAATTTCACTGATTATTTCAGTGAAAATTGAATGAATCAGTGAAAATTAACTGACGTAACAGTGAAAAATATTTTTTCACCGATGAATCAGTGAAAAGGCAAATCACTGATTCAATCAGTGAAAATTTGACTGATTCAGATTTAGAGAATAGTAGATAAACGTAAAAGAAAGTTTAAGGTATGTTCATCTGCTATAGAAAATCCATTTGAGTTATTAATTCAAGAATACTAAGGACGAAAAAAATTGTCTGACCTCACGTCTAGGACATGCCCTTAAGAGCATGTAATATTTAGCAAATTAGCGAATATTATTGATTTTAAGTTTCTACATGTTTGTGTTCAAAGTACATTATATTTCTGTTTTCAGAATTTGGGAAATAGCAGAGAAGATAAAAACGGATGTAGATACACTACTTTTGATTTGAAAAATGAAAAAAAGTTCTATTTTAGCAAAATCTATCGAAAAAAATGTTATCTGAAATCTATCCAACGATTTCTCTTCATTATTAAGATAGTTTCTAAGAATATGAACCAACCTGCAGCCAAAAAAATGGAAAATTAAATTTTTTTGGTGTGTTTAAAAAAAAGTATCAATTTTTACATTTATTAATAGTTTTTTTATGATAATAATCATAGTTTAAAAACTACTATCATCTCAAATGTAGGTTCATGTTTTTAACAATAGAATGAAGTAAACGTTTATCAATTTTGAGAATGATCAGTCAATTAGTTTTAAAGTTATGTTTCCCACAAATAGAGAAAAATTTTGTTTCGAGAAAAACGCGTTGAAAGTTTCGAAAACGAAAAACTGAAATCAATAAGTGATTAGTTTTAGTGCGCATAGAATCGGAAAGAATTCGAATTTCATTCTAAAACTTTGAGAGTATATTTTTGAGATGTTTCGCTAATAATTTATGCAGTTAAAAAAATCGATTTTTTAAACCGCCTAATGTGGTTTCCCCCCTTAACTCACAACTTTTCTCAAATATCGCATGCCCTTAAGGAAAGAAGATAAACTTTTTCAAAATTATTGTTATGAAGACTCGAAGATTCTTACAAGATGAAAAAATCGCTTAGGAGTATATTATTTGATTAAGGAAGTGAGAAATAAAACTGCAGCAAGAAAACGAGAAATGTGATTAGAATATAAGAAGATTACAGGACTGAAATGCGATGGTATGAAACAAATGAAAATAGTAGTAACAGTAGAAGCACAAGAAAGATAAGAGACTACAAGGAAAATATAAGTTGGAAGTTAACCCTAGATTGCAGAACGCCTTGTTAGATGTATAACTTTAGAGGAAACAAAGGGAAACAAAACATAAATAAAATGAAGTGAGAACGTAACATAAAGGCTTTGAGACACGAAGGAAGTAGCGAGTCTTATTGTTAGAATCAGAGTACTTATTTCAGACTTCAATAGCGGGAAAATGCATCTCCTGAAATTCATATTTTACGGCTATAATTTTCTCAGTTTCTTACCAAACATAAAAAACTTCCCACAAATCAAGAAACTTGAGTAGGTGAAGTAATTGAACAAGAGAAATACTTTTATAAAGGGAATACAAATTTACGATTGAAATTGGTTGCCCTATAGATTTTATATTTGCAGAATTTCAGATTCTTGACCTGATATCTAGAAAAAGAGTGAAAATCCGTTAACTATTGTGGAAGTGGTATAAATCTCGATGAAAACAATATCGTGTTCACGTGGCAGATCCTAGGGAATAAAAATGTTTGCGCTGCAATAAATCTTAATTACTTTCGAGTAAACGTTTTTCCTGGAGCAGAATGTTCAGATCTGCATCTATGTGGAAGCATTACGGTAACTAGTTGTAGGGGAACCCCGGGGTCACGACTCGTTCCTATGGTGTACAGAAGTAAAGAGGCAAGGGGCTTGTGGGGGGTTAGTAATAGATAACATATTGATATAGCAAGACTTTTGAACGTCAATGCAATACTCTTTTACCGACACACCTTGCTGGAAACCAGTGCAATGTAGTAATCTAGGTACTATCACTGTGATCACGATGTTGAATTTATCAGTAAGCGGTAGCCGGAATAGCGGAATAGCTTTCAATAATCGGGTGTAATCAATACCAACGATTGGATTAGGATCGTTGGTAATTTTCATCGTAATTCACGATTGGATTAAAATCAATGCAATTCGACTAACGGCTCATTGTTTTAACCAACTTGAGTCTACTTTTCTTTAGACCCCATAGAACGATATCCTCGAACGCACATGCTTTTGTAGGCGAAGAACAAGCTTTCATTGAATAAATCAATCTGAATATCTAAACGGAATCTATGCTTTGTCTGTGACTATAAATATACCAGCAGCGATACACATCATTCTATCTGAATCAAGTAATGCAAATTTACATCTCATATTATATTTAGACTTTATATACTACACTTGAGAAATTTGCGTTGAATATGTTTAAAACATTTGGAATACGAGAATTTAACAATGAACAAAGAGATTGCAAGTCACAAAAGAAAGATGGAATTTCGAGAATTAAAGTTACAAATTTATCATTGTTATTTAAAAAACTAAAATAGGATTTCTAGCTGATTTTTACTAAAAAAACTTCGTTTTTTAATTCGAAGTAGAAACACCTTTAGAACAAATATAAATTTATTTGACTTTGATTAATTACGTTTTTAGCCTTTTTTAAATAAAAGGAATTATTTTTTTAACATTATTTATTTCATTAATTTTTTTTTCTTTTTTAAAACTTGGTACGTTTACATTGGCTTTTTATTCAAATACAGTACTGGCGAAAATTGGAAAAATAATATATTTCATTTTATTATCTTGAGCGAAGAAAACTTTTTCTTTAAATTAAAGAAAATATTTCTGTGAATCACATTACATATTTACTATGCTACTACGTATACATTAATTTTTTTAATTGAAAGGAAAAAAAATCAAGAAATTTCATTAAATCAAAGAAACTATTCTTTGACCGCATAGCAATTCACAAATTTGTTTGATTCAAAGTAATTTTTTTTTATTCAAAGAAACTTTTTTCTGGATGTAATACTTTAAAATTATGCGGCATATAACTGTTTTTTAATATATGTTATTATATATTTAAAGAATTTAAAATCTTTCTGTGGAAAAAAAGACGCTTTCGACTGTGCTGGGATTTGAGCCCAGGTCTTTCGATTGCCGGACTAATTAACTTGAAATTATTATATATATTCATTTTTTACATTCTCATCATAAATGAGAATCTTATGTGAAATATGTGAATATGCTTTTTATGTGAAAAATGACTTTGGAAATTTTCATCTAATCTTTACGTTTTGAGACCCCCTCAATCAGAAAAAACGGTTTTTACAAAAAAGTCTGTCTTTAGATCGTGTACTTGATAACTCTTGATAGAATTATCGGATTACATTGAGCTTTGGCATACTTTATCGGAGCCGAAAAAGTAAGGACAAGTTCGTTAACCAGACACACCCGACAAAAATTTCAAAATAGGAACATTTTTGTGTTTTTGAAAAATTAAAAATTTCAATACTGTTTTCTGATAGTTCTCATAAATCTCTACTAATTATCCTAATAACATTTTTCGATTAAACTAAAATTAGAAATGTGACAGTATGTTAAAACTTGAAAAAAGGTAATATCTAAATTCCATTTTTCAGTTAAATTTTACGAAATACACTGAGACATTTTTTTTAGAGAAACTCCTATAGATTATAGAATTTTGGGTTATTAAGCAAATCGTGATAAGTTTTCACATAACCATAGACAATATTCATAGAATTGCAGAATATTTTTCTTTTTATTTTGACAAAATACTATTGAAAATACAAAATTCAATTTTTTAACAATAATATGTGAAATAAAAAAAACTTAAGTTTGCAAAATTTTTCGTTTCAATAAGATCAACAAATTTTGTCTCACATAGTTTTTGATAAAACTTATATTTTTTGACAAGAAAATTATTTTATTTTTTGATTTTCGATATTGAAAATCAAAAATTCCATTTTCTAACCGGAATATCTGAGATAATAGGAGAAATGTTATCAAACATGTCACTTTAAAATTAAAAATAAGCTTTAAAAAATGTGTACAGAAAATCGAGCGCTAGTTTTATAATCAGAATGTGCTCCTTAAGGCTGATAGAGCCTTAAGTAAATTTAATTTCGTTTTTCATTTGAAATCAAAAACAAATTTACTAACTCTGAGAAAATGTAATTTACATCTACAATATTATAAAATTGACTTGAGCTCCAGTATCAAATTACACAAAAAAAAAACTTATATGTATGTGAAGAATATAAAACCGAGCGCAAAGCGTTAGATCCAAGCTGAACAGAGCGCAAAGCGCGCGATAATAATGTGTCCGCCAAGCTAGCAGATTTTTACATTCTCATCATGGATGAGAAGGTATTAGTTTTATGTGAAAAATGACTATCGAAATTTTCATCAAATCTTTACGTTTTGAGACCCCCTGAGTCAGAAAAAATGGTTTTTACGAAAGTGTCTGTCTGTCTGTCTGTCTGTAGGTCGTGTGCGGCATAACTCTCGATAGAATTATCAGATTGAATTGAGCTTTGGTACACTTTATCGGAGCCGAAAAAGTAAGGACAAGTTCGTTAACCAGCCACATCCAATCAAAATTGAGGGGTTGAGCACTACTTTTGTGTTTTTGAAAATAATTTTTTGAAAAAATCAAAAATTTCAATACTGGTTTTAGATAGTGCTCATAAATCTCTAAAAATTATCCTGATAACATTTTTTGATTAAATCAAAATTAGAAATGTTACAGCATATTCAAATTCGAAAAAAGTCAATATCAAAATTCCATTTTACAGTTAAATTATACGATATACGAAAAAACGTTATGATACAATATTATTTTCAACATAAAGACCTACAAATTTGAATTGTAACATTTTTTCATAAGATGCATATTTTTCTTTTTAATTAAAAAAAAAAACTATTGAAAATCCAAAATTCAATTTTTTAACAATAATATGTAAAATACGAAAAAAACGTAAGAATACAAAGTTGTTCGTTTCAAAAAGATCTACAAATTTTGTCTGACGCAGTTTCTAATAAAACATATATTTTTCGTTTCAATTCCAAAAAATACGATTAAAATTCAAAAATTCCATTTTTTAGACAAAATATGTGAGATACAAAAAAAACTTTTAGATGGAAATTTGTTTGCCTAAATGATGTCTACAAATTCTCATTAAGACATTTCGGGGCAGGATGTATATTTTATGTTTTGATTTTTAATATTTAAAAAAATCGATCTTTTTTCACCAAAATATGTGAGATACGAAATAAGCGTTTTTCTGCAAAATTGTTTCCTTAAATAAAGTCTACGATTGTTTTTTCTTTTCGAGAGATTTGGAAGAAAATAAGTCATTTTAATCATGTAATTTATTAAAAAGTTACTGAAATGTATACAGAAAATCGAGCGCGAAGCGCGAGCGTCATGATGAGAATGTGTTCCTTAAGGCTGATAGAGCCTTAAGTAAATTGAATTTCCTGTTTCACTTAAATTCATAAAGAAATTGAGTGACTTTGAGAAAATGTGTAATTCACATCATCTGTAATATTATTATAAAATTGGTTTGAGCTTCAGTATCAAATTATAATAAATAAACTTAAATGCATGCCAAGAGCACAAGACCGAGCGCGAAGCGCGAGGTCCAGAAAGAACGGAGCGCGCAGCGCGACGATCGATTATCACGGCGCGCTCAAATTTGCGAGCGACGCGCGCGATGAGAATGTGCCCGCGAAGCGGGCAGATTTTTCCTAATACTTTTCATTCAAAAGCCACAGAAGTCTCAAGAAGTAAATTTACAGTCTGAAATCCCTTTGTTGATTTTTATTTATTTATTAATCAAAAAATTCCATCCTGAATTAATCGACTTCAGAGAATAACTACCATAAATCATGAGATAAACGGAAATGGTGTTTTGCATATCTAATCTGCGCCTCTTCCTTTTCGTATTGTCCCTGGTTTTTGTTCGTGGAAGAGTTAAATGGTTCGCAAATTTAGAAACAGAATAGTCTATACAGAGGACATTTGTTATTGTAAACCCAGGAAGATTATTGCAATGTTTTCGGTGTTGCCTGTGGTTAACCCATATCGCTTCCGGAGTTTCGAGCGAAATATTTGTCCAGTTGTGTTTACGTGACAGTTACATAGAGCTTGTGTCATGTGCTAGTACATCCTCTACGTTAAACTCTTGATGTAGTTTATACTAGAAATGGGAAGAAGGGTTTCTCTACTAACCGCCTTTACTGCTTCCGCTACTACTACCTTTTCCACGTTTTTAGTAATCTCTAAACCAAATATTTATTCCCCTTTTATACTTTCTTCTCTATCTCTTATACTTTCCTTATAAAAATTATTATGCGGAAAAAACAAACTAGAAGCGTTTTATCGTCATTGTTGTATAAATTGAAGTGTACAGATGTGAATAATTAGTCATAGCGTTGAAACGAGCGTATGAAAAGCATGCACTAGTTTCTAGGGCTTGAACTGGACACCGGAAGTGAATAAAACTGCATGAGTTTATTTGACCTAGATGCTTTAGTAGCTTAGAGTAAGCGTCGTATCTGATCCTCTTTTCATATCCATTCCGCTTTTTACAACCCTTGATTGTGATTTACATTGGAAGAAGCTTATAGCTTTGTAAGTATATGATTAACAATATGAGATCGTAAATACACAATTGTACAAGTACAATATCTCGAACTTAGAGTAGATCTCGTGTCGAAAATAGCGATTGTGCCAAGTCTTGTTTGCTTTTGGTATCAATGAGTTTTTATGTCAACCGTATTATGTACTTTACGGTTTTCCTTTTTATTTTCTGCTCGGCATTTGCTACGATAGCAAGGATTTATACCCTACTGAGAATAATGAAAACCTTCGTGCCGAAATTTCTCTATCTTTCATCAAAGTTTCCGTTTTTTTCTCTAAATTTGTGGTTTTTATTTTGAATTATACGTTTTTCAAACATATTTGCAATTATTATTCGAAGTACTTGAAATACTTTATCAGATGATGTTATATCCTTAGAATTGATTCTTTAAAATTGAGAGATTTCATTTCATTTTTCTGATTTGTTTTGCAATTCTCAGTTTTCATTGCTGCAATGTAAATTTACCCATGGCTCCAACTAATCAATCAATCGTAAAATTTTGGAAGCAAATATTAAACAATTGCTAGAATGATTTATTATATACATTATACAAATCCAAGCTTAACATCAAAATTATTCTCGAGCTTTTATCGTTACGGACGTATTTGCATTTGTCGCTAATTAAAATTTAAAGCTTGATTAATTGATTTTTCTTTTAATATTTTACTAATTTCATTTATATTTTTCAATCATTTGAGAAAAATTAATGAACTAATATTTCTTTTGCTTGAATTTCTACTCGTGTTAATAAAAATTAATTGGATCACATATCTTTTAACGTATTATAAATATAATTTTATAATTTATGCATTTGTGTATGAATAGATTCATGAGACACTAGATGTTATTCAAAATAATTTTAATTATTACGATGGCACTTTGGCCGTCCGTTGAGGGAAGGAAATATTGTCTACATTTTGATGTAATCATTTTACCACGTACAGGTAAATTTAATATTCCTGTAATAAATCCTTCACGTCCCCCGATTTACTAGACAAAGCCTCATAGGATATGGGTTATGTTACGGTCTGAGTATCGTCAGACGAATTAAGCCACGACATTTCCATGCAATGAGTATTTCTCGAAATACTGCTTTGCCTCATAAAAAGCTCATTATATTGAAATATCTTTCGCCATTTGCCGTGAAGAATAACCAGATTTTCAATTACTACCCGTGCAGAAATCGTTATATCATGACCCAGACCGGATTTTACCAAGTGACTAGACCGCCATATCTGGGCTCAATCGGGCCATGTGTTTCATTACGAATTTGGGCTTCCTAATCAGGACCCGGTCAGGGCCACAGCAACATTTCTACTCGGGAATTAACGTATTCCGTGCAAAATTTTACCGTGAAACCGATCTAGGGACCGGATCATATCAACGCCCTCTAATGGTTTTTAACCTCCCAGATCAGGCCAATTCGGGCTCGGCATTTAATCCCAGATCAGCGCCAGATCAGAGGATTTCTACACTGAATAAATGTATAGAATTTCGTGAAAGTGGATTAGACTCTCGGCATGTAATATATTTTCTGTCTTGGTAGTAAAGTTGGAAGAAATGAGAGGAAATAAAGAGAAACGTAGTTCTTCTCCTGACAATTTACACAATTTGCAAAGACATTAGAGTTAATAAATGCGAAGGAAATGTCGGGTTCGGGTATGCAAAACGCGTCCAGACGTAGGCGTAGCAAATGCACGCGCCGGATATAATGAGTCTTACACGTTACGATATTAAATTGCATTCGTGGATATGAGAAAGGTGAAAAGAAGAGTAAGTAGAAAATGAGAAGAGCCATCTAGAAACTAGACACCGGATAGGCTACCTGGGTAGGATGTTTCTTCACCGAAGCGTGCGAAGGTGATCACGCCCTGAACTCCAAGAAACTCTGAAATCAGGAGTAAAAGTCATGGTGGAAATCCTGTGTCAGGTACCTAGTTACAAGGTTCGGGCGTATCTTGCCAAGATCCTTCAACTTGAACGGACGATCCCTCTCGATGTTCGGAAAGTCCAGAAGCGCCAAATCAAGTTCCGCTTTCTTAGCTCGATTCTGAGCAAACCTCCATTTCCAAGTCTCGGACAAACTTGATTTAATTCTACTGAACTGATAAACTATCTTTTCAGATTATTTACATTGCAAATAAGCCTTGAATTGTATTTTGAATCACAAATCACAGACTACACTTTGCAATTAACGAATTATTTTATTCGATTAATACTAGTTTATACATAGTTCAGAGAAAATCTTATCTTTAGAGACGATTAACTTATACACGGAAAAAATTAGTCGCTTAAAATTTAAGTTACTTTCGAAGACTCTTGGACATAGAGTTTTATAAGACGGAGTCGCAGAAAATTTCAGTGACTTTTTATTAAATAGTGTTCAACTTTTTCTACCATTTAAAGAACTTCTTCCGTTATTTAATAAAAAGTTACTGAAATTTACTGCGACTGCGTCTTGTAAAACTCTATGTCCAAGAGTCTTTGAAAGTAACTTAAATTTTAAGCAACTAATTTTTCCGTGTATATGAAGTTTTAGAGAATTTAAATTCTTTAAATTTATAATTTTTTATCATTTCTATTGTTTTTATTTTTAAAGTTACACTGTTAGAAATGTTCGTAAATTTACAAAATTTTTATGTTACAAAGAGGTAACGTAAAATTTTCTGCATTTTTTTATTTTTAATATTATGAAACTCAACTGAATTTTCATAAAATGTATCTTAAAACTACTACACGGAAAAGAATAGTAGAGTCAAGTTTATCAAACTGTTCAAGAATTGAATTTTATGAATAAAATGCAGAACTTTCAATGATTTTTTCTGAATGTTTCGCATTTCATCCTGAAAAGTTCTGTAAATTTTCTAGAACTCTGTTTCGTAAATGCTTGTATCCCTAACTTCTAAACAGTTTTATAAACTTTACTAAACTATTTTTTTCCGTGTGAACTCTAACAAAATTTTTATAAAATTTATCATAAAACTACGAAACTGTATCAGAATTTTTATAAAATTTATCATACACGGAGAAAATTTTTATATCAATTTTTACTATAGTATTTTTCAATTTAGGGCAAAACGTATCACTTTGAGAATTTTTGTTAATAAAAATACTAAACTTTATAATAATTATATGAAACTTCAGCATAATTCATAGCAAATTTTTACTATAGTTTATGCTAATGTTTCATATCATTATTATAAAGTTTAGTATTTTTACAAACAAAAATTTTCAAAGTGATACGTTTTTCCCTAAATTGAAAAATACTATAGTAAAAATTGATATAAAGGGTTTCTCCGTGTAATACTACGAAACTGTAACAGAATTTTTATAAAATTTATCATAAAATTACGAAACCGTAACAAAATTTTCAGTTACATGTAACTGCATAAAACTTCAGTTAGCCAAAACGTAAAATTATTTCCGTTATAAGTTTCAGAATTTCCAGATACAAGTATCAGAATATTCAACACCTTGTAAATGAAAATTAAGACATTGTTTCTTAAATTTACTAAAAAGTAACTAAATTTTCTGAATTTCCATCTTAATTTTACGAAACTGTAACTGAATAAAACTCCAGTCACGTGTTTCGGGAAATTACGGTAGAAATTTCTAACAGTGTAGATGGTATCAAAATATTTGGTTTTTAAATCGTAATAATTTTGCTTCTTCAGGCGTTCTTGATATTTTTTTTTTACGATTAATAATTCGTCATATGCACAATAATTATTATATTACTTTATATTCTTCAAAACTTTAAATAGTAGTAAGTTTTTTTTACTGTCAAATCTGAAATCGTTCTACAATTAAAAAAGCGAGAAATAAAAAATACATTTAAATCATTAACTTCCTAATTATTTTTAAATTATTTAATGTACTAAATTAACACCTTTTTCCAACTAGAGGGTTTTGAAACCTGCAATCTCGTTACCCGTGTACTGAGTTTCCGGTGGAATCTAGTCAAAGTTAATACACGAAAAGGTAAAAGCGTTTGTTCAAACACGTTCTACGTCATTTAGATGGAAGCAATGTGTTGAAATGAGTTGTGGACCGAGTGTGAGAAGGGGTATAATTTCCGCTTGACATTTCGACCCTTTATGCTTCAAGAAACAGACTGTTCGCAAATTAACGTGCACCACTGTTTCATTAGGTCGCGACTTTCTCCCTTGACTCTTTTTTTCAAAAGAACTACGAAGCTATAATTCACAGATTCTTATTTCGTATCACAATGTGCAGGAATAAGTAATCCAGGCACGAATCTCTTTTGTTGATTTGTACCTAACAAAAAGAATTCCGAGCGTAAATGATAATAATTGAAAAAGATATGGAAAAGTATGGGATTATACAAAAAAGGAAAGAATTCAAATTAATCGATCCTAATATACTTACAAATTGTTGGTATTATTATACTTAATAGTACGAATTGAGATTTACACTTCTGTCTAATAGTTCCTCTCTTTGATTGGGTGGTTTAGATGAAAACTCGTTATAAACAAAGTTTTCGAATAGTTTTCGAGACACGGAAGTTTCTATCCCGGAAAGGTAATCTTCTTTGAAAACTCAATAACATTCTTCAAAGTCGTGGATAAATGCTGTGGTTGGAAGCTGTGCCAAACAGGTGGGCGAATCAACACCGTGAAAAATTATTTATAGGGATCATGAAGTCAAAAAGAGTCACATTAAACTCGAAATTTGATTTACATTCAAATTATATTTTAAATAGGATTATTTCAGATTCCTTTCTTTAACTTCCCTTTTAAGATTATGCAAAATTTCAAGATTACTTTACAAATGTGGAAATAAATTTGCACTCTCAATTTTTAATTTACAAGTAAATAAACATTTTCTCAAATTATAATACTTTGCACTTTTATAGTTTTTTTACAATTTCAATTTAAAATTGAATATATTTTTGAAGAATTTACTATCATTATTTCTATTACTGACTTATACAAATTTTCTATGTTTTTTACATGTATTTTCACAATTGGTTTTGATTTTAATGGTTTGTTCAAATCCTCAATTGACACTCTACGTAAGAAATAACCTTACTCGGATACTTTTTATGAGGATCATTGAAAGCAATATGCGTTTATAAAATAAAATTCCTAGTACATGAACTTAAAACTATAGAGAAGAATCTATTGATACTTCTCGGGCGTTTGTCTTGGTACTTGGTATCGTTAGTTCATCGCCTTGGTTTTTAGCTGGGTAATGAGACGATGTTCTTGTGCAGTTACACGAGTCTTACATGCAGACACAGCACTTTGAGCAATTCTAGCACCCTCGAGATCTTCTTTCCTCTTATCAAGCATCAAGTCAGATACAGCGCGATCTATTTTTATCTTGTAAAGAAGATTTACTTTGAGGAGAGTTTTCATCCAAGTATAAAAAAACATTCTAGATACATGAGGTTGTAAAATCTAAAATAAAAATTGTGACCTTGATAAAGATTATTTTAAAGTCTCACGACAGAAACATAAAGAAAAAAGAAAATAACGTTCCCTAGTTTATAAAAATCAGGCCATGAGATTTTTCCAAATAATCAAGACCCGAGGAGTTAACGACTTGACGGATCAAATCTGCACCTACTTTTTACTTTGAGATATTTTAGGATATTTCAGTAACTTTAGGGTATTTCAAGGCACTTCAAGATATTGTGTATCTTTAATTGTATTCCAGGGTATTTCACACACTTCAAAATATTGCAAGGTATCTCATTATATTTCAAGGTATTTCGGTATATTTCAAAGTACTTTATGATATTTTAGTGTATTTCTGGATGTTTTACTAACTTAAAAATATTTTAAGATATATCAGGATATTCCAATATAAAGGGTTTCCCAATAGGGGTGATATGATTTTGAATGTCCCTATCGGGCTGATTTGAACTGAAATTTTTGACGTCTGCTGTCAGTTGTGATCAGTAAGGTTTGCCATTTAATCATGAGTAGTTTCACGCTTCCACAACGTTTGGAAATTGTCCAATTATTTTATCAAAATTCGAGAAGTTTTGTCGGTGTTGAAAGAGCATATCGTGCAAAATATGGTCGTCATTCTGCTCCATCCGCGCTCTCAATTCGTCGAATAATCGATAAGTTGGAGAGTGAATTTACTCTATTGGATACTAAGCCTAAAAATCGTATGCGTACCGCACGTTCTACACAGAATATAGCCGCCGTACAGGCCAGTATCGAGGAAAACCGTGAATTGTCCGTGCCACGCCGATCTCAGGAATTGGGCCTGTCCAGGATGACTACCTGGCGTATTTTGCGATTGGATCTTGGCCTGCATCCCTATAAGATGATTCTGGCCCAAGAACTGAAGCCTAATGACCATCGTTTGCGTCGGGAGTTCGCGGATTGGGCTCTGGAATCAATTGAAAATTATCCCAATTTTTATAAAAAAATCATCTTTTCTGATGAGGCGCATTTTTGGCTCAAGTCTCGGGGGACATTTCGCCGATATATTGTTTAAATCATAAATGGCATAGAATATCCAATATAATAAAAAAGATTTCGATCAATTCCGAATGAATATTCAGTGTTTTTTTTTCAATTTCAAAACATATCACCCTTATTGGGAAACCCTTTACTTCAGGATATTTATAAGTACTTTTTGCTATTCCCATGTATTTCAGAATATTTTACATACTTCAAAATATTTGAAGGTACCTTATTATATATTTCAAAGTATTTCAGTATATTTCAAAGTACTTCATGATATTTCAGTGTATTTCTGGTTATTTTACTTGAAATATTCCAAGATACATCATGATATTTCAGGATATATCAAGATACTTCCAGATATTTATAAGTATATTTTGCAATTTTATTGTACTGCAGGATATTTTACTTACATCAACATATTGTAAGGTACCTCATTATATTTCAAAGTTTTTAGTATATTTCAAAATACTTTAGGATATTTCAATGTATTTCTGAATATTTTACTCTCTTAAAAATATTCCAAGGTACATCATGATATTTCAATATAATTCAGGATATATCAAGGTACTTCCGGATATTTATAAGTACTTTTTGCTATTTCAATGTACTTCAGGATATTTCGATATTCTTCTGGATATATCAAGGTATTTTAGGATATTTCAATATAATTCAGTATATTAAAAGGTACTTTAAGATTTCAAATTAATTAGGTGAGTTTGAAATCGACCGGCAATCGAAAGACCTGGACTCGAATCCCAGAGCAGTCGAAAGCGTCTTTTTTTCCACAGAAAGATTTTCAAATTCTTTAAATATTTAAAGTACTTCATAATATTTCAAAGTACTTCAGAACATTTCAAAGTATTTTATGATATTTCAATGTATTTCTGGATATTTTACTTACTTAAAAATATTCCAAAGTCCAGGGTATATCAAGGTACTTTCGGATATTTATAAGTACTCTTTGCTATTTCAATGTATTTCAGGATATTTCGATATACTTCCGGATATATCAAGGTGTTTTAGGATATTTCAATATACTTCAGCACATTTCAAGTTACTTACTGATATTTCAAAGTACTTCAGCATATTTCAAAGTATTTTATGATATTTCAATGTATTTCTGGATATTTTACTTACTTTAAAATATTTTAAGATACATCAGGATATTTCAGGATATTTTACATACTTTAAAATATTCCAACGTACATCAGGATATTTCAATATACTTATGGATATATCTACGTATTTTAAGATATTGCAATATACTTCAGCATGTTTCAAGGTACTTTTTGATATTTTAATGTACTTAAGGATATTTCAGGGTAATTCAAATATTTCGAGGTACTTTAGAATATTTAAATGTACATAGTTCAGGATATTTCAGCACAAAGAAGCAAGCAGAAGTCAATTTTTGATTGTTATTAAAAAATAAGAATTTTAAAGTTCCTCAAAATATTGATATTTTCCCCTTCAAGAGGTATTATCAAGTGCAAAATTATACAAAAATTTCAACGAGCTTATAGCATACATGTCATTTTTATAAACAAACAGTTGACTTTTCCAGTTCCTCGAAGAATAAAGTGTACAATACATGAGTGAAAAATGACTTAAAGATGAGACAGAGATTAATAACTATAATAATTTATTATCCTGACTCACTGAAATGAAACGATCATCGGAATTGGCAATCCTCAATGCTTTGTGACAATTGGTCTTCTTACGAACACGTTCTTATGATATGGTAGAGAACCTAGCCTTCTTTTCTTTCGAAACGTAGATCCATCAAGTCGAGTGCACCTCCTTCCTTCATTATTTCGCCTGAAAGCTGAAGACGATTTCTTTTCATACCTTCCTCTCACAACTGGGTGCGTCTTCGTGCAAGATCGTTCATACCCGAGCACATGGTATTGTGTTGGCTAGGATTCCTCTGAGTGATGCAGCGGATCGTACATGTAACTTTAATGTGCCAAGCAATCCGACCTTGCTTCCTCTTAATGGTGATTTCCTGAGCAGGATGCCCTTGAAATAGACCCAGCAACCATCGACTTCACGATGCTTCAGAAGCGCAGTCTGGGGAACTTTCAACTGCCATTGCTTCCCACGCATTATAGCGAGCAATTCCTTTACACCAAATTCTCAAATGGTATACGAATCATTCCGATATCCAAGATTTCCCAAAGGATTTCCTCGATAAAATGAAAAATATTGTCAAACATTGTTGACGGAATTTAACAGAATCGAATTCTTAAAGGTTGCTCTGCTCGACTCTAAAACTGTAAGGTGCTTACTAATGAATATTCTCAGAAGAATTAGTAAGGTGAGATACGAGGTTTATAAGCTTAGAGATGTCTTCATTAAAATACAATATAAATCTCACGACACGAAAAATCTCCTAAAATAACTTGGA
This sequence comes from Diplolepis rosae, assembly GCA_030998225.1. NCBI lineage: Eukaryota > Metazoa > Arthropoda > Insecta > Hymenoptera > Diplolepididae > Diplolepis > Diplolepis rosae. The sequence continues at coordinate 13,349,380 of JAPYXD010000677.1, forward strand.
GCTTGTCCAAGATGTAGTACTCGATCCTCTGAAATTAGATATTCGTAGAAGAAACAAAGTATAATCACTGATAACTTGAACTGAATTTTAATTCACAAAATTTCGTGCCAAGAATTTAATTTTCAAGCTTAGATTAATCTCTTAACCTATATCACAAATTTTGACTATATAATTATGTTTATCAACATTGAACTCTAATTATTGTTTTTATTTTTCAGGTAAGTTCTATTCAGCTTCTTTCTCAGTTCCAAACGCATTGATAAAAATGGGTGAGTTCTTTTCAAAACTAAATCTATTTACCTGGCATGTGAATTAAACTATTCAATTCAGAATAATTAACAACACCTATTACGACAAAAATCCCTAAAGGGCCAAAGATTTACGGAATCTGGAGTTAAACTTGGAATTTAAAATAGGATTATTATCTGATTAGCTAATCAATTAGTCATTTGATTTATTCCAGAAGTAGTAAAACTTAATTATATTCATCATCGAGTGAAAATAACGTTATTTGAGAGTGAAACGTTATCATAGATAAGGTTAGAAATATCTTAAGGCCTTATGGCAGTCACCAATTATATTCGACCTCTTTATAATTGAAATAATAATTTTAACAGATTTTCCGGATAAGGCAGTAATGCGTTACATTTTTTTGCATTGCTGTCTTCTCCGGGAACTTTATTTAAATTATTATTTTATTAATAAAGTGGTCGTATGTAATTGGTGACGTCAGACCCTACCATACTGCTTTAAGTGAATACTGTCGTAAAAATTAACAAGGACACGTTAAACTCGACGCTTTTACGTACTTTACATTTCTTTACTTACATACGTTTTTGTGACTAACGGCCTTTTCTCTGCCAGTTTTTTTTTATTTTACCCATAAAAAAAACCTATTCAAGAAAAAGCTATGAACTTTTTGAAATTTTTAACTACACTGGAGTCTCGATTTAAGTGATACGTAGAATTTCGATCAGTGATAAGGGGGTCAGTAGCTCAACCTAATATGAAGGAAAATTTAAGTCTTATTTTGTAGGAAAATATTTGAATATGTAATTATTTATATAAAACGAGTTACAGTAAAACCTCATTTATCGGGACGCCCTTGAAATGTAAGCACCTCGTTTATCGGGATTTGGAGGGGCTCCCCACTACCACCTATAGTCTCATGGTGGGTTGCCATGACTCTTGTTGTATGTTGACATTTAGTAATGTTTATGTACATAAGTTGTAATGTATTTGCAAATTGTGTAAATTTATTTGGTTTTTCATGATGGAAAATGAAGATAAAAATACAAACGAAGGTATGTAAAAAAAATTGACATAATAAAACTCCTGCAAATGAAACATCTAGAAACTGTTACTATGTCACTATGCACAAGGAGTGGTGGCTGGAGGAGGAACAAAATGTCCCGATAGATGAGGTTGCGAGATCCCGATAAGTGAAGATCCCGATAAATGAGTGTCCGATAAGTGAGGTTTTACTGTATTTGAAGTTTTATGTATTTTCTTTTGCTTTAAAAATCAACTGCACATAATCTAGACTCAATATTTATAGCTGATGGTTTATTTTACTCTTAAAAAGATTCTCTACAGTTTTATTCGTAGGAGTTTTATTATATAAGTTTTGCACAAGTTTAAATTATTCAAAAGCAATAGTTAATAAACTTTTTTAATAACAACTGGTTATTTTATTTTTAATCAACCTCTCATGAATTGAATCGTGAGAAATCTTTTTGAAAATAAAATAAGACGTTATCCATAGAAATCGAATCAAAATTACAATTTTTATCTCAAGCTATTTTTGTCGATTTTATAAACCTGCCCTGGAACATCCTCAAATTTTTATAAGTCGATACTTCAAGGATTTGCAAAAGCTTCGGCCCTAATTAAAGTTATTATTTAAGAAATAGAAAATTGAAAAAATGTTTTTATATTTTTTTTATTACCCACAAAAATTAAATAGTAACACTTCAAATAATAAGTTAGAACACTCCCAAGCATATTTCACATTTTTTTTTTATTCTGACTGAAAGTTATTCGTACGGACTTGATTACATGTGTTCAAAGACGTTCAAGGACAGTATAGATCTTAAATTGAGACTCCAGTGTACTTAGATGCACGTTTTTCTTCTTAAGGGGTTACACCACTTTGCCCCACCAAAATATTATGCTTTCTCAAGAATATTTATTGAAGTAATAAAACGTTTTTATTTAAATTGAAGTACATTACTGTATAATACATAATAAATGATATTATGCATAAATACATAGCCGTTTTGAAAAATATTCATTTTTAATAAAATAGCATCGATTTAAAGTAAAAGATACGTACTTAGCCCTAAATTTCGTTACATAAAGTTGCATAAAAAATAAAAATGTCAGTTTTTAAAAAAATCCTACGTATTTCATTAGGAAAACATCTAATAATTCCATTGAAAAAATATTTAAGTCGATTGTTTGAAAATTGGCAAAGCTAGAGTGCCCATCGATTTTGAAAATGCAGTTTCGAGAAAAACGCGTTTAAAATTTTCGTTATGGTTTAGTCGTGATTAAAAATGATCGATATCGATTTGTAACTAACGGCATTTTATTTTCGTATATATATAGAGAGTACTTTAAGAGGCAAAAAAAAACTTCCATTTTTTGAAGCGACCAAAGTGGTCTTGTCAGTACTACACCTAGAGAAAAGCTTTATTTAAATTAAAGAAATGGTTTTTTCAACTTCATTTCTTCAATAGAAAGTAAAAGCATCTTTAGAACAAATATAAGCTTATTTGATTTTGAGAAATCACGTCTTTAGCCTTTTTAAAATGAAATAGATTATTTTTTTACCACATTATTTATTTGATTTGCAAGAATATTTTATATTCAAATACAGTACTGGCAAGAACTTTAGATATAATTTATTCAATTTTATTTCCTTAAGGCCATGGCTCAATCGGACCACGTGACTAAATTATAAATTTATTCGTTCATGTGAGATAACTTTTTTAATTTACAAAGTAACTTTCTGAAAATTTGGGAAACGTAACACAAGACAATAAAGCATGTCTCTTATCTTCTTTTTAGTAAAAATTTTGAAAAAAAATTCGAAAACTTATCGAAAATTACAGTTAACTAAAATTGTTTTCAAAGTTTTCACTCAAATGAACTTGAAAGACGTTCTCTATCATGTAATTTGGTCACGTGATATGGTTGATCCATGGCCTTAAACAAAGAACATTTCTTCTTCAAATTGAAGAAAATATTTCTGTGAATCACATTACACGTGTATTATGCGACTGCGCATACATAGATTCCTTTAATTTAAAGAAGAAAAAAAAACAATTCATAAAAATGTTTTTTAAATCAAAGAAACTTCTTTGTGGATGCAGTCTAATGAGAAACATAAGATAGTGCAAGAAGTGCTTCTATATTGAAGATAATCCAAGACTTTAAACTACACTTTGCCAACTTAAGCAACATGATATCTAAGTTACATAGAATGCATCTGAGAAATAGTGGTTATATACCCCAAGGTGCCATCAAGAACTTCACCTGCCGAAGCCCATTATGGTCAGTGGAGAAAATGGATTCCAGCCAAGGGGATAAACACGCGTAAAGATTTTAGATTGAATTCTCGGCGCATCTGGAGGATTGTTGCAAGTGGGTAGAGGTCGCGCGAGTATTATGCAAATTTGCGCGCTCTACACGACTCGCATCGCTTTTAAAGTCACCAACGGCAAAGCGTCGTTGCTTATATATCTACTGAGATATGCAAGAGTCGCGTGTCTCTCTTATCACTAGCTAAGATAGCTTGTATTTTGCATATGCAGCATAATTCAACGCGCAACCCAACCCAATCTGTAAATTCTCTCTCACTCTCCGAGTTTCTCCCGTTTCCTCTTTTGATTTTCGACCGTAAGCTTGAGGCAACAATTTCAAAGCAGCCTATCTTGGTCCAAATCTCTGAGGGAAGAAGAGGGAGGTGGTTTCCGGTGTTAGAAGTACTCGGAGGACATCTTTGGATTAGCCAGATTCCGCTTGAAACCACAACTCCTCCCACGTGGAAAGACAACTTCAAAACTTCGTCATTCAATGATTCACTTCCGTCTAGAACTTTACTCCCCTTTTGCTTTTATCTTCATGTTATTGATTTCCAACTTACGTTATATGTCAGTAATTTTCGGAACATTACTCATGGTCTTTTTGGTAAATTTTGAAATACTCTTCTAGAAACGATTTTCCAAGTTAAGTACGAAACGATGTATAACGTGACGCTTGGAAACGAGAACATAGTGCATAATGCATTCGCGGTTCTCTTGAAACAAAACGTTTGGTTACTTTTACAGAGGTTTGCCATTTCCCTCGTTCTGCTAAAACACCTCCGTTGAGTAAAAAGAAATATACAGGTCATTCCATATCAGATTTACAACTGAAATTATAATATCGACGAAATTTTTTCCTAGCATTCTCTAGAGCAAAATAATCGACATGCATTTTTTTATTTCGAAAAAAAATTTTTTTTTATATGATTTTTTGAAATTTTGAATTTGGTAAAAACGAACAATATTCAATCAATGATTATTCAAAAACTATTCGACGTCGGAAAAATTCCTAATAATAAAAGGTTGCTGATCGTTCAAGCGCAGTAAATGGCTGGTTTTCTCTCTGGGGAAATACCGATCCCTTTTTGGGTTAATTCAAAAATATGCTGACGGTTTTCGATTTTAGAAAATTTAAGAATTTTCAAATCATACGAAACTTGTAAGCATCCATTGTCGTATATTGAATTAGTGTAGGCATCGATGAATAAAATAAAGATCGACGATGCCTTTGCAATTATTTATAAAACCGAGATAGAAAACCCAAAAAGGGATCGGTAATCTGGGGAAAACCAGCAATTTAATCCGACCAGCGCTCTGTCCAAATTCGAATATTTCGGAAACTATGTATCGACCCACTCCTAAAATTTTACACAATACTAAACATTTTTAGTCTGAAAAATCGATAAACTATGTAGTTCGACTTTTAAAAAATCATATTTGTTTATAACATTTGCAAAATTTGCAATTTGAATAACAAGAACATTTTTTTGTTCATATTCTTATGAAAAGTTCATACGATTAACAACCTTTTATTATTAGGAGTTTTTTTCGGAGTCAAATAGTTTTTGAATAATCAGTGATTGAAAATTGTCCGTTTTTTCCAATTTCAAAAAATCATGTCTTGTAAAAAGAATTTTTTTTCCAAATAAAAAAATACGTGCCGATTATTTTGCTCTAGAGAATCTTAGAAAAAATATTCCTCGATATTAAATTTCTAGTTGTAAATCTGATATGGAATGACCCATACATTTAAATTTTTACACCATATCCATGTGTTGCGAGAAATCCGAAAATGTCCTACTTTTTGTTAATGGCAAGCTTAATTTATCATAAAAGTGTCCATATACGAGATTTACTCTCAAAAAAATACTAAACTTAAATGTTTTTTGAAAATGGGTCATGAGGAAGAGGAAAGTTTATTGCTAAGAAACTTATCTCCTAAATATCAAATAGTAAGGGATCCTAGTTGCTCGTTAATCAGCTGTACAGGAAACCAAATTTGTTGAAAGCGTAGAGGTCCCTGGAGGTAAAGCTTCTCATATATGTGACGAAACGTTAAAAGGAAAGTTTACGGGTAGTTTGATTGGCCTTAAATCTTAACGTCATACCCTACAGGTGTTGCAGCTACGTTTACTACCAAGGACTGAATTTCCGGAAACGCTTCTCTACTTAAGGTCGTGTTATAGACGCCAAGCATAGTAATTCTGACTATAGCAGAGAGGAAACTCGGGCAAACTTTACATATAGTTGGGAGGTGGGTTTCTAAGGCCAAAGGTAATGGCAGCTCCAAACCTTCGGGATCGAGTTGCACAATAGAGTGGTAGTCCAAGATTCGATTCAGAACACTCAGCTCAAAAATCAAAAGATAATCTCGTCTCGATTCGACCAAAGCAATTTCTTCAATCGGAAACCAGTTAGTCTACCATCTTTCATCGATCAGCTTCCTCGTAATGGTATAACCACAAACGAAACTCGTACGACACTAACCATTCCTTTATTTTTTCATAATCTACTCACCTTCCTCGATTCTATTCCATTGCTGTTCCATTTCTTGCAAGAATGGAGACATCATGTATATATATATTTATAACCATCTTTCAGTATCTAGGAAAAGTACAGTACCGGTCAGAATTGTGGGACCACCTGTTTTTCGATAATTGCTTAAATTATCCTAATTTGAATTATGTAAGTGAAAAAATTTGTTCTTTTAATTAAATTCAAAGCTATTAAAATTCTTCATAAAATGAGCCCAGCATGAATTCGTTTTGTTAAATTTTGAAGAAGTTATTGCAGAAATAATCAAGATTTCAATGCTTTATTAAATTTTAAATAACTTCCAAAATAATCAACATTTTTTAATGTTCTTGGACTAAATTTAAAGCTAAATTTCTACAAAATCGAACAAAATTCTTAGAATTAATGTGTAATTTTTTTCATAAATAGTTCACGAGGTTGAAGTTCCAATAAAAAAGTTGGAAAAATTCTAATAATGCTTTTGCTAAGAAAAACATTTTTATAAGATACATAAAACATATAATAATGGATTTTGTATTCAATTCCCTTAAAATATATATTCATATGATCTTTATTATGATTTACCTACAGATGAAATGTTTTCGAAATTTCCCTACTTTTTTTGTTACAATTCGAACTCCTTGCATTATGCAAGAAAAAATTTATAGATTTATAATGATAATTTCATGCGATTCCGTAAAATCTTAGCTCTAAAATGAGCCTAAGAACATTAAAAAATGTTGATTGTTTCGAAAGTTATTTGAAATTTAAGAAAATATTGAAATTTGGACTTTTTTTGCTATAACTTCTTCAAAATTTAACGAAACGACTTCATTCCAGACTAATTTTAAAGATAATTTTGATGGCCTTTCGCATTATTAAGAGTACAAATTTCATCACTCACAGAATTGAAATTGAGATAATTTAAGCAATAATCGAAAAACAGGTGGTCCCACAATTCTGACCGGTAGTGTACGTCTCAACTTTTTTTCTTTCTTGTGAAGATGGACAATTGATACCAGTTTTAAACATTGTCTCAAGCTGAATAATTATCTTTCTACCGTTAGGTAAAAAATACTAGTGTAATTTGTTATTTTTTATGTAGATAATTGTGGGTAATAAAGACAAGAGAGGATGAAAGAAAGAAAAAGAAGGAAGGGGTTTTGGAAGATTGCCTTCTTTTTTTTCTTCTTTTTTGTTAGTTTCTCATAATCGTTTATTTTAAGAAATGTTTTTGATCAAAATTTGATCGTTCTTTCAAACCGGGAAATTTGCAAACCGAGCAAGCAACTTGAATGCAGAAGTGTGAAGCAGCCTTAGGCTGCTGTCTACGGCGTGCATTGGAACAGGAGATTTTTTCCTTGTTGACTGTGACAGAGACTTTAATAATTTTCCATTTCGTCTGATTTCGTGATTTCGGTATACCAGGAGAAATTTCATTTCAGAATATTAAGTAAAAAATATTTTAAAACTTTAAAAACCCATTGCATCAACTGTTATTCATTGGAAACTATTTTTTTAATGACCGGGAATTATTTTCGTCGATAAAAACGGTCACCCTGTTTTTTAATATTTTGAAGATTCGAACAGTTTCGAATTCTTGAAATTTTGAATTGTACTGTTGTTTGGACGTTGAGATGAATTTGAGTTTGTAGTGATACGGGTTCGAATTTAGTTTTGAAGTGTAATTTGTGTTGCTAAATTCAAGATAATTTGTAAGAGAACTTGCTGCGATTGAAAACGAACCTCGCCTATCAAACAATATTAATCTAATTATATTAAACTGCTTTTACTACAGAAATTGATACCTGAAAAGAGAGTTTATGAAATTCTTAAATTCCAGTGGCGATGCATTAAGTTTAGAGCATGGATTGATTAAATTTTAATCAAGATGAAATTAAATTACCTTTCTTTTAAAACTTCGAGATTAAAATGAATTTGCTTTGGTTGCCCACAATTAAAATTAATAGATTTGCATATTATGAAACAATTATATAGATTCATATAAAAATTTTATAACTTTTCAATCAAAATATATTAGAGTTAACAAACATTATTAAAATATATACACATGTGTATTAAAATTCAAATAAAAGTTTGTATTTTTTAAGATTAAATTATTTTAAATTTAATATGCGTTACTGAAAAAAACTTCAATTTCATGTAATGGGAGTTTAATACAGAAATTTCTAACAGTGTAGCTCAGGTATTTCAAAATTGATATGCTATTATCCAATTTTTATTCTTTTTTTATGCAAAAAATATTTGAACACTAGAAATCGGTTTAGGTTTTGACTATTTGTTATTTTTACTCGCATCTATATTTTCAGTAACATTTATACACAAATATATTCTAGTTTTTGGCTGAGGCATTTCAAGGTTTACGTACTAAAATTCAATTGTTATTCCTAGAAATTTGTATGTGCTTTATCGACGTTTTCTGTATAATTTTATGTAAAAGTTGTCATGCTTTTAGTATTTTCCACATTTTCAAAGCTTAACCCAAAATAGGGGTCATATGTGCAATATTTTAGCTACTTTTCTTATTATTTTAGAAATAAGGATCACTGATGAGGACTCCGATCAGAGTCGAAACGTTTGAAAGCATGTAACTTTCAGAGTTATCATTTCTCGACCCTAAAGCCGACTATTAACAACATCGTAGGAAATTAAAATGAATCCTTTTGTTGCGTATAAGAATTTTAATTGGAAAGAGTTATTGAGGCTCACTTTATGAAGTCTTACAATTCAAAAAAATTGGGAACGATTGAAAATTGCATTCAAACTTATTCAAATTGGAGAAGTATTTAAAAGATATGAAATACCAAAAAAAATTCTTAAATCGCTAATTAAATTCACCAGGATATGTTTTTTTTCCGGATCGAAAGCTGCTACCACTTTAAAACATTTTCTCCAACTGAATAATTACATATTGGAACATGATTTTTATTTCGTAAGCCATGAGGGGTGATTCTTATATGTAGATTTTTTGATACTGAACACGAATCTGAAAACAGAATTTTCGTATCACATAAGCGTTTCAAGAAATTTGAGACCGGAATAAAACATTTTGCTTGCAACATTTTTCAAAATATACAAATGAAATCTCATATGTTCCTTAACAATTTTCAATTCCAAGCTCTTTAAAACCAGGAGTTTCAGTCGAGTATAACTTTTCAAAAAAAAGGAATTTTAAAAAGCTTTTCATTGAAAATTGTTTAGAAACATAAGATTTAGAAACATAAGATTAATATACAATAAGTGTTTAACAATACACCATAAGCCTAGTTGAAAAAAAAAAATTCAAAATTTTTCAATTATAATGGAAAAAACGGAATATACTTAAAAAATAGCTTTTTTGAAACATTTTCAGTCTTAAATTTCTTGAAAACTTTATGTAATACGAAAATTCTGTTTTTGCATTCGTGTTCAGAATTGAAAAATCTATAAAAATTACCCAGCATGGTCTACTAAATAATTTTTTTTTGTTGCACTGTCTTATCTTAAAAAGAATATCATTAGGAAAAAGATAATATATAGTGTAATTTCTGTAGCCTAATTTAAGATCATTTGTAAGAGATCTCGAAGCAATCGAAAACAACCTCACCTATCAAACAATATCAATTCAATTATATTAAATTACTCTTACTTTAGAAATTGCTACCTGGAAAGAGAGTGAATCACTTCCAACCAAGATGACCTAAGGCTTCTGGTAGTTACTGCATCACTGCAATCTTCACTATAATTATTAAAGTATTAGTCACATCTCAGAAAAATTCTTGCAGCTCTCGGATGCTGGTAATCTGAATAAATTTCCAAGACATTGAGAAACATGTATTATACATCACATTTCTTTGAGGTTTAAACACCTAACCAGAAATCTCAGAAGGATGTTATTGATTTGCAAAGGATCTCTCACAATTAGTAGTCCATCATATATTTAGTAACTTTCAAGGAAATGTTAAGTTACATCTTTCATATCGTTGCAACGAACTTTTTCATTAGCTTCATTATTTATTTATAATGGGAGGAGAAACTTCGAAAAGTAATAATCATTTTTATTGAGTATATTTAACACAAATTCACATTTATTATGAAAGGAAAAATTTAAATACATTAATGATCATTCAATCATTTTCATTTAAAATAAAGGCTATAACCCTTTTATACTTTTAACCCTATGACCCCCGTTGACATAAATATGGGTCAGGGCACACAACTCCTGAACCCGGAGTTTTCGTTCAGATTTTGAAATATGTGTCATTTCAAGATCTATTGAATGACCCATGGTACAGTTCTTTATCTTTCGCGATCGACGATAAATTCGCAAAAAACTGCTGAAAAATAATCATTTTCAGGGCACAGTGTATAAGATACCGTTCAAATTTGGACTTTCTCAAGAATATGATATTGACTAATTTTTTTTACTGGTGATTATTTAAAATTGTGCAAGAAATGACCTGTTTTTTCGAATTTTTTTCTCAAAAAATTGCACTATTGGCTCCGAAGCAAATTTAATGTACTGAAAGTTGATTCCTTCATTCAGAAAAAAAATTTGAATGAAAGAAAATTATTTGTTTGGAAAGCTTTTTTTTATTAAAATAAAAGATTTATTTGAATTAAATAAAATTTGCTTAATTCATACAAAGTATCTTTAAACCAAATAAAAATTTATCCAAAGCAAATAAATTTTTGCCTTAAATCAAAAAAATTATACCTTTGACTATATATTAATGCTATAATTTCTTTGTTTTGAAGAAAAATTGATTTGATTTATACAATTATTTATTTGGCCCAAAGATATTTTGTTTCAATTAAACAAATGTTATTTAATTTAAATAAATCTTTTATTTTTATAAAGAAAAAGCCTTTTTAACAAATTATTTTCTTTCATTCAATCAAATTTTTTTTCTGAATGATATCTTGAAAAAGTTTCAAATTCTGGATTTTTGGTTACCACTTTTGTAATTCCCGCCATTCACTTTTATATTTCACAATTTTTGATAAAAAGGTAGATATCATCATCTATAAATCGTTTTTGTAGCAATAATATTTGAGTGTGACGATTTAACCTCTTAATCTTGAAATGCAATTTTAAGATCCTAATTTTTTTAATATACACTTTTTCTAACGAAACTTATCTTAAATATTTCTTACATAATTTTTACGATATTCCCTTTTTGAATACTTAATAATTTTAATATGCAATAATTCAAAATTCAGTTGCGACTTTATTTTTCATAACATCGTAAATATATTCCATTAACCCATCACTTGAAATATTCAAGAATGTACAAAAAGAGCAGCCACCTTTTGTTTATTGCCTTAACTTCTAACCAAAAAAGTATGTACGAAACCTTTACTTTATTTCTATGAGAATTTTAAACTATTGTGATATTTAAAAAAGTATAAAAATCATAATTAATTAAATTATAAAGTGACGAGCAATTCGAATTTAAAGTACATAAATCGTTTTCTGCCTGATAATTAGCAGTTGTTTGTCACGTGTATCCTCCAATTAATATCACGTCTATTATTAAGTCTAGATTATCCTCTTAATCCTAGTATCTTACGAGAAACAATCTTCTGTTCATTCACCTTAGTATCGGATTCTGCATTAACTGAAAGTGGGAGGGTCAGATACTGGAGAACATGGTAGGGTTAATAAAAACCCGTGTCTATTTCCTCACCCGGGTGAAATTGATGATGCAGAAGGTTGGCTGTTCCGGTTGAGCGTACGCGTGGCATTCCAGAGACGTGCCTCACGAATTCATGAATGAAGTCGTAAAAAAGCGTGGGTCAACTTATACCAGTTGACTCCGATAATTGAGACCGACCGACCAAGTGGGGATCAGAGGGCAAAATGAGGCGGCATTAGCCTGTTAGCCCATTAGTACGAGTCAGCGCCCACTGAAGATAGAAGCGAAAGTTGCATACACCCGCATATTCGCTAATGTTCTATCTCTCTTTTATTCTTCCCTTTTTCGCGTCCGTCACGCCTATCTTCTCTTATGTCTTCTGCTCTCTCATCTCATCTCCACATTCCCCCTACCTTTCTCTCTTCTTCAGATATCACGATCCCTCCGGTCTTCATAGCCTTCACCACGGCCTTCTCGATCGCTGAATTTGTCTCTCCACGTTACTCCCTAACATTGCAGTTCCCATTCAACATCCTCGTCGTCTTTTGTCATGCCTCGTACATTTTCTCTTCATTTCAAAGAGAGCACAAAGATTGCGACGTTTAATTGTCCCTCGAGGTTTACCAGAGATAATTGCTGATAAGACTGATCTCCTTTCATTAAACCCAACTGTTCCGAGGCGTGATTCTGACAGATTAGAGACTCAGAGCTCTCAAATGAGTTTGAGATTCAGTGTAGTTCAAAACGATTTTACTGCTGGATAATAGTTTTATAGTCGAATTATTTACTTTATCAGTTTTACAGTGGATTGCCAAATTATTATACTCACATTGTTTTTGTTAGCCGCGTGAAATCTTCTAATATTGAGAATACGCATATTAAAATTTTTCACTGAAAATAACATATAAAACGTTAAAATTATGCATAAAACGACCTCGAGATGAAGTATTTTTGTCAATTTTTGAAAAATATACTGTGGAAAGAGTTCAAATCTCAAACTTTTCTTGAATTATGATTAATTCCCGAAATAATTGATGTTTTTAGATGTTTTTCGGCTCATTTTTAAGGTAAATTCACGTAGAATGTAAAAGCGTGCAATAAAGTTATAATAATTTTTCCTTAGATTCTTAAACGCTCCAAACTTATAAAAAAGACGTAATAATTGAAAAAATTCCAATACAGAAAAAAGGATTTTAAAAATACATAAAAATGATAACCCACAAGAATTAATTAAACTTGATTGAAAAATGTATTATAATTATTTTTAGTATTTTTCAATATATGATTTTGTAAGTTTGAATTTTTACGCTTTTTTTGTTCTAAGTTTAGACTTTTTACGAGTCTAGGGGAAAATTAGTATAACTTTTTTGGCACGTTTTTTAAATTCTACGTGAATTTACCTTTAAAATAAGTCGAAAAACATCAATTATTTCGGGAATTATTCATAATTTAAGAAAAGTTTGAAATTTGGACTCTTTCCACAAGATATTTCTTAAAAAGTAACAAAACATCTTAAGGTCGTTTTATGCATAATTTTGACGTCTTTCATTTTATTTTCAGGGGAAAATTTTAATGTGTGTATTGTCATTATTAGGAGATTTTATGTGACTGACAAAAAACAAAATAAGTATAATATAATAATTTGGCAACCCACTATAAATACTCGAAAATACGTTTTTAACAATTTACTGAAAGCTATTTAACCTTTGAATCTGTATCAGTCACAGTTATCTAGTAACTTGTGGAGGGTAATTAATCTTCAGTCGAAATTGCACCTGGAAGAAAATATATTTTATTTTTTTGAATTTTTCTGAAGTGTGAGGTAGTTCGAACTGATTTACTCTGTTTTCAGGTAGACATTTTTGTAGCAACAGTAATTTCGTGACGTACATTTTAAAACTTCACCTTTTAAAATTTCGTGAACTGTGATGCATCCTTTAACATGTGGTATGTTACAAATTATTATTTTGCTCAAAAGTTGAGTAAAGTTTCTCGAACTATTGTAATCCGTTTTGATAGATAATACTTGATTGGCAAGGTTTGATTCCTGATGGCGGCGAGTTATCGTACAAATGATCTTGAATTGGGCTGAAAAAATTACTCTATATAGTACCTTTTTTTCTAATGATATTGCTTTTAAGATAATTTATTCAGCTGGAGAAAATGCTTGAGAAAACCTTTGTCTAAATATTCTAAAATTTAGTTAAATCAACTGACATTTTTCTTTGATAGTTTTCCGCACCGCTTCTGAATTGTGAGACTTCATATAGTCGAGCCTCAATGGCTCTTTCCAATTAAAATTCTTATGAAAAGGGATTTATTTTAATGTTGAAGTTTTCAAAGAAAGATTATTTTACACTTCTAGAAAATTCTAATAAATTCATACACTTTTGAATTGAAAAACTTGAAGAAATTTCCAGTGTTTGATAATTTAATGTGATCTTGATTAAAATTGAATTTACCTCTTGATTTATTACCACTGCAATTTAAAAATTTCACAAAACTGATTTATCTTATATTGATCCTACTTTACGAACTTTTTACTATAAATTATTTATAAATCCTCATGTTTAAAAAAATTCTAGTAGGGATTCTAATTTTTAAAGAATTTGAAATCTTTCTGTGGAAAAAAAGACGCTTTCGACTAAAATTTCAAACTCAAATAATTAATTAGGGATCCTAATATTGAAATTATTTAACAACGGAAACTCGAATCCTACTACTATTCTTAGTTTCGTGAGTAATTTTTTCATTTGGGAAAAATAGAGAATGGGGAACCCAGAGACAAAGAAAGAGACGTGAAAGGCTTAGAAAAAGAAAAAGAGGAGTCGGATGTAGAGATGAATAGGCGCCGTAGAGGGAATATAGTGTTTGGAAAGGATCTCTCGAGAAAAGAGAGGAAAGTACTCTAATAATGAGCTATTCAGTTTCTCACGTAAATCGCGAGCAGGTGGGTATATATATATAATATATATATATATATATATAACTTAGCAGACAGGTAGCTTGTAGATCGTCAGGAATCCTCAGAACATTCAGAACAGATTTTGGATCCATCAGAGTCCGGTCGATGAGTATCCTTTAGTAAGTCTAAGTCATAATGCTTTCGTTACTGGCAGCGCATCAGGCTCTATCAAAAATCACCACTTCTAGAAACTAAACCTAATCTTGCTGAAGTTCGCTTAATACCGAAGCTCAATGTCGACGCTGGTATCTTCATCTTCAGTCCATGAGTCTTGAGTCCCATTTCGACGGCACTGTTCGCTCGTAAAGGTGAACTGGATGACGGAGAAAAGTACAGAGAATAGAAAGAAGAAAGGACATTTTTGATCTTCTCAATTGGCGTTTCTCCCGCTGCTGGTGATGCAATTCTTCCATAAATATATGAATCACAGCATCTGCATTCTTGACAAAGTTATGGAAAATAACGAAAAATAGCAATTTTCTTCTATGTTCAATATTCTTTTGAAAGATGCAATAACTAATATATTGAAGACATGGCAATGCCAAAAACACAACGTAATTTGAATCATTTTGCAAATAAATATGTATTAAAGTTATTGTATTTTAGATTTGTGGAGTGGGCGCGGATCTTTACGTTTTGTTTGGAAATTTGTGTGATTTATAAGAAGTTCTTGGAGAATTTCTTTTTGTAAAATATCTACAATTCTGGAAAATTCATAGAGAGAAAGGTTGATCCTCTTAAATTTTTATTAATGTCTCTGCCAGCAAAACTCGGAACTAATTAGGAGCTTTCGAAATACTACCACGAATTGAGGACGATCTCATTAAGGAATAAAAGCGAAATAATGATATCGTGTAGATGGCTTAAAAAATCTCATGTTTTGTTTCTGACATATCACTTACGTCAATAATTTGAATTTTAAAAGTTAAATAGGAGCAGAAGGATAATTTAAAAAAATAAAAAAATGATTCATATGAGTAAACATAGCTTTGAATGTACGAACGATACAAACAACAAAATACCAGTTTCGTTCAACTGGAAACTCGCATAACGTGTCGTTGCGATAGTGAAAAAAACAGAACAAGTTGGTGGTTCGTTTCTTCTTTTTAATTTCGCCACACGGACCGCACTACGTCGTTTATCGCTTCGAGTATAAACGCTTCAGCAAGGCGAAGTATTGTACAATCGAAGAAAAAAGTGCTGTACTTGTGGGTTGAAAGCATTATAAGCCATTTTGCAGAAAAGTATAAGCTATTGCATTCCACTAGATTTACGATGCTCAATCTTCCGAAGCTAAAAGTTCCAAGATTCAATATTTTTTGCTAACACTTCACTTATTCTGCATTTTTTCACTTTCGATAGAATCAGTCAATAAAAGTGCTTACTTATTGCTCAGAATAATATAAATGTCAATTATAAAATTAAGCGAGGAGATAAGCCATCTTTATAAAAATGTCAACATTGTAAAATTTATTTTTAATTAAGCTTTTACTTCTTAGAGCACGTCATGAAAGATTATATCACAACTTTAGGTCAACATTCTTTTGAATTAACCAGAGAAAAACATTGAACTCTCCTATCACCTAAATTAATTATGAAAAGATACTTTGAAGAGATAAAAAAAGTCCTTTTCTAAAAATATTTATGATCATGGCAAATGTAATTTCACAATATATTACTTTATCGAGACACCATTTAAAGAGATCTTAGTGACCACGACCCCTTTCTTGCTTTTTCTAAATGAACGGGTACTTCGTTTGTTACGCAAATTTACTAGTTGTGTCACAAGCTGAGATTGCAAAAGCGTCACGATGGTAGTAGATATAATTATCTCTTAACTTAAGTCATCCTCATTAAAACTTCGACCATATCGAGTCAGGAGATTCCTTAAGTAAATACCTACCGGTTTTCGGATGACCTTGTGCAGAACTAATGTGCATCCGAGTATCAAAGTACGGGTATCACTATCTATGAGGATGAAGAGAAGTGCAAATATCGTAGATGGCACATTGCATTTAGTTTAACTACTAGAATATAGGTATAATTTTGAGACTATCCATTGAAGGAGTAATCATTACGTGTGTTGGAGAGGCTTCAAAGCATGACATAATTGCAACTTGAACAAGAGGCAATTTAGTCAAAATGTATATATATATATATATATGATAGAGTAATATGATTCACTACTATAATGTGATGTAATAGTTTATAGAGTTAAATATTTAAAGTTACAAAAATTAAAAGTAGTTTTCATGTCAAGTATCTTGTAAATTATAATAGAAATTTTAAAACCTAACTAAATTTGCCTAATTTTACTTTTATGCTAAATTTATTTATACTGTTTTTTTCATATGAATTGCAACAATTTTAAATACTTTTAAGTCTAAAAAAGAAATAGTTGATTTTCATTTTTAACTTTAAAAAAAGATGTTGCCGACTTAAATCAAATAAGTTTAGCCGACCCGATCAGGAACATCAGGTAAAATAATTGTTTGAAACATTGTTTACGGGTGTTCAAATATGTACAAATTCAGATAGAATAGTATTATTTACTATTATAGTATGATGTAATAGTTTATAAAGTTGACTGTTCAAAGTTATAAAAATCGAAAGTAGCGTTAATATGAAGTATTTTGTGAATTATAATAGAAATGTTAAAAGATTTACGATATTTTAAGTAAACTTATTTTACAACTGCGAAAAACTTACTGAAATTTTCCTTAAAATCACGAAACTTATCTAAATTCGCCTGAGTTTACTTTTATATTAAATTGATTTATACTGTTTTTTTATTATGAATTGCAACAATTTTAAATACTTTTAAGTTTAATAAAGAAATATTTAATTTTCGTTTTTAATTTAAAAAAAAAGATGTTGCCAACTTCATTCAAATAATTTTAGTCGACCCGGTCAGGAACATCAGGTAAAATAATTGTTTGAAACATTGTTTACGGGCGTTCAAATATGTAAAAATTCAGATAGAGTAGTATTATTAATTATTAGCATTATTATATATATTATTTTTAGTAAGTAGCGTTTATTTGAAGTATCTTGTGAATTATAATAGCAATGAAAAAAATGGTTAGTAAAACCAACTACTTCGGTTTGTAAAATATGCCTCAGCTATTTTATTAGTTAGCACAACAATTTTTTTTGTTGGTGTTACTACCCAAGTTCTAGTTATAACAATGGAGATAGTAACACCAACAAAAAAAAATTGTTGTGCTAACTAATAAAATAGCTGAGGCATATTTTACAAACCAAAGTAGTTGGTTTTACTAACAATTTTTTTCAGTGAGAAATGTTCAAACATTTGCGATATTTGAAGTAAACATATAATTGCGAAAAACTGACTGAAATATCTGAAATTTTCCTTAATTCACGAAACCTATTTAAATTTGAAAAATTTTACTTTTATGCTAAATTAATTTATACTGTTTTGCCTTGATATAAGTATCTATCGCAGAGTTAATTTTCTTATTATAGTCATTCATTATTATTATTATTTTTCCTATAAGAAAATATTATTCATCAATTATTTATCTGATGTTTGTAACTTTTTTTTGCTAGAAATTAAAATGCAAATAATCTATTTCTTTCGTTAGGTTGAATAGCAATACTCAAAAATATTGAAAACCGACATTACTATTAAAAATGCTTTAATTTCATATGAGTTGCAACAATTGTAATTACTTTTAGGTCTAACAAAGAAATACTTGATTTTCAATTTCATTTCTAACTAAAAAAAAGATTTTTCCAACTTAAGTCAAATAATTTTAGCTGATTCGAACAGAAACATCAGGTAAAATAATTGTTTGAAACATTGTTTACGGGCTTCCAAATATCTAAAAATTCAGATTTTCGTATTCCTTCATGTGGAAATAAAAGATTTTCTTTATTCGAAATTTTAAAGCTCCCAATTTTCCAAGCTCGAATTCTCACAGCTTGAAATCAACTTTTCTGTACTTTTAATTCAATTTTTTATGCTCACAAGTTCTAAATAAAAATCGATTTTCATGTGAAGAACATATTCTCTTTACAATTTCTCTAGCTCTTCTGCTGTCCGGTAATGGGAAGAAAGAGGTAGAAAAAGAGTAAAGCTTCTTTTGGTTTCGCTTGACGCTAAAAATCCTACCTGTCTGCTTTTCTTTTTATTTTTTTTTATATCACTGTTCGTGAGTAAGAGAAGGGTGCTCAATGCGCGACTAGGGATGCAAAAGAAATAGTGAAAAGCGAAGGAACATATAGGAACTCTGCAAAGATACATGTATGTGATAATACTAACAGGGATAAATGTTGTATGTGTGAAACAGAAAGAGACGAGGGATCACATATAAGGGTGATAGTACGTCGAAGAGAAAATGGGAATTAATGGGAACGACGTAAAAAGACATACTCTGTTCTGCGTCAAAGCAAAGTGTAGAGAGTCGCTACTTTTATCATCACATCGCTTCATTTATATCCTCAAGTCCTTGTTCTCGGATAAAAAGTGAATAATTATTAACAGAAGTGTGTCATAAAAGCATACTTGTGTAATTTTTCATCGTTTAATTTTTACTAAATAGATCCTTACAGAATTGTAAATGAAGATAAATTTAAAGATCTATTTTAGTTAGAATTTAATGAATTCGAAAAGCATGATTCATAACTCGAAATTAAATTGAAGTGTTCAATATGGATTAAACTTCTAGAATATAAAAACAAAAAGTAAAGTTTTATTCAGTAATTGCTATTTTATTTTGTAATTATAGTACATCTAAAGGAATATACTTCGCAAACGAGAGAAATTGGCTGACCACTCGTGATTCCTCCAAGCACAAAGCCACGTTACCATAGTTGTTTGAAGCTTGAGTTGCTTTGAGATCTCTCCATATCGAAGTGGAATTCGCGAATGGCTGGGTTAGACACACTTTCTGGAACATAACACAAATTTAGAGATACCACGTACCACATAAAAGATAAAAGTTTCCTAACTCGCGTATCATTGTATAAAACAAGAGTTTAGTTGTTTTTTAAACTTTTTCTTAAAATTCCTTTTTCATAGATTAAGAGTTCAAACTAATAGGGTCATTTCGTACAGACATGATCCAATTTGATCATATCAAGCATACAATGGCTCGACTAATGCCATACTTAGGGGGATAGACAATCAAAATTGAAGTTGATGAAGAAATGAGGAATATTTCAAGCAATATCGAACACAAAACGAGGTCACCTTGTCAAACGAAAATACTAGAAGGAAATAAATTATTAATGTAAGATATCTTATTGGGATTCTACAATATAAACTAACCCATCAGATTTATATTAAATTTTTTCAATTATGTGTACATTTCTACATCGTATAAATGAAGAATCGGGTGGAAAAACGACGTAATCCTAAAAATATAGTTTTAATAAAAACAAAAAAAACTTTATAACTTGGGATCTGTGCGATAAAATTTAATGAAATTCTACAGCTTTATTTTAAATACTTTTCTACAAGTTCCAGTATTATTTTATTTGGGGTAGAACTTGTTTATTTGAAATTATGCAGCTTTGAAAAAATAGAGTTACGACCTTTTTACGAATATTGTACTAAAAAAAGTTATTTTTACATAAATTAATCATCCAATAGTTATCTGATTATTTATATATTTTGGTCAATTTATTTACAGCTTCAGTGAGATTTTTACGTGATATTTTAAACAAAGAAAGCTTTTGTGATTTTCTTTAGAATAATTCTGAAAACATTTCACAGTAACATTCTCCAAATATGTAAGGTAAACATACTTTTGAATTGAAAATTTTATTTTCTTAGCATAACACTGAGAAAACAGTTTCTTTGATGTACGGTCAAAGAAAAAATTAGTTTTTTTCTTCTATACTTTATATGCATATAAAAAGTGGCTTATATTTTCATTTCAAATCATAATTCTAATAAGGCCCTAATTCGAGTTACGTCGTTTTTCCACCCGATTCCTCAAATACACACAGATAGAAGATTTGATTGAATGAAAGAAAATAATTTGTTTCAATAACATTTTTTTAATGCAAACAAAATATCTTTGGGCCAAATAAATTTTTCTTCAAAACAAACAAATTGTTGAATTCGTATATGCTCAAAAATATAATTTATTTGATTTAAGGCACAAATTTATTCGATTTGAACAATTTTTTATTTGGCTCAAAGATACTTCTTTTTAATACAAACAAATTTCATTAAATTCAAATAAATATTTTTTCTGCATTTATCTATAAGAAATTACCAATAACTTTGAATAAATTTTTATCTCACTAGCCAACTTATATTCAGATTGTTCTAATCAAAGCACATTATACTGGTTCAATATTGTTCCATGTATATTTGAATATTAATTTATTCATTAGTGCAAGATTAAACCAACGTAATTACACTAAATATGAACCGAGTGTTAGGAATAGTTAAATTTTCTGTAGGTTTATACACACAACAGGAAATCTTTAGAGCGCTTAACACCTCTGAATTTATGTTCTATTACCAAATTCAATTCTCATGTGAGCTGAGGTTAAAAGGGTTATAGCTTTACGACATCACACTGGATGGGTTATTAAAATTCTGTTACGATGTAGCAAGATATGTGAATACTCATATTAAGCGCAGGTCCAATGGAATTTCGTGCTTCTTTCGAAAGCGATCCCTACCAAAAACCCTGTATGGATTACGTTTTAGCTCAAATCGCTAGAACCATAAGTATAAAAGGAATTTCAGGAAAGTGCACGTATACGTAACTTTGTGAACAAAACGTTTTTCCAACCGCTTAGGCTATGCCCTCCAGCGATCCAATAATCTGTCATGCTAATAATAATCTTTTGACTCAACGGAATGTGCCGAAATTTTGGCAGGACGCTGATATTGTATCTTTCCAAATATCTTTTCTGTGGAAAATTCAACATTCTTGAAATATGGGCTGCCTCTCAAGTAAAAAGCTCGAATATTATGGAAGTTTTTTACTTTTATCACAATATCTTTTTTTTAGAATCCTAAATATACACAATTTTCTACTAATCAATATTTAGCTTAGATGGGAGCAGTTTTATGATATAAAGAAACTTCAATATGCCTTTTGCTTTTTTTGATTTGCGGAACTTTAATGTTGTACTTAGAGTACAAACTTGATATGCTCGTTTATGATTTTTAGCGAGCACTTAAAGCTTCCGCGAATATAACTCGTTGCGGAGCGAAAGTGCGCCGCGACACGCAAGAAAGCCTCCCTTCCTTCCACGAAAAGTTAGAAAACAGCTGGTTTCTCTAATAACCCCTCAAGGCTCGACGTAAAATCTTGATAAGAATATTTCCGTTCGATAAACAATGTGTCAGGGTATGCTTTATCTGCGTTCATGGGAAAAACCTTTACAATGTACAGTTCAATTACTTTTACTGTTTTTATTCAGTAACTGGATTGCACTTGAACTCCTCCATTTATTCGAAGCGCGCTGTCATTATAATTTTATGAGTCTCGCAAAATTTAATGCGCAGTATAAATTTACGATATGAATTCATCCCTAGGGTTACTTGCCCTTTGAAACGAGTCGAAAATATATTATTCTTTTCTTTTTTTAGAAGTAGTTTTAGAATTTTCCAAAACTAAAAATAGTTTTAGTATTTTAAACAAAAATTCTATTATGTCCAACACAACTTTTTAATTAAACATGTTTGGTTGATTTTATCAAATATTCTTCTTGAATTCAAATTAGGTGGTTGAGTTCGAAATTTTTGCCATTGCCTACATTATCGGAGGATTATTAATCGAAAGACCGGGGCTCGAATCCTGGCACAGTCGAATGCGTCTCTTTTTCCACAGAAAGATTTCAAATTCTTCTTAATCCCACCAAACATGTTTTTGATGCTCACAAATAATTTTGTTGATCTAACTAAAGCAGTTTTATTGGGTGAATTCAACCAAAAAATACAGTAACACCAATAAAATATTTTGTAAATATGACAAAACTGTTCAACCAAATTTTATTTTTGCCGTACTTTTTTCCATATCGTTTCATCCCAAATTTTACAAAATGATTCGATTCTAATAAATCACAAATCATTTTTCAGAAAAAAGAATCTTCACAACTTTACTGTTCCCAATTTTTAGCAATAAATTCTTTAATATCTGAAACCATTAAAAATCAATTTTCCAAAAAAAATGCTCCTAAACAAATTGCTGAACTTGGTAATAAATTATTAATTTTAGAAAATTGGAAACGGTTAAGTTATAGAGAATCTTTTTCCTGAAAAAATTATCCGTGATTTATTGGAATCACATCATTTTTTTAAATTTGGTATGAAGCGATAAGAAAAAAAGTTCGGCTAAAAATAACATTTTTTAAATGCAATATTTTTTTATGTTTCAAATTTGTTTTTTGGAAAATAATCTTTTCTCTTTCAAATTAGCCCTTGAAAAATAATATTGCTATTCTTGAAAGCAAAATTATCTATTTTTGCCTGAGGTCTACTTTTCGTGGATGAACTACCTTAATACACAGTAATTAACAGAATAACCCTTTTTAGGAAATGTATGAATTGTTTTGTTAATCAGCATAAGAATGAAATTTGGAAGAAAATCTATTTCGAAATAAAGAACAAATTTAGGTAATATATGTTTCTTGCTTAAATAAAATATGTTTTAAAAATAAAATTCAATTCGATTTAGTCGATCTATTTTAATTAACTAGTTTGTTCATTACAGTTTCTTCATTCTCCTTTTCATAAATGTGTGCATGTGAAATTCATAAACTCTTAAAAATTTCATGCATTTAAACGTTACAAAGTATTATAGGCCCATTTATAAAGCAAATCCGGCGATCGATAATCGAATCGGTTTATTGAGGATTCCGATGCATCCTCTCCCATCATCGGGTCTCGCGAGAGATCGATTTGCGCGCCCCTTTTTGAGGTGAGAATTTGCATGAGCATAATACCCATACGCCATTGTGCTTGTGTATGGATTCGTTGGGGTGCGCACACATTTACGAGCATCCAGTGGGAGGCAGAGAACATAATTCAATTAGTCGACATGGTTATACCGACTACATGCATATATTTTAGGAATTTGAACACGATATCGATCTAATACACGCCTCATCCAGTCTTCTATTCACTTTACATTATTGTTTTCAAAATGCGTGCACGGCTGTAATGAAAATCGTAAAAGTGTGTGAATTTCACAAATTTAATGACTCGGAAGTAACATTATGTCATCTGTATCTTCGAATTTATGAAACTCGTATTGTGATTTATTTGACATCAGTGGAAATTGGAACAAAATTTATTTGTAACATTTACGAAAACCGAAATTGAACGGTTTACTTATGCGAGCATTTTATTCATAGAGACCACATTATATATATATATTAAACGGTATTTTTTTTGCGTCGTAACCTTTTTAGTTTACAAAACATCTTTCTAAAAATTAAGAATATACAGCGGAAGACAATAATGAACGTCTGTCAACTTCGTTTTATTGAAAATTTTGGAAATTATATATATATTATATAAATAATTAATATATAATTAATATATAATTAATTATATAAATTATATATTATTTTGGAATATTATCGAATCTAAATGTCAATAACTTGTCCAGTTTTATATTCCCTTAGAAATTTTGTTTCAAAATTTTTACATAGTCAAGAGAAGTTATTTGTGTCTTTTTTACTTTTTCCCAAATTCCAAAAAGTTACTTTTTGAGTTAAAATAGTTATCTTACAGGAATAAAATAATATATGTTTTAGCCACGCCGATTTCGTTCATCGATCAATCGATCACGCGACTTCAAGAGACAATTTGCAAAGTTTAGTTTCTGCAACTTTTTTTCTGGAATAATAATTGATTTTTTCATCGTCATAAGAAGTTACAGAGCCTTTCTTAAAACGCCCCTAATCACATCTAAAAATTTCATCAAGAAATAATAATTATTTTAGAAAAGAAACTGAGTAAATTAAATAGTTGATTAATTCATAAACTGGTTTTGAAGAATTAAAAATGTTGAATTCGCTAGACTTTTTGAATTTCATCTATGTCCATTCCAGATGACGAATTTCAATTTTCATTTACAAGTTAAAAAATAAAAATGAAGATTGTTATTTCAGGGATAAAAAGTTGGTAGACTTGCGACGTGCATTTCCGAAGTCGATATTATTTAACTTATTGGAGATATTATCAGGGCATTCGTTTCCAATACAAGTCGAGAACGTTTGCCGGGAAAGTCTCCAATTTGCCTGACGTAGAGTTCAATGGAGATCGTTTTTTTCACTACCTTCTTCTTTCAATTTTAGTTGATGCCCACCGTTGGCAACCCTCGGCTAAGCTCCCTTTTAGTTTGGTAGCTTGCCAAGTCCACGGTTCTCCCACGAGATTGAACGTACCATACATATCTGACTACATAGTACGAGTCTTTAATGATAAATCAAGACCGCTGAGGAGTACCCAAGTTCTAGATAGATACCTACTTTGTGCCCAGAGGAATTGGTACTTCTATAAACCAGCAACGGCTATTTATCTACCCACAAAAACTTAGATGTAAATCGTTGTGGCTTGAGCACAATCTTCTCAGAACTTCATGTAATTTTCGCACTCCCATCCTGTAAAATCCACTGCCTGATTAATTTAACATAAAGTACGAAGCGTAAATCCATAATCAATAAGTGATTCAAAATTATATTCAAACCTGTATCACTACGAACTTAAATTCATCTTAACGTCCGAACAAAAGTATAATTCAAAGTGTCAAGAATTCTAAACCTTTCCAACTCTCAAAAAACAAAAAACGACCAAATTTGGAAGGAATTTAAGGAACAATTGAAATACTTTTTTTGTATAAATGAGAATGATAAAAATGTGTCTTTCAAGGGCATGTCATAATTAGCAAATTGTATTAATTTAAAATGTTTTCATGTTTTTGTTCAAAATTAATAGAATTTTGTATTAAACGCTTGGGAAATGGCAAAGAAGATAAAAATGGTCGTGGATAGACTACTTTTGGTTTGAAAAATGAAAAAAAGTGCGGTGCATGAATATTCCCCAAATTCTATATTTCCTAAAATTCATTTTACCGAAATTCATGTAACCAAATTACAAATTGCTCTAATTTTTCTATTTCTGATTCATCACATAACCTAATGTTTTTATTTCCAAATAAGTATATGTATCCAAATTTGTATTTCTCCGAATCATCATTTAACATAATTTTTATTTATCTCAATTGTCATTTATCATAAGTTTTATATTTCCGAATTACTATTTCTTTTAATTTCCACATCACCGAATTGTCATCTTACAGAAAAGCCATTTGACCTAAAACACATCCGGCCGAAAAATAACGGTGCGAAATTCAAATGCAGCCAATCGAAATTTTTTATTTAATTTATTATAAATTCTGATTGAGCTGGATTTGAATTTGGCGCTATTATTTTTCGATCGGATGTGTTTTAGGTTAAATGGTTTTAAATTCGGGGAAGTGGAAATTCCTTATTTTTCTCTAATACATTTACCAAATTTTGAGCAACTCGTAGACTAATTTTAAGCAAATGATTTTTTATTTTAAAGCTTATTTTGTATCACACATATTTTGATTGAAAATAGAATTTTTTATTTTCAATATTTCAAATGAATAAATAAAATATACATCTTGTCAAAAAGTGTCCTACTAAGAATTTATAGACCTCATTTAGGCAAATAATTTTCCATCCCAACATTTTTTTTGTATGTGACATGTTTTGTTTAAATAATGGAATTTTTTTATTTCAATCGTATTTTTTAAAAATAAAATGAAAAATATACGTTTTCCCAGAAACTATGTCAGATAAAGTTTGTAGATCTTATTGAAACGAACAATTTTGCAAACTTGAGTTTTTGCATATTTCAAATATTATTCAATATTTAAAGAATTTGAAAATCTTTCTGTGGAAAAAATGACGCTTTCGACTGCGCTGGGATTCGAGCCCAGGTCTTTCGATTGCCGGTCGACTGCTCCCTGGGCTCGAATCCCAGCGCAGTCGAAAGCGTCATTTTTTCCACAGAAAGATTTTCAAATTCTTTAAATATTGAATTTATTTGCATTATTTGCGATATAAGAGTTTGAAATTGTCTACGAGGAAACCTGTCGACAACGTATCCTATCTGATACGCGACTAGTGATCCTCCGATAATGTAGGCAGTGATAAAAATTTCAAACTCAACCAATTAATTTCAAATATTATTGTTAAAAAATTGAATTTTGGTTTTTTAATAGTATTTTTTTAAATTAAAAAGAAAAATATACATCTTTTGAAAAAATGTTGCAGTTCAAACTTGTAGATCTTTATGTAGTAAACAATTTTGTACGATAACTTTTTTTCGTATTTCGTATAATTTAACTGAAAAATGGAATTTACATATTGACTATTATCAAGTTTGAACATACTGTAACTTTCCTAATTTTAGATCAATCGAAAAATGTTATTAGGATAATTAGTAGAGATTTATAAGCACCGTCAGAAACCATATCATATCATATGATGAGAATGTAAAAAATGTCGGTAAAGTAGGAGTCGATATGCAATACATAGCCTTAATGTACTCTGGATTTTTGTAATAAACTGTTGACATCGAATATGAAGCACTCACCGATAATGAAAATAGTAAGCAAGAATAGGTTTAGTATTTTCTGAATATGAAACATTAACCTTTTACTTCTGTTTTTGAAAAACATATTTTTTTAAAAAGCTGACGTGAAGTAACTCGAGAATTTTAACAAAATCGAGGGAATTTAATTACCGTAACAAGATGATATCCTAGTGAACGTGTTTGCAAATCCGCGACTTTTTATTTGTCACCGTTCGTCTCTGCACGTGTTTTAGCACATGTAGCTAGTTATAAAAAGAATCCGAAAGAGCACGCCAACTATATTTATTTCTTTGTTTGATGTCACGCTGGTTGCAACTATTCCCAGCGAAGGATAAAAAGCATCTTAAAAAGAAAAAATTTATCACGTTCTAGGAGTAGATAATAGATTTTCTCTTGGAATAATATTTGAGTTACGTGCACCTATCTTTATGGAACTTGCGTGTAAAGAAGCAACAAGTATTCGAGAGTTGCTGTCGAAGGTAAAGTTGTGTCTTATCTTAAATCTGGTCTTTATATATAAATCAAATGTCACATCGACGTTTCGTGACCCATGTGGCAAATATGGGCAAGAATAATAGAAGAATTACACACTTGCAAAATGGTATTTACCTTAAATAATTGTATAATCAGATAAGTTTTGTAACACAAGATTATTTAAATTCAGACTTTTACTGCCGCATTTTGGACTTTACCGACATTTTTTATTTATAAACTTCTGTCCATGCGAAAAGAGATTTTGAATTTTAGGTCATAAATTAATCAGACTACGTGACTTTGCTAATTAAAATTAAAATTTTTAAGACCGTTCAAAATTTTCTGTGCCAAAGAAGAATGTAAACAAAAGAGCAAAGAATTCCTGGCTTAGAGAAAATCCATTTTCATTAATAATTGTTTAATTACGATATCGAAAAAATGTACTGAAGAGGTTTCAATGTCTTTTAAGCAATAAATCAGAAATATAAAACAATCAAAATTGATAATTCATAGAAAAATTATTTACGTATTATCATAAATTTTAGAGAAATTGCTTGAAATGTTATTGTTAAACTCTAAAATGATTTGAGAGACGTCATGCAACTTTTTTTTTAACATGCAAGAAAGTATATACTTTACTGAGTTTTTCATTCGTCTCGCATAAAATGTCCAAGTTTACGCGCCGACAACATGTCTTTTGAGAGAATTGCGTGTCACACGCCTACCATAACCCACTTCTTCAAAGTTATGGCGTTGTATGTTGAAAAGCAGTCATTGAACAAATCAGGAGATGTTTTGTACTTTTGAGCAATTTTCCTCTTATTACTCAAAAATCTTGGAACCATTTTAAATTTATACAAGCCGACATTTCGGAAAGAAGAACCAAAACGATTTCGTTTTTGAGCTCTAGCATTTCTATAACTATTGATGGATGAAGGTTAAATTTTAAAGAATTAGGAATTGAAAGACTATTTCATGAATAAATGTCCTCTTGCTGAAATCCTGAAAAGCGTTTTATTATGAATTAGGAGGTGCGAAAAAGATATACTTATTTCAAGGGATGTCCATGTTCAAAAGTTACGAGTTACCAGCATATCTACGGTTATGACTCCGTTTTCATATAACCATAACTTTCCGCTCTACGTGCCTCGCATCACATACTTTGATCCATGGAATTGTCTAACACATCGTTGGAGACAATTTGGCTTCAAGAAATTCCGATTTTCTGCGTAATTTTGATATAACACCCTTAAAATCTCTCGTTCTATATGAGAAAATAATGAAACTAGAAAATGAAAACTTAAGGAGGAACAACCCATTGACATAACCGCAAACTAAAGAAGGATTTTTAGAACCACACGCAGAGAAAAGATCAGTAAAATTTACAGGAAGTTCGGTACTTATTTGGACAACATGACTTTTCAGTAATTTTTACCAAAAGATGAGTTCAATTAACAGATTTTCTGTACATTTCACTCAGCGTCCAGTAAAATCTACTGAATACGAAAAAATCCGAGTTAAGTTGATTGTACTGTACGCTAAGTGAATTGTACACAAAATCTGTTGATTGAACTCAACTTCTTGTAAAATTTACTAAAAAAGTCATGTTGTCCAAATAAGTACCTAACTTCCTGTAAATTTTACTGATCTTTTTTCTGCGTGCAGTAAAAATAAAACTAAAACTATTTTTTATTCTCCGTCCACCGAAACTTAGCCTTGTCGGTATCGTTTTGCACGCGGAAAGTTTATTTTCCTGCACTGTGTGATGAAATTTTAAATTCCACGCGCAAAACGACATCGACTCGGCTAACTTTTGGTATACAGGAAACAAAAAATATCGTTCGTATGACGTGCGGAACTTATTTTAACGCGCGAGCATTTTGTAAGAGACAGCGATATATTTATTAGAATGAGTTTAAAAGTCAAATAACTATCATTAGACAAAAAATTTTGACCCAAACTAATTTTATCCAAGAAATATATGACTGCTTCTTTTGGTTTTGACAATGAAAAAAAGTTTTCCGATATATATTGATAAAATTGAACTTTTTTTCAATTTTCAAACCAAATGTAGACTTTCTGCGTGCGTTTTTATATTCTCCACCATTTACCAAATTTTAGAAAGTAAATTTTATATACTTTAGGCACAAACATGTAAAAAACCTGAAATCAAACAAATTTGCTAATCTCCTAAGTTTTACATGCCCAGGAAATTCCAATTTTTTTTCTATTGTTTTTTGAGCCAAATATTTCTTTACTGACCATTTCAACAGATTCGTTTAAAAATGGCTTTGAATTTTGAAAGGCTGTAAGAGGCATTTATGCCATTCCATTGTTAGTATAAAATGCAATTTCCTAACTTATGAAAGCAAATTCCAAATCTGCATCTGAAGATATTATCTCACGATAGAATCGATTCGCAGTAGAAAGTTAATCTTCTTCACAATATACCAGTAAACACTTTCAGTTCGCGCTTTATGTTGCTCTCTATCCTAATTCATACTATTATTTGTGATATGGGCCAACTGAAGTTGCATGCGGTACATAGTGATTGCAACAGATACCAATTCTGATTTGATTATGAAACTCGAAGGGTCTATCCCTAACTTTAAGATTTGAAATCGAATATCTCTGCTACGAAATCGCAATTCTGTTTCGGATTATGTCCATGCAAATATCGTACTATATTGTTGTTAACCGCGTAGTTCACTAAATCCCATAAAGTTTGAACTTTGATCGACTTTCTGGGTTATGGGCTACGTAATACCGTTTAGTTTTTGATCAAATACACCTGAGAGAATATTTGAGTTACCAGAGTCGAAACAATGGTAAATTTGTCTACCATAATAAAGCAAAATGAAACCAATTTACTTGATTAAAAACGAAAATTGCCTAGTAAAAAAGTTTTATTAGTTTTATTAAAGCAAAACAATACTGCGGTAGAGAAAACAATTTTCAAAAAGTATAGCAAAGTTTTTCTTTACTCATTTTTTAATTTTCTTCTCTTTTGTCTGGAACTCGACCTCTGGCACGTGATGTGAAACAATCTTTAAACTTTCCATTGTATCAGTTCAGAAAATTTTCTTCCAATAATTCTTATTTTGGAGAAAATGAACGTCGAA
Source organism: Diplolepis rosae (assembly GCA_030998225.1). Taxonomy (NCBI): domain Eukaryota; kingdom Metazoa; phylum Arthropoda; class Insecta; order Hymenoptera; family Diplolepididae; genus Diplolepis; species Diplolepis rosae. The sequence continues at coordinate 13,380,309 of JAPYXD010000677.1, forward strand.
AATATAAACTTTATGAAAATTTTATTGCAATTAATATATTTTACATCTATATAATTTGGTCTTTTTTTATTACAACCTGTAAATTAAAAAAATTTATGAATATATAAAACATTTTCTTAAACTTGTTTAATTGATGTATTTTATTTTTTATGTTTTAGGTAAGTGTTGACTGAAGTATTCAATTATTAAGAACATTGGTAATTGGGTGAGTCTTTGAAATTAAAATTCTTTTTGTGAAATACGTTCGTATGAAGACTATTTATTAAAAATATAGATACTATAATATCGTGACATGTTTCCGTACATGTTCAATGTTTTATTGACCCACAATAATAATTTTGTAATAGTTAATTTGTGGGAGAGGATTACTCGTTGGAACAGTTTTTGGAACGGTCTGGTTCCTTCACACCTAGGAACTCGCTTAACCATAAGTCTTTCCGCATGTTTATTCTATCTTTTTCTAATATCAATAAGCAAAGGAAAAAAGAAAAAAACAAAAAATACAATAATTATTAAGTTGCATGTCTTAGTTAATAAATATTTAAAGGTTACTATTAAGCTAATTGGCACTGAAGAGGGCCCCCATTTGTGGCCGAAACGTTTGCCTGTTGTATTTTTTATGTGTTCTATCACTTAATTAAAAAAATAAATCCGTATCAAAACTGACCCCATGCCAAATTAACTATTACAAAAATATAGATACTATACATGGAAAAAATCTGTTGAATTTACTGAGACCATAAGTTAAAATAGTAATGAAATACAATTTCTATAAATTTAACATATATTTCAATACAATTCACCGCTTCTTTATAAGCATAACAGATTTTTCGATAAATGCTACAGTTATGTTTACGAAAAAGCGGTAAATTGTACTGGAATATCTCTTAAATTCACAAAAAATTCATACATTATAGATTCACTTAATTTTATATATTTTTCCCATGTTGTCACATTTTTCACTGAATTTTTATCAATATAAATACATTAAATTAAATTTGAGAATATGTGAGATATGAAAATCAGGAAATAGGAAAGTGTAAGTTAAGGGCATGTGATACTTAGGAAATCAGCAAATTTTATTGATTTTAGGTTTCTACATGTTTGTGTCCAAATTACATAAAATTTTGTTTCCAAAATTTCGGAAATGTTAGAGAAGATAAAAACAGACATGGATAGACTGCTTTTGGTTTTGAAATTAAAAAAAAGTTCAGTTTTAGCAAAATATAACTGCACATTTTTTTCATTATCAAAACCAAAAGTTGTCTATTTATGTCCGGTTTTATCTTTTTTAATGTTTCTTAAAAAACAAAATTTCATGTAATTTGGACACAAAGATATAGAAAGTGGACTAAATTTTTTTTTCTTGAATATCACATGCCCTTAAGTGTATTTCTTAGCCGTTTGCTTCGGGAGAATTGAATAATAATACTAAACAAGACAGAACTATCTCTAAATACAATAGTATTATGGTCTCTAGAGTGTATGTAAACAGAAAAAAAAGTCTTGAATTTGTTACGTCTAACAGACGATTTTGACTTAAATTTAGCTACTCCGTGTATAAGCGCATAAGTCTGTCCTTTTCTAATGAATACTTTATATCACATCTAAAAAGAAAGCCATTTTTAGACTTCATTTAAGACTTTTTTTTTCTGTGTAAAAAATGTTTTCACGAAGGAATTTTTTACATTCTCATCATGGATGAGAAGGTATTGGTTTTATGTGAAAAATGACTTTCGAAATTTTCATCAAATCTTTACGTCTTGAGACCCCCTGAGTCAGAAAAAATGGTTTTTACGAAAGTGTCTGTCTGTCTGTCTGTAGGTCGTGTGCGGCATAACTCTCGATAGAATTATCAGATTGAATTGAGCTTTGGCACACTTTATCGGAGCCGAAAAGGTAAGGACAAGTTCGTTAACCAGCCATATCCAATCAAAATTGAGGGATGGAGCACTACTTTTGTGTTTTTGAAAATAATTTTTTGAAACAATCAAAAATTCCAATCCTGGTTTTTGATAGTGCTCATAAATCTCTACAAATTATCCTAATAACATTTTTTGATTAAATCAAAATTAGAAATGTTACAGCATATTCAAATTCGAAAAAAGTCAATATCAAAATTCCACTTTCCAGTTAAATTATACGAGATACGAAAAAACGTTATGATACAATATTATTGAATACATAAAGACATACAAATTTGAATTATAACATTTTTTCATAAGATGCATATTTTTCTTTTTAATTAAAAAAAAAACTATTGAAAATCCAAAATTCAATTTTTTAACAATAATATTGGAAATACCAAAAAAACGTAAGAATACAAAGTTGTTCGTTTCAAAAAGATCTACAAATTTTGTCTGACACAGTTTCTGATAAAAGATATATTTTTCGTTTTAATTCCAAAAAATACGTTTAAAATTTAAAAAATCCATTTTTTAGACAAAATATGTGAGATACAAAAAAAACGTTTATCTGGAAAATTGTTTGCCTAAATGAGGTCTACAAATTCTGATAAAGAAATTTCGGGACAGGATGTATATTTTATGTTTTGATTTTTAATATTGAAAAAATTCGATTTTTTTCACCAAAATATGTGAGATACGAAATAAGCGTTGTTCTGCGAAATCGTTTCCTTAAATAAAGTCTACGATTGTTTTTCCTTTTTAGATATGTGGAAGAAAGTAAATTCTTTTAATCATGTAATTTATTAAAAAGTTATACTGAAATGTATACAGAAAATCGAGCGCGAAGCGCGAGTGTCATGATGAGAATGTGTTCCTTAAGGCCGATAGAGCCTTAAGTAAATTGAATTTCCTGTTTCACTTAAACTCAAAAACAAATTTAGCGCCTTTGAGAAAATGTGTAATTCACATCATCTGTAATATTATTATAAAATTGGTTTGAGCTTCAGTATCAAAATATAAGAAATAAACTTAAATGTATGCGAAGAGCACAAGACCGAGCGCGAAGCGCGCGATGAGAATGTGCCCGCGAAGCGGGCAGATTTATTTTGTTGCATTTGAACGCCCTGCTTCTTAGAGAGGACGGGGCTTGCCTTATATTGAAAGGTAATAGAAGAAAACACCGTGTGTGCGTATATGAAAAGTAATGTGAGCGTACCTAAATTGAGTGCTTTGTATTTAAGTAGATGATAGCCGAGTATATCCGCCGCGCAAAGCATCATCCTCCGTAAGGAGGTAATAGCAGCGGGAAAATCGTTGCCGTCGGACATAAAACGAACTCAAGGCCCGTTAAAATTTGTGAGCCAAGTGAAATTCATCGCGGAAGCGTCGCCATTTAACGGAAAACTATATTGTTATTGCTCGATTTTCTAAAGAACTATAAAGAGCCTCTGGCGAGCGCGAAAAGGAGTTCGAATCTCGCCACGCGAATTACCTACCAGGTTTACTCTTTCTAACAACCATGAAAAGCCAGCAAGGATGGAAATGGGGAAGGAAAACTTTAACACGTTTCTCGTACATGCTTTTCATATTGTATGACGGCAGAGGAGAAACGAAATACTTTTGCTTGACCGCGTTTAAGGTATTAAGAAGAAACTTTAAAAAGATTTCCAACATTTTATATTATGTTTATAAGACTTTCCAGTTCATCACTTTATCTGTAATTCTCAAACCCATTTGCATCACTGAATAAATTATTCATACTATTTTTTATAATTTTCCAAGTATAATTAAATTTAGATGCATTTTTCAATTCTTAAGGGGATCCGCCACCTTTAATATTTTTATTTTTTTAGTTTAGACCTTCCATATAATTTTTTATTTGTTTAGTACCTTTATTTAGAAAGGTTTTGGTTTTTTTTAATTCCAGCACCTTTATGGTTTTTTTAAACTGAGAATTTCGAGTTTTTTGGGCATTTTTTTGACATTTTTTGACTTTGAATAACTTTTTAATTTTTTAACCAATTGTCATGATTCTTTTTTTATTTTGTTTCTTACAATGTGTAGGAACTTTTTAGCTACGGAAAATAAGGTAAGATGACTAAAAAAAAAGTTAAAAATTAAATTAAAAAAATTAAATATAAATATTTCAAAATATAAAAAAAAATTTGTAGTTATTTTTTTAGATAGAGTAGAGATATCCGAAAATATTGATAATATAAGAAAGAATAAGTGATTAAAATTTCAAAGACCTGTGTTTAACTTTAGATTTTAATCAAACATACTTTCTAAATCTATAATAGTGAAAACTAAGCCACTCATTCATTTTAGTGAAATATTTTACTAAATATTAGTCATTTTCTACTAATTCTATTACTAGTTATAAAGTGTTTGTTAAGTTATTAGTAGAAAAATGAATAATAAATAGTAGAAATTTTTACTTTATTTAATTGGTGGCTCACTTTTCATTATTTCAGATTTAGAGAGATATGTTGCAACAAACACGGAAAATCGCAAATTGCGGAAAACGGAGTTTAAAGTAAAGTCTTGTTGTGAAGCTTTAATACTGTGTTACTAAACCATATTTGTATATACATAAAGGCAATATATATATTGTGTTTTTGTAGGAATACATTACCTTTTATATACTATTTTCCATATAATTCAGAAATATTAGTAAATAAATAAACAAACTATTTTCTGTAAAAACTAATTTTCGCTAAAAACGTGTTATTCGTAAATCGTAGTAGCTTTTAATTCTATTTATTTTTCCAAAAAAATCACATTGCCCCGAAAATTTACACACATGCTCAGAAAAGTATAGAGAATCAAAAAATTAATTTTTTGGAAAATATCAAAATCATCAAAAATATACCAATTAAAGGTGGCGGATCCCCTTAAGTATTTTGCTATTCTACTCGACGATACTTCTTACTCTTTTAATTAATAATTCATCTGATCTAGAGATATGCCAACATTTATTGTTGAAGGTCTCTCACTTTTTCATCTTACAAGTGTTCAAATTGGCTTCTTTATAAATTATTTTAATTTCAAGGCAAAAATAAATTAATGTTCTTGATTAATATCTTAGATGTTATACACAGTGAGTTTGGCTGTTATGAACAAATTTTTTTGTTGATGGAATAATTTGATAGATTGGTTTTAGTATTTACGTATGTAAAAGAAAAAAGTTTGCTTAAATTAGACACTTTTTTCTGGGTTGAATAAATTCTAGCTATAACAAGCACTAGTTGAAGGCTAATTCTTAATTTTATAAAATGATATTGCAAAAAACGTGAAAGCAATACCTATCTTGATTCAGTGAAGTTTAATAATTTTTACATGTTTCAATTAAATAAAATAACTTCATAAAGCGACCTCTTCCAGACCAAATTATTATTATAAATGAGTTATTCATTGAGAGAAAAAAGAACAACGTTTCGACAAAAAATCTGAAGTTTCCTTATCAGTTTATTAAAATCTTCTATGTAGGAAGGAAGGAATCCTTTTTCTTCAATAGAAAACCTTGGTTGAATATAGAATTTTTAATCCTTGTTTTCTGTTTTCTATGAAATATTTTTTGAAGACACATAATTTTTCACCAACTCACTGTAAGAGGTTATGTTTATATTATCCCCGCAGTCTCTTATTTAGAATTTTACAATTTTTATATCAAGATCGATCCTATCTTTAAAATTACCCCAAAAATGTTCAAGTAATGATTACTTTAATCTTTTTAACATTTTTCAAAAAGTTTAAATTTCACGACGTTCTGAAAAAATTTTATAAAAATAACATTTTGCCTTTAACTTGGGCTCATTAGACACAGAATTTTATCAACTTTCTTGCTATTATAGAAAAATAGATTGGTTGAATATTAAAAAAATGAAAAAATTCAAAAACATTTTTTAAAAAACCACCTATCTTATAATAATACTTGACACCCAAATGACTTTCCTCATACTGAACATCTATAATTTAAATCACTATAATAATTAACAAGAAAAATTTACATTATTTATCTTAATTTATTTATACGTTTAATTAAAAAAACTTACCTGCCTAGAATAAATTTTTATTCAAATTTTATATTATCTACCTCAGTTTTATAATTTTCAAAGAAATACTTGAAGGCTCCCGTAGAGTGTGAACCCTATTTAAGAAATATGATTTATTTCTGTAAATCAGTCTTCCGCGTATAATTTTTTGCCAGCTCTTGTTAGGGAATTTGCATACATAATTTCGTTTACATAATTCGCAAGAACTCAGACTGACGCTTCCCACGTCTTTGGGTCAGTTTAATTCCCCTCTTTCTCCCACTTTTCCATAACCATCTACTCAGTAATCTCCAGAAACTGTAGCAGGAGTAAAATTCGGACTTTGTTATTCCAAGAAGTGGAGAAGCCGGTTCTTGGGTCAGTCTCCTAATTTGCGATACTACACCGGAGGCTTTGCCTTATTCTCTTTTCAACCATTTTTTCCTTTTTTCCTTCATTCTCAGTAATACCTACTCTTTCGTTTATTATCAAGTTCGAGGGAAACATTTGGTCATCAAACAGCCTACGCAATTTTTTCTGACGGGATTTATTCCACCCACCTGTGTCCCTTTTAGATAGTCATGTATGTAAACTAAGTCTTAACAGAAGCGGCACCACTTTAAGACACTAATCCTCTTCATTTTTCTTTTTGCTGCTATTATTTTTTATTCTTTTAGAATCCTTCTTGCTCTTTTTATTGGCAGGTCTTTCACGATATATCTTTCACTCATGAATTCTTCGAAGTTCTAATCGTATTCGCACTCTGTGTTTGGCGAATCGTCGCTTTCTTTGATCGTAATGATATATTTGATTATGAAATGTCGGGGAGATTACAATAGATAAGAATATTTTCAAAAGGGTTTATATATTTTAGAGAAGAGAAATAAATTAAGGATTTTGTACTAAGGTGAAGTTTACATGTTTGAATAACTATTTCTATATCAAATTTAGCAGTTAACTTTAAAATATTGGACAAATTTTTATGTAACTGATTTTTTTTTAAGGGGACTGGGTTGGCCAAAATCGTTAAAGATATCGATTTTTTTTTAATGGCTAATTTTATTTTTTCACTTAGATGGTTGAGTTCGAAATTTTTCCCACTGCCTACATTATCGGAAGATAATATAACCATTTTTTTTTTCAAATGACCCCTGGGACTCAAACGATTAGTAACCCTCAGGTTTAAGGTCATAGATTAATCAGACCACGTGACCAAATCCCTGTTAATGTTCAATGTTGTTGCAAAAATTTAGGAAATTTAAAAGAAGATAAAAACGGAAGTAGATAAACTATTTTTGGTTTTGATGAAGACAAAAATTTTCCGATATATTTTGCTAAAATTAAACTGTTTTTAATTTTGAAACCAAACGTAGTCTATCTACGTCCGTTTTTATCTTCCCTAACATTTGCGAAATTTTGGAAACAAAATTTTGTGCATTTTGGGGACATAGATGTTGAAACTTAAAATCAATGAAATTGTCTAATTTCTTATCACATGCCCTTAAGAACGTCTCTCAACTTCGTTTGAGTGAAAATTTTGCAAAAGTTTTTACAGTTGATCGTAATTATTAAATTAAAAGGAAGTTAAAAGACGTGTTTTATTATCTTTTGTTACGTTTCTCAAATTCTCAAAAAGATGTTCTATAAATTGAAAAAGTTATCTAACATGAACGAATTAATGTATAATTTAGTCACGTGGTCCGATTTTTCTGTGGCTTTAAAATAATTTTTCTGACGTTTAATAATGTATGTGTGTCTGTGTATTTTAATATCGTCCTTCACGAAACGTCGAGTCATCTTGAATAAGTATTTTAATGAATCTCTCTCATACCCACATGCGTTCACCCTTTTCTACATGATGATGTGTGTATTTTAAACACACACTTTACACGTGGAATGTTTCGTACTAGAAAATGTGAGCACATACATGTTTTTTGATAAGTTCACACCCTCTAGATGTCATGCAATAAACGTCCACTGTAAATACACCCTTAGTTTCTCGCTCCCTGCAAGCAGGCGATATTCTGCTTTACTCAAGTCTTTCTTTCTTCTTCACTCCTGTTTTGACATCATAGGCGCCAACTTTAAAGAAACCAAGTTTTACGAAAATATCCCCATAATTCACTTGAAATAAGGAGCTATGAAATTTGGTTCTGTAGTATGAAAACAATTCATCTTTCCAACGCATTCTCTTTGAAAAAATGTATTTGCATTCTTAAAGTGGTTCTTTCTTGGTAAAAGTTACATTTTCAGATTCTCACTCACTTAGGGTTGTACCATCTTACATTATTTGTAAATTGGTCCAAGAAAGAATAATTACTTTTAAGGCCATGCATCAATCAGACCACGTGACTAAAACACGGAGAAAAGAAATCTGCTACATTTACTAAGTCCATAAGTTACGATAATAACAGCATAAAATTTCTGTAAATTAAACAGATATTTCAGTAAAATTCACCGTTTTTTTTGTAAATATGATATATTCTTCGATAAATATTACATGAATGCCGGTTCAATTAAGATTTTAAAAAAATTCCTTATTTTGTGAATTTAAGAGGCATTTCTTTATTATTTATTAATAAATCTGTTATTTTTACAAGAAAAGCGCTAAACAATATTAAAATATCTGTTGAATTTACAGAAATTTCATATGCTGTCACTGTTTTAAATTATGGACACAATAAATACCTACAATAGATTTTTTCTTTGTGAAGGTATATTAATTTCTTGCTTTAAGATAGCTTTTCTACTTTACAAAATACCTTTCTGAAAATTTAGGAAACATAATAAATAACAACATTCTCAACATGACCTATGATCAAATTTTCTCATCAATATATTAACAAATGACAGAGATCTCGTGAGATTAGTTTTTTTCTGACAGAAATTGGTTTACACAAACTGAAATGCCGGTAAAGTAGGAATCTAGTCACATGTTTCGGTTGGTCCATGGTCTTAAGTCTATAGATGTAAACTATTTTATATCCTCAGGGCCACCTTTTTGAAAGCTTTTTTCTCTCCCCTGTTTGCTTCTTCCACTTATGCCTTTGTGCACGTTTTATTATACGCATGTGCCGCAAAGCGACCACGACCAAAAGACCTCCCGCGATTTATTTTCGCTCAAACAAGTTTGACAAGCGTGTAGATGCGCACGAATATGGGGACGATTTCAGCTGAGTGTAGATATTACACCGTGAATAATAAATACAGCCGGTATAGCGATAAAGCCTTGCCACATGTTATTACTATATTACACGAGAGCGTAGCGACGGCAGAGGCGTTCCAAGTCCAACTCTGCTCGAGGGTGCAGCGTGCGAGCCTTCCAGGTTCTATACCCACTTCCTATCTTTCTCTTCTCCTGCAAGCGCGTGTCCTATACCTGTGTGTATGTGAATTTCAATCACGCAACTTTGCGTGCAAAACTTCTTACCCCGTTCATTTTTCATTACTTTCCGAGAATCCCACCTTAATGCGAACAGTAACGTATAAACCATCAAGGTTGTCAAATCCTTTTATCTCTTTTAGATAGGATTGTGTGCGGGTCATTAAGAGATTTTAGCTTTTTCAAAGAGAGGTCATGATTCAAGAAGAACTTGGTATTTTTTCTTTTACTACTTCAGAAGATTAATTGTAGTTCACTCTGATTTTATTTTGGCAATATCTTCTGAATTTAGTATACTTTTCTTAAAAGGAGTCATCAGTGTTATTGGCATAATTTTGTCCAATTTTTACATGTTTGTGCCCAAAATACATAAAATTTGAGGAATGGTAGAAAAGATGAAAACTGACGTAGATAGACTACTTTTGGTTTTGACAATGAAAAAAAATTTCGATATATTTAACTAAAATTGAATTTTTTTTCAATTGCGAAACAAAAAATAATCCTATCTACGTCCGTTTTGTTTTTAAAATTTGGGAAATTGTAGAGAAGATAGAAACGGACATGAATAGACTACTTTTGGTTTAGATAATGAAAAAAATGTCCGTTTCTATCTTCTCTACAATTTCCAAATTTTGGGAACAAATTTTTATATACTTTTTGAACATAAACATGTAGAAATATAAAATCAATAAAATTTGCTAATTTTGGAAATATCACATGCAAAATATTTTTCATATATTACAATGACAAATGCACATGACAAGTAAATAACAGAGACTGAATATATCAATAAGTCCGAAAATTGTTGATTTGAAGGATATTTACCATTTTATTTACGCCCCTGAGTTCGTCCTTGCCTGATGCTTTTCTCTCCACCCTGAATGTTTCAAACCTCCCACGCTATTACTTTGTACTTGTAATCTACGTTACACAGGCATTTTAATTTCTAGGCAAAACTGTCTCATATTATTTTCACTATTCACATGCGCAAATCGCTTATGATGGACTTTATTTAACCCGCAGCAGTGAGTTATAGCATATTTTCACCACCTCTTGTGCTGCATGAGGTTCACGCAAACTTTTGCGCACAGATGACTGCTTTTCCGAACTGGATTACACTTAAATCGCGCGATTTCACTTGGAAAGCGCTAAAATTCTATATCCAATGACCTCAAACTTCGATTTGTGCAACTAACAAAACTTCCTCTCGCCAGAAATGAATAAAAGAAATTTCGGAAGCGTTAAATATATATATATATATATGGTATATTATATCTATGATGAAGAGTGCAAGTAGTATTGACTCTTAACTTTGAAAAATAAAAATTTGCACATTGTTGGAAAATTGGCTTTAGTGTCGATAATAAATTGATGAAATTGAATTAAGGCCGTGGATCAACGTGAACAAATTCCTGTAAAAGTTCGTGTAAGATAACTTTTTTATTTTACAAAATGTCTTCCTGGAAATTTGCAGATTACAACAGAAAACGATAAAGAACTTCTGTCAACTTCGTTTGTGTAAAAATTTTGCAAAAAATTTTACACTTGACTGTGATTGTCGATAAGTTTTCAAAATTTTCACTAAAAAAGGAATTTAACAGGCGTGCTTTATTGTCTTTTGTAACGTTTTCCAAATTTTCAGAAAGACACTTTGTAAATTAAAAAATTTATCTTATATGAACGAATAAATGTATAATTTAGTCACGTGGTCCGATTTTTCCATGACCTTAATCAGACGTTTTAGCACAGAACGGAGCACTCATCAGTGTTTTTTACTAAAATCTAAAAAATTCAGAAACAGTAGGGTTGCTGAATTGACATTTTATAATATTTACGTTCTCATTACGAAAATATACATCACAATATAATTAATGATAATATTGTTTAAACTACTATAATATCGTTGTTCACCGGGAAAGAATTTCAAACATATAGAAACTGTTCATTTGTAGATTTAATTTTTGGGTAAACTCTTGGCATATAATCTGGCAAGATGTTTAAAAAGGATGCAATTTTTATTAATGGCGATTTATTTTTTGGGTAAAAAGATTCTCTACAGTTCTATTACACCAAATTTAACAAATAAATTATTCTGATAATAAAAAAATTAAATTAAATTAACCAACAAATGTTTTTTATACACAAATAAAGATATTTGTTAAGGCCATGTCTTAATTGAGTCATGTGACTAATTGATCATTTATTTTTCGTCCACAGACCTTTTTGTATATATATGGATGGAAATTAAAAAAAAGTCGAAGAAATTAAATATGAAGAATTTTTTTATCGTCCGTCGCATATCCACACGAAATGAGATATAGATTTGAAGCTTAAATAAATAATGTATATTTAAAGAATTTGATATCTTTCGGAAAAAATTAGAGAAATAATATAAAAGGCAGTAAAGAAGGTTTATTTGTTCCTAAATATTTATAAATGTGAAGAAAAACATTCCCAATAAATAAAAAGATTACCCAAAGTTTCATTGTGATATTTTCATTACAAAAAAAATGTTATCTGGACGAAATAAAATTGATTACTTGGAGACGTGACTTAAGTAAGACATAGTCTTAATCAATATTTCTTTTATTTTTTCCTTGAGTATTATGAAGTCGAAGCAAACCTCTTTATCTACAAAAGGAGCCATCTTCTCACGAATCCTCCACAAATTCAAGAACATGTTTTCTATTTTCGTACAAAAGTCTAGGAGTGATTTATAATTCTTCTAAGAGTAGCTTGACTAAGCTTTGATCTGAGAAATCTATAAGCTTACTGTGATAAAAGATTACGACTTTTGCTATTTTCTTTTCAAGAAACTTTGCAGCGAACTTTTAATATTTTATTTGTAACCTTCTTCGAAAACTTTTAACCTTAATTTATAAAGATCCCATAAATTGAAATGTTTGATTCAAAATCATATTGGAAACAAGATCAATTTTTAATTAATTTCTGGTAGTTTTCTCCAGTATAAATATTTTGAAGACATCAATTTTCCTCTGACTTAAAAACTGATGATCTGTTTACTTCTGTTTTTACGAAACTTCTTTTCTTTATTACTTTTGAATGAAAAACAGTGGGTTTTAAGCCACTAACTTTTTCAAATCTCTTGAAATACGCCATTTGTTACGCTTCTGTCGAACACAGTACGGCGAATCAAATTGCGTAGGGAAGTGGAAAGCGAAGTAACAGCTAAAAAAAGTATACAAAAAATCGACTCATCTGGACTTGATTTTCGACCCAAATTGCTTTTCAACCTGGAACCATTTTACTTTGATTTCCCTTCTTCGAATTCACTCCTTTTAGAGCAAATATGCGTTTTAATCAATTATTTGAAGAACTGATGTAATAATTAGGCCTCAGTAAAAATAGATAATTTTACCTTTAAGAATAGCAATATTATTATTGAAGAGATTATTTAAAAAAGAAAATATTATTTTCCATGAAAAAAATTTGAATCACGGAAAAATAATTTGTTGTCTGCCGTACACCGAAAGTTAGCCTTGTAGGTGTCATTTTACATGCGGAAAGTTTATTTTCCTGCATTAGTGCGGTAATATTTTTAGTGTGCGGAAAATTAAAACAAACTTTAAAATTTTACCGCACTAGTTCCTTCGTGTCACCTCGGACCTCGTCGCGACTCGATCTTGCGTTAAAATACGCCTTTCCGCACTTGTTACGAAATATACTATTATGCATACACTTTATTCTTGCCCGAACTTTTTTCTTATCGCTTCGAGTGAAATTTTCAAAAATAATGCGATTCTAATAAATCACGGATCATTGTTTCAAGGAAAAGATTCTCTACAAGTTGACCTTTTCCAATTTTTGAAAATTAAACAATTATTATTAAATTCAGCAATTTTTTTATAAAAATGTTGTTTTGGAAAATTGTTTTATAATGGTTTCAGCTGTTAGAGAATTTATTTTCAAAAATTAAAAACAGTTAAATTGTAGAAAATCTTTTCCTTAAAAAAATGATCCGTTATTTATCAAAATCGTATCATTTATAAAAATTTGACTCGAAACAATACGAAAAAAAGTTCGGGAAAAAATCTAATTTATTAATAACGTTATTTTCCTGTGTTTCGGATTTTTTATTGAAAAATAATCTTTTCTCTTTTAAATGATCCCTTTAATAATAATATTCTTTCTCTTGAAAGCAAAATTATCTATTTTTGCCTGAGGCCTAATTTTTGCGAGTATACTACCTTAAAGTATTCTATGAAAACAACAATTTTCCTGCTTTTATTCAACAAGAGAATGCGCTGAAGTTTGTATCTTTATGTTCTACTCACTTGCACGCCTTTTAAAGTTGTTTACTCTGCTTTGGAGCAAACAACTTTTATCTACCCTTCGTCCAAAGTGACTTTATGCGAAGGATCTCACCCATCACATGTATTAGGAGTTCAAGTGTACAATAGCTGTGCAAACTCCTAGAACAGTTAATTTATTGCGGTCTTGGGACAAGTGTTCTGTACATTTTGCACAAACGGGGGCTCTATCGGTGAACGAATTGCAATTCCACTGAGGTCAATGCAGCAACTGTATGATCATTCTGACGCATTCAACCGCTCCACACAAAATTGTTGCTTGTTTATCAAATGGTTTAAACTCACATATTTCACTAAACCCACGTCACACGTTAAATCTGTTTTTGAAATTTCACTTTCAGATCTGACTAGTTGTAACAATAAACTCGATTCATTAATTAACTGCTATTTTCGTATCTCGTTCATTATCTCTGAATTTGACAAAGTGCACTGAGAAAAAGGATTTGATTGAATGAAAAAAAATAATTTCTTTTGAAAGGCTTTTTTTGATACAAACAAAATATTTATTTGAATTAAATAACATTTGTTTCATTACAAAAAAAAAAATATCTTTGCGCCAAATAAATATTTGTTTAAATCAAATGAATGTTTCTTCAAAACAAAGGAATTATTGCATTGATATAGGGTCAAAGATATAATTTGTTTAATTTAAGGCATACATTTATTTGATTTGAATAAATTTTTATTTGGTTCAAAGATACTTTTCTTGAATTAAACAAATTTTATTCAATTCAAATAAATCATTTTTTCAAATCAAAGAAAGTCTTCCAAGCAAATAATTTTCTTTGATTCAATAAAAAAAATTACTGAATGTAAGAAGTAGAATACCATTAGAAATTATAAGCACTGAGAAAACAGTTTCTTTAAATCAGAGAAACATTTCTTTGATATACGGTCAAAGAAGACATTTTTTTAAATTAAAGATAGTTTTGTTAATTCAAAAAAAAATTCTTTTATCCAAGGAAATAGATTTTTTTACATTAAAGAATATTTTTTTTAATCAAGAAAACTTTCTTCAATTCAAAGAAATTATTTCTTTGACCCTGTATCAAAGAAATGTTTCTTTGATTCAAAGAAACTGTTTTCTAGGTGAGACCGCACTCTTAGAAATGTTTGGAAATGTAAAAACAATTTATGTTAAAAAGGTAATGTAACATTTGATGATATTTAAGATCACTGATAAAAATATTATTAATATTAATAGATTTGTGTATCATGCAAAACTAATTACTCTCATATTAAAATTTAATTTAATAACTTTTCAATAAAAATATAATAAAATTAACAAGCATTATTAAAATATATAGGCGTGTGTATTAAAATTCCAAAAGGAGTTTGTATTTTTAAAGATGAAAGTATTTTAAATTTAATATACGCTATTGAAAAAAACTTCCATTACACGTAATAGAAGTTTAATAGAGGAATTTCTAATAATGATTTTTTTGAGTAAAAGTATCTTAAAATTGCGGAAATTGTACTGAATTTTCTAAAAATTTTCTTAATTTTACGAAATGCAACTGAATTTTCATAAAATTTATCTTGACAGTACCAAACTGTAAACTTCAGTTACCTAAAACGTAAAATTTTTTCGGTTGCAAGTTTCAGAATTTTCAGATACAAGTATCGGAATACTCAACACTTTCTAAATCAAAATTAAGGAATTATTTCTTAAATTTACTAAAAAGTAACTGGATTTTCTGAAATTTTGTCTGAATTTTACGAAATTGTAACTGAATAAAACTTCAGTTACGAATTTCGGGTCACCACGGTAAAAATTTTAATTTAAGTGATCTTTAAACAATTTTGAGCTTATTTTAAATTTACATATCAATTTTTAATTTTACATACTTTACTATGCACTATAAAAAATTTCTGTTATAATTTCATAACTGATGCTGGCGTCGCTTCACAGAAAATTAAAAACACTTGTAATGTAATTCCAAAAAATTACTTTACAAGTACTGTGATTTTACTTGACAATATCTCGACTGTAATTTTACACTACAATTTGGTAATGAAATTCATTTAAAATATTGTAAAATCACAAAATTTTTTAACAGTGCGTGAATTGATTTTTACAAATTCTCAAAAGCAACTACACATTTTGGAAATGTGATCTTATGATACAATCTAAAAAAAAAAATTTTTGAAAAATCCCTGAACAGATTAGCAAAATGCTATAAAGATTCATCTTTAAAATAATGTCAAAAACTTTTAAAAAATTTAATTTTCTCCGGAGTTGATAGCATTTTAATGAAAATTGAAATATTAGATCTGTTTTTTTGTTTCATAAAAGTGACATTTGCCTTCAGCTTAGGCTCATTAGGCAAATAATTTTATTAGCTTTTGTCATATTATAAGAAAATAAATAACCTTTAATACTGTATTTTAAATTTCAATAACTATCAGCATAAATAATATAACGAATATTTTAGAAAAAATGGGGGCATGTTTTTCGAGAGATATTTTTAGTGTTAAAGTTGTATTTTACGATTGATTGGTGTGGGAGATAAATGAAAAAGGAAGTATCGTCTTTTATTCTTATCCCTGAATGCCATGACATGGGGTGATTTCGTTGTGCGAAATTGCTACTAACTTTAGCAATCCTCCAGAGATCGAAGATACGTGGAATTGACGATAGCAACACAAGACCTTCCGCTGGTCTTATCGGTTAATGTCAAACGCATTTGATGCCTAGATACCAAAAGTCTTGTGTCCCCTCTTTCCCTCTTTTTTGCTCGAAGGCGGGCCGTTTTA
The DNA here is from genome assembly GCA_030998225.1 of Diplolepis rosae. NCBI lineage: Eukaryota > Metazoa > Arthropoda > Insecta > Hymenoptera > Diplolepididae > Diplolepis > Diplolepis rosae. Next base: position 13,396,720 of record JAPYXD010000677.1, read on the forward strand.
ATCCGCAACGAATTGCGAAAGTATCTGCTCGATATAAAACGATCCAATTAAGAATCGGAGCACAAATAGATGGTCCAATCGAACCTGGATTGTGGATAACTCGATACTTGATAGAAAGTCCTCTCTTACGAAGAGTCAATAGCTTTAATACGGTTCAACTACTCGCATCGAATCAACTAATCTCTCTCATCCTAAATAAAACTTAATAAATAAATAATTAACTCAAATATGTCATATTTTTTGTATAGACAAGTTGAAAGTAAATAAATTATTTATCTGCAATTTGCACCTCAAAATAAAATGTTAAAGGTTCTAGAAAAATTTATATTATTTGCTCACTTTTTCACTGGAAAATTAACCAGAAACCTCCTTTCGTTATTTTCATCTCATGAGTCTTGGAATGAATTTAATAAAGAATAATCTTTTGTCATTCTCTTAGAAAAATGCTTTGCCTGATTGCGCGGCATATTAACTTCATTTACATAAATAAGCATCTCTTAAATTTCATGTGTTGAATCATTTCTTCAAATGCTTATTAAGAACTATAAAAGCAGCAATTTAATATTTTTTGCATGCATTTTTTTAAAATTTATTTTTACATAGTAGAATATCCTTTTGTTTTCAGAACGAGTGTAATGGTTTCAAGAATAAAAATGAGTATTACTACTACTAAAAAGAGACTTGATGAACTTTTATAGAGATGGAACGAAGTTAAAATAGTGGAATTTCACTCCGTTTGGACTCTATAAAAGTCCATCAACTCCGTTTTTTTAACAATGTCCCGCATTGCCCTTGTCAGCCATTTTGAATATCCTCCCTACAGTGATTACATCGGATGGTCGTTAGTGAAGGTAATTCATTCGGGTCATTGAAACATGATTACACCCTCTTTACTATTCTCCTTGGCTCTTTAAAGTTTCGTTCCGAGCACTATCCGCTGTCATAAACTTGTTTTCAAAGGCTTATTTATTGACAAAACAAAGAATGCACTTCAAAGATAAAAGAAATTGATAACCGCGATAAAAAATGTCTTCATTTTATTTTCAGATTCTTCAAAATCGTTTATTCAAATTCTTTCAATGCTGCAAGAGAAAGAAATAAATGTAAAAAATCATTCCCATGAGCCAGAAAAAAGTTTTATTTAGATTTAAGAAATCGTTTCTTTAACTTCATTTCTTCAATTCGAAGTAAAAACATCTTTAGAACAAATTTAATATATTTCACGTTTTTTAATTATTTATTTAAGTAAATAATAAAATAAAATAATAATAATAAAATTAAATAATAACAAATAAATTTAAATTGATTTAAATCACGTTTTTGTTTTTGTCCAAAGTATATAACATTTTCTGTTCAAAATTTATAAAATTGTAGAGAAGATAAAAACGGACGTAGATAGACTACTTTTGGTTTTGAAAATGAAAAAAAAATTTCCGATATATTATGCTAAAATTAAACTTTTTTAAATTTTAAAACCAAATTAGTCTATCTACCTCCGTTTTTATCTTCTCTGCCATTTCCCAAATTTTGAACAGAAAATTTTATATACTTTTTACACAAATATGTAGAAACCTAAAATCAATAAAATTTTCTAATTTCCTAATTGTAAGTATAGCAATGCAAAAATTTGTTTGATTCAAAGAAATTTTTTTTTTAATCAAAGAAACTTTTTTCTGGATCTATAGCGATCAATATTTTAAATATCTGGCTATTAAATAATATTACATATTTAAGTAATGACGATAAAATAAGTTATTACAGTTTTAGATAAACGTCTAATTATTTAAATTATGGTAATTATCAAGCAAAATAATTACATTGTAATGTTGGTTTTAATAAGTAGTTTGGGTTTTTATCATTTCACGTATAGCTCTAGATTTAAAAGCTAATGAGTAAAAAATGAAATCGTGTGTTTTTCGCGAAGATGAGTTTTTGAATCGTATTTATGAAGGCTGGTTGTTCTAATTGTACTTATTAGATATTTAATAAAAGACTACTCAAGTCGAATGTAGTTTATCCATAGAATTAAAAAATCATAATTTTTCGCAAAGGTTTTAAACGGAAATGAATATTTAAAAATGCATTATACTACGTGACATGCAAAGAGCATTGCTTCACTGTTCGTGCACTGACTTTTTACGTCCGGATAACGCAAAGTCTTTTTGGGCAAAAGGAATGAAATGTCGTTAGGTTTTATCCAAACTTTCTGTTTCACTCGAGAATATGACAAATTGTATAATTTCTCGCTTGACCCACAACAACAAACTTTTTTCTCATTACTAAATACACTTTCTTAATTATTAAAAATATAATTGGATTATTCTTTAGCAGATTAAAATGTTTCACGGCGTTATTATACAGATTATGCACACATATATTCTGTATGATGAATAAAAATAATAAAAAGCAGAAGTTAGCACTGTGATAGCAATTCTGTTGATTTAGAGGTGTAATTCAAGAGTAAATGAAAGTCGGGACGCTTGTAACGACGCAATTATAGTTTTCCATCAAAGACACAATCACAAGTATTTGTCACGAGAGAAACATTTCATTCTCAACTACACCCTTGTCGATTTGTCATGGCCATCCTTATTATATTATGAATTCTATTCTTATTACAGCTATTAATTATTGTGTGAAAGTTTTATTGAAAACAAATTCAATATTTAGAAGTAAATAAAGCTCGCAATAAAGAATCACAGAATACAAAAATAGGAGATTAAAGATTGGAGTCCTTATTATTCTTAGATTCATTAAATTTGTATGGTACCATAAATATTTAATAATGTGAAGGTTTCAGTCTAATGAATATTTTATTTTCAAGTATTTATACTACTTAAAGTGTCAGACGATCTCACTTTTATTTTTATATCTGTCTACTTTTTTCCAATTATCAAACAAAATTATTATCAAATAAAAATTTGTCATTTTAATTTTTATTCCGAATTTCATAGTTTTAAGACTTTGAAAATGATTTGCATTACTTAAAACGCGAATGAGACAGTGAAATACGACTGTGTGGGTGGAAACAATAACTTCATCAATTTTCTTTTTTTGACTTCAACATATGATTCAGACACGCAAAGACATTCTTTCACCGCCTTGTAAACATTTTTCTGGGGCTAAGTTTTTCTTTTGGTCATTTATAAGTGGTAATAATCTATTCCTTCTTTAGTTAGGTTAAATAGCCTTGACAAGAACTAGCCAGAAACTAACCAGAACATATACTAACACATAATCTTTCTATGCGGATTAATGTCTAAATTGATGAAATATTCTTGAGGTAGATTGATGCTGGGAGAAAAAATGTCTCGAGAGATAATTGATTTTTTTCTCACATAGTGACTTTATCGATAGGTTTTAATAACTTTTCGGATGAAAAATTGGAGCGAAGAGGAAATAAAATTTAATGCGATTTCCTTACTTTGCAAGTCTATCGACTTACTATTGAAGTCAAACTGATTTGAAAGTGAGACTCTAATTCGTCTCCCCTCGATAGGCATCACCTTAATTCCTTCTGCCGGTTGAGCTTTACTTTCAAGGAAATCGAGAACTTTTATTGTTAAATAGTATATTAAGTAGAAATGTTTGAATAGTCATTTAATAAGAAGTATATTCGCTGTTTTTCTTCTTATAGGAATCTTGGATTGTAATCTAGTATAATTTCGGAAGTTTAGGGGCCATTTTGATTACTTTAATATTCAGTGGTATTATTAGTACGATGTAGATTTTAAATTTCATAAAATTGAGTTTTTTGGAGAAAATGAATTTTATTTTTTATTCCAAGTATAATTATCAGATTATTTTAATCATAATATAATATATAACATCTTCTTAATTGATTATCAGAAAAATTTAGTATTCGGATTGTAAACACAAGTTTATATTTATATTTATTATTCCGTTTTGTTAGTGTTCAGTGTTTTTTTCAGAAGACGAGTATAACAGTAAAAGAGGTACTATTTTGAATTTCAAAAGAAATATATGAAGAAGACGATGTGAGAAAAGGAATATAAACAAACTTTTCAAGATATAAAAACAGCATTTTTTACTTTTTTTTGGAATACAAAAATAAATTTATGTTGAGACGGCAGGCCATAATAAAGACATCGCCTCTTACTGACGTCTCAACAAAATTTAGGACGCACACTCAACGAGTTAAAGATAGATGGAAGTGTATCAGACCAGACAAAATATCTGGAAATAATTTATTCTTAAGATAGATTCATGTCTACATGTAAAACTCGGCATATTTTAAAATAGTGATTAAACGTTACGTAGCATAACATTTTAGAAGCAATAAATTCATCAAACACATGTTTTCATAAGTAAAAGTTCTTTCTAATGGTAAAGCTTTAGGCATATCAAAACTAACAAATAAATTATAACATTTGCATTAATTTATTTCATATATTGCATATTTTAGTAGATTACTTCACTCTCTTAGTTCCAATTAGTTATTTTTTTTTACTAATTTCATTTAGCGTTTCAGGTAATTTTCTATCCGATACAGTTGCACTGAGCCACTTTCGAGATAGTAATATAGTTAGAATAAATCATTCCAACCCAATTTTCCTAATGTTGCATCAACAAGTCCTAAAAGTTTAATTCTTTAATGAATAATTTAAAAACCAGGTTTTAAATTTTAAAACGGTGTGATTCATGTTATAAATCAGTTTTGAGGTTTGAGGTTTTGAGTTTCCAATGAAAAAAGTAAATTATAACTTCCACGTTTTGAAAATGAATTCATAGTTTTAACCCATTTTAAGAAAACACCAACCATATTCTGAAACAAAAAATAACTAATAATATATTGTACCAAAAAAATGTTTGATTTCACAGCGATTTCAATAAAAATACATTCTATTCGTTTAAGGAAATACTATTGAGTACTGCCTGTAGTTTTATAACACTTAATTAATAATATTCCATGCAATACGAAAATCGAATTGAAAATGTCAGAAACTGATCTTTTATAAATATTCATAACAGTTTTAATTGAACATTTCTTCTTTTTCTCCACAAAAGTTTTAATTCTTATTTTACATGCATAACTAGATGTCGAATAATAAATATTGGATTTTAAATAAAATATACATGAGTAATAAAATAGAAATATTTTACAATTTCATTTTAAGAGAAAATAATGTCTTGCATAAATATATTATTAATTGAAAACCAGTGAAGCTGAATAAATGAAGTTACACTTTTATAACTAAATTATTTTGTTAATAGAGCCAGTCGGTTCTGCAATTTTCATGAAAGCTATTCAGCCAGGCATTTAATATCGCAAGGGTCGTATCCGTATTGAAGAAATATATATATATATATATATATATATAAAGTTCGTTGCCAAGTTAGAATGTCTTTCTGAACCTTGTACACCTTTGTTATCTCCGAGCTTCCCACCTGCATGGCCTATCTTACTGTTAACTTTGAATTACCGCAGGCTGTTTGTCTCCAGCTGGCAATTAATTTACGATTATATACGCTGCGAGATTATATGCTCGTCTTTCATGCACGATGTCATCCCTTAATCGATAAGCCTAACAGTAAGGGAAAGGATAATTGCTCGGTCACCTAGTAAGGAAATCTAACCCATGCGTGCTATTGAATTGGACGATAGACTGTATAATTAGTACCTCGAAATTCAATCCACGAAGTTAATCAACCTCATGTTTATGCGTGAAAAATTAAGAACACAATAACTATCATAAATCACTTATAATTAAATCTGGAATCAATTGGAAAGGGACAAGTGTAGAAAAGCTATTTGCAGAGTTGCTGCTGCAGAGACCAGAAGACATTATGTTATATTTTTGTAATTTGTAAACACTTGCACGGAGAAAATATTTGTAAATATTTGTAAATATTAGGTTTCTGAATTTGTACTGGCAGACTTTGTTCCCCAATAATGGCACATGTTTTCAAATATGTCACGTTATATCTGAGAAAGAATGTTCCACATGATGATAATTATAAAACAAAGTTCAACTGATTTATAATTTTACTTGTCAATTTTTACTTTTGGACCTGATTTCTTTTCTATTCAGTTTTGAGAAGTAAATTCTGTGAAGGCCCAGATAAAATAAGTTGGGAATTGAAACATTTTTAAAGTCTACAATTTGCATATTTGAACCATTTCTGGTTAGTCTTCATGGGGAAATCCTATCTAGTTATGTCCAGTTTCTAGCAGGGAATATATCCATACGGAGAAAAATAGATATTCAACTATGTGACAAGCATCTTATATATTCAGTTGTAATATTTAGATATTCAACTGTAATAATTGAATATTCAGCTTCATCTTTAATATTTTAATTTTTTGAGTTAAGACCTTCTATATACTTTTTTTAATGTTTAGTATCTCTATTTAGAAAGGTTTTGGGTTTTTTTTAAAAATTCCAGCACTTTCATGTTTTTTTAAACCAAAACGTTTGAGTATTTTAGGCATTTTTTTGACATTTTTTAACTTAGAATTACTTTTTTTGTTTTTTATCCAATCGTTATGATTCTTTTTTATTTTGTTCCTTATAATGTGTAGCAACTTTTAGGTATGGAAAATAAGGTAACATGAATCAAAAAAATGTTACAAATAAAATAAAGTAAAAAAATATCCCAAAATATAATAAAAATGTTTCTTGTTATTTTTTTAGCTAGTGCTTTCCATACCCGGAAATATTGAGAATATAACAAAAAATAAGTGATAAAAATTTCAAAGGTCTGTGTCTAATACTTTAGATTTTATTCAAACATATGTTACAACAAACACGGAAAATCGCAACTTGCGGGAAACGGAGTTTAAAGTAAAGTCTTAAAGGCAGGCAGCCAACATTGTGTTACTAAATCATATACGTATATACATAAAGGCAATATATATATTGTGTTTATATAGGGATACCTGTTTTATACCATTTTCCATATAATTCATTATTATTAGTAAATAAGTAAACAAACTATTTTGTGTATAGAGAATAAAGAAATACAATTTTTGGAAAATGTCAAAAAAATCAAAAATATACCAATTAAAGGTGGCGGATCCCCTTAATATCTAAAATATTGAAATAGGTTGAAATCAATTTCCTAAATATTGTAGATGAATATCTAGATATTAGAACCGAATATATAAGATGCTCTTTACATAGTTGTATACCTAGATATTGATCCTGAATATCTATTTTTCTCCGTGTAGACTGTAAAAAATTTTTCGAGAATAGTCGGTCAGAAATATCCAGTTCATTAGGAAAAATTGATATATTTCATAATTTAAGTGTAAAATTCATGGGAAAAATTCCCTTCAACTTATAAGATTTGTGAAATGTTCTCACCTTTTTGATATATAATATGATATAATCTATGAAATATTTCCACTTTCTGTAAGAAAATCTATGATTCCTAAGGATTTAGGAAAAATTTCCTAATACATAGTAGAAAAATTTACCGATATTTTTTACAGTGTAGATATAGACTAGTCAGCCCCGATCACGTAAAACTAGGCTATTTCTAGAGTTTCTCAAACAAACAATCTAGTAGAACTAGACAGATTTATAGCAGCGCTCAGTCTGGAATTTTACGATAATTGTTTCGGGAAAACTGGAAAAGTCATAGTGATAAAATTGGAATTTTGCAGCAACCCCGGGTATTCCATGCAAGTGTCAGTACTTGAAATTGAATTGCCAGGAACAAATTGAAGAATCATCACCTACAAATGGAAAGCACTCGAAAATTTTTATGCTACATTGATCAGAGACAATCCAGAAATTTGTAGCAGTATAGTAAAAAGCACAGATCGTATCAGGTTTACACAGCACATACACGTATATTACACGCAAATGAGAAAGGCTATGAAGTGTGTATCGTTACAGGTATACAATGCTGCTACGAGATGCCATGCAAATACTTTATTTGTTCAGTCCCGTATGGTATTCGAGATTCGCATGAGGGTATAAGCAAAGGCGTAGGAGGTCGCTGAAGAACTCGATATGATTTATTGATAATAGCTAGATAGAAAGTTTGAATATTTTTCTACTGCTTATAACAAATCAGAAAATTTAACACTTAAAACGAGGAAGAGGCGTATCTAAAAAATCAACTCCGCATACTCAATAAGGAATATTTATTGGCGAAGGTTTTTACTATCTCTTAAATTTAATATACGAGTATGTAAGTTTAGAATGGGTTTATTGAGCTATGCGGAAGTTGCTTATGTATTTTTTTCCATTCTTCATACATTATTTTCTTTCTATTAATGGGTTTTTCAATTTTTTTTGATTTGCGGTGATCGACGTAGAGAATAATATTTTTAGATATATGTACATGTCACTTCTGAGAAAGGAAGAAATTGAACTTTCAATAAATCGAATTGGACTCCCTTCCAGGACACTTGTTGTACGAGTGTATGTTATTGGTATTGACCATATACTAAAAGAAGTCAAACGCATTGAAATAACCTATCGACTTCTACACTGACAAGTTGGAAAAATTGAGTAGACATTTCTTACACTTCTTTCTCAGAAAGGCATGATTCTACTATTTTATTACTCAAAGAGCATTATAAACATTTCTTTTGAGAATATATAATACCCGTGTCGGATTTATTATTGATTTCAAGACCCTGTACAAGGTTGGTCACGTGACTAGCAAGAAAATATACTCTGTGAAATTTAATATACATCGAAGTGTCGATAAAAAAGGATATTTTCTAGATTCTTTGATAGCCCGTAAATTATTAAAACTGGTAGATGTTATTTAAAATCAATTTACTCATCAATATTACCAAACTTTCTTGTTAATTTTGTCGGAAATTCGACATGTGCATAAGTGCTGATAGGTGAAGCTCACTTATTTCTTAAATACATGGATGTTATAAATAATTTAAAATTTAATGTGTATCTGTATGAGAGAAAATAATCTACTTTATTATTTACAAGCTTAATTCACTGTAAAATCAAGTTTATAATTGCCTATAATCACATTACGTGAATTGTTAATTTTGATGTACTAAATTTAGTACTTCAGCATATTAAATTTAATATACCAGTTTATTGTTTCACAAATGATATACGGAAATATGAAATTTCATATGAAAATGTGGATGAAATTGAATAAAAAAATAATAAAAAATAAATGAGGATTCTTTATCGTATTGCAAAATTTCAGTATGAAACTATTATTATTTTGGGAATAAGTTCAAGGAAACTAAAGTCGGTAAATTTTTCCATCATATGACTAACGAGCTTTTGCATGTTCCTGATTAAAAGTGAGGCTAATTTTAAAATATACATACAATAGGCATAATATTTCTTTATAATGAACATTTATTTTCACCTCTGTTTTGTTTGGTATCGCAAATAATTGTAATCCAGTATGAGGAATGTGAAGCGTTTTAACAATAGGATATGCGCTGGAACAATCCATATAAAATTTCACACAATGAGAGGCTAAAATAAAATTCTTACTGGAGCGACTATATTATAGGGAGCATTGATAGGCTAGGCTTCGTTAACTTTTCAGAGTCATTCATTGTTTTCGCGTGAATATGGGAAGATGTTTTTAACGCGGATGCAAAACAATGGAATTATCAATAATCGAGTGTCTCGTGGATTACGGCAACGCAACGCTAGTCAACGTAACAATATTCAAGTATGGAGATTGCATTGCGTGCTGGCAGCATCTAACGAATTATTTATCGTAAAGCGCATCGAACAGGGAACGTCCGTTTCCATCGCCATTGTTGCGCCGCAGGATTTATTATCATTTATGCTGAGCGCATCCGCCCTGCCATGATGACAGAAGCAGTCAAACCAGAACAGGTGGACGTGGGGCTAATATATTAAAGAAACCCATAATTAAAATATCCGTTACTCGAGAGACGAGACATATTATGACGTTGATAAATTATACCAAAAGCTCTTTCGCAAGTAAAAGTGGTAAAATTTAATTTACCATTTATACATCTAGAATGTTAAATGAATACGGCGTTTAGAAACCAAGAAAGCGGAATTTGCGACGAGATGTGTAATTTATAAATTTTTAACAGTTCCTGAACAAGTTTATAGAAACTTTTTTCTTTTTAAAAAATAAAATATTTTCTAAAAATATGATAAAAAGTTTGCTTTGAGTTTTTCCTAAAAATTACAAATTTCTTACTGTGGATCAATAAAACAACGAACATGTGCCGGAACATGTCATGAAATAATTAAAAATATATTAGGACATTTTTGATAATTATGTCAAGTCTTTTATTGAACCATAGTAATTAATAATTGAAATTTTTTATCTTGACAAGGGTTCAGATTCGTTGTTCTTTTATATAACTTCTTTTTCTTTTTAATAATGATAAAAAGTTAGAAACGCAAACGTTTCGGCCACATATGGAAAACCTTTTCATTTTTTGAAAAAATCATACTGAATAGGGCCCTTCATATGTGGCCAAAAAGTTTGCCTTCTCTAATAACTTACATTCACTGAAAAAAATGTGTGTATAAAAAAAAAAATCTGAGCCAACGCCACGATAAGAAAATTTTAGTTATCAAAAATATATTTCCTCAAGTAGGTTTTTAGAGTTACTGAATGCATACTTTCCCTTAGGATTGCGAAATTTTACAATTTAAAATGGCGTATTTAATATGGCAGATCATAATTCAAAACATCATTCTATTCAGAGAAAACTTAGTTTCATGGAGTTTTTTTTTCATATTACAAAAAGAAAAAGTAATAAAAAATATAAAGATTAGATTCGAATTTAGTGATCTCAAAATCTCCACAAACTACGTTCCACGTAAATTAAATTAGAATTCGTCCGCTATTTTAAAGATGTATTTTACTATGACGGGCAGGAAAATAGGTATTTTTTAGGAATTTTAAAATTAATATAAAGACAATATTGACGATTTGATTTTCTTTATTACAAAGAATGGTTTTCATAGAAAACATATAAATTGCGTTGAATAAAGGCCTCGCAAATTTCACTGCTTCTAGCGTTGGTAATTAATCTAGATTGACGAACTTGAAATAAAAAAATCGAACGGAATATTAATCAGAAAAGATGTAGCTATATCACGTAGTAAATTTGTCTTTTTGAAATCAGGAAAACATTTTGTTTTTCAGAGTTAAAAGAAAAAAGTCGAAAATTCACAATTTTTTTATTTTCTTATTAATAAAAAAAATTAAATTATTTTACAATTTTGATGGTAGTGTTGAAATATATTAAAAAATTATAATTTTACTGTGAAATAAGGGAGCTTTTAGAACATTGTATTAAATTTGGAGAAAGATTGGTTCATTACTTATTTTTATTCCTTACGCCCGTTAAAAAAAACACGTTTGACGTTTTAAGTATAAAAATCTCATATAAATTTAAACTTACCTAAAATCTGTGATTTCACCTCCATAAAACACACCCTAGGTGGGGGTCCTTTAATATATATACCTTCAGGAAATAAAAAAATTCCATTTTTTGAAAATTTTACAGCTGATTAACCCCTTTAAATAATAAAATTTTAAGCTTACTCTCTTAATCTGAATCAGTCAAATGTTTACTGATTGACTCAGTGATTTGCCTTTTCACTGATTCACCAGTTAAAAAATATATTTCACTGTTAAATCAGTTGATTATCACTAATTGAATCAGTGGAGAAAATATTTTCACTGTTAAATCACTTAATTTTCACTGAAGCAATCAGTGAAATTTGACTGATTTACAGTAACCTCTTTTTAGCTATTTGAATCAGTCAAATTTCACTGATAATTAGTAGATTTTGACTGATTCAGATTTAGAGAGTATATTTGAATTCAGCAAGTTTGAAAACCTCTCTATACCAAGTTTCATATCAGAATTCAGAAATATGGTTTTCGATATAAAAGAAAGAAAAGTCAAGGTCTATATTCAGACCATCTGTCCCGAAACTTTTAAAAACGCTAGACTTCAAGATAGAGATAGCATCTGAACATCCTTAAAATTTCAAATAAGAATATCCTCTCGCAATCCTAAAGTATGTTATTCGGACCTTTATCAAATACAGTTTCTCGAATCTGACAAATGAATCTTAGTGACAATACTCGAATGGGGGGGGGGGGGGGGGGTATTGGAGATTGATCGAATTGAATATCGAACTAGCCGTCCGTTCAGTACATATATAGGAGAACACAGAAGGGTTGTTGGTTACTCTTAAGTGGTGAGGTTTGCCTGGGTTAGGTCATGTTAGGACATTTCAGGGTTCAAGGGGAAAGGCACCAGTTGGTACCAAGGGAGACGACTAGGCTCGATTCTCGCGTGACCCGATGATTCACAGAGCTCTGTTCTACCTGGCTGCCAACTGTCATTCCCTTCCAACCACCTTATAATTCCCCAACATTTACAGTGGCTTCACTCACAATTCATATACATATCTATTTCTGGGTATCATTTCCGAGACTTGCACTAATCCAATGAAACTTTCTGATCGATCCAATCCAACATACAATGAAAAATACATAGGGTAAACCTGAGCAAACTTAGGTTAACATTTATTGCTCACCAAAAAGTTAATAAAACATGTTATTGATGCGTTATTTGCTTATTTAGAGTCCTAAATTATTATACAAGGTATTTTTAGTTCAGTTGCATGCAGAAAAGATTGCAAAGTTTTTCTGCAATGTTTTTATAAATATAGAAACGTTTAATTTTCAAACACTTTGACGTTTTGTACCCGAAAATTGAGTTGGCAATGTTTAGTAAGTACACACTTCGCTCAATTACACACTTGACAACGTGTGTAGTGTGTAAAAATTACACATTTCACTAGACACTTGTTTTTAGAGTGTATGCATTATAAAAGCAACGATTAATTATATGCAACATGAAATAAAAATACACTGTTGGAAATGTTCGTAAGTTTAAAAAATTTTATGTTAGAAAGGTGACGTAAAATTTGACAATGTTTATGATGTTTTTGAGTAAAGGTATCTTGAAATTGCGAAAAATGTATTGAATTATCTAAAATTTTTCTTAATATTATGAAATTCAACTGAGTTTTAATAGAATGTTTCTCAAAACTATTAAACTGTAACAGAATTTTTATAAAATTTATCATAAAATTACGAAACACTAACAACATTTTCAGTTACCCGAAACGTAAAATTATTCCTGTTACAAGTTTAGGAATTTTCAGATACAAGTATCAGAATATTCACCACTTTGTAATTAAAAATTTAATAAAAAGTAACTGAATTTCCAGAAATTCTACCTCAATTTTACAAAAATGTAACTGAATAAAACTCCAGTCACGTGTTTCGGGAAACTACGGTAGAAATTTCTAACAGTGTAGTTATATCTGCAGTATAAACGTTTCATTTTTCATAAAAAGTATAAATTATTTATTTACTCTCGTTACCATTCTAATAGAATTTATCAAATGCTTCTTTTTGACAACTTTGTCACAACCGTGAAGCCTCAGTTATTCTCTGAATTTAAAATAGTTTTGAATCAAATCAAGCCTAATTTTTATAATTACTGGATAGAATAATGTTTCCTCTATCAATGATTATACAGTGAGTGGACAAATTATACTCATTTTCTTTTTTATAGTCGCATAAACTCTCCTGCTATTGACAATACAGGTTTTAAAATTCTTCCTTGAAAATAACATAAAAGACGTCAAAATTATGCATAAAACGACTTCAAGATAAAATGTCTTTGTTATTATAACTTTTTGGCACGCTTTTACATTCTACGTGAATTCACCTTCAAAATGAGTTGAAGAACATTTAAAAACATCAATTATTTCAGGAATTATTCATAATTTAAGAAAAGTTTGAAATTTGGAATATTTACACATTATCTTTCTCAAAAATGGACAAAAACACTTCATCTTGAGGTCGCTTTATGCATAATTTTAACGTCTTATATGTTATTTTCAGTGAAAAAATATTTTTCACTGTTAAATCAGTTAATTTTCACCGATTCATCAGTGAAAAAAAATTTTTCACTCGAATAATCAGTGAAATTTGACTGATTTACAGTAACCTCTTTTTAGCTATTTGAATCAGTCAAATTTCACTGATAATCAGTATATTTTGACTGATTCAAATTTAGAAAGTATCTATTTCAATGCTGGCATACTACCTATGTCCAGTACCGCCCCAGTACCGATAAACAACGTCCAGCCAAGTTACCTTGGGGAGCCGCACCGGTGGTAGGCCGTGTTTATGCCATCACTATGCCAGTACCGCGCCAGTACTGCAAATCCTTCTGCGGTACTGACACGATACCAAGCCGATTGTAAATTTCCACTTGGGCACTTTACGCTTCCATATTAAAACGCTTAACGGCTACTGAATATTGTTCTAAAAAGACATTAAAAATGTATATAATAGGACACGAGTATGCTTGTTAGTTTAAAAAGCATGTTTTTTATTTCATAAAATCAAAAGTTTTATAGATTTACCCATATATAGAATAAATTATTCTATAAATATAATCATGCGTATACATCGAAATGTCTCTCATGATGAAGTGACTAATTAAATTATCACTCCGTTCCGCCTATTTTTTTCATCATCATGATTATATATCACACTCCTTTGCGGTATATTAATTAAGTTTCCAGTTCGGGAAAATATTTCCTCTAGCGCATTCTTGTGTTTTGAATAATTTGTTAAGGGTTTAAAAGGTCGAGAGAGAGAGACCTGGGAATTCTGATGGTTATTCATTACACTGTGAAAGTGAGAGAGTTATCGACATCTCGGAACAAAGTATAGTCATTTGTAGAGATTTATGCTTGTTTTCAGTGAATTAAGAGCGTTAATTACACCTCTTTTTGGTGTAATTCTTTTTTTAGGTCATTAAAGTGGTAATGATTTCTCGTCTATTTCTTTATGTAGGTTCGTGGCTTGATTTTTCCTGTTAAACCACGATCGTAGATAAAATTAGAAAACAAAGCTCTACCAAAATATCTTTATCGTTCTTTCTGTTCTTAAGTTTCATTTCCTTTGTCTTTTACTACCTTCTCTTTTTCCGAGCCCTTTGTGTAAAAGTGACTTCAAAGCAACATGCTGCAGATTAAATTATAATCACTTAACTTTTCCTTTTTTTGTGCACTCATTTTGTTTAGCTAGTAAACCGGAAATCGTTTCACAGTGAATTTCATAAAGTCAAAGAGGAACGAGATAAAGGTTTACCAATTTTGATATTTCCTTGAACTATTGCTTTTCAACCCTTTGCGGACAAATGTCACTGCACAAGTGACATCACATTTTTATTCACTAAAATTAAATATTCTATTCTAAAATAATTATTATTATTATTCTTTAATAAATGATTTCAAATTAATTAGTTGAGTTTGAAATTTTTGATTTTCAAATTCTTTAAATATTCTTTAATAAAGTCTAAAATTGTATCAAACAAAATACTTTTTAATTAACTTCATATATTTAACGCTGAAGTTTTATACAAATATTGTGACTGAAAGAATTTTCAACTAAAATGCAAATTACTTTTCAACTACAATAAATGAAAAGTGGTTCAATTTAAAAAAAATGTTAACAGTGTATATTTAACATTCAGTTTTGAAGGTTTTTGTGTTATATGCTTAAAATTCTCTAAAATATCAAAGGATAACGTTCTATGAATATCGAAACCTTATTTTAAATTTAGATTCCTGGATTCTATGATTTTAAAGTTAATGACCTTTTACTATAATAACACTCCTTTTCCATTCCTCTTTAAATAAAATTTTTAGTCACTATGATATGTGAAAAATAGAATTTAATTTTTTTTAAATTTAAATATGAAAATGACAACGTGTAAAAAATATTGCAGTTTCGTTTGAATTTTAATAAAAGCAGTCAAGAATTAAAAAACGATCACCTTGATCAATTGAATTTGGAAACAGGAATGAAAATTTTCCACTCTCTGGAGGCACAATATGCATATTTATTTAAAAATAAAAATTCGCATTGATTAAGCACAGAACGATTCATTCATTCGTATCCAGTGATAAAAGAAAAACATGTCACGGTTTTGTTGTGCACAAATTTGAAAAGCTTTGGTGCGTACAAACATATGTACTCCATACCACTAACCAGAAAGCGTGATAGATGGGGCCACAAGTATTATCGACACAGCGCTTGCTAATGACACTTCTGCTACCTCATTCTGAAATTATTTCACTAGCTATAATCTAGCGGAAACAAATATATAATTTGTACCATTTGCAAATAGATATTTACGGAAAAATACATGTTTCAACTAGAATCAATATTTTTCGTGATAAAAATTTATTATTTTCAAACATACCATTCACATAAATAGTTCTTGTGAAAATGATTACATCTAAATATAACTTGCATCAATCTTTCATATGCAAATGTAAAATTCTACTCACTTTTTAGAAATTTTGCATTTTATGACTAAATGATCGAAACGATACGTTTTCTGGTGTGCAATTTGTCACGAGTTATCGTTGAATAAAAATTTTTCATACCTAAATCTCTATGTAAATGGACCATTTTTTATGATTGATTTTCTGTATGATTATTTTTCTGTTCATAGAACTGTCAATTATTTTACGAGTTGAAAACAAAACAAATACATGTGAAAAAAGTTGTTTAAGTTCAAACAAATTTGTGCATTGTTGTGCGGATAAAAATAAATCTTCCTGATTGAAAAATATTTTGAAGTTGACTTTTTTTAATCGAAATAATGTTTAGTGTGTATAAAAAAACTTCTGTTGAAAAAATCACTCTAGTTAAATCAATCATATTTTTTGTATTACAAAAAATGTTTTATTCT
This sequence comes from Diplolepis rosae, assembly GCA_030998225.1. Classification (NCBI taxonomy): domain Eukaryota; kingdom Metazoa; phylum Arthropoda; class Insecta; order Hymenoptera; family Diplolepididae; genus Diplolepis; species Diplolepis rosae. The sequence continues at coordinate 13,413,491 of JAPYXD010000677.1, forward strand.
GAATCAAGAAGGGTAAACTCCCTAAATCCGAAACTGTGAAAAACCAATGTTTCGAATGTTATAAGTCTTCCACATAGAATCAGTGAAATTTATCTGATATCACTGGGGAAACTCACTAGTTAACCAGTGAATTTCACTGTTGACCAGTATATTTCACTGATTAAGTAGTGTGTTTCCCTTGTGGAATCAGGTAAATTTCACTGATTTCTATGTTAAAAATTTTATTAATTTTAATAGACTTTAATATAAAAGTAGTAAAGTAAAATTAATAGATTTGTATTTTGTTTTTGTATTTTTGTATTTTGTATTTTTGTATTTGTATTTGATTATTTTGTACTTTTCAATCAAAATATATTAAAAACAACAACATTATTATAATATTCAAAAAACGGGAATTATATCGACCCTCAATAATAATATTTTTTTGTGTTTCAAATTTTTTTCATGTAAAATAATCTTTTCTCTTTCAAAATAGCCCTTCAATAATAATATTGCTATTCTTTAAAGCAAAATTATCTATTTTTGCCTGAGGTCTAATTTTCGTGGATGAAAACTACCTTAAAGTAAACAGAAAAGACCTCGATGAAAAAACTTCGGTAAAAATTTTTGAAAGAAGTGTAGGTAAGAAAGGGAGAAGATTAAGTTTTAATCAGTCACTAAATGTTCTTCTTATAGTGAGTTGTGAAAGCAATGTGTTTTACAAAACAGCGACGCAAAGGGATTAAAACCAAAAACAAATGTAACAAAATTCAACGAATCTCAATGATTTAAGGTTAGTTAAAAAAAATTTTTTCATTGCAACAGATGAGACTGAAAAGTTTGGATTCTTCGTTATAAAATTACTTATAAAACTTAATCTTCCCCCTTTCTTACCTAACCTTTTTTAAAAAATGTTTACCAAAGTTTTTTTATCGAGGTCTTTTCTGTTTACTTTAAGTAAATTTTGTCAATCTTTTATCGCATTATCTAAGACTAAAATTATAACATGGTTAATGTAGCTGTATTCTCCCCACCTCCTTTTGTTTTTATATACTAGCATCTACAATTTAAGTTTAATTTATACATCGACGTAGTCTAGTTTTTTTTAACTCAAATTTTCTTAAAATTTATGTCATTGTTCAATATTAATTCTTAAAAATTCTCAAAAAATTGTTTGCAAATTTTCTCTTTTTTATTCTCGATACACTACCAAAGTTGTATTAAAAAATTAGTACTCATATGTGCAATACTTACAAGTTATTGTTTTCATATTTTAGAAATAAATATCACTGACAAGGACTCCAACCAGAATCGAAACGTTTGATTAAAACTACTGTTTTTTTTCATTTATGGACCCTAAAGCCAATCAACCAACATGCAAATATTATTAAAATATATACACATGTGTATTAAAATTAAAATTTGTATTTTTTAAGATGAAAGTATTTTTAACTTGAAAAACAGAAATTATATTGACCCTCAATAACAAAATTTGCAATCCGATATTCCAAATTGAATATACGTTACTGAAAAAAACTTCCATTACATGTAATGGAAGTTGAATACAGAAATTTCTAACAGTGTAACTCTCAATTTTAATTCACGCTGAAATGTAATCGAAAGGATTTCAAATTTCGACATTTTAGAATACATACAAGCTTAAAAAAACGTCGTTGCGTAAATCTATTTTATTCTGTTTTAAAAAGATTTGGATATTTTTGATGTACGCTAGGGACGAAAGTGGAGTGAACTATTTGAATGTGAGTAGCAGGATCTTGGATCTTGGTGGTATTGATACTTTGTGGATTGAAGATGAAAGCACAATGGTCGACGGACAAAGGCGTCCAGGAAAGAGGATGCTGAGATAAGAAAATGCAAAGAAGCGGATCTTTAGAATGGGTCACACCCCGTAAGAACGAAACCCATTCAGTTACGATAACGCAAACTCCCTGAAAATAAAACCTCAAAAGTAGCCATACATATGAAAACAAAAGAAAATCAATGAAATAAAAGAAAATTATTAAAGGGATTTGAAAATTAGAATTTATCTACAATTTATAATTATATCCATAGTATAAAAGCTCATTACAAGAGTTAATTGCGAATTCTTTGGTGTCATGAAAAATCAATAGTCAACCAACATTCCATTCCATCATTGTTACAGTTTTATGATTAATCATACGACGCTAGGAATGTTTCCAGCATGCAATTAATTATATTCACCCATACATTTCCTCTTCTGGAATAAATTACATTCTACCACAGAACGTGTGCTCAGTTTCTCTTGCTGACGAATTACCTTTAAACTCCATTTAGGCAGAATAATTAGGAGAACTGTCGTAAAAAGGGGTAGTCAAGTAAACAATAGAAAATGAGTTCCTGATCGTTTACGACATCCTGACTTAAATTTTAAAACACAAATTACGAGAAACCTACTTACTCTAAGGTGCACTTTGGAGAAATTGACAGGAAGAAATAAATAAAATAAACTGAAAGTTTTTTTACTTAAATTATAAGAATTGAAATTGAACTGGAACAAGTAGAATTTATAGACCCTTACAAATTGGAAAATTCAAGTTAAAACGCTTTTAGCTTTCTAAGCATGAAAGTTGGAACGCTTTCAAATTAGCAAGTCGACAGATGGTCGGACTTCCCTTACTATCCTAATTTCTGAAAATTCTCCAGATGTCGCAGGATTAAAGGATTTTCTCCACATGTTTCTCAGTTTTATCAAATTCAAATTCAACATCCTTGCAGTGACATTTTAGCGCCTCTACTGCGACTACGGCGTGGATCAAATATTTGTAGCCATATCCCGCGGGATAACAGTATCTCAACGTACGGTTTTACGTATCTCGTCGTTACTCTCTAATGCATAGAATTTTACAATAGGCGCAAAGAAATACTTCTATGCATTCGTATGCAAGTAAGACATCTACGTAAGTAATGTTCTTCAGGATTTCCCACGTGTCACCGACTTTTTCCCGTTTCGTTGTGACCTTTTATGACTTTTTCTTCCGTTACTATAACGTTATTGAGACAAGTAGGTTCCCCATATTGCTTTTTTACCTCAGTGCCTCTAGAAACCTTTTTCTCTGTTAAGGGAAAACTAGTGGATTTTGCAAGTACCTCAAATATCAATACTAGACTATCCCCAGTTTTTTTCCTTAAGGGCATGTGATACTTTGAAAATGAGCAAATTTTATTGATTTTAGGTTTCTACATGTTTATGTCCAAAGTACATAAAATTTCTTTTTCAAAATTTGGGAAATGGTAAAGAAGATGAAAACACTCAGAATTTGGTAAATGCATCTGAAGATAATAAGGAACATCTGTTAACTTCGTTTTAGTAAAAATTCTGGATTTTTTTTCATTTTAAAATATAAAACTGAGTTGTTATTGACAATTACAGTTCTGTAACTATATTTCCACAGAAAATAAAATATCGTCTTAAAATTTTGGAAAATAGATTACAAATTATTGAGACAGGTCTATTATGTCTTGAATATTCATAATGATATAAAAAATTGATATAATTTGATTGATATAGAAATTTAACATACCAAAATTAACAACTCACATAATTCGATTTTACGTAATTATAAAGTTATTTTTGCAGTGAATCTAGGATGTCAATAATAAAGTAGATAATTTTCTTTCATATAAGTACAAATCCATTTTTAAATTATTCAAGGTATCCAAGTATTTGGAAAATTAGTTTGCTTATTCTATTAATAATTCATGAAAAGAACTGAGAAACGACTTTATCACTCGAAATAGAAAAAATCTAATTTAATAGGATAAAGTTCAAAAGCCTGATTATTCGAAAAACAATCTTTACAATCTATATTGAATATTTAAATTTAAACTTTTTTCTATACATAAAAGTGATTCAGGACTGTACGCACTATCTCGAGTTTCCAAGAATTTTTGACATAATTTACAGCACAAAAGAATAATTAACTAATAATTTATGAATAAATCTTCCATTAATTCGCATGAGTTTTTACTGTTTTTCACTTTTTAGCATATTATTTTTAGTATAGTTACTTTTTAGCTAGCATAATAACAAAAATTGATTAATAGCAGTAAATATTATAGAAGCATTTTAATGCGGAGTCCTTCGAAAAAATAAGTTTGCACTAATTACGTTAACATATGCATCTTTTTGAAAATAATATATTGAAATTTGTAAAAATAGTGTTTGCTATAAAGAACGGTGCCTAATAAATTCTAGAATCAATATTTTCATTTTTATTGCTCAATATTTTTACATTTTACGAAAATACATTATTTTTAGTTATTAAAAATTTTATACTTGGAATTAAAAAAAACTAGGCTACCCTCCGGAGCAACGGCCTGAGTCGAATTAGGATTTCTTATCTAAGATACTCATTTTCATAATCCAGGTCATTCTAAACTACGCTTGTTGATTACGCATTCTGCGGTCCAAGTTCCGAGACGCTTGCACGATCAATATTTTCATTTTTATTGCTCAATATTTTTACATTTTACGAAAATACATTATTTTTAGTTATTAAAAATTTTATACTTGGAATTAAAAAAAACTAGGCTACCCTCCGGAGCAACGGCCTGAGTCGAATTAGGATTTCTTATCTAAGATACTCATTTTCATAATCCAGGTCATTCTAAACTACGCTTGTTGATTACGCATTCTGCGGTCCAAGTTCCGAGACGCTTGCACGATAAGGATTGAAAAATGTTGAAAAAGTGTTGAAAATTATAAGAAAATTTTTTAGCGAAGCGAAAAAGTATTCAATATAAAATCCAAAAAAGTTATTTGTAAAAATAGGTGGAGATAATGGGAATATACATGAATCTTTAAAGGCTGATATGAAGATAATCATTTACAAGTAAATAAATAGTCATTTACGCAATTTTATTATTATATATTTGTGTATTGATGTTACACATAAGTATAAAATTTCCGTTAAAAATACTTCGTTTTTCATAGTACTCTTTGCAAATCTTTATTACTCCGCAAATAGATTTTTAAATTATTTGTGTATAACTCAATTTTATTGATATTTGTGTATTGGTGTTACACATAAGTATAAAATTTCTGTTAAAAATACTTTGTTTTTCATATTACTTTTTGCAAATCTTTATTACTCCGCAAATAGATTTTTAAATTATTTAAAGCATTTTATTATTTCTAATTAATTACTTTTATGGTATAATAATTCTTAAAATAAATAAGTACTATATGATACAGCACTTGTTTTTTTATTATCAGTAGACTATATCTCTTTACTTTGAAAACTTATGAAAATAGTAAGTAGTGAGCAAAACAATCTGTTTTCTAATTATGTATAAATATTTATATGTTACAATCATAAAATCGCCTAAGCGTGGAGAATAAAATTCTCGCACGAGTCGATTTTAATGACTGACTAGAAAATTTTTAAAATGATAAAATCTAAAAACAAATTAAATCAACAAATGAGAAACTAGATATCTAGTAAAAATGTAAATGTATTTTGCAGATAAAAATTTTAAGTATTGTGCCATTATTTGTCGTTTGACATTTTCTTTCTAATAAATCTCTATTTTATCTTAACTTATCTGTTATGCTTTCTAGGCTAATTTGAATCACGATCCATGAAGATAAATATGAAATTTCTCGACATATGCTGGTCTATTCATGTACTATAAGACCGAGATTAAAGTGTGAAAACAATTGTTTGCATTGCCAGTGACAAGTGTCCAAACGTTGAAACACATATTTGCTACCTTTTCATAAAATTATAAGAGCTATGTACATAAAGTGGCACAAACTATGTATTACCATTTAAAGGGAAATAACGAGACTTAACAGAATTATACGATTTATATTTTGAATCATTAAAAAAATTCAAATTTATATTCGGTCCTAATTGCACATCAAAGTATTTCAATGCAAAATTACACAGTTTTAAGGAATCTGTACACTGTTACAAAAAACTTTTCTATGCATTATATGGAGTCATTTGCGTGAAGAGTATATTAAAGTTAATAAAAAATTTTATGGGATTAATATAAAGCTATATATTGAGTTTAATATGGGAAGCATATTAAATTTAATATAAGTGTTTCAATTTTGGCATGTGTGTATTAAGATTTTAATATTTTAGTGTATTAATTTCAGCTGATGCACAGGTTTATTGACATTAAAATACATATTTATTAAAACAAATTTGCCTTTGTGTATCAGATTGTAGGTCATGTATAATTTGTCCGATATCTATACCTTACCGACACTTTGTATTCGCCCTTCGCATTTCGACATTAATTGAGATATCAAGTGAAAATTTTTAAGGAATAAATTTTGAACTCAACCATCTAATTTGAAATTGAGCTTAAACTTTGACTTTTTTTCTAGGAAATTCTCTTTTTTATAATTATGAAGATTTTGAACCAGATAAACATTCTTTTCTGCTTTTTACTCAATCACTCAAAGTTTTTAACTCTATATCTCAATTAATGTGAAAATCCGAAGGGCGAAAAAAAGCGTCGGTAAGGTAGGGATCGGATAAATAAGACATGGCCTTAATAATATTGTTATCACTGTACCTTATAAATAATACCTAATTCAGGATTTCTTATGTTAGGGTCTCGACAAAATTTAAAAGCTCTCAATCAATTTGTATTCCATACATTTTCGTGTGAATTATTTTATACACGGAAAAACTTTTTATAGTAATATATATATTTTTATAATAATGATAATTCTAAATAATATTAGGAATCTAGGGAAAATCGAGGTGCAATGAAAATTATCCCTAGCGGACTGGAAATTGTTCGCAGTCAAAATACTAAAGATTCGAAAAACGATATTTCACTGCGAAAAATTCTCACAATGACACGTTTCTCCCTAAATTGAAACGTAGTTTAGCAAAAATTGTAAACTTGAGTTTCTCAGTGTAGAGTATATAAGTATTGTAATTAAAGATTTCAGTTAATTGATTTAAGTCAATCGATTTTAATGGTGAAAAAAAGAAGTACCAATTTTTTACAATTTTTGGGTCGCATAGATTATTGTAGCTGCAGGCATTGAAGTTTTTATTTGAAAATAATGGAAAAATGAATTTTTATAAGAAGGAATACATGAATAGAGTATGTACATTTCAGTATTGATTAGACGCATGGCGAAATTGAACGTGACCATGTAAGGAAACTCTCTAAAGCTACTTGTCTGTAAACCAAAGGGAATACAGGCGTTATTGAAACGCAAGTGGTAATTGAAACCCATTGTCTCCGTTCACGCCAATAATTTGCTAAGCCTACAAAGCAGTGTCTCAATTGAGCGCTTAATCATGTTATCTCAAATTTCATGTTCATTAATTGCAAAAATCTTCAAAAATTACTGACCATATCTTCTGTCGAGAATATATACCTATAAACATTAAACTATCAATTAATATACTGCAAATTAAAAAGCGTTTGTAAAAAAAATAATGAAAAGAGAGAAGCTGGAAAATCAGTTACACAGTTGAATCAAATAATTACTCTACTTTTTACTGTTTCGTAAATCAGTTAAAACAAGTTTCAGCTTACGTGATCCAAAAGAACAGGACTCTTGAGTTAATGAAAGCTGTTTCCGTGGCGTGAATCTTTTTTAGTATGAAGCCCTTTAACAGTCGGAATTGTCGCTTCTGATTCTGCGGCAAACAATTACCGGGAAGTTGGCCGAGTTTTTCCCGCAGAAATTCCTCTTCAACTTGAGAGTAGCAAAGAACAATTTCATTTGTTTGCTCGTTATGTCCGCTTTATACTCGACGACTTTTCCAAAGATTCCAAAAGAAAAGAAATAACTCTTGTCCCCTTTGCAATTATTGTTGTCTATTAAAATGATTCTTCATCATTTGGCAATGCTTCCTGCATTTCTGTCAACTTTAGTAGAACAAACGTTCTACGTTTGCCAAGTTTGTGTCTGCAAAATATATGATGACATGGGTAAATGTTCACACTTACATTTTTATTTCTTTAATATGATTGTATGTGCAATTTTTCCATTTATATTAAAATAATAGGAGTATACATATAGTAATCATTTTCTGATAAATCATAGATAAGAGGTATGTGCACGTCATTATCGACAAGCCGATAACAAGAAAGCGCGCGGACAAAATAATTTATGTATAATCATATCCAATATTCTAGCGTAAAGCGAGTGCAGTAACAATATTTCCCTCCAGGGCAGGAAAATTTCGTTTTCCAATTATTTATTTGCATTTAGATCTTGTCTTTCTGTACAAACATATTGTACATATCAATATTATAATGTACCTTCAGAGATGAACATAGAAGTCAGAAAAATATTCAGAGATCTGAACAGCTTTGAAGTAAAAATAATATATACGAGTTATAATTTTGCTTCTGGATTTACTACGTAATTGTCTCATTTATATTTTAATTTTTGGCTATCTAAGTGTTTTAAAATATAAAACTTCAATATTTTAGCTTGACGAGGTTGGCGAACAAAGTCAACGAAACGTCGCTCATGACTAATTAAAGATGAGTGTTTCATTTATTTTGTAACCCCCAACTGGATCGACTTTTCTATCTATTATTATATACGACTACATTTTTTGTAATAAGGTACGTAAATATACACTTAAATGTGTTCGGAAATTTACAAAGTTTTTATGTTACAAAGGTAACGTAAAATTTGACGATATTTATGATGTTTTGAGTAAAGATATCTTCAAATTGCGAAAAATGTACCACTTTGTAACTGAAAATTAAGAAATTGTTTCTTAATTTTACGAAACTGTAACTGAATAAAACTTCAGTTACGTATTTCGGGAAATTGCGGTAGAAATTTCTAACAGCGTATGGACAACATACAGAAAAAACATTTTGGTAGAATCTGTTATAACTTAACCGATATTTAAAATGCAGAAATTATATGTCACATTAGATTTCATCATAGATTATGTACCGTCATGTATTTTAATATTAAATCAATTTTAATACGAAATCATTTACACAGAAATTTTTGTATTTTTTTATAGGGGATGTAATCGGTCAACGGTTTCTTGGAAACGAGAGTCACGTGGAGCATTTCAAACTCCTGGAGCGAGCAGCTACTTTTATTCTGATCGGCGCCAGGTAAATATACAAAAATTTTCTATTAGCACACGGAGAAAAATAGTTCGAGAAACTTTACTCAACTTTTAGCAAAGCTGGGACATATGGACAAGTTGGAGATTATTTAATATTATTGTACTAATTAGTGACGTACCAAATATTAAAGAATGCATCACAGTTCGGTAAACTTTACTATTGTATAGTATAGTTTCAAAATGTACGCCATGAATTATTGTAATAATATTGAAGAATTTGAAATCTTTCTGTGGAAAAAAGACGCTTTCGACTGCGCTGGGATTCGAGCCCAGGTCTTTCGATTGCCGGTCGAACAATATTAAATAATCTTCAACTTGTTCATATGTCCCAATTTTGCTAAAAGTTGAGTAAAGTTTCTTGAACTATTTTTTTTTTCGTGCAATTAAAAACTATAATATTTGATACAATATCATATTTCAAATAAGTTCAGTCAATTTTTTGCGTGATTAAAAATTCCTCATACATTTTATATTATTGTATTTTGAGAACTAGTTTTTCATACATTTTAGAAATAAATATTCACTGAGGACTCCAATTCGAGTCGAAACGTTTGAAAGAATCTAAGAACTGAGTTTTCATTATTTCTGGACCCTAAAGCCAATTTATACATATATCGAATATTCATCAAAGGGACGATACAAGTCCTATCTACAATTATTAAAAACTATAATGTTTAAAATCTAGTTTACTTTTTTGAGAAAGAAAATAAAAAACATCACTCAAAAATACATAGCTCTTTTTAAAAAATTGCTCAGCCATAATCAAATTGTATAGTTTTGAAAATGTTTCTGCAGTGGAAAACTGTCCTAATCCTAATTTCTTGCTAAATAACTTCTCAGGAATGCTAATATTCCAGTTTTCTCAAAAGCGGTAGTTTATACATGACATCGAAAGAGCTAAAGAGCTTTTCTAAAATTTAATTTAAAATAGCCGAGTATGCGCAACGCTCGGAAAATATTCCATCAAATATAAATGGCTCGTCTCCAGCTTTAATTCAATTCCGCTGGAAAGAAACAAACGGCCGTCGTTTACGGTCAAAGAACGTAATATGCGATTGACGTATGTCGTACACTTGTTGCTGAACTCGAATACAAGAATGAGTTTACCTCCGTATAGTAATCTTCCGGTGATCGTAACATATTGATTTTCTTTCAAACGCCCACGATTTGTTCACTGATAAAAAATACTGTTTGTTTAAAAGCACATCTATTTGCATTTGTACAGAAACGTATATTATTTAATTGATATATATTTACTAGAAAATTTATAGTACTGCTGTACCAAAAGTATTCAGTTTAAATCACTAACATCTGTTTTCAGAAAACAAAGACGTGTATTATAATTCAATACTTTTTTTCTCCAAGTATGCTTTTGGTGAAATGACAACTGATATTTTCCACTCAACTGTTCAATTAAACTTTATAATTCGTTATTGAATAAATACGCAAAAAAAAATTTAATTTTCACCAAAAGCCACTATGTCCCAGCTTTACTCAACTTTTGATTAAAGTTTCTCCTTGTTTTCAAGGGAGTCACCCCCCCCCCCCCCCTCCGCCCTATATATTCAAGAGGAGAAAACGTTGCAACTTACAGCAGAATTCTTTTTTTAGCTGTATAATAATACATTTTTTTACGTTAATACATTATCAACATATGTATCGTTTATTTGAATTGAGTAATATTAAGAATATTTTCCATTTAGTCATATTATAATACATAGTTTTTAGAAGGTATTTTATAATTTGGAAACATGTTTATCCGTGGCCCGTTATTTGTGTCAAGACAATAAAGTGGTGATCACTAATATTAAAGCTATAAATTCCTGTAAGAAGAATTTTGCGTGTTGTCTCTGAAATTATCTTAAGGGGGACTTCCACCCTGTGACTCGGTTTTCGGGCCAAAATTCAACATTTTTTTTACAGAATGGCAGTAGATATCACAATGATTTTTTTGCATGTTGTTCGTTTATTCCTCAAGATAATAAAAATATTTACATAAAAAGTTCGAAAAAAAAAATTCGTGGTACAGTCGTCCTCGAACGTGACTTTGTCGAAAAGTTGGAGCCAAAATGTGACCATGATTTTAGCATCACAGGTCGACTGAAATAAAAAAGCGCAACTCAGTTTTAATCAGTAGCGTGTTGGCTTCCACGTTTTCCAAAATTTGGAAATGAAGCAAAATGGCACCCATTTGTAAAAAAAAAATGAATGCTTTGGCCTATTTTTGATAGTTTATTTAGTTATAAAAGTAATCGTGGTCACAGTTTCGAAAAAAATAATTTTGAGAAAAACGCGTTTAAAGTTAAAGTTTAAATCCTAGTCATCTTTAAAACTTTGTAATTCTGGAAGCGGCATTTTTTTCACAAAATCCTTTTAGGAATCCATTTTTGATAGCACATAGATTCAAAAAATGTAAAAAAAAAATTTGATTTTTTGAAACGCACAAGGTGGAAGTCCCCCTTAAAGAAACAGTTTAATTCTCTCTATTTTAACCACAATATATAAAATTTGAGGTGAATGGTGGGAATCACTGATATAAATATCTACCACCGACTTTTAAAGTCAAATAATTACTGATGACGAATAAGTTCATGTACAGTGTCTTTGTATTCAATGAGATGATGAAAGTCTTGTTAACAGCTTTAGTATGCGCTCTTGTAGTTACGGCCAATTCTTTGGGTAAGTATTACTGTGAAACTTCCATTGCCACGTTTGCTAAAAAACATATGGAACCTATCAGATTTCAAAATTCAATTTCTAAACCGTTAATTTTATACAATTGAATGGTGCACTTCAATTGCATACAGTGAGATTTATAGATTTAGTCACAGACAAATCTTTGGGTACATATCGCTTCAATTTTTCTCTTGACGCGTTGGCTGAAATAATGTAGAAAATATAAGATTTCTGAGACTAAACTCAGTCTTATTTTTCTACAACTTAACTTTTGCTTGTTTATTTGTAAACGACATTACAAATTTTTTCAGCTACGATTAATCAATCGTAAATTGCAAAATCCATGCAAACTTGTATCACCTAAATATCTGTTATTCTGTCATAAGCCTGGAATATTAATATTCAGTGTCAAAAAATTTGATACTACACGCAGAGAAAAAATCAGTAAAATTTACAGGAAGTTCGATACTTATTTGGACAACATGACTTTTCAGTAAGTTTTACCAGAAGTTGAGTTTAATTAACAGATTTTCTGTACGTTTCACTCAGCGTCCAGTAAAATCTACTGAATACGAAAAAATCCGAGTTAAGTTGATTGTACTGTACGCTAAGTGAATTGTACAGAAAATCTGTTGATTGAACTCAACTTCTTGTAAAATTTACTAAAAAGTCATGTTGTCCAAATAAGTACCGAACTTCCTGTAAATTTTACTGATCTTTTTTCTGCGTGTAGTGACTAAAAAGGTTGGGGTAATTGAAAAATATTACCCCAAAGTTTTTCTAAGAAAATGTTAAAGTGAAATATTGAACAATTAATTAAATAATTTTGTTGTCACTTTTTGATCTAGAATCAGAGCCCGCGTTTATAGAGAGTAAAATACTTTTAGGACGAAATATTACCAAAGGAAAACCACCAATCACAAATTTTATATGTCCTATACTACTCTATGGAAATCATGCAGCTACTGGAATCTTCCTCTCTAAGAGCCATGTCTTAACAGAAGCTACATTTTTGTTAATTAAAATAAATTCACAGTATATACAAGTTGAAAAAGATGATTTAATGGTTGCTATGATTTATTCAAAAAATGCTCGCGAAACAGTACAAGTAGAAGATTTTCACATCCATAAAGATTTCAATCCTCGTATTTTAGATCGGCGTTATAATATCGCAATACTAATAGTAGGTTATATTATATGGAAAATACATTACATAGTTCCAACTTGGTATTCTATGTCATTAAACGTAGTTCAATTTGAAATATTCTATTTTTCTGAAACTAAACGCAGGGTGATCTAAAACTAACTTTGAATTTATTAAATACACATTTTTAATATCTTAGTACTTTCAATTATAAATCTTTAATTTCGGTGTAGGTTGACCAATTTGAAATTAGATTACAAGGGCCGTTTCCTAATTTACCAAAATCAAGAAAAATCCCCAAACATCTTAAAAAATTTCCTGTAAAATTGTTTGGATTTCGCACATATGAGTCTGAAAACGCTCCAGTAGATGCCACAATTTATCCTATGCTAGTAGAAGTCGACGTACAATTATATAGTTACAAAAACTTCCCGAGAGATAGAAACCATCATCTCGTGGAGTCAGACGGTAGTTATGGTGTGTATGGTGAACTCGTATCTTCCTCATCTAAAATTGAAGCGGTAAATAAAAACACAAGAAACCATGAATCATTTATGTAAATTTATGAACTAATTTGAAATCATTTGCAGAAAGATAATGGTAGCCCTTTTTGCGTAAATGGTGAACTTGCAGGAATCAACGTATTTGGTTGGAAGAACATTCTTACTAAAAGAGCTAATTTCATAATTGTTTACGATGAGATAAGTTTTATCAAAGAAGCAATGGAGAAACCTTTTAAAAAGGTTGATGAAGGAAGTCAAAAAAATCTTCCAAGATGAATGGATTCTGGAACCATTGATCGCTTATTGCGGCAGAATTATTTAAGAATCAAAAAAAATTTTTGTACGTGAAACCATTATATTCGTGGGTTTTGTATCATACCCCGAGACCACTAAAATAAACTAAAAATTTAATAATTCCTGTTTGGGTTTGGTGACGATTTTATGAAAAATTCTTTTTGAAAAATTTGTTAAAGTCCACATATACATATTAAAATGGCCATGCATTACTTATCAGCTTTCAGCAGCTTAAAATTGAAAGATTGTAAAAATCTAGAACCCAATTGCCAAACTATTTCATGATTTTGAGACCTTCTCATAAGTTTTCCTAATAATTCTTGTGTTATTTCTTCAAGATGCTACTACTTGCTATTGAATTTCTCTCCGTGTATTTAGGATTTTTTGTACGTTTACACGTCTAAAGTTTAGAATAAAAACTGGATCCGTAACTAATTATATAATATTCTCAAAAATTTGAAACCAAATTAATTCTTAAGATTCTTTTTTTGGTCAGTTCAAGGCTTCTCATCTCAAAAACCTGACGCAGGCCTCGCACTCCCCTACTATTTGCTACTATTTGCTACTATTTTGGCATGAGGCTACTATTTGGCTACTTTTTTCGGCCCAGTACTACTATAAGCTACTTTTACAGGAAAATGGAATAAAAAATACTTTTCCTAACAAGATTTTTTTCTTTTGTAATTAAATAATAATAGTATATTATGTGCCTAGGCGCATAATTAGGGTTATTACGCAACGAGCGACAATGCTCGCAGGAGATCGAAGCCAAGGCGTAGTCGAGACGTAGCTGAGGCAAAGCCGAGACGAAGCCGAGGCGCGATCAGTCCTGCGAGCATTTTAAGCGAGTCTCGTAATTTCCCGAATTGTGTGAATTGGCGCATATTCTATTTTATGTGACTTCGGCGCATTTACGAGTTTTTCTGCGTACACTCGAATCTAATCTTAAAAGGTCGAAATTGCCGTGATTATCGTCCATCTCACTTGATATTTCGCGAATACTTCCGGCCATTTTGATTTTCTTGATCTTATGTAGTAGTAGCGTATTGTAATAGACGCATGCGCAGTTCAAATGTACAAGGCTTTGTCAGTACGGTGCCAACGCTGTACGAAGGAGAATAAGAAGAAGATTATGCTCCGCTGTATCGTGATAGGCGCTTGCGCAGTTCACTTTTTATAAAAAAAAAGTATCGCAAATGTAAAAATCGATTTTTTTATAAACCTCACAATCGATCAAGTAAAATTGATTAAATGCGAATATATTTCTCATACCACCGAGCGTCTGGTTAAGAAACAAATTAGGATGGAAGTACTTTTGTAATCGCTCTTTTTTGCGCATTTCTAAATATGTTTAATATAAACACGTTTTTTTAATTAAATATGTGTAATGGAAACTAGCAAATTACTTACCAGTTGTTTTTATTTAAAAATTAGCCTCATTTTTTATATTCAAAAATAACTAAATAAACATTTCACTGTTTTTCTCTATCTAAAAGCCTGGGCTACTTTTTCCTACTTTTTTTAGACACTGAGGCTACTTTTTGCTACTTTTTTAAAAGTCACAAAGCAGTGCGAGGCCTGCTGACGTAATAGAGTAATTTAAAGATCAAAATCGGATTCAGCGGATGAAATTACGTAGAAATATGTATTATTTACCGAAAAGTAGAATAATATGTAGACTTGTCTTGTCGTTTCATATTATACTACATTTAGTTGATTACTTTAACAACTTACTAATAATTGTATTCATTAATACGCGAAATTATATGAAATGAAATATTAAGGCCATGGACCAACCAGACCACTTGACCAAATTCCTGTAAAAGTTCATGTAGGGTAACTTTTGAATTATACAAAATTTTCAAACAGATGTTTTGTAAATTGAAAAATTTATCTTACATCAAAGAAAAGGTTGCAACCTATAGTAAAATATATTTTTTTTTAACGTTTTGATAAAACTTTTATCACATCAATACATCATCAACATATTTGTTGTTTATTTAGATAATTTTACTAATATTTTCCATTTAGTCATATTATACTATGTAGTTTTTAAAAGGAATTTCATCATTCCAAAACGTATTTTCCCCTAGCTCGTTATTGCACGAAAAATATAGTTTAGTAAAGTTTATAGAACTGTTCAAGAGTTGGGGATACAGGCATTTACGGAACATAATTCTAGAAAATTTACAGAACTTTTCAGGATAAAATTCAAAACATTTAGGAAAAATTATTAAACATTATACATTTTACTCTGAAAAGTCCTTTAAATTTTCTAGAACTCGGTTCCGTAAATGCCTATATCCCCACCTCTTAAACAGTTCTATAAACTTAACCAAACTATTTTTTTCCGTGTGCTGCCAATACAGAAAATTAGTGTCCGCTAATATTAAAGCAATTATAGAAAATCATTGCTTTCTGGAGCTTTTCAAACTTATCTCGACGTCATGGGAATTATAGATCATACATGATTTTCGAAATGCACTATATTTTTAAGAAAAAATTATTTATGTTTTGAAAATTCCTGGATCTTTGGTTGAGATTAATATGTGTATTGAATAAAAACATCATTAATAACTGCAAATATATGAAAATTTGAGCATGTAGGAAAAAGCAATTAATTCCTGTAAGAAGAATTTCGCTTTTCGTCCCTGAAGTTATCTTAAAGAAACAGTTTAATTCTCTTTATTCCAATCACAAGATATAAAATTCGAGGTAAATGGTGGGAATCACTGGTATAAATATCTACCACTGACTTTTAAAGTCAAATAATTACTGATTACGAATAAGTTCATGTACAGTGTCTTCGTATTCAATGAGATGATAAAAATCTTGTTAACAGCTCTAGTGTGCCCTCTCTTAGTCACGGCCTACTCTTTCGGTAAATATCACGGTAAATATTCCATTGCCACGTTAGCTAAAAAAAAACATATGGAACGTATAAGATTTCAAAATTCAACTTTCAAACCGTTGATTTTATACAATTGAATCATGTAATTTAATTACATACAGTATCATTTATAGATTTTTGAACGTTGTTCAGTAATAGCCTGTATCTAAGACAACAAAACGGTTCTGTACATTCAAATAACTTATTATTCTGATTATTTATAATAATAGTCCAGCCATGTTCTCGGAAAAACAGGTGAAATCCCGTATTAACTCACGAACTATTTTTTTTTCGCTTAATCGTTTCATTTTGGGTCACTTATATATAATCTGGTTTTGTGACAAGAATTTCGGACCGGAACCCGGGCAAATTTTTTGAAAAGGGTGTCAAAAAGTCACATGCCTGAATTGTTGCTCTCCTATGGATTTTAGCGAAACGAACGCAGAGAGAAAAAAGCAAGTTGACAAAAGTCAGCGAAATTATGAAAAAAAGAAAATTTCCTAGCACTAAAATTTTCCGAGATACAGCATTTCAAAGAAACCTTTTTTTTCGATTTTTGCACGAAAATCGCTACTTTATGAAAAATTAATTACAAAATTAATTATAAACAATTATAATTTGTAGATACAGTATAATATCGGGTTGTAAGACTTAATTTAAGAATTCAAAATTAATAAATAAAACCGATGACTGAAAAAGTTGGGGTACACTCTAAAAACGGAATATTGACTGTCCAACAATTCCGTTCACTATGAATGGATTTTCTACTCAAAATTGGCATAAGAGGAAATCCTCTAACAGTTGAAGTATTTTCGTTTCAAGTGCTATCATTTTATTGCCAAAGTTTTTCCTTTGGTCTGGAAATAAAATCCTTTGTCATGTGAAGGAAGTATAATTTCGATGTTAAAAGAAAACAAATTCTATGATATAACCTATAAGAAATGTACACAAGCCAAACTTTGACAAATCCCAATATTCAATCGATCATTTTCAATAATATAATAACGACCCGTCTTAGATTTCAGCTTAAAGAAATTTTGAGATATAACTTTGCTTACATTACAAATTTTCCAATACGTGTAAAATTGAAAGTCCATAATCTATTAAATATATAATGTTGGAAAAGTGTTACAAAATTATTTTTAAACTTTGTTACATTTTAAATTTCACAATAAATTCTATAGTAAGCATTTTACTAATAATTTCGAATCAAGATATTTTTTTACAAATAAAAAAAATATATTCTTCGTAGTTGGCACCGTACTGACAAAATATCTGTGAACAGATTAGCATCAGACGATGTACACTCACTAATGCGCAGGCGCACTTCGTCTCCTAGTCTAGAAATGCAATCCTTACATAATTAGAGGATTTCTTTTCAGAGTAAAAAAAAATCGTTCATTGCTAAAAATATTTTCTTTTTGCATCTCACAGATGAGTTTTGTAACAGGAAAAAGATTCTGTTGGTAGACAAAAGGAATATGCTTAATTTCAATGGATGCATTCTGAAAAGAACGTAATTTCACTATGGATAGACTTTTTTTTAGAGTGTAGTTGAAAAATATTACCCTAAAGTTTCTCTATCAAAATGTAAGAGTGTAATGTTAAAGAATTAATTGAATAATTTTTTTTGTCACGTTTCCATATAGAATCAGACCCCGCGTCAATACAGGGTAAAATACTTATGGGAAACAATATTACCAAAGGAAAACCACCAATTACAAATTTTATATGTCCTATTCTACTCAATGGAAATTATGCAGCTACTGGAGTCTTCCTCTCTAAAACTCATGTCTTAACAGTAGCTGCATTTCTGTTAATTGATATACGTCACCAATATATTGAAGTTGATAAAGAAAATTTACTGGTTGCTATGCTTTATTCAAAAAATGATCGCGAAACAATACAAGTAGAAGATTTTCACATCCATAAAGATTTCGATCCTTATAATTTAGAACGGCGACATAATATTGCAATCCTAATAGTGAGTATTTTATTTCATAAAAACAATACATAGTGCCCATTTGGCATTTCAGGTAACTAAACTTTATTTTCCTAGAAATATACGCAAAATTATCTAAATCCAAATTCGAATGCACATTTTAAGGGGATCCGCCACCTTTAATATATTTTTTGATTTTTATTATTTCAGTTCAAATCTTCTATATAATTTTTTATATGATTAGTATCTTTATTTAGAAGGGTTTTGTTTCAATTTCCAGCACCATTATGTATTTTTAAACTTAAGATTTCGAGTTTTATGAATATTTTTTTGAAATTTGTTAGACTTTGAATAACTTTTTTGATTTTTAACCAATTGCCACGATTCTTCTTTATTCTGTTTCTTACTCTGTGTAGCAACGTTTTGGGTATGGAAAATAAGGTAACAAGACTGACAAAATAGTTACAAATGAAATAAAATTCAAAAAAAAAATAAAAATTGTAGTTATATTTTTACCAAGAGTACTTTCTTTAGATAAAAAGTTGCTACATATTGTAAGAAACAAAAAAAAAGAAACACGACAAGAGGTTGGAAAACAAAAAAGTTATTTAAAGTTAAAAGATTTCGAAATAATGCTCAAAAACTCAAAATTTTTAGCTTCAAAATATATAAAGGTACCTGACTTTGAAAAAAACCCAAAACCTTCTTTGAATGAAGGTACTAAACATAAAAAAATTATATGGAAGGTTTAAACTCCAAAAATAAAAAAATTAAAGGTGACGGATCCCCTTAAGTATCCTAGTTCCCTCAATTATAAAACTTTGGTTTTGGTTTAGGTCGATGAGCGTAAAAATAGACTATCGGGGCCGTTTCCTCCATTACCAGAATCAAGAAAAATCCCCAGAAATGTTAAAGGTATTGTTGGACAATTGTTTGGATTTCGCACATATGAGACTCGAAATGCTAAAGTAGAAGTTACAATTAATCCTGTACTAGTAAAAGCCGATGTAGAATTGTATAATTACGATCAATGTCCGGAGGAAAGAAAAAGTCACGTGGATGAAGACGGTCGTTATGGTGTATTTGGTATAATCACAAGCATAGGTTCAAAAATTGAAGCGGTAAATAAATTCGCAAAAAACCATGAATTATTTATTTAAAATTACGTACTAATTTGAAACTAATTTCAGAAAGATATTGGTAGCCCTTTTTGCATAAATGGTGAACTTGTAGGAATCAACGAAATTGGTTATAAGGACATCCTTACTGTATGGGCTAATTTCATAATTGTTTTCGACGAGATAAGTTTTATCAAAGAAGCAATGAGGGAACCTTTTAACGTGATTGATGAAGGAGAGAAAGAATTAAATAATAAAAGGAAAAAAAAAATTTTCAATATGAATAGATGCTGGAAATGTTAATTGTTTATTGCGGCAGAATCGTTCAAGAATTAGAAAAAATATAATAATAAGAAATTCTTTTTGCAAAATTTGTCAAAGTCAACGTTTACATATTAAAACACTTTAGGCCATGCATCACTTATCAGCTTTAAGGAGCTCGAGTTTAAAATTGTACACTGAAAAAAATGGTTAATAAAACCAACTACTTCGGTTTGTAAAATATGCCTCAGCTATTTTATTAGTTAGCACAACAATTTTTTTCGTTGGTGTTACTACCCACGTTCTTTGATAACAATTGAGATAGTAACACCAACAAAAAACATTGCTGTGCTAACTAATAAAATAGCTGAAGCGTATTTTAAAAACCGAAGTAGTTGGTTTTACTAACCATTTTTTTCAGTTTATTTATGGGTCATTCCATATTAGATTGACAGTCGATGTCGCAGATTTGAACGAGATAATTTTTTTTCGGTTCTTTATCAACAATAAATAGACACGTATTTTTTTGTTTGGCCAAAAAAAATTGATTTGCAAGTATACGATTTTTCGAATTTTCTAAGAAATGATATTTTCGACATAGCAAGCGCACTTTCAAGCCTGTTTATCTTGAAAACAATTGTTCGCACGTAATAATTTCCAAATTACGAAAATTAGGGGTTTGACTCTTCTTTACAGAGATTGTTGCGAAAAAATTGTTTAAATATTTTTTAACATACAAAAGTAAAGAAATAAACGCAGGATCGTTTTTCCCAAATTTGGCCCCTTTAGAAATTTTTTTTTTTTCGTGAATTTAGATTCTTTGAAGTCTGTTATAAAATATGACGATTGAATCAAAATTGCTGGATCATTGATTCGGAAGTTATGAAATTTTGAAGAGCCTCGCGCTGCCTCGCACGCAATGCGGGCGCCTCCACACGCGGCGAGCGTTTTACCGGGCGAAAGTTATTAGCCCTAAAAGTAAAGGTAAACGCTCGCCGCGTGTGAAAGCGCCCGGATTGCGCGCGAGGCCGCGCGAGGCTTTTTAAAATTCCATAACTTCCGAATCAATGATCCAGTCATTTTGATTCAATCGTCATATTTTATAACAGACTTCAAAGAATCTAAATCTACGAAAAAGAAAAATTTCTAAAGGGGCCAAATTTGGAAAAAAACGATTTTGCGTTTATTTCTTTACTTTTGTATGTTAAAAAATATTTAAACAATTTTTTCGCAAAAATCCTTGTAAAGAAGAGTCGAAACCCTAATTTTCGTAATTTGGAAAAATTTTCGTGCGAACAATTTTTTTCAAGATAAACAGGCTTGAAAGTGCGCTTGCTATGACGAAAATATCATTTCTTAGAAAATTCGAAAAATCGTATACTTGCAAAAAGATTTTTTATGGCCAAACAAAAAAATACGTGTCTATTTATTGTTGATAAAGAACCGAAAAAAAACTATCTCGTTCAAATCTGCGACATCGACTATCAATCTAATATAGAATGACCCTTATGTATGTACATAATAATCAATTGTGTTTTCCAAGGTATTCACGTTTGTTTAAACTACTTATCGTGTTTTCATTATTTTAAGGTTTCTTGAACTCTTTGGAAATCCTCCAACACTTTATGTACAAATTCACAATTAATATCAAGACTCTTCTTTTGAAATATTTCCTTCTGAAATGTTTAGTTAAACTTTACTATTTGGTACTATATATACGGAAAAAAATTTGATAGCAAGTAGTACCTTTTTTAAGAATAGACTGATAATTTTTAGGAGTTTTAATCAATGAATATAAACAATTTATTACATTCTGTTATTGTCTTGGGAAACTTTACTACGATAGATGGTAATTTACTACTTGCTATCGAATTTCTCTCCGTGTATTTAGGATTTTTTGTACGTCTACGCGTCTAAAGATGAGAAAAAAACTGGATCCATAGCTAATTATATAATATTCTCAGAAATTTTAAACCAAAGTAATTCTTGAGTTTCTTTTTTTGGGCAATTCAAGGCTTCTCATCTCAGAAACCTGAAGCGATAGAATAATTTAATGGTCAGAATCGGATTCAACGCACGAAATTACGTGGAATTATGTATTATTTGCCGAAAAGTAGAATACTATGTAGACTTGTCTTGTCGTTTCATATTATACTACATTTAGTTGATTACTTTAACAACTTACTAATAATTGTATTGATTAATACGCGAAATTATATGGAATGAAATATTAAGGCCATGGACCAACAAGACCACTTGACCAAATTCCTGTAAAAGTTCATGTAAGGTAACTTTTTAATTTTACAAAATTTTCAAACAGATGTTTTGTAGATGAAAAAAGTTATCTTACATGCAAAGACTTGATGTGCAATTTTTTCACGTGATCCGCTGGACCCAAGGCTTTAAAATTTTCTTCCAGAGAAGAAAACGTTGTAACCTATAGTAAAATATTTTTTTAAAATTTTTTAATAACACTTTTATCACATCAATACATCATCAACATATTTGTTGTTTATTTAGATAATTTTACTAATATTTTCCATTTAGTCATATTATACTATGTAGTTTTTAAAAGGAATTTCATCATTCCAAAACGTATATTCCGGTAGCTCGTTATTAGTGTCAAGACATTAAAGTAGTGTACGCAATATTGAAGCGAATATAGAAAATCATTGCTTTCTGGAGCTTTTCAAACTTATGTCGACGTCATGGGAATTATAGATCATACATGATTTTCGAATTGCTCTATATTTTTAAGAACAAATAATTTATGTTTTGAAAATTCCTGGATCTTTGGTTGAGATTAATATGTGTATTGAATAAACACATCATTAATAACTGCAAAAATATGGAAATTTGGGCATGTAGGAAAAAGCAATTAATTCTTGTAAGAAGAATTTTGTTTTTTGTCTCTGAAGTTATCTTGAAGAATCAGTTTAATTCTCTTTATTCCAATCACAAGATATAAAATACGAGGTGAATGGTGGGAATCATTGGTATAAATATCTACCACCGACTTTTAAAGTCAAATAATTACTGATTACGAATAAGATCATGTACAGTGTTTTCGTATTCAATGAGATGATGAAAATCTTGTTAACAGTTCTAGTGTGCCCTCTCTTAGTCACGGCGTACTCTTTCGGTAAATATAACTGTAAATATTCCAATGCCACGTTAGCTAAAAAAACATATGGAACGTATAAGATTTCAAAATTCAATTTTCAAACTGTTGATTTTATACAATGGAATCATGCAATTTAATTGCATACAGTATCATTTATAGATTTATGAACTTTCTTCAGTAATAGCCTGTATCTAAGACAAGGAAACGGTTCTGTAAAATTCAAATAACTCATTATTCCGTGTATTTATAATAATAGTCCGGTTAAGTTGTCGAAAAAAGTGGTGAAATCCCGTTTTAACTCACGAGCTAATTTTTTTTCGCTTAATCGTTTCATTTTGGGTCACTTATATACCATCTGATTTTGTGACAAGTATTTCGAACCAGAACTCGGGTAAATTTTTTGGATAAAGGTGCCAAAAATTACATATGCGTGAATTGTTGCTCTCCTATGGATTTTAGGGATTAAAATGTAGAGAGAAAGTAGAAAGTAAACAAAATTCTTAGAAATTGAAAAAAAGAAAATGTCCTAGCGCCAATACTTTCCCAGAAACAGCATTTCAAAGTGAAAATTTTTTTTCAATTTTTGGCCGAAAATCGCTACTTTTCAAAAAATTAATTATAAAATTAATTATAAACAATTATAATTTGTAGATACAGTAAAATATCGGATTGCACAACTAACTTTAAGAATTCAAAATTAATAAATGAAACCGATGACTGAAAAAGTTGGGGTAGTTGAAAAATATTACCCTAAAGTTTCTCTATAGGAAAATTTAAGAGTGTCATATTATAAAATTAATTAAATAATTTTTTTTGTCACATTTTCATATAGAATCGGACACCGCGTCTATAGAGGGTAAAATACTTTTGGGACAAAATATTATCAAAGGAAAACCACCAATCACAAATTTTATATGTCCTATACACTACTCTATGGAAATCATGCAGCTACTGGAGTCTTCCTCTCTAAAACTCATGTCTTAACAGTAGCTAAATTTTTGTTAATTGAAAAAAATTTCGAGTTTTCTGAAGTTGGAAAAGAATATTTACTGGTTGCTATGATTTATTCAAAGAATGATCGCGAAACAGTACAAGTACAAGATTTTCACATTCATAAAGATTTCAATCCTCGTAGTCTCGAACAGCGCCATAATATTGCAATCCTAATAGTGAGTTATTTTATTTCACAAAAACAATACATAGTCCTCATTAGGCATTTTAGGTAACTGAACGTTATTTCCCTGAAAATAAACGCAAAGTAATCTAAAGCCAAATTTGAATGCACATTTTAAGAAGATCCGCCACCTTTAATATTTTTTGATTTTTATTATTTGAGTTTAGATCTTCCATATAATTTTTTATATGTTTAGTATCTTTATTTAGAAGGGTTTTGGGTTTTGTTTCAATTTCCAGCACCATTATGTATTTTTAAACTTAAGATTTTGAGTTTTATGGATAGTTTTTTGAAATTTGTTAGACTTTGAATAACTTTTTTGATTTTTAACCAATTGCCACGATTCTTCTTTATTCTGTTTCTTACTCTGTGTAGCAACTTTTTGGGTATGGAAAATAAGGTAACAAGACTGACAAAATAGTTACAAATGAAATAAAATTCAAAAAAAAAATAAAAATTGTAGTTATATTTTTACCAAAGGGTACTTTCTTTAGATAAAAAGTTGCTACATATTATAAGGAACAAAATAAAAAAAGAAACACGACAAGTGGTTAGAAAACAAAAAAGTTATTCAAAGTTAAAAAATGTCGAAAAAGTGCTCAAAAACTCAAAATTTTTAGTTTAAAAATACATAAAGGTGCCTGACTTTGAAAAAAAACCAAAACCTTCTTCGAATAAAAGTATTAAACATAAAAAAATTATATGGAAGGTTTAAACTCTAAAAATAAAAATATTAAAGGTGGCGGATCCCCTTAAGTATCCTAGTTCCTTCAATTATAAAACTTTGGTTTCGGTTTAGGTCGATGAGCGTAATAATAGACTATCGGGGCCGTTTCCTCCATTACCAGAATCAAGAAAAATCCCCAGTAATGTTAAAAATGTTGATGGACAATTGTTTGGATTTCGCACATATGAGACTCAAAATACTAAATTAGAAGTTGCAATTAATCCTGTACTAGTAAAAGCCGATGTAGAATTGTATAATTACGATCAATGTCCGAAGGAAAGAAAAAGTCTCGTGGATGAAGACGGTCTTTATGGTGTATTTGGTAGAATCATAAGCATGGGTTCAAAAATTGAAACGGTAAATAAATACACAAAAAACCTTGAATTATTTATTTAAAATTACGTACTAATTTGAAAATAATTTCAGAAAGATAATGGTAGCCCTTTTTGCATGAATGGTGAACTTGTAGGAATCAACGCATTTGGTTATAAGGACATCCTTACTGCAAGGGCTAATTTCATAATTGTTTTTGACGAGATAAGTTTTATCAAAGAAGCAATGAGGAAACCTTTTAACGTGGTTGATGAAGGAGCCGAAGATCTAAATAATAAAAGGAAAAATAAATTTTTCAAGATGAATAGATGCTGGAAATGTTAATTGTTTATTGCGGCAGAATCGTTCAAGAATTAGAAAAAAAATAATAATAAGAAATTCTTTTTGCAAAATTTGTTAAAGTCCACGTATGCATATTAAAACACTTTAGGCCATGCATCACTTATCAGCTGTTAGGAGCTTAAGTTTAAAATTGTATATATGTATGTAAATAATAATCAATTGTGTTTTCCAAGGTATTCACGTTTGTTTAAACTACTTATCGTGTTTTCATTACTTTAATGTTTCTTGAACTCTTCAGAAATCTTCCAACAATTTATATACATATTCACAAATAAATCAAATTCCATCGATTTTGCAAAAATGTTAACTCTTTGACGTTCATATCAAGACTCTTCTTTTGAAAATTTTCCTTCTGAAATGTTTAGTTAAACTTTACTATTTAGTACTATATATACGGAGAAAAATTTGATAGCAAGTAGTACCATCTTTAAGAGTAAACTGATAATTTTTAGGAATTGTAATCGATGAATGGAAACAATATACTGCATTCTGTTGTCGTCTTGGGAAACTTTACGACAATAGATGATAAAAATTGAGAATACAATTGCCAAACTATTTCATGATTTCGAGAACTTCTCATAAGTTTTTCTAATAATTCTCGTTAACTCTTCAAGATACTACTGATTGCTATCGAATTTCTTTTCGTGTATTTAGGGTTTTTAGTATGCCAACACGTCTAAAGTTTAGAATAAAAACTGGATTCGTAACTAATTATATAATATTCTCAAACATTTGATACATTTGATACTATAGTAAAATATTTTTTTTAACTTTTTAATAATACTTTTATTACATTAATACATCATCAATATATTCGTCGTTTATTCAGATCATTTTACTAATATTTTCCATTTAGTCATATTATACTATGTAGTTTTTAAAAGGAATTTCATCATTCCAAAACTTATATTTCCGTAGCTCGTTATTGGTGTCAAGACAGTAAAGTAGTGTACGCTAATATTGAAGTGAATATAGAAAATCATTGCTTTCTGGAGCTTTTCAAACTTATGTCGACGTCATGGGAATTATAGATCATACATGATTTTCGAAATGCACTATATTTTTAAGAAAAAATTATTTATGTTTTTAAAATTTCTGGATCTTTGGTTGAGATTAATCTGTGTATTGAATAAACACATCATTAATAACTGCAAAAATATGAAAATATGGGCATGTAGGAAAAAGCAATTAATTCCTGTAAGAAGAATTTCGCTTTTCGTCCCTGAAGTTATCTTGAAGAATCAGTTTAATTCTCTTTATTCCAATCACAAGATATAAAATACGAGGTGAATGGTGGGAATCATTGGTATAAATATCTACCACCGACTTTTAAAGTCAAATAATTACTGATTACGAATAAGTTCATGTACAGTGTCTTCGTATTCAATGAGATGATGAAAATCTTGTTAACAGCTCTAGTGTGCCCCCTTTTAGTCACGGCCTACTCATTGGGTAAATATCGCTGTAAATATTCCATTGACACGTTAGCTAAAAAAAAAATTTGAGTCAAGAATTTCAGACCGGAATCTGGGCAACTTTTTTGAGAAGGGTGCCAAAAATCACATATGCGTGAATTGTTACTTTCCTATGGATTTTAGCGAAAAAATGTGGAGAGAAAAAAGAAAGTAAACAAAATTCTGAGAAATTGAAAAGAAAAGAAAATGTCCTAGCACCAATACTTTCCCAGATACAGCATTTCAAAGTGACACTTTTTTTCGATTTCTGCACGAAAATCGCTACTTTTCAAAAAACCATCTAGAATGAAAACGCCAAAATTGTCTACAGATTACTTTGAGTAGACGGAGCGAACTTCAATTTAAGCCAAAGAACAAACCTTTAGGTCCAATAGATCGTGAGCTATGACCTGTCAAATTTGACACCTTTTTGCCTGTTTTTATGACCAAAAATCAAAGATTTAGTTTTTAGGAATTAGAGAGTTCCCTAATAAATGTACGGTAATCCTATCAGAGGATAACTAAAATAATATGAAATTCCACGTAAATTAAAAAAAAGAACAATGTTCTATCTTCATGAACTTCCAAGTTATGAATGTTTTAAACTTTGTGGTTTTTCACTTTTTTCTCAAAGAATGGAAAACCCGTTTTCTTGATTATTTCTGAAATTCTGACGTGAAAGTAATATAATGATAAATGAAAGAGGACTAGTTCCCTAAAACTAAGTGGTCACTAAAATAGGTAAAAAGGTGTCAAATTTGAGAGGTCATAGTTCCCTATCTATTGGAACTAGAAGATTTTTCTTTGGCTTAAACTGAAGATAGTTACGTTTACTTTAAGTCACCTGGAAACAATTTTGGCGTAGGTACATCGATTATCCTAATTCTAGATGGTTTTTTGAAAAGTAGCGATTTTCGTGCAAAAATCGAAAAAAACAGGTTTCTTCGAAATGCTGTATCTCGGAAATTTTCTTTTTTTCATAATTTCGCTGACTTTTGTCAACTTGCTTTTCTCTCTCTGCGTTATTTTCGCTAAATTTCATAGGAGAGCAACAATCCACACATATGTGATTTTTGGCACTTTTGTCCAAAAAATTTGCCCGGGTTCCGGTACAAAATTGTTGTCACAAAACCAGATTGTATATAAATTACACAAAATGAAGCGATTAAGCCAAAAAAATGCGTTTGTGAGTTAATACAGTGTAAAATGACAATTTGATTGAAATATAAGCATGATAAATTCTGAAAACAATTATAATTTGTAGATACAGTACAATAGCGGGTGGTAAAACTTACTTTAAGAATTCAAAATCAATAAATAAAACTCATGACTGAAAAAGTTGGGATAGTTAAAAAATATTACCCTAAAGTTTCTCTATAGGAAAATTTAAGAGTGTCATATTATAAAATTAATTAAATAATTTTTTTTGTTGAATTTTCATATAGAATCAGACCCCGCGTCTATACAGGGTAAAATACTTGCAGGACAAAATATTACCAAAGAAAAACCACCAATTACAAATTTTATATGTCCTATACTGCTCTATGGAAATCATGCAGCTACTGGAATATTCCTCTCTAAAACTCATGTCTTAACAGTAGCTAAATTTTTGTTAATTAAAAACAATTTCAAGTTTTCTAAAGTTGAAAAAGAATATTTACTGGTTGCTATGATTTATTCAGAAGATGATCGCGAAACAATACAAGTAGAAGATTTTCACATCCATGATGATTTTGACCCTCGTAGTTTAGAACAGCAGCATGATGTTGCAATCCTAATAGTGAGTATTTTATTTCATAAAAAATACATAGTGCCTATTTGGCATTTCAGGTAATTAAACGTTCACGGAAAAAAATAGTTCAGTAATGTTTATAGAACTGTTCATGTACTGTTCATCTGTACGGAACAGAGTTCTGCAAAATTTATAGAACTTTTCAGTGTAAAATGCAGAACATTCAGGAAAAATTATTGAAAGGTCTACATTAATTATGAAAAGTTCTATAAATTTTGTAGAACTTCGTTTCGCAAATGCCTGTATCCTTAACTCTTAAACAGTTCTATAAACTTCATTGAACTATTTTTTTCCGTGTTATGTTCCTGGAAATAAACGCAGAGTAATCTGAAGCAAAATTCGAATGCACATTTAAAGTATAAATAATTCTTTCCATTATAAAACTTTGGTTTTGGTGTAGGTCGATGAGCGTAAAAATAGACTACCGGGCCCGTTCCCTCCATTACCAAAATCAAGAAATATCCCCATAATTGATGCAAGTACTGTTGGAAAAATGTTTGGATTTCGAACATATGATTCTGAAGACGCTCCAGTAGACGCCACATTTAATCCTGTACTAGTAGAAGTCGACGTACAATTATATAATTACAATCGATGTCCGAGGTATAGACAACATCTTTTTGAAGTCAGACGGTAGTTATGGTCTGTATGGTCAAATCGCGTGCTGGGATTCACAAGTTGAAGCGGTAAATAAATACACAATAAATCATAAATCATTTATGTAGATTTATTTACTAATTTTATCATAATTGCAGAAAGATAATGGTTGCCCTTTTTGCATAAGTGATGAATTTGTAGGAATCAACGCATTTGGTATTAAGGGCATGTTAACTACAAGAGTTAATTTCATAATTGTTTACGACGAGATAGAGTTTATCAAAAAAGCAATGAGGAAACCTTTTGAGGTGTTTGGTGAAGGATCGGAAGAACCAACTGATAAAAATCTAAATGATAAAGAGAAAAAAAATATTTTACAGACGTTTAGATTCTGGAAATTTTGATCGTTTATTGCTGCAGAATTATTCAAGAATCAGAAAAATTATTTTTACGTGAAACAATTTGATCGTGGCTTCCGACTCGACTGAAATGTATTTACAATTCATTAAAAAATTTGTGTTTGCATTTGCGGACAAATTTTTTACGAAGTTCTTTTTGCATAATTTGTTTAAGTCCACTTATACATATTAAAATGCTTAAGGCCATAAATCGCCTATCAGCTTTCTACTTAACCGAATTTTTTTCAGTTAGTAAACTCATATCCATCGAATCGAAATATCCCTCAACAATTCGAGAATAAATTAGAAAAATAAAAAATAATAAAAATAATAAAATAATTAGAAGAAACAATATCATCTTTTAGAAAGAATGTTAGCATTTCGAAACATGTTTGCCTGTAGCTTCTTATTGGTGTCAAGAGAATAAAGCTTTCAGTGAAAAATTACTGACTGCCCTGCCAATTGTGCGTCACTGATTTCAATTCAGTAAGAATCCCACTGATTCAGATTTTTTTTTGGACATTGGTCAGTAAATTAGAAAAATAGGAAAGAATTTTATCAATAGAAATTACAATAAATTGTTAATCCAATATTGTAATAAAGTTACAATAATAAATGATAATTCTTATTTGCTCATTTTTTCCGATTAAATCTACGCTATGAAATTACAAATAACTCTGCTATTCAGAGAAGAATTTTCTTTAAACAAAATCCTTGCACTTAGAGTTTTAATAAATATAAAAAGTCTATACCTTTTGCATTATTATTTTATCCTGGAGTTATATAGACAGTACTTACAGCAAAGTTTGTAACTTAATAAATGAGCCTACACGATTTCTTCGATAAAGAATCTTCAACCTTGAGCTGCTTGTGCTAAAGTACTTCCGCGCTCAGAATTCTTCCGGTAAAACTTTTGTGTTACAAGAATCCGCATAATATTACAAAAGTCGTCTTTAAAGACTCCTAATAGGTTCATTTTATTGTAAATATTCGACGGCTCATTCTTAACACTAGGAAGCTGATAAATTATGCTATAATAAAATGATCTTTAAATGGAGTGAACAAATATTTACTAGATAACTCATAACATTCTTATTTGGATTTTCTCATAAGAAAACTCATTTGCAATCTTTCAAAAGTTTTTGCACCTTTTCTTGGTTATACCGCGACTTTAAAAAATGTATTTTTTTTTTTCCAGAAATGCTATTTACAACATAAGTCTGCACGATCTAACAGAAATTGCTGATCAGGTGAGTCCAACATACATTTTCTTATTATTTGTTTTAAAAGCATATTAAGAGATTAAAACCAAGGTATCTAGCGTCCTGGAAATCCTTGAAAACCTAGAAAAGTCCTTGAATTTTGCTTATGGTCCACGAATTTTTATTCCCTTAAGGCTATGTATGACTTATCCAATCCCTACCTTATCGACACTTTTTTTCGTCCTTCGCATTTCCACATTAATTTAGATATCGAGCTGAAACTATAAGTAATTAGGTAAAAAGCACTATGGAATCTTTATTTGTTCCTAAATATTTATAATTTTAAACAAATTTATTTTTGAAAATATTTTTTTTATAATCATACAAATCTAGGACCAGATAAACGTTTTTTACTGCTTTTTACCTAATTGCCAATCTGGAGACATGTCCACAAAATGGTTACACTTTTCCGTCAATTATAGTTCGACTTATTTCGTCCTGGAAAACCTGAAAAAGTCTCTGGATTTTTTAATTTTTTAATATTAAACGATAGACATCCTGATTAAACCTTTGTGGAAACTCATTCTGGCTCTATTTAAGTAGGACTAGGCCGTCTAGACTATATGTATTTCTGTCTTTACTGAGTAATTTATTCTTGTAGGTTTTCTAATACTGCGTCCTGTTTCACATATAGAACTAACTACAGAATTAGAAAGTATTACTATAATGAAAACTGATCAAAATTTGAATTGAACCTGTTGAGATTTTTGAGATTATCTAGTAAAAACAAAGTTTTTCAATAAATTAAAATGGAAGGTTTAAAATTAGGAATTTAAAAGATCATAAACTCAATCAAATCCCTTTTATGAATAATTATACTGAAATATGCAATATTATTCACGCAGTGGACCATGAGAATCACAACTTTATTATCTCAACAATGTTTTACTCCCATGTGGCTTTACAGCGATGCGATTTTTCTTTTACGCATGTTTGTTTTTGGAACTTTATCGTAATTCAACATGGCTGGCTAGAATGGAATTTTCACGAATTCAAGGGTTTATTATCTCTTGTATAACTTGGGATGAGAAGGTGAGGGAGGGAATGAGAGCGATGGAAAGAGAGAGAGAGAGAGAGATTCGTTACATGTCCTGACGTTATCGAAAAATGTCCGAGTTTTTCGCTTCGAGTTTATCGACGAGAGAACTTATCAGGGATGTGCTTACTTCAGCGATCGGTCTTATTTTCCATCATTAACAAACCCCTTGAGAGCTGAATCGATTGAACCGCGAAATTCGTTTTCAGAAAAAAAGTAGATGAACATTTTTTGCTGACTCGGAACATGATTTTTTCGTCACTCTATTATACTCTTCCAATGAAATCTCAGTGAATTAAAAAGCAACTTGTATACATATAAATATTGCACAGTTGGGATAAAACTAAAGTCGATTCCATTCAAGAGTCTATAAATAAATCTTTAGTCATTAAATGAATAAAAAAAAGTAATTATTAATGAATTTAAAAAATATATATTTTTCAAATGGTACAAATAAACGCAACGAATATCTCTTTCAGGGACATTTTATTCGCGGAAAATATTTTCAAAATGGACAGGAATTAATTAAGGGCATGGAATAAATGGGCCACGTGATCAAGAAAATAATCTTAGTTTCGCCCATCATTTTTTTACAATGATGAATATTTTTTGTTACAAATTTGGCATATAACAAGGAACATATTAACGGATAGTCCCAAAATCCTAGCGAAAAATATTAATTATTATAGAAACATTTTGGAGGAAACTGAATTCTTTTCTTGATCATATGACCCACTTAGTCCATGCTCTTAAAGGGGGATCAATATATAGATGTTTTAAAAAATCGATTTTTTTAATTACATAACTCGATCCTATATACTTTCAAAAGCATGCTCGTAAAATTTGAAGGGGAGATTTTCAAAATTATGGCTGCAACTGATTTTTTCGTTTATCATGCCGCGGCGCGTATTCATGACCGATACGTTAGAGCCACTGCCTTTAAGGGCATGTGATATTTCCAAAATCAGCAGATTTGATTGGTTTTAGGTTTCTACATCTTTGTGTCCAAAATTCATCAAATTTTGTTCTCAAAATTTGGGAAACAGTAGAGAAGATAAAAGCGGATGTAGATAGACTACTTTTCATTTGACAAATGAAAAACAGTTCAATTTTAGTCAAATCTATCATAATTTTTATTTTCATTATCAAAACCAAAAGTCGTCTATCTACGTCCATTTTTACCTTCTCCGTCATTTCCCAAATTTTGAAAACAAAATTTAATGTATTTTTTGGGCGTAAACATGTAAAAACCGAACCAAGTCGTTCACATTAACTTACTACTTTTCTTAAGTATCACATGCCCTTAAGGCCATGGATTAACCAGATCACGTGACCAAATCCCTGTAAGAGTTCGTATAAGATAATTTGTTTGTTCCAAAAAATATCTTCCTAAAAATTTTGATAATAGAAGAGAAAACGATAAATAACGTTTGTCAACTTCGTTTGAGTAAAAATTCTGCAAACAATTTTACAGTTAACTATAATTGTCGATCAGTTTTCGAATTTTTTAAAAAATTTTTCTAAAAAGAAGTTAAAAGAGATGCTTTATTGTCTTTTGTTACGTTTCCCAAGTTTTCAGAAAGATACTTTGTAAATTAAAAAAGTTATCTTACATGAACGAATAAATGAACTATTTTTCAATTGGCGTGCACGATTGTAAGAGAACGGCTCGATTGATTTCAATAATATTTATATCAAATTAAAGGAAATTTCATGCCGTTTTATGCAAACTAAAAAAACCAAACAAAAAAAATGTCTAATAACTTTTTGCTGTAAAAGATTAACAAAAAATATAAATTTTAACATTTTTTACTACAATTTCATCAAAATTTGTGTAAATAATTCTATAGTAGCATAAATAGAAGATGATACATTACCAAAAAGAAATTGGGTTCAATTTCTGTTCTTCCAGCGGCAATATCTTGCACGTCGTTTACCTCTTTACGGAGCACAGGGTCTACTTTGTGCGCTTATATCTTCTGAATAAACAGGAATATTTCAACGAAAATAAAATGTCAACAAATTATAGTAAAGGTCTCAATGTTTACAAAATTTCAAGACTTTTACTTGTAAACTTTTTTTTTTCTAAACTACGCCCAAAGTTTGGATACAATTTCCCCCTTAATCCCTTATAATCCCCCTTAAATAAAAATTACTGAATCCATTTTTGATTTTATCTAGTTGCTTTGTATTTTAGCTGACACGAGTAGAAAATGTATTGAATGAAATATGAACCTACCGAGAGCTGAAGCTTTGAAATAGACTTCGATTTTGAATTCGATAGACAAAGTGTGCATGCTGGCTTAGCAAAAGTTTGACTGCGTGATTAAATATCCACCGCGATGTCAGCCATAGAAGGATTTCCTCTGGGACATTGGGCATCGATCGTCGGTCTTTTCTTGGCAGAGACGTAAAGTGAGTTCTGTTAGAGAGGAGTATCCTATTTCGCTCAAAAGTCCCATTTTTCCCTTGACGATGAGAAGTACTCGACACAAATGTTAAATCGCTCATACTTCACGCAACCAATCAAAGTAAACGAATGCATAAGAATGTTTGTGTTTTCCACGGTTGTGTTAAAACTTTTCACACTACGTTTCAAGCAAATTTTTATCTCACTATATTCCGTACACGGAGAAAGCCAAGTTAACAATTTTTGCTAAATTGCGGTTCAATTTAGGGAAAAACGTGTCATGGTTAGAACTCTCAGCAGCGAAATACCAAACTTCAGATGAATTATATTAAAATTTGCTATAGATTGTACCGAACTTTACTATAATTTATACTAAAGTTTCATTTCATTTTTCAAATCTTTAATATTTTGAATGCGAAAAATTTCCAGTCTGCTAAGAATAATTACCATTTCACCTCGATTTTTCCTAACTTCCTAATATTTTTTAGAATTGTTATTATAAAATAAAACATATATTGCTATACAAAGATTTTCCGTGTATACATTCCATTTTTGTAGTTTAGCCTTTGTAGAATGATATTTGAAAATTTATTTCTTATACTTTTATTTAGTTGATGCAAACAAAACTTAAATGGAGTGACGAAAAAGTTTTCCTTTTATATGGATGACTGAATTTTTGGTTAATTTAAAATCATAGATCAAACAGAGTACGTGGCGTCGGTAATTATAATTATAGTTCGTCATGTTATTCGAAAATTATAAGCTGAAAAAAATGTCCTGTAGCATAAAGACGTAAACAAGATAACAATAAGGTATGTCTAGTAGAGAAAGTCTATTTTAGTTATTATTTATTGAATAACTTCAGAAACTGTAATTACAATTACAGACGTCACGTGGTTCGGTTGATACATAGCCTCAAGGAAAGATGTACATATTGATCGATATCGTTTGCACTAGAATAAACAGAAAATATAAAAAAATAAATAAAATGGCGCTGTTTTAAAGATTTCCATTTTTTGTTATTCAAATGACTGTAAAATTAATGAAATAAACATTTTGACTTGATTCTAGTTGAGATGAAAACTGTATATGTGCTTATGATGCATGTAAAATTTGAGCGCGATTCGTCAACTAGATTCTGAGAAATCATAAGCACTAGTTATAAAAATGCTGTTTTGGAAAAAACGCGATTAAAGTTTTTTCAACTGGTTACGCTAGGCGGAGATCCTTACCTTTAGCGAATTATATCTTTTAAACGAATGCGAACTTATAAAATTCCTTTCAGACAGTAATTCTACAAAATTAATACTTGCGAAAAATGCATACAAAAAAATTCGATTCTTTGGACCTTCTAGACCGTAATCCCCCCTTAAGGCCATGCATGACTTGTCCGATCTCTACCTTACCGATACTTTCTTTTCGTCCTTCGCATTTCCACATTAATTGAGATATCGAGTTAAAACTTTGAGTAATCAAGTAAAAAGCAGTGAAGAATGTTTATCTGATACTAGATTTGAATGATTAAAAAAATATATTTCCGTAAATAAATTTGTTTATAATTATAAATATTAAGGAGCTAATAAATATTCCTTGGTGCTTTTAACCTAATTACTCAAAGTTTCAACTCGATGCCTCAATTAAGGCCATGGACCAATCTGATCACGTGACTAGATTCCTACATTAATGGCATTTCAGTTTGTGTAACCCCATTTCTATTAATAATAAGATAAGTAACTGAAAATTTCTAAAATTAAATAAAATACACTAATATAGGTCTGTCTGGTCATAAATATTTATAATTATAAACAATTATGACCAGGCAGACTCGTCTTAATGCATTTTATTTACTCTCACAAGTTTTCAACTTGTTATCTCATTTTTTACAGAAATGGGGTTATATAAATTGAAAATGCTGGTAAGGAAGGAATCTAGTCACGTGGTTCGGTTGGCCCATTGCCTTAATAAATGTGGAAATTTTAAAGACGAAAGAAAAGTGTAGGTAAAGTAGGAATCGGATAAGTCATGCATGGCCTTGACTAAAGAACTTTTTAGAAAAAATTTGATTATAATGAACAGATTCTTTCGTTATTATAACCAAAATGTAACTAAATAAGCGATTCAGTTAAATTAAATATAAAGTTTCTTCTGAACATGAATTATTTCTATTTAAGGGGTATCATCGAGTTGCCTTCTTTTTACTCTCCTCCTTTTTTGTTGGTTTCTCATAATTGTTGATCCCAGGAAATTTTATGGTCCAAATTTGGTCGTTTTTTGGATTTTGAAAGTTTGAACGGTTTCGAATTCTTGAAATTTTGAATTGGTCCAGTTTATAAATTTTTTTCTCAGTAAAGTGAACATTTTTCTCTTAAAATACGTATTAAATAACAGCCTTAACAGTTCTCAAAGTGGTAATTAATTAAAATTCCTAAAGGTTTCCTAGGAACGGTATGATCCTCCTTAAACTAAAAAAATAGTTCAAAATGCCTAATGATTTCAGTATCATTTGAATATTCAATAAGTGATAGACCACAAAAGTACAATTTTATAAAGACACTTTAAGAATTCCTTAAGAAAAAAAGATGAAGATAAAAAAACTGAAAAATTTGAATTAAGG
This sequence comes from Diplolepis rosae, assembly GCA_030998225.1. Taxonomy (NCBI): domain Eukaryota; kingdom Metazoa; phylum Arthropoda; class Insecta; order Hymenoptera; family Diplolepididae; genus Diplolepis; species Diplolepis rosae. The sequence continues at coordinate 13,450,689 of JAPYXD010000677.1, forward strand.
ATTTGAAAAATCGCTTTTATGTCGCTAATGAGTTTTCTTTTGACTTAAAGGTAAGAAGAGATTTTTTTGAAACGTAAATAAATGCAAGATTGGAAATTTGACACCGTCAGTTGTCCTTTCAGTTTTAAGCCCTTTAATTTGCACTTTCATTGGAAACAACATGGCATGAAGCGTGTACATTGGATTCAGAGTTCTTATAGTGAGAGGCGGCTCTGACCGGTCATTCACTTACCAACAGCGTAAAAAGCAACTGTTGCCTTCTATACAGTATCGTACTTTTATCCAGAGAAGGAATACGTCCGCTCGAGTTTCCAGCATCGAGTCCTGACGAGATATACAGTCCGCGCTTGCTTAATCCGTCATTCCCTTGTATCAATTTGCAAAAGTCTTTACTTTCAATATTCAAAGCGACATCTAGGCGTTCTGGCACCTTGACAATCCGCACTGACATTGCGACCTTACTTCTTGTGAAGAGATAAGAAGTTCACGTCACAATCCCATCAGACTATTTGTCACGTTGGATTACATTCGAAGCACGTTTCTATCTTCTTTATCAACTTTCTACGAGAGTAAGAATAATTTCACGTGTTTCGTAGACTATTATATAAATTTAACATTTCAAGATAATCAGAGCGAGAGTAAGTTGAGAAAAATGTGAAACTATGTGAATTTTAACGACTGGGAGAAAATCAGAAAATTTTTATATCCTCTCTAAACCTGAATCAGTGAACGATCACTGATTCGCAGTGACTATTCACTGATGGCAGCAGCTATAAGTCTTTCACTAAGAATTCCTCAGTGAAATTAAAGCAGGGCGCTTATTCATCAGTTCATATTTTTTCACTGATATAATCAGTGACTGTCACTGATTACTTTAGTGGAAATCAACTGATTTAACAGTGAAAAATATTTTTTTCACTGATTTCATCAGTGAAAATTAACTGATTTGTCAGTGAAAAATATTTTTTCACTGATATCCTTTATTATGTCCTAAATTTTAAGCTAAAAAAATTCATTATTGAGGAAAAATTTTGGGGAAAAATAATTTTATTGATTTAGTCAGCTGTACTGGTTGATCCATGGCCTTAAGTAAATTTTCGAACATTTAAGCGAACTGAAACGGATTCATTCAAATTCAAATCACTTGAAATTATTATAGCCTAAGAAATTATTTCCTCTAATTTTTGATTATGGAAAATTAATTCAAAAGTAATTTGTCTGAGTTGGATCAATCTGGCATTTGTACCGAAGCTGATTTAAATTGACAAAAAAATTGATAAGAAAAAATTGACTAACATTTAAAAAAGGAGACAGTGGTATAATTAAAAGATAATTATCTTACGTAGTATATAAACACTCTTTTACTACATTCTGTAATTAAATTATAGAAAAGATAAGAGCTCGTGTTTTTTAATAAACTTTTCTTTATAAAATTGTTTATTCTATGCTATCAATTTATTTCATAATATAAAATAATATTTCTGTAATGCAAAGGCATTGGTTTTACGATATTTTAATTTCGTATCGCTAATGCATAAGGTAATTAAAAATTGTGTGGATCCTCCAATTAACTCAGTTTGAAGTTACTATATTGAAAGGTATTCTACAATAATATCTCGATCTAATTAAATAAACTTTGATTAAATTTTAATTAATTTTTAACAAAATACGATAAATTCAATTTTTAAAAAACTAATAATATTCAAACAAATCTACACAAACAAATAATTTCCCATTTCTAAATTAAATTGATAATTACATTTTTTAAACCTAAATTTTAAGTAACATTTTGCAAAATTTTAATTTGAATGGAAATTTGTATACTTTTATGGTAATAGCTTTAATTTTTAGGGTCAGTCTTCCTTCTAATTAAATAAATTACTTAAATTAAATTAAGTATTCAATATGCAGTACAGCTCAGTATTTTAATAAGTGAATCAAGCAAGAGATTAAAAATTTCTTAAATTTACTTTTTCAGAAACTATTATACGGTCAATGTTGAATAAAATTAATGCGTCTTAATGAATAAAATTATATGCCGAGACTACAATAACCGACATTCGGGTTCATCAGACGATAAATTTGGATGAAATGTCTCTTTATTTTAGTGTGAGGTCATTATTGTTTAAGCTGATGTAAAAAAAGCTGGAAAAAGTGGGCTTTTAAAAAATCATCTTTGTATGGCGTTTACCGCTAATGTCTTTCGCGCCATATTTTTTGTGTGTAGGCTAACGAACCGAATGTACAAGAGCGTACTTTGGCGCTTTAGTTGCCTTCGAGAATGTTACCACGAGGATGATAACTTTTACGAGACGTTAATGAGGGAATAATAAAATGTTTTACGTCGTAAAAGAACGTCGCAGCTCAGCCTCCTCGAGCCACTTCACCTTCAGAGTGAAGATTGACAATATCGCGCTGTGTGTTTACGACAAGTTCTCTTTTGATTTCCTTCTGCGTTATATGTTCTCGAGTTTATGACAAGATACAGAAAAGAGATTGCGGACATATTTTCTCAAAAGAATCTACTAAGGTCACATTTCCAACAAAAGTTGAATTTACGTTTTTCCAAACTGCAGTTGTTGCTATCAACATTATTTTCGAAGAGTGTTGATGTAATTGTTTATTTACGTAATATAAACAGATGAAGTTATTATCTGGTACTTGAATTTTCATCTGAGATATATATTTTACATAAGATTATTTTAATTAATGTAATTGAATTTTGTAATGTAACATTCGTAATTATAATGAAACGGTACATTTCTCGCAAGTTGAGGTTTTAATTCAGTTTTGCATAACAACCTCGCTGGAATATTACATCCCGTCGTAAATGATTCGTTAACCTCCGCTGCACAGTCTCTATTTCCGGTTTTATCAAACGTGTTTGTATGTCTAATTAGTCTGATGTACATTACACATAATATAATAATTTCACTTTATTAGAGAATTTGAATCATCGTTAGTGAATAGGTAAATTTTACCCTCTCGGTGATAATGAATTTCTTGTACATCACTCGAAAAAAAGAATTAAACTAATTCGTTGTCAAAACTTGGAAGAAATGAGATGAAGTGTTTTTATTAATTGTTCTACTCTCTAAATCTGAATCAGTCAAAATCTACTGATTATCAGTGAAATTTGACTGATTCAATTAGCTAAAAAGAGGTTACTGCAAATCAGTCAAATTTCACTGATTACTTCAGTGGGAATCAACTGATTTAACAGTGAAAAATTGTTTCGAAGACAGTTCAGATCATTCTGTGAGACTCCGGTAACAAAGTCTTTACGAAAAGTTTTTAAAAATGGAAACCTTGTTCGCGTTTTGCCATTGATAACCAATTTGGCATCGTTCTTTAATAATAAAACTTTTTCAAATTGCGGTCGGTTCGTGTGCAAAAATTTTTTTATGTTTTCCGGTTTATTTGTTATCCGGTTCTTTATTCACAGTGAACTCTAAATATTTTTTCAATTCGTGATGCTGCATACTGGACTACTTCATTTTGAATTGCAAGCTATGAGATAAGTTTTTCAATTTTATGATAATCCTTATTTTAATTATCTCCGTTTTACAGAAATTTTGAATTAATCTTTGAATTTATGGCACTGAAGAGGGCCCCCATATGTGGCCGAAACGTTTGCCTTGCTTTCTTTTTGAATATTTTTATATTTAATAGTGAAAATTTTAATCGAAGAAAATAAAAAGAATCTGACCCTATGCCAAAATAATGAGAAATGAAAAAAATTCTATGAATTTTGGGTCAATATAATAGCAGACATGTTATCAAACATGTCACTTTAAAAAATTAATGTAAAATATTTAAAGAATTTGAAAATCTTTCTGTAGAAAATGTAGGCAGTGACAAAAATTTCAAACTCAACTAATTAATTTGTAATATAAAATATTTAAAAAACAGGAATTATATTGACCCTCAATAACAATATTCGCAATGTTGGCTGATTGGCTTCAGGGTCCATAAATGAAAAAAACAGTAGTTTTTACCAAACGCTTTAACTCTGATTGCAGTCCTCATCAGTGATGCTATTTTTGAGTACAACATTGGTTTTGTCAAAAAGATAAAAACATGAAAAAATGTACATAAAATTATACAGATATTCTTTTTTGAGAACACATGAAAAGTCCTAAGGATTAATATTACTGGCACCTATAATTTCAGTAATGTTTATGCACTTATACATTCAAGTCTTTCAACATAAGTATTTCAAATGCGATGTACCACAATTAAGATTTTTTTGTTTCTTGTTAAGTAAATTTTGCCATTTTTTTCTCGCATTATCATATACTACAGTTGTAATATGTTTTATATTTGCTATATTCCCCCTACCTCCTTTTTGATATTTATGTACTCGCATCTACATTTTCAGTTACACTCATACATAAACATGGTCTAGTTTGTTTAGTTTGGGTGTTTTTAAAGCTTATGTGCTAGTATTTAATATTAATCCTTAAGAATTTTCATATGTTCTTGAAAAAACATTTTCTGTATAATTTTATGTAAATTTTCTCATCTTTCTATCTTTTCCAAAATACCAATGTACTCATATGTGCAATATTTACTAGTTACTTTCTTTCATATTTTGGAAATAAATAATAATAAATTATTACAGCCAAAATTAAAATCGCTATAACTCAGAAAAATCAAACATTTGATCAAAAAGAAAAAATAAGTTTCTCTTACATTTTAATGTAGAACTTATTTTGCGACTTTGACGCGAAACGGTGATATCAACCCAAATGGCCCGACTGATCCGAAATGGAATGACCCATTACTTATTTAAAATCAGTTCCCCTTTGTTCATGTTCTCTGAAATTTCTGCTTAAATCTTTAACTAATTATCTCATTATTTTTAATGGGGTCAAGTGGGACTATTTTCTACACAGGTAACTTTTAATCCATCCTAATTTTTTGACTTCAGCAATAAAACCGAATTAACTTCACTGGAGCAATATAATTGGATTATCATGTAATTGATTCCTCCTGCCTTTTAATTCTCATTAATTTATTATCAATTATTCAACGTATTTCATTTTGATGGAAATTTAACGACTTAGATTTCTTTAATTTCTTTAATCAGACTCATGATGTCTTTTATTGGATTTTTCCAATAATTAATTTTTAATATTCTCAAGAATCACGATGCTAGAATGATAAGGAGTGATTTCTTGAATGATAAATAATTCTCGGCTTAATTTATTGGCCTCTGGGCAAACAACGAAACAATAAAATCTGCCTAGCAAGGTCTTTCATTCCATAACGTGTGGGTGTATTTGTCTTTAGTGCAGTAAGTAAACTCATGTCTGTTGCGCAATGTGACGTGCATTAATCGAAGGGTGCATTAAACTCGATTTTTGCACGGTGAATTATTATAGCCAACACTGCACAATACCATAAAATGTATTACTCGTTATTAAATTGATATTCAATTACACTGAGAAAACAGTTTTGTCAAATCAACAAAAATATTTTGTTAGTATTTAGCTAACAAAATTCTTTTGTTGTGCCAACAAAACATTTTGCTTTATCAATCAAATTTTGTTACTTAAACAAAATGTTTTGTTGGGAAAACAAAATATTTTGTCAGGACAACAAAAAAAGTTTTGTTGGGTAAATTTTTTTCTCAGTGTACACCCAAATGTATATGTTGTCGAATCTGAACTCGTAATTTACATGGAAACATTGTCTAACGTTTGCGAGATTCGTTATGAATCACGCAATCTGAAAATTAAATTATTTTGTCCATTTAACCTCTTGAGTGTCGCAAAACTGAGACTAGCCACAGTTTTGTCGATATATGCGTCAGTGACACTCAAGGGGTTAATAAAATTTCATTCATCAATCTAAAACCTGCTTTTATTAATTAATTCAGTTTCTGAAAATAATAAAAGTTCAAGTTTCTCTCTTCGTATAGAGTTCGATTGATAGAAATTGTCATACTATGTGTCATTAAATTTTAAACACCAATTTTCTGCAGTAAAAATATTTTAAGGATTGGCTAGATAATTTAAAAGTTCTTGCAGGTGTTGAGTAATTCTCTATAATTTTAAAATATCTGACTATAAATGATGCAGCACGGAATATTCCAAATAATAATTATTTTATCGAGAGGAATTTAATAAAACTGTACCTAGAGAAATTACAAAATCAACTAAAAAGCCAAGAATTCACGAGGAAGTTGCTGTTGGTTTGGATAAAAGCCTTGGAATAAATCATAGATTTTTCTAAAAGCAGGGTTGAAACTTTTTCTAGAAATCTGGATAACAGGGAAAATCAGAGAAATTTCAGAGATCAATTCTAATTTCTGGAAAAATATAAAGTTAGTAACATTGTATCAGATACACTTTTTACTGCTCAAAAATACCCCTTAAAAATTCATAAAAATATTTAAAGTATATAATAAAAAACAAAAAATATCGATCTCCTCTTATAAAAACCGAATTTACTGTTGTATAATTACCATAAAAACTAATCAGTTAAAACTTTTCACTTATTTGAATATAGTTTCAAAATTTGTATTATTCTACATTATAAAATTTTAAATTTTCATCAAGATGATTATTATATAAAAATTTTTTTGCTCAATAAAAATAAATTCATTCTTTAAATCAGTTACATTCACTGCGTTGTAGTGCATATACCCTGATTAGCAATTATAACTATACTCTCTAAACCTGAATCAGTGAAATAGTCACCGATTATATCAGTGAAAATATACCAACTGATGAATCGATTTCGATGATGATGATTTCGATTTCGTTTTAGTGTTGTTTAGCCTAAAATAAACGAGCTCATCGATTGTTAAAATATATCTATTTCACTGATTCGTCAGTCGAATTTCACTAATTCTCAGTGAAAGACTTATAGCTGTTGCCGTCAGTAAATAGTCAATGCGAATCAGTGGCCGTTCACTGATTCAGGTTTAGATAGTACCGCTGCATACTTCAGGTGGTATACTTATAACTCCTAATCAGTGTATATCTACTATTTTGCAGTGAATTTCACTGATTCAGAATTAGAGAATATTTTATAAATTTCGTAAGTTAAAATCATAGTAACCCTGAAAAGTCAAGAGCAAAGTTTATGATATTAATTTCTAATCGACTTTCTATCGTTCACTTTCAGACTAAATCGAATTCTCTGAAATACATGAATACAGGTTAAGAGCACTACTTTCGTAGAGATAGGATTTATTTGAGTGTTTGCCTTGGCGATAGTTGGCACTTTATCCCACGTATCCTTCTATCTATGCAGTATCAATCCAGGGCTTTAAGTTAGACGAGAATGAGATCCATTGACCGCACGGGCGATCGCTTCCTTCTATGCATTTTAATGCGCACGGCTACGCGGAAATGCATAAGAAATACGAAGTACTCGTGCGTGCTATCCAATCTATCATATATATGAAACTAACTTATTTTATCCGCAAAATTCACTTTTTTGCGTCTTTTGATAAATTAAACATTGACTCTCTCCTAACTTTCAACGTATGTAACCAATTCAATATCTAACAAAAGGTTTTTATCTAACTTCTGTTTATTAATAAGTATCACCACATCTAGAAAAAAGTTTCTTTGATTCAAAACAAATTTTTTTGATTTATAGAAATTTCTTGATTGTTTTTTTTTTCATTGAATTTAAGAATTGAACGTCTGGACATTCGTATAAGTACATGCGTAATGTGATTAACAGAAATATTTCCTTTAATTTAAAGAAGAAATTGTCTTCGTTCGAAGATAATAAAATTAATTATTTCTTAAGTTTTTTCTGGTATTGTATTTGAATCAAATAAATATTTTTTTAAATCAAATTAATAATGCTAATAAAATTTGTAGATCTTATTGAAGTGGACAATTTTGCATTCTTACATTTTTTTCACATATTATGGTTAAAATCTTGAATTTTTGATTGTCAATAGTATTTTTTTAAATTAATAAGAAAAATATATATCTTATAAAAAAATGTAGCCATTCAAATTTGTCGATCTTTTCGTAGTAAACAATTTTGTATGTTAACGTCTTTTCGTATCTCGTATTATTTAACTGGAAAATGGAATTTTTTTCAAGTTCTAACATACTATAACTTTCCTAATTTTTCTTTAATCGAAAAATTTTATTGATATAATTAGTAGAGATTTACGAGCACTATAATACATCAATATAACAGTTTTTCATTTTTTCAAAAACCCAAAAAAATGTTCTTATTTTCAGAATTTTGATCATTTATGAGGAGAATGTAAAAAATAATTTATTTCATTTAAAAAAGGGCTAAAAGGTGATTTCTTAAAATCAGATAAATTTATATTCGTTCCAAAGGTGTTTTTACTTCAAATTGAAGAAATGAAGTTTAAAAAACGATTTATTAAATTTGAATAAAACTTTTTTCTGAGTACAATGCGAGATGAACCATTCTCAATACTGGGCCAAGTCTGGCATTATTGTCCCCGCATTGGATCGTCCTTCAGTACTGAAAATTACCAAATTGTTATTCCTATTCAGAAAAAATTTACTGATTTTAATTTCCGCGTAATTTTTCCGAGGAATCATTATTGTTTTTTGCTCAAATGCTGGGATATGATCTATGAAGTTTTCTTACTTCTTTCTAACTTTTTTTATCAATGTGAAGCACCCATATATTGAGAATTTTTTGTCAGCCTTTTTGTTACCAAAGAACGACAAACAGAAATTAAAAATTAAATCTTTTCGTTCCGATAATGCGTCCCTGAAAAAGTAGCACCGGGACTGGTACTCTATTTCACGAATCAATGCACGTACTGGCGATTGCTTTGAAAAACGTTGGATGGATTCGTATAGGTTGAGACATACAGGCGATAAAAGGCCCAACGACTTATATATCAACCGACTGTGACGAGATTATAACCTTGATTGTGTCTTATTTTTATTGCATCTAAAATGCTATGCCGACAGAATTGTCAATTTTGTACAAAAAATTGACAATTCTCGAAAACAAATACACTCCAAATGAATATTTTCCCTATACATATTAAATTTCACATTTATAAAGAATTATTTCATGCACTATTTTTAGATATTCTTTGATTCTGATTTTTAAATAATTTGATATTCGCAATTAAGAAAATAGCTAAAAGTGCCATTTTAATTGGCAGTTGATGCTCTGAAAGGCAAAATACTAAATAATACTTTTCATTTTTACAAGTGTTACCACTTGATTATTTTTTGTACTATTTACCATTCAACTATTGAAAAATGAACCAAAATGGCACGTTTAGCCATTTTTTTGCTTGTAGGAGGCTCCTTTTCTTTCACTAGAAAAGGAAGCCTCAAATAATTGATTCAATCGATGTTGACAATAGATGCACCATAAGGTTTCCTGCAAAAGCGAGAAAGATCATATTTTTAACATTACAAAGCTACTCCTTCGAACGATGAAATTCTGATATTTCCTTCTTGTTTTCAAAACGTTGCCCTAAAAAAGTGTCGCATATTGCGCGTCCCACTTTTAGCTCGAGTTTCGTTGATTAAAGGAACCTCCTCGCCTCATCCCTTCAACATTAGAGTCTCACTCAACTCTCATATGTGAGCAACTGCAGGTGCTTCTTATTCATAGATACGGATCCCAGTGAAATTTTCTTGATGAAAACAAAATTTATTATAGAAGCAAATATATTTTCTGGAATTTTCATTCCCTGAGTATATATGTGCAATAACTTTCGCTGGATGATGAATTGACTTTAGCTTTAATTACATTCACAGAGAATTGAATTTGCTCACCTGGTTTTCGAGTAAGTCTTATGTTACCTTGCATGAGTATTTTTTATCCTTGCGTTTTTTTTCCTCTCCTCCCTCTTCCTGTTCTCTGGTGACATGGTAGACAATATGTCATGTGCACAATGCCAGGAAGGAAACTGCAAGATAAGGATTTCTCATTGCGCTAGCATTCTCTGATTGCAAATTTTATTCAAAGCATATCGTCAGGTAGAAATCGAATCGCGAAAGGACTTTAATTCTTTAGCATTAAGTCAAAATATAATTCGAATCTATATCAGTACAAACTCAAAATCATCTAAACACTGAAGCAAAAAAAGAATTCAAAAGTTCAAGTAATTTGAATCAAGTCGAATTTTCAAATTATTAAAACAACCAAATTTGGACCAAAACAATCATGCAAGCTTAATATTTCTATTTTTTGGGTTTAGACCTTCCATATATTTTTGTTATGCTTTTGGGCATTTTTTTCATATTTTTTAACTTTGAATAACTTTTTTGTTTTTTAACCAATTGTCATGATTCTTTTTATATTTTGTTCCTTAAAATATGTAGAAACTTTTTGGGCATCAAAAATAAGGTAACATGACTGAAAAAATAATTACAAATAAAAATATAAAAAATAATATAACAAAGAATAAGTGGTAAAAATTTCAAAGACCTGTAATATTAGTAAATAAATAAACAATTTTGTGTAAAAAGCTAATTTTCGCTATAAACGCGTTATTCGTAAATCGTAGTAACTCTTAATTTAATTTATTTTTCCAAGAAAAAAAATTAGACTGCTCTGAAAATTTACAAATATACTCAGAAAAGTATGGAAAATGAAAAAAATTACATTTTTGGAAAACGTCAAAAAAATCAAAAATAAACCAATTAAAGGTGGCAGATCCCCTTAACAATTATAAGAACCTAACAAATAAGAAGAAAAGAAAAATGGTCAACTTCTATTTTCTTTCTCCCTTTTTTATTAGGTTCTTATGATTTTTAAGGCCATGGATCAACCAAACCACGTGACCAAATTTCTGTAAAAGTTCATATAAGATAACTTTTTAATTTACAAAAAATCTTCCTGAAAACGCATGATAAATTCGAAAGCGACGTACTTGTTTCTAGTAATTTAACATTTATTAGGGTTTATATAATACATAGAATACGCTAAATTACCGATAAAAATTTCCATCTAGATGGTAAACTAAATTGAATTATTAAAAAATGTTACCATCTAGATAGTAATTTTTATCGGTAATTTGGCGTATTCTATAATAGAAATTCTAATAAATATGAATTATTAGGAAAAAGTAAGTGCTTTAAAACCTATATCATTCGTTTCCAAATATTTTAGTAATTTTAGACAAAGATTTTTATCCGTCTGATTGTTTTGATCCAAATTTAATCGTTTGAGTAGTTTAAGAATTTAAGAATTCAAATTGATTCGGATTACTTAAAATTTTTAATCTTTTTAATCAAGTTAAATGAAAGACGTCTTGGATGATTTTCGATATACGTTTATTTACTTTTTCACTCTATTGGAATAGTCTTCATGCGATCAAACATCCAGGTCTCGATTTTCAAATGCAAATGTAGCATGGCATGCTTACTGCGCGATCGATAGATGATATTGTGCGAAGTAAACGCGGAAGAGCAAAAATCCTCTTGGTTCTGTAAATCCGTTTTGTTCGATAATATAGTTGTGCTATGCATTTAGAAAGGTTTTTCAAGCGACTGTCTATCGAATCAATGGTTCGTTTGATTCTAGACATTACGAGAAATTGTTGTTCTAGAAATGATAGGTGTGTCGCAAGTAAATCGTTTCCTCTGGTGCACGATCCAGGTAAATAGAACATTCACAAATGTATGTTCAGGTGAAATAAAAATATTCAAAAATTCATGGACTCATTCTCTGTTGGCGAAAAAGACTTTATTTTCTCATCACAAAAAAGTATAATACAACCAAATTTTCATAAGTTTCAAATATTGTTTTTTTGCAACGAAAATTTATTTCTCGAAAAGCACTCGAATTAGAATAATTGCACAGGGAATTCTTTAAATTCTTAATTGTTTCCATATTTGCGCGGAGAAACCTAAGTTAACCATTTTTGCTAAACTACTATTCAATTTAGGGAAAAACACGTAATAGTAAAAAAATTTCGCAGCAAAATACTGAACTTTATATAAACTATATGTTAATTTTCTATGGATTGTATCACTTTACTATAACCTATACTAACATATATCGTTTTTCGAATTTTTAGTATTTTGACTGCGAAAAATTTCCAGTCCGCTAGGAATAATTACCATTGCACCTCGATTAAAGTAATTATTACTTTATTAATTTGATACCTCACATTGATAATAAATACAATAAAATTACGATATCTTCATGGAGATCTGCAACACTGTTAAAAAACTTATTAATTATAATAGAATTAAATTTTTTTAAATTAAAATTTAAAATTTCTAACAATGCAGTGTCAACATCTAGACTTATAGTCGACCGGCAATCGAAAGGCCTGGGCTCGAATCCCAGCGCAGTCGAAAGCGTCTTTTTTTCCACAGAAAGATTTTCAAATTATCTACATTATCGGAGGATCACTAGTCGCGTATCAGATAGGATACGTTGTCGACAGGTGTCCTCGTAGACAATTTCAAACTCTTATATCGCAAATAATGCAAATAAATTCAATATTTAAAGAATTTGAAAATCTTTCTGTGGGAAAAATGACGCTTTCGACTGCGCTGGGATACGAGCCCAGGTCTTTCGATTGCCATCTAATACCTTAGACATAAAATAAGAAACCACATTTTATGGTTATGATAATCGCATCATAAAGACACGTTACTCTAAATTCAAAAATGTCCTGATGCCTGTCGGCAACTGGCGGATTTAAAAGGATAGATCTCGTTTTTAAAAATCGGAAATCTCCTACGTGGCGAAATTTTCTAGCGATTATAATTTATGACGAGATTCGAGTTCGCGTCGGAATTTGCACTACGTGGGTTGGAATTCAAAAAGCTCAATGCAATTATAAGCAGCGACTACGGTTTACACTAGAGACATTAAAAGCGAGAAGATAAGAGACTCTGGCGCTGGATGGGTGTAAATAACTTGGGGATTGCCAGAGATTCACCTTAAGACGTTCAAATTAACGAGTCGTGCCAAGTTATGCCCAGGGATGATTTACAATTACCGAGTATAGCTTACATCCTAGTGAAAATCAATAACTTTAGTCGAATGTGAGACTGAAATGCCACTGCCCCCTGAATTCGAATCGATGACATTTCTGCTATAGAGAGACAAACGACCGACGTTTTCATATTGCCTGCCTGTTACCCTGAAACCAGTAATAAACCTACACTTGGTAGCTCAGGATAATAACCACCATATCCAGTACAGTCCAATGACTTCAATTTTATTGTCGAGCTACTATGACATTCGCCATTCATTTGTTCAACATATATTTTAATTTGTCTACAATTCAACACTAAAATTTTATTCTATTTATAAAACTGATATAAAAATGGATTTTGTAATTTAACAGATTTCGAAAATTTTAATGAATCTAAATTATCCGCCACACATGCTATTGTTTAAGTCTCTCCTTAGTAATTTTAGAGAAAAAATTTTTGTACAGTTTTACTTTATCGCAAATTTAGTTATTTAGTCCATATTTATATTTTCACACTGGAAATTATTTTATATAATTTTTTACCACAATGTTTATCCGTCACACGGGCAATTATTAAGTTTTCCTCCTTTGTATTTTTTATAGAAATAAATTCTCACTGATGAGGACTCCAACCTGAGTCGAAACGTTTGAAAATATGAAACTTTGAGTTTACATTTTTTCTGGACCCTAAAGCCAACTAAGTACGCCAAAAAATATCCAAATTTCAAATCTAAACAATACTGAATAGAAGTTTATAGTGGCGGAAAAAACGATATAAAAATTAATTGCAATACAATTGGTAGGTTCATTAGAAAAATGTATTTTGATCAAGATTATTTGTTTATTGAAAGTTATTTGACATTTCATATTTTTCTTAACCTCCCTGTAATTAATCTTTATTCGTATTCAATTTAAATTATTAATCCTCTACAGTTTTATTCGTTGAATTTTTCATGATTTGTTAAATAAACTTATTTTTTACAGTGTGTATTTAAAAAAAATAATTAAAAGAAAATCCAACGAGTAGAATTGTAGAGAATATTATAATGGACAAAGTGATAAATAATTGATTAAGATTGAATAAAAAATGAGATTAATTATCAAAAATGCATTGGAATGAATTTTTGTCTCATTTTCTCTGGTTTATTAAAAGCATTATTCAGTTTGAGGTTATCTCACTAGATCGAACTTCCTTAAGGCTATACCCTAGACGTGACTTTAGCCAATTCGTTCCGCCATTCTTATTCTTAAATTAATAACTCAAATAGATTTTCCATAGCAGATACATTGATCATTCTTTTACGTTTATCTGATATAAAAAATCCATTTAAGTTATTAATTGAAGAACGAGAAGGGCGAAAAGTATTAAGTAAGGTCACGTTCGTGACATAGCCTTAAGGCGATCCGCCACCTTTAATATTTTTACTTTTTTAGTTTAGATCTTCCATATAATTTTTTGTGTGTTTAGTACCTTTATATAAGAAGGTTTTGGTTTTTTTTTTTTTAAATTCCAGGACCTTTATGTATTTTTAAACTAAAAATTTTGAGTTTATTGGGCATTTTTTTGACATTTCTTGACTTTGAACAACTTTTTTTTTTTATAACCAATTGTCATGATTCTTTTTTTATTTTGTTCCTTAAAATGTGTAGTAACTTTTTTGGTATGGAAAGCACTTTAGCTAAAAAATAACTACATTTTTATTTTTTATATTTTAGGATATTTTTATTTACTTTTTTAATTTAATTGTAACTTTTTTTTCAGTAATTTCACCTTATTTTCCATACCCAAAAAGTTTCTGCACATTGTAAGGAAGAAAATGAAAAAAGAATTATGACAATTAGTTCAAAAACAAAAAAGTTATTCAAAGTCAAATAAAAAATAAAAGTAAAAGTGCTAGAATTTAAAAAAAGAACTCAAAACATTTTTAAATAAAGTTACTAAACATAAAAAAAATTATATGGAAGGTCTAAACTCAAAAAATAAAAATATTAAAGGTGGCGCATCCCTTTAAGGCCATCGACCAGTTGGACCCCGTAAATAAATTATAGTTTATATTGCTGCAATATAACTTTTTTCCTATAGAAAATATCTTCCCGAAAATTTGGGAAACTTTTATAAAAACAAACCAAACAAACATTCCATATTGTATTCCATCATTTTTCTTGAATTTTCAGAAAGATATTTCGTTTACAAAAAAGTTATCTTACACGAATATATTTACTTATAAATTTGGTCACGTGGTCGACTATCTCAATGGCCTTAAGATACTAAAGAAATGGAAACTGGAATTCAGATAATTCCAATAGATTTTTAATTAAAAAATTCAAGACAAGAACACATGCATTTAATGATTAAAAAAATTAAGTCTAAATTAATCGTTTCGTAGAAGTCAAGATATATAGACAATAGAATTGTTTAGTCATTGAGGCGAATCATTGATTTATGGCATGTAATTAATGATCACATGATAGCTCAGATATTAAAAATGGCTACTAGCCAACTTTATTTAATCTTGTCTCTTTTTGCAAATCAACAAGAGATGTTCGCGTGCCATCTATCTATTTGAGTTTAATGTCCTGTCAAAGGGAAGCCGAGGCAAGTTTAATCTATTTACTAGGTTCACACCCCTCTTTCGAATCAAACATATAACCTTTAAGGTTTCGTTTCTCTCTTGCATACCCACACCACTTTGATCCCACTCTAGTGACTAGCGATCTACCTCCCCCCTACCTTCCCCTCATAGTGGCACAATTAGTGCGCACCATTAGTCAACCCTTTACTTCATAGACAGGGAATGCGCTCGTATAGTCTTGCAATCCAGCGGCACATACTCCATGTCCCATTAGAATGCTCCTGAACCACTAAAGACTCTTCAAATCAACTTTTATATTCAGATCTCCATTCCATTTCGTTTCGTTCGAGCTTTTTGAGCTTTTATCATTATCCCTTCATTCTAGAAGAAAAAATGCGAAATTTGGAAAATTAATTCTGAAAAAATTTGAGGAATTTTTAGATCATTTTGTAAAGAGGGTTAATAGAAAGTTTTACTTTGAGGAACGGGTTACTTTCATCTGGGGCTTGAATTCAGTCAATCAAACATTAGGGCCAATGATGTGACTGAAGTAAATTGAGTTAATTTTTATCTGGGGAACGAGAAAATATTCACGGTATTCCGGATTCGAAACGTGGTCCTCACTTTACTTAAGACAAATGATTGAAGAATGAAAAAAAATCTGCCTCGGCCTGGATCCGAACCAAAGGCCACACTTTAATTGAGACGAGTAATTGAGAAAGGAAATTAAAAAGATCAAATATTTACATCCGATCGAATTTCTTCATATAAGATACTTGAGAATTACCAATTTTGGACCAAATAGTTTCGAGTAATTTGTTTTAAAGAATGACCATGTTTCGATGACATTATCTCTTCTTCAGGAGAGATATTTGTATTATTAACTCAGATTATAATGTGATATAAAAAAAACTTCAATCTTAATGAAAAATATCATATAATGTTTTCACAAAATACAAAGTTAATAATATAAATGATACAGGTCTGAAGCATGATTTTGATTAGAATAATTTTCAAATTTTACACATAGAATCTAATTATTTTAAGCGGATTATTGCAGAAATGTTTTACATAAAACGAAGAAAGAGAAAATAGTATTAATGTTATTACAGACTTGAAGGAAAATCTCCTATGGCATAATTTTAGATCAACTTATATGAATTTTAATTTAAAAAAAATTTTAATTACATATGTATATTCCAAAAATAAAAAACAAATTAATTAGTTGAGTTTGAAATTTCCGCCACTGCCTACATTATCGGAGAATCACTAGTCGCGACGCCTGTGTAGCTCAGTGGTTAGAGCAGTCGAACCGGCAATCGAAAGACCTGGGCTCGAATCCCAGCGCAGTCGAAAGCGTCTTTTTTTCCACAGAAAGATTTTCAATTTCTTTAAATATATATAATAATACTTTAATCGTTCGCAGGAACTTCGCGAATTCAAAGGTTATGTTCACGTGGCGCGTTCACTGATTCCTCAGTGAAATCAAAGCAGGGCACTGATTCATCAGTTGATATACTTTCACTGATATAATCAGTGACTATTTCACTGATTCAGGTTTAGAGAGTAAAGATTCGAAAAATTATATGAAACTTTAGTATAGATTACAGTAAAGTTTGATACAATCTATAGTAAATTATCATATATTTCATCCAAATTTTAGTATTTCGCTACGAAAAATTCTCAATATGACATGTTTTTCCCCAAATTGCAATGCAGTTTAGCAAAAATTGTAAACTTAGGTTTCTCCGTGTAGTTATGTGTTTCGGTTTGTCCATGGCCTTAATCATCAATAAAGCGCCATATTGTATTATTATAGAGTTATTAGGACATTTCCGTTCTTGAATTATTTGTGAAGAAGAACTGGAAGAATCCCAGTGATGATTTCAATCAAATATTCCAAATGTTAAACGAGGTGAATAATATCCTTCAACAATGATAAATCTTATCCATAGTTTTGTCTTCCAGTTAATACGAGAATTTTTATTCAGTCCAATCGTAATTTCATTCATAATTTAAGAGAAAATTTCTGAATTGAAGTCAAAATAATGAAGAGTTGAATAATTATTATATACGTAAATTCAGATATTATTGAACTTGTTTAAAATTTGGGATATTTGATTAAATTCATCACTGGGTTTCTCACAGTTCTTCTTGACAAATAATTAAAGAACGAAAATAACCTAATAATTCTATAATAATACAATATGGCGTTTTATTGATGATTAAGGCCATAAATTATAATTTAGATTTTTATCTGAATATAGAAAGAAAAATATCAGAAAATTCATCGATTGAAAAAGTAGATTAAAATTTACATTGATAATAAATTAATTAAAACACAAATCTAAAATTTCAACGTTTAAAAAGTTAATGGTTCTGTAGAAGCATGGATGCTGACTTTAAACAAAAGAAGAGGAAGTTGTAATAATTTTATAGGCACTTCAAGATTAACATAATTATTTCACAGTAAGATGAACAGGGAGACCATCAAAGTTATTACAATAGAAATCATTATTCGTTTCATAGATTTACTTTGCGAACTCAGTATAAATAGACATGTGAGAAGAAAGGGGTTTTATTTCGTAAATCAACTGTAGAACTTTTCAGTGTACCATCTGAATTTGACATTTCACAAAACTTTTCAGATCTTTCACGACCTGTTTCTGTCAGGATGACGTTTTGTAAAAAGTTGAATTTTTATCTCATAATCCAACGAGAATACTCCAGCCTCTCTTCATAATTCTGAAACTTTTCAAACTTTCTAAACTGAACTTTTAGAAAGTTGCATAAAATATTTTAAGAGCTTTCAAGTTTTTTAGTATTTAATTATTTTAGGATAATTTTTATCTTAGATGTTTTCAATTTATAGGAAAGTTTAAAATTATATTTTATTTAAAATTTTCACATTTTTAGAAGATTTTATAAATTGTTTTTATAGCTTTTGTAATGTTGAAACTTAAAAGGAAAGAATATAACTTTGTTTTCTTTTTTCATTGCACCTGAAAGAAACGTTTTATAAAGATGAATTAAAGCCAAGAAATTTCATTATTTGTACATAAAATTTCCACTTATCAGCTTGGAATGAAAGTATTTTTGAACTTTACTTCTGTTGTAAGAGAAGTATGTTATACAATATGCAAAATGAATAAACCTATTCTCTTTCTCTCTCTATTCTCTTTTAACTCTACTTTTAATGGCGATCACTCAGTAACGTGCTTTTCCTCCATGACCTAAATTCATTTGCTTATTCGCCATCGATCATAGGAGTCCTTCCGTGTGTAAAATGCCTCTTCATTTGAAAGTTAACGTTTGCAACCTTTGTCATGAATCAGCATTTTATATAATCATCATCCATTTTATCATAAAGACACCACCCTTAATTAATTGAATTTTTTTTCACAGGGATAAAATAGAACTTGAATTTTTTAATTCATAGAGAAATTTCATGCTTTTTGAACGCAAAAATTTAATATAAATTTGTAAAAAGTTACATATCCCAAGAAAACGTTTATTTTTAGTACATTTCGTTAAATCAACAAGATTTTTTATTCGTATGAAATGAATAACACGTATCAAATATTATCGAGCAAGAATTATACAAGCAGTCGAAAAAAGTTACTTTAACCGAAAGTGTAGAAGATTTCATTCGCATAAAATGATCCAAAAGTAACCAAAAACATCTAAAATTTGTTTATATCGATTCCGACCATAAAAAATTTATAATTTTATCCGATTAAAACTTTTCGTGGTTCATTTTATTAGAGATAAAATTTTCCACAGTTTCGATAAAAAAACTGGGTAAAAAGTATTTAAAATTTAAAAAACTGAGAAAATAGTCACTTTGACCAACTTTTTTCCAATTATCTGTCTAATTATGTTCTTGAATAAAATTTGCCTAAAATAAACAAATCTTTTGCTTAAAGGAAGAATATTTTTTCAGGCCATTTAATGAATTTCAAAAATAAATATACAAATTTATGTTAATGAAAATATTTTTCATTTCAAATAATAATATAACGCTACCAAATTCTTTTTTCACGCCCACACTACATATTAATTATTCTGATAATTAAACTTCACCTAGAGTTTCTGACACCAACTCTGCTATAACAGTACCACAAAGTTCAAATTCTCTAGTTCCTAGTTTGCGTGAAACTCAAAACGTTCTAATAATGACATTGTTCATTTGTAAATCAATGGAATATACAATGTCAACATTTTATTGATTTTAATACACTTCAAACAAAAATTTCGAACTCAACCATTTAATTTGATACAAGAAGTAAATTACAATAAATATTTTTGTAAATCGTAGAAATTTATTATCCATGCATTTTAAATTTAATTCATTTTTAACAACAATAAATTTAAATTAATAAATTAAAAATTCATTAATGAATTTGAGTTATCAAATAAGTAATTAAAACAAATACATATGTGTATTAAAATCCGAATGAAAACTTGTATTTTGTATGATGAAAGTATTTTAATTTAATATACCTTGCTAAGAAAAACTTTCATTACATGTAATGGAAGTTAATTACAGAAATTTCTAACAGTGTAGGTTAAACAATATTTGATATGAATTTAATATTAATATCAATATCAATAATTGCAATAATTGTGCCAATGAGATATAATAGTTAAGTTTGTATTTAAAAAGAGGGGAGAAATATAAATAAATAGAAGAAAGGAACACCTAATTTAGAGACACTCTCTGCATATTTCACTTTTTGTTCTAATTAGAATACAAGCAAGTGCAGGCGGCAGAGCTGCGACGGTACTCGCGATCCCACGTGAAAACTTTCAACCACAAAATCGCACTGAATATTCATCGAGTAATACGATTTCACAGTTTTGAGCTTAAAGCCGGTTCCGCTTTAACCCACAGATAAATTCGTGTCTGATATTGCGTCTGGAATTTTGGTGCACCCAACGTCCCAGAAAGTGTGACGTACCAACTTTGTTCGCAAACCCACCCACGCGAAAACTTATAATTGCATAAATTTTAACTTTCGTCGACGAAAAATTGCTTGACGAAATAAAACAGTAGCTTGCTTCAAGTGTTTGTCCATGAAATTCGAACTTTTCAAAAATCTTATGCAATATAAATGTTTTTCAAGATGACCACGACCGAAAAATGTGATTTCAAGATGTTTTGATTTCAACATTTTTTACATTCATAATTTATTGTAGCATTTTCTTTTCTGTTTAATTCCACATTTTTCAAATCAACTTCTTATTAATTAATACAATAATCTTTTGATTTTTTGATATTTTATTCCGGACTGAATTTAAGTCTAAATATCGACTTAATTTTAGTTTGGAAAACATTGATTTTCCTCATCTTTTTTCCAAATTTTAGGCTAAAATCAAGTAAATGCAAAAATTTCGAACTCAACTATCTAATTCAGATTAAAATTCGGTCCATTGAAGTATTATTCTTAATTTTTGTATAGGATTATTTATAATTTCCCCTTTTAATTATTATTCAATATAATTTATTAATTTTCATATTTCTGTAGTTTTGACTAAAAAAGACGAAATTTTTCAAATGCGATGAAAGAAATGTCTCGGCTTCATTTTCATCTGACTTTATTACGCATGGCTGAAACAAATGGCAAAGTCGATTCAACTTTGATGCGGCTTTATTTAAAGTTTTATCGACAAGAATGGCATACCAAATTACCAAAGTTATTTGCATGGGGGATGGCAGGAATGAAACTTGGAAGTTTTATCTTCACTGTATCGTTCGTTCTCGTTTTCGACGTGACACGACGTACACACCAATGACAACTATCCGATATTGACAAAGTTCAAGTGACATATAGACAGCCATTGTCCATTTTTCCCTATTACTAATACATGAAATTTTCACTTTTTACGAAACAGAATGAAAATTATTTATATAGTTATCCTCTTTTCAGTCCCGTGGACATTTTTTTCACTCCATTTAAACATACAAAAGGCTATTTACATAATATATGAAGGTCTCTGAAAAAATAAATAGATTTCATGAATTTCAGAGATTCCGGTCTAGAAGCCCATTTTTGAGGTATTTCCCCTATTTTTTTAATGCAAAATTGTTTAGGTTTATTTATACCAGGGTTTCTCCTTCATTTTATCACACATCTTGAATACATATAAAAGATAAAGTGCTTCATGGTACCAAAGAATTTTTTAGAACAAATTTCGTTATAATGGATAGATTTTTGATTGTTATAACCAATTTTAAATAAATAAGTGGTTTGGTTAAATAAAATATAAAATTTCTTCTGAGCACAAGATCTTTCTTTTTAAACTAAAAAAGTAGTTCAAGATTGCAGTGATTTCGATTCCGGTATCATTTGAATATTTAATAAGTGATAGACAACAAAAGTATAATTTTGTAAAGAAATTTTGAAGATTTATTAAGACAAAAGTATAAAGAAAACAACTGAACAATTTGAATTAAGGATTTAAAAAATCCCATTTGTGTCCCTAATGAGTATAAACAAATTTTTTTGTTTTTTATCTTGACAGATTTTTCTAAAATTTGTGCAAGGTTGCGTCTTTCATTAGATGCAAAATTTATGCAAATCTGGCGCGAAACTTGACATAAATTTCAATGCAATAAACAGAAATATTTTTTATCAACTTTTTAAATTTATTACTTATTATTGTATAATATATTGTAATATATTATAATATAATGTAATAAATATATTATTACATATATAATTATAATAATATTATAAATAAATTAATATTAATAATATTAATAAATTGAGTCACTAAACGATCCTCTTATAGTGAGTTTGTGAAAATGTGCCTTAAAAAACAGCGACGTAGAAAAAAGATGGAATTAAAACCAAGATTAAATTTATCAGAACCCCAGAAATTACAATGACTTAAGAAATATTAATAATTATATATATAAATATTTAAAGTTTTTTCATTG
The DNA here is from genome assembly GCA_030998225.1 of Diplolepis rosae. Lineage (NCBI taxonomy): Eukaryota > Metazoa > Arthropoda > Insecta > Hymenoptera > Diplolepididae > Diplolepis > Diplolepis rosae. Next base: position 13,473,133 of record JAPYXD010000677.1, read on the forward strand.
ATATATTCTATAAAACTTTGATGAATAAAGAAATTGATGAAAAATATATTTCTATAAAATGTCAAAATTCATTTATTAAAAAAAGAAAAAAAAATGGAAATAAAGTTTATTAATTATTAAAAATTACGAAGAATTACTTACAAATACAAGAAAAATTTGATCAGGATTTATGCAAAATGGCGGACGCAACCTTGCACTTATTACATACAAATTTTATGCAAACGATTTGCTCAAATTTCAAACTAAATTTTTGTTAGACGTAGTTTCAGGGCTAATGGCTAATTAACTTTATCGTCGAAACGTCTAAACATAGTAAACATTACATAAAAAATATATTTAAATGGATATTTGATTTACAGTTTTCATCCATACTCTTTATGGAAGTTTCAACTTTGGTTTTCAATAGACAAGATCTCTTGGAATCAAAGTAGTCTAGAAATTTCTCCCTAGTAGCGCTTCTTTCATAGAATTTTGGGAATGTAGGTTACGAATCGAGTCGATAGAGATAATTTGGATGAAAGAAATGTAAAGAAACTGCGGTTTGTAGATAGAAGAAGTAGCAAAGATGAGCCTCGGATTTTATTCTTTTTCAAGTATTCCGGTATCGTTTCAGCCGTAACGTCCTTATCTCTTTTCGCCATTTTCTTTTTTTTGCCCCACGTCCAAGTAAAAACGTTTTGCGAATTCCTTGTTTGAAAGACGTATTCTGTTATCCACTGCTACACAAGTTTAAAGTTTAATCGATTGATACGAAAAGTAAGCTACTGACCAACGTCCGACTTCCTGTTCTCATCTTCTTTATTCTTTTGTGTTGCAGAGGCTGCAGTGGTCCAGCAGCCGCGCCCATCGAGAACTTTGCTATTTGAAAGGAAGGAGCGACGACGAGTGCCAAAATTATGTAAGGGTCTTTGGCAGGCAAGGTCCGGATCGATTTTTGACATGCGGTACCAATGCCTATAAACCCCTCTGCAAGCAATTTACGATTAAGGTAAGAATCATCATTTTTTAAATATAATAATACGGGCTACTGAATCCGAAATTAAATTAGGGATTTAAGGGTATGTGATACTTTGGAAATTAGTAAATTGCATTGATCTTAGGTTTCTACATATATATGTAAAATTTTGATATCAAATTTATGCACTTATGTAAAATTTTGTTTTCAAAATTTGGAAAATGGTAAGGAAGATAAAAATGAACGTAGATAGACTAAATTTGGTTTCGAAAATGAAAAAAAGTCCAATTTCACAAAATATTTTGAAACTTTTTTTTCATTATCAGAACCAGAAGTGGTCTATCCACATCCGTTTTCATCTTCTCTACCCCTTCCCAAATTTTGATAACAAATTCTATGTATTTTGGACACAAGAATGTAGAAACTGGACCAAATTGTCAGAGTTTACACAGAGTAGTTTGATTATTTCAAAGACATTTGAGCGATAAAAATTGATTGATAGGTTAAGATAACGCCATTGATTATTTTCATTGAATACTTATAAAATACGTATATGTAGGCGAATATTTATTAAAAAGTTGACAATTTTTTTTTTTTTAAATAAATATGCGGACACAAAAAATGTATTTTTTTTGTTAAAGATTTTTCCCATTAAATACTGTATTTAGCACTTTTTCCAAATCGCAATAATTTCACATTCCACAAGTTCGATAAAAATGTGTTTTGAAACGTATAGATTTTTCGTGCAAAATTATAATGTAATTACAACTCTTAAAAATCACCCTTTAATTCAGAAAACCCGTCCCTAGTGGAAAAAAGTCGTTTAGTCATTGTTTTATATACATACTAACAATCCGTTTTCATTGGAAGAAATATTCAATGAAATACGAAAGAGGAATTTTCTAAAATCTCCAATACATTGCATCCTTTATTATCCGCCCTGACGCAAAAAGCCACTCTTTTCAATACATTGCACATTTCTCTCAAATTCCAATAATTTTACAAACCACTTGATGGATGAAAAAATGTGTTGCGACATACAGAAAATTTATTTGCTCAGTGTTTTATGGGTCATTCCATATCAGATTTACAACTGAATTTTTAATATTGACGAAAATTTTTTTTACTCATTCTCTAGAGCAAAATAATTGACACGTATTTTTTTATTTCGAACAAATTTTTTTTTTTACAAGATATGATTTTTTTAAATTTTGAATTTAGAAAAAACGAACAATTTTCAATCACTGATTATTTAAAAACTATTTGACGTCGAAAAAAATTCCAAATAATGAAAGGTTATTAATCGTATGAACTTTTCATGAAAATATGAACAAAAAATTGTTCTTGTTGTTTAAGCTGAAAATTTTGCAAATGTTATAAACAAATACGATTTTTTCTAAGTCGGACTATATGGTTTTTCGATTATTTGGCCTGAAAATGTTTATTGATATGTAAGGAAGGCTGTATAAAATTTTTGAAGTGGGTCTGTACATAGTTTTCGAAATATTCAAATTTATACAGTGCGCTGACTATGCCTTTGTAATTATTTAATGTAATTTAATTATGAATTTAATATGGAATAACCCACATACTAATATCGAGTTTTTGTTGAAGAAAATATTTAATGGAATATAAAGAGTAGTTTTCTAAGATTTCAAACGCTTTCCATTCCTTATAATCAACACTCACGTGAGAAAATCACCCTTTAATTTTTTTTTTTTTTTCAAAACCCCATAATTCATACCTCGCTTAATGAATAAAAGAATTTGTTGAGACGTACCAGATACCAACAAATTGTGTAATCAACAAGTGGGATGCAATTTAAAAATTTTGGCAGCCTGTGTCTATTTCATGAAATTAAGTCGGCACTTATGGGGTTAAACACTTTTATTATCATATGTATATTTTTTTGTTAAGATAGAAATTAATTTTAAGATCAGAAGCAATGATTTTATATTTTCAAATGCCAATTTTACCTAATTGCTAAAATAAAAAGCCATTTAATTGATTTAATAACAAATCTATAAAATCTGAATAACGTTTATTTATAATTAATTTTTTATAGACTTTGACTTCTTCAATATAAAAGTATTCGTATCGGATTTTAATGAAATTAAATTTTTTATCAATCAACACAAACTCAAGTCAAAGTAGATATTGACATTTCCTTTTGAACTTTTTTTAATTTTCTCTCTGAACTTTTGTCCCGTTGCGCACTTCCATTTGTGTAATTGCTTTCAGAATTAAATCCAAATGAACTATATCTATGCAGTAAGTACATACATTGCGTGACTACGTGACACAAATTATCTTACTCTCACCTACGTACATTATCTGTATTGTTTTATCGCATCAACTGCAGTCCTGGCTAAATGATTGTTTTACATTAGAAATATATGCGGATATTATTTGTAAGCTAAAGAGTCTACGCAAAATTCCACTCCAAAGATAAAATCCAACTGTTGATTTATTGCAAATTCAGAAAAATACGGTGATATTTCTTACAAAACAATTATATTTTTTTTCTGAATTTACATGAAATTTTTAAAAAACTTAGCCATTGAAATATGACAAAATAAAAGTTTTACATTTGATGAAGCGCATTTTGATAAATAGATATATAGTAATGAAACATTTCGCAAAATGTATGTCTTGGCCTAAATAATTACTAGAAACCTAGTCGGGGTCCAGATCTGGAACTATGTTAAAATTTCCACATGGGACGTTGTAAAAAATATACTTTCAAAGCATTCCTCATAAAGAAAAGACAAATAAAATTACACAAGTGAAGCATACATAAAAGAACACTTCATACTCAAAAAATAAAAAATATACGCTTTTGATGAAAGGCAATTTCAGAAAAGATGAAGTATTTATGTGAAAGACACGATAGACACCATACGTATCACATATACTAGTTCAGTATCTGTTATGTCGCTTTTCAGCATACATTTACAGTCGATGAAAAGACAAAAGAGCTCTTTTCCCTCGCCATGTGAATCTCTTGGCAAAGATTTCGCTGCGTTGTCCAAAACCTCACACGATATGGCTTCAATGTGTTAGGTATACGTAATTAAGCTCCAAAGTTTCAATTTACTTTTATTTGAACAATATACTCACCCTCGGTATTAAATGCTTTAAATTCAAGTGAAATAGGCCACAGAAACAATACCTGCATAGAAAAAAGGATACTCTCCAAATTTGAATCAGTCAAAATCTACTGATCATCAGTGAAATTTGACTGATTCAAATAGCTAAAAAGAGGTTACTGTAAATTAGTCAAATTTCACTGATTTGACAGTGAAAAATATTTTTTCCACTGATGAATCAGTAAAAAGGCAAATCACTGATTCTATCAGTGAAAATTTAACTGATTCAGATTTAGAGACTATGTTATATGGGTCAGAATTTCTGAAACGGATCACCCGAATTGGATAAAAATTCAAATCTACTTCAAAATGATTTTTTACGATAATGTTTACCATTCTTGACATAAATCTAACGTGATTTGGCACAGTTTTGGCACCTCGCGCGACTATGTTTTCGACCGAATTGGATCGTTCCAAAATGCGGGCGATTTTTTTTCTCAACGGAATATGAAAGATAATTGAATGAAGTACATGTGGTTTTTTTTTACAGTCGAAATCCGATGAAGAAGACATTTGCTTATCAAATTGTTATAAACAATTATTAAAATTTCACATAAAATTTCAAGTTTTCAAATCGGAAAAAATCATAGTCAATCTATGTTAAATGAAAATTCCATTGCCACAAAAAACATAAAAATCAGATAATTAGATCAGCCAGACTTAATTCTACAAAAAAAAGTGACAAAAATTTTTAATTGCTAATATTATAAACAACAAATTTTTTTGAACGAAATAACTTTAGATTTATGTCAGGAATGGTAAATACTATCGTAAAAAATCATTTTGAAGTAGATTTGAATTATCATCCAATTCGAGTGATCCGTTTCAGAAATTCTGACCCATATATAGTTAATTTTGCTACTAAGTTCTAATCTTTAAAATTCCATGTACCGGGAATCGAACGCTGGCCGCACAAACGCGAGCAGTAATCGCTGCCATTGCGCTGCGAAACCATATTTAATTGAAAAATATATAGGTCCGTTAGGATAGAACAAAAAATAGATGCATTGAGTAAATTAATTAAGTTTAATTATAATTTGAGAAGTTGCAATCTTATTATCGTTTGAAAGAGTTGAGATTATTTTTTATTAGATCGTTAAGTTCGAAATTTTTTCAACAAAAGATTGAACGAACAGACTTCTTATCTTGAAAATTTTTTCACAAATTTGTTTCTCGTCTCTTAATTATGATTTAATTTCAATTTGTGCGTAGTATATTCAATAATATTAGGTTCAATTGGACTTGTAGTATTGTGAGGTCATTTCATGATACGTTTCTTCAATACATATCAATATTTTCCAGTGACAGGACGTCATGTCTTTTTTATTTCGAATTTTTAAATTCAAAAGAGTTTACGTTTGCCTAAATTTATTTAGTGGGAATTTAATTTGACGGTTTACATTTTATGGTAAATATTTATTTGAAAATTATTTTATTTTCATGTAATGTTTTTTGTTTTTTATAATAAATTTCACCTCGCATTACATTGAAATTTTACTTGTAATGTACATATATTGGCTAATTTTATGTATGACCTAATGAGAGGAGGCGAAACGTTGGCAGAATTAATAAACTTTTTAATATATGGATGTCTGAAATGTACCCTTTGATTACTATTACATTTATCTTATTAACTCTTGGACAGAAATTATTTGTTTTAAAACTTTTATCTTTAACTGAACTTTCATTGACATCGATAAACATAAAATTTTCAAAATTGATGTGATTTTGATAAATGAGGATTTATTTTCTCGATAAGAAGATTTTCTACAATATAATCGCGTTAAATTTGTAAATATAATTAAATAAATACCAAATATAATTATTTTATTGCATTGTTTATCTGAAAGTAATCACATTTTTGTAATTTTAGGAATTAAATTCATTTTCAAAAATTGGATGCCGTTAAGTTGTGAAAATTTGAAAATAAGTTCCCTCAAGAATAAAATCTCTTAATCAAATAATTTCTGCATGTTAAAAACGTTTTTCATAAAAAATAATCTTTTCTCTTTTGAACGATATCATCGATAATAATCTTGTAATTCTCGGAAGTACAATTAAATATTTTTTCCCGCGAGGCAACCACCTTCAGAGTAGTTTTTAGCAATTCTCCCAATGGAATTTCATAAAAGGATTTTACTTCAGAGTATTGAAATAAAAATATTTTCTGAGCTTTTATACATCGTTACTATACAAAGCTTTTATACATTATTGACTTCGATATTTTCTCCAATTTGTTTAAAATTTCATCGATACTGAAGTTTGCCGCAGGTGTGAATATTCCATTTTGAAATTTTCATTGCAGTCGATAGAGGTAAAAAATTGTCACGAACTATTATTATGGACATTTGAACGCGTTACTGAGTTGATCGATCACCGGAAGTGATCACCGTTTTATTTTTGCACCTTCTCTGCGATAGGGTTGTGTTTCCTGCATGAAAAATTACGTCGTACATATGCACTTGCGGCATGGCCTGGAGTAACCGATTGCTCTAACCGCTGGACCGTTATTGGAGCGATTTATTCGGCGTTGAAATTCATGGCTAATAGAGAAACACCGCAGTCAATAACTCTACATCGCGTTTGTAGACTCCTGCAACTCCTGGATACGGTGGTTGAAAACTAGCCAACTTCCTGGTTGCTCATCTCGTTATTGGAAACAAGGCTTCGTTAACGCTGATACAAATTAGTCTCTCGATCGATTAAATAGATCGTCGTACGAGCAAAGGAATCTCCCAAGTGGAAATCGAATCAAATTATCGGAACTGCTTCTTTGTCAGACTCAACAACTTTTCCCCTTTAGGAAAAATCACGAAATTTAAGGGCATGCAGTATATTGATCACGTGACTCTGAATCAAATTTTGTATATATTCTTGTCAGGTAACTTTTTTCGTGAATTAAGTATTTTTGAAAATTTGGGAAATATGATAGAATACAATAAATTTACAGTTAAGTGTACATTTTTTGCAAAAGTTTTATTAAAACAAGCCAAGTAGAGGTTCCTTATTGTATTCTATCATATTTCCTCAATATTTAGGAAGATATTTCGTGTTTGACAAAAATTTTCATACATGAATATATATTTTAATTATGTCACGTGGTCAGGTTGGTCCAAGGATCTGAATCTTTAAGTAGACTCTTAGAAATTTCTGCCGGAATTGTGTATGAAAATATAAACATTTTGGAATTTGCAAAAAAAAAAAGAATTTTATGCTCTCGATAATTAATGCTTTATACACTTTCATGTAACTGAAAATTATGTTACAATTTCGTAATTTGAAGGAAATATTATAAAATTCTTGTCAATTTTTTTTACGCTGAAGATTCTTTTGTTTAAAATTATCGTGAATTTCATATAATTTTTTGTTTATTTTTTTAACGGAACGATTTCGTGAAATTCAAAAAATTCTTAAGAGTGTAATACATTTTTTATACAGAATCATTGGGATACGAGGGAAGCAAATTAACTTGATTAATTTTCGAATCTTTTCCAAGGTTCTAACTTATTACAGTAAAATTTAACTTTCAGTCACCCCTTATCACGTTTAAACTGTTCAAAAACATATATTCTTGAGCTTTCTTTCTGAATTTAAATTACTCAAGTTTTACCTAATTAATACTTTAAAAAGAGCTGAAAATCAATTAACTCAATGATTGAATTCTATTTGATAATTGGTCTGAATAAACTATTTTCCAATAACCGATTCTTATTTGAAAAAGATACTGATAATTCATTGATTAATGATCAGTAGAATTATTGACTAAATTTTGAGTGTAAAAATTATTTATCAATTATTAATTAACTGACATTTTATATATTTCTTTAATTTTCCTATATCTAATCACAATTCATATTAAATTCAAATGAATAAGAGCCTATTGTGTCAATTGGAACATTCAGTACAATTCTTTTCGTTAAATTTGTTGATGATTTATTGAATAAAAGTATATGTACAGTGTGTAGTTTTAGAATAATGCAATGAAAAAAATGAGCTTTCGGGTATTTATTAATATTAAATATCAATTAATATCAATTATAGGAAGATTAAGAAAAAATCTCCTCTCCAAATCTGAATTAGTAAAAAATGAGTCACTAATTCAATTTAGTGAACATTTTTACTAATTACTTCTTAAAAAGTCTATAACTACTAATGAAATTAGTAGAAAATTACACTAAAGTGACTTACTTTTCACAAATTCAGATTTGGGAGAGGGAAGTATATTATGCTTTGTACCTTTATTTAGAAATGTTTTGGGTCTTTTTTAAATTCCAGCACTTTTACGTATTTTTAAACTAAACATTTCAAGTTTTTTGCGTATTTTTTGACATTATTTGACTTTGAATAACTATTTTGTCATTGAAATAATTTTCATGATTCTTTTTTAATTTTCTTCCTTACAATGTGTATCAACTTTTTGGGTATGGAAAATAAGGTAACATGACTAAAAAAAGAGTTACAAATAAAAAAAAATAGTAATAAAATAAAAATATCCCAAAATATAAAAAAAAATTTTGTAGCAATTTTTTAGCTAAAGTGCTTTCCATGCCCAAAAAGTCGCTACAAATTTTAAGGAATAAAATAAAAAAAAGAATCATGAAAATGTCAAAAAAATGCCTAAAAAACTCAAAATTTTTAGTTTAAAAATACATAAAGGTGCTGGAATTGTAAAAAAAACCAAAACCTCTCTAAATAAAAGTACAAGACAAAAAAATTAATATGGAACGTCTAAATTCAAAAAATATTAAATGTGCCTGATCCCCTTAAGTGAATCAACAAATAATTTTGACCCAAAATAATTTCTTTAAATAAAGTTACTGATGATTCTTCTAAAATGCATTGAAATTAATTTTTGTTTTATTTTCTCTCGTGTCTACAAAGTGTTATTCAGTTTGATGTTATGTGAATTGGTCGACCTTCCTTAAGACTTTTCGGTATAACCTAAGATGAACGTCTTTTTTTGAGAATACACTAAATCTATTCTGTAAGCTGAATCCCATTAATAAGAAGGTGGGACATTTCTTTCTGGTTGAAATATTTAAAATGACTCTCTAAAAAAAGCGTTGAAATGAGATCGAGCAAAGAACTGGATTACTGCGCCTTGTAGTGGGCTGCTTTTGAATCTTCGTGCCTACTTGGCTACTCTATGGAGAGTGAGTAATGGGTCCTCTTTCTCTCTATGTCACCAAAAGCGAACTTCTTTTTACTTTGGCTAGTCTATTCCCCTTTTTCTGAGGCTTGAAACCATGAGCCCAACGAAAGAGAACACATTTCCTTGTTAGAATTTAATGCAGTCACTCTTTTCTTCTCAAAATGTATTTCTCGCTGTAGTTTTACAATTTTAGCAATTTTTACTGATAAAAGAGATCCTGAAATTATTTGAAATAGAATATTTTTAAATTTCTCATTTTAATACTGAATATATGTATAAATGAAACATATTCCTTGAGTTTAAATTTAATCTAAATGGTATTCGTAATTCGCTTTGCCTGTTTCTTCGAAAGAAAAAGAAGTTCGTTACTGTGAGTCCTTTTAGATTTTCATGTCTATGATAAGAGAGAAAGGATAACAAGGAATCGAAAGCAACACGAATAGTCTTTCTTCGACTGTTCGTTTCACAGAAATTGTAAAGCACTAACACTCCCTCGAGATTTCGAAGACCATTTTCTCTCCTCGCATTTCGTTTCGTCCTATCGGCTTGATACACTTTCCTCTCAACATAAATATTCGGGGTCACATCCACATTGGAACACGAAATGAAAAAAAAAACTTTACCCTTCAAAAATCTAAATCTCGTATCTCTCCAATTTATTTTTATGCTAATTTCAATGTCGCGAAGGGTTATTTTAAACAAGTGGGTCATTCGTAAAATATTTTTCAATTTATCCATCTTTTCATCCTTTTATTGTATTCTTCCATGAAAATAAATAGTTCATTAGAGAATCTTAAGACGTAAAAATAATTAACTTGACTAGAATTTATTTTTCATTTGCCCTGAATTATATTCTACCAATTTCGAATTTTTTTATTCAAATTCACATTTAAAGAATTTGAAAATCTTTCGTAGGTAGTGACAAAAATTTCAAACTCACCTAATTAATTAAATTCACATTATTCAAATTACAGTGGATGATTCAATTATTATGATCAGTGTGATACTTCATTCTAATAATAGTTAGCAGTCTTGCAAATTAAAAAAAAATTAGCTCATCAAGTTCAATTATTTAATTTTGAAACATATAATATTAAATATACAGTGTTAGAAGTGCTCCGGAATTTATAAAATTCTTATGTTACACAATTAATAGAAATTATCAAAATTTTTCTTAAAATTACGAAACTTATTTAGATTTACTATCACATGTAACTGTATTAAATATAAGATACCCAGAACTATAATTTTTTGTTGGAAGTTTCAGAATATTCAAATATAAGTATCAGAATATCAAGTAAATTAATTTTAATTCATTAATTTTAATTTACTAAGAATTAATTAAATTTTCTTGATTTTAGCATAACTTTTCGGAATTGTAACTGTATGAAATCGCAGTTTGTATTATGGGAATTTTCGGTCGAAATTCCTAACAATGTGCACGTGAAAATCAATTCCCGTAAATATTCTAAGTGATCATGATAATTCGATCACACACTGTAGGTAAATTCACTGTCAATTTTCATTTTCAATTTCCAAAAAAAATGAGTTGAAATAGAATTCTGTTTAAGTTCAAGTTAATCCACCGTGTTACTGAAATGAATTCATTATTTCATTAGAGAATGCAGAATGACCAACTTTTAGATCAAATGGATGTTCATCAATTTATTTTCATTTAAAAATGACGACGTTTAGGAGACATTATGTCATCCTTTTCAGATCATAAATATTTGTTTCAGCAATTACTCTATAATAGTTATGAAGATTCTGGTAAAATTGTTAAAATAATAAACACAAAATTATCAATAATATATATAAAGTTTAAAGAATTTGAAAATCTTTTCTGTGGTAAAAAAACGCTTTCAACTGCGCTGCGATACCAATTATAACATCTTTCAACATTTTCAGCAAACACCACAACTAATTATTTCTAACTTTGTCATATTTTAGTCAATATATTATAGTTGCAAAGTTTATTTAAAAAGGTGTTTTTGTCCGCCGTACAATGAAAATCAGTCTTATCGGTGTCGTTTTGCGTGCGGAAAGTTGATTTTCCCGCACTAGTGTGGTAAAGTTTAAAGTGTGCGGAAAATCAACTTTTCATTCGAAAAATGACACAGACTCGGCTAACTTTCGGACTATATGTTATAAATTCATAGATTTAAATTTTTGTTGTTTTAGAATATAGAATCAATTATATTTTTATTTTTTTTTAAATCTTTAAATTTATATAAGTTGATCTAAAATAATGTCATAAGAGGAGTTATAATATTTTAAGTCAGTAATAACATTAATACTGTTTTCTCTTTTTTTTTAATGTAAAACATTTCTGCAATTATTCTTTTAAAATAATTAGACTCTTTATGAAAAATTTCAATATTATTCTATTCAAAATTCTATGTATTTATCTAATTTGGACGTATTCCTGAAAATTGTCGTTATATTTTTTTAAGTGTTTTTTTTTTGCAGGGTAAGTTTCCATAGTGAGGTCTATAGAATATCCATTATATATAATAAATCTATAAAATTTTGGGGATAATTATTGAGCATCAGTAAATTTTAAATTATTTTTAAATTAACTTCATGAAATTTTTCATGTGAAAGTAATAACGCGGTGTCTACTAAGTTTCCAATTATCGCTATTTTTTTGTTGAACAGAATGATTATTTTCAAGAATAGCAATTTTATTATTCAAGGGCTATTTTGAAAGAGAAAAGATTATTTTACATGAAAAAACTTTGAAACATAGAAAAATAATTTTATTAATAAATTTTATTTTTGACCCATATTTTTTTCTTATCGCTTCTTGTCAAATTTTAAAAAATTATGCGATTCCAATAAATCATGAATCATGTTTTCAGAGAAAAGATTTCGCATAACTTCACCGTTTCTCATTTTAAAAAATAAATTCTTTAATGGCTGAAACCATTAAAAAAACATTTTTCAAAACGAAATTTTTATAAAAAAATTGCTGAATTTGATAATAATTTATTCATTTTCGAAAATTGAAAACGTTTAAGTTGTAGGGAATCTTTTTCCTAAAAAAATGAACCATGATTTATTAGAATCGCATAATTTTTTAAAATTTGGTAAGAATCGATAAGAATAAAAGTTGGCGCAAAAATAAAATTTATTAATAAAATTATTTTTCTGTATTTCAAATTTTTTTCATGGAAATTAATCTTTTCATTATCAAATTAGCCGTTCAATAATAATATTGCTATTCTCGAAAGCAAAATTATCTATTTATGCCTGAGGTCTAATTTTGGTGGATCAACTATCTTAAAGCCCTGTGGTAAGGTCTGTCATTACCAATTATATATGACAGCTTTATTAATAAAATAATAGTTTTAAAAAGTTTTCCGAAGAACACAGCAATGCAGGAAAGTGTAACTCATTACTGTCTTCTCCGTAAAATTTGTTTAAATTATTATTTGAATTATAAAGCGGCCGTATAAAATTATTGACGTCAGAGTCTACGATACGGCCTTAATATGAATTTCTTTATTTTATCAGCAAAATGGATAGTTTGGTGGTTAAAAAGACATTTGAAATTATAGAACCGCGAGAGTTAAAAATAATGAACTTGACTCAAAAGAGTTTTTATTCTGAACATTTTCTTTTCTCACCTCAATCTAATTTCCCAGAAGAAACTGAGTTTAAGACCAGGTATGAAAGATCCCGTTTCGAACTAATGAGTCTTAAGACCTCGAGAAGAGTACGTTAAGAAAAAACAAGGAACGTGGATTCAAGAGACTAGTTACGGTAAAAGATTCCCAAGCGGTGTCTAGGTAATTTAGTAAGTAGCTTTAACGCTTACCGCAGTCTCAAAGTAATTTACTAAGTAGCTTTAACGCTTTCATTGACGCCTTAAAGATGAGAGACGAGTTGAGTTAGTAAAGAAAAAGCAATATTACCTTCGGGGTGAAAATGGTACGAATGATAACGATGCTTGAATGTCAGTATAAACACGGCACACCTGTGCCTGCGTAAACGACTTGGCGATTCTCGTTTGCAAAAGAAAGAGAGCCGTAGAGCGTAACGAATGCGCTCTCCACTTTTCCCCACAAAACTACCAACGCGCGTGCGATTCAAAGAGACTTACGGCCAAATAAATCACCCTTGGCATTTCCGCCAGTTTGCAGAACAGTTCTTCTTCCCGTTAAGATCTTTCGCTGTGCTTTTAAAGACCGCGCGGATACATAATCGACTGTGCAAATCTAATCACTTCAAATTCAATGTCCATTTTCATTCAAGTTTTAAATTAAAATTTGCACTTTTAAAAAACTTGTTGGTCAACTTGTTCATGTTAAAAATTCTACTTAGGCGCTTTAAAAATTAATAACTCTAGACTTTGATCAAATTTTATGCCAAAGAGCGCGAAATTTGAATTAGTTAATGTATGCAGGGAGGAACTTTTTATAGCAATATATGTTTTATTTTATAATGATAATCTTAAAGAATATTAGGAATCTAGGAAAAATCGAGGTGCGATGGCAATTATTTCTAGCGTACTGGAAATTTTTCGCATTCAAAATACCAAAGATTCGAAAAATGATATGTAACTTTGGTATAAGTTGTAGTAAAGTTTGATATAATCTATAATATTTTATCATATAGTGCTTCTAAATTTCAGTATTTCGCTGGGAAAAATTCTCACTATGACACGTTTTTTCCTAAATTAAAACAAAGTTTAACAAAAATTGTAAACTTGGGTTTCTCCGAGTCAATTTTGTATAGGAAAAGAATTGGCTGTCGAAATTTTCTTTCACTCTAATCGACTTTTAGATAAGGCTAAAATTTTAAAGCTCTCCTTTGACTTTTTTATCAGTCTCGTGTACTTTTGTGTTTAGAGTTTGAAAATAGTTGATGAAATTTTCTCTAAATGTAAAAAATTTCACTGTCACTACATACTTTGACAAATATTTTCTAACTTTGCACTGAAAGGTACATGAACTTAATAAAAACGTCAAAGGAAAGCTTTGAAACTTTAGCCTTGTTCAAAAGTCGATGACAGTCAAAAAGAATGTTAGCAACTATAACAACTTATTTTTTCCGTATGTAAAGTCAGGGAAATTACATCTTTTTAATCTATGTAATTTTCTAAACAACTAGATTTTTTTACTATTGTCTTGAACAAAAATTCGATTGAGACTTACTGTTGCCTTGAAAAGAAAACTCAATTTTTAAAATTAATCTTTAAATTAGCCTTAAGGAATAAATTGAATAAAATTAGTTGCTAGGTGTTTGATTGCTTTTTATTTTAAACTTAATTTATTTTGTATCTTTTTTTTTGTTGCTTGGTAGTTTTTACTGATCCAGATTAAAACCATGAAATTGATTAATCTAATAACAATTTAGGTTAGAACTGAAAGTCATTACAATGCCAAGGGAATGGAGTCGAATTTAAAAAAAGTAAAAGTGAGAAGTGAAAAATGTACCAAATTAGAAACTTCAAAATTACCTGATAGAAACCTTGATTCATTTCATTAAAATTTTTAACCAACTCAGAATCTCAAAACATAATTATTTGTTTAAAATAAATTAAGCAGAATCGTTCTATTATTTTAAGAATCTCCATTGGAGTTAAGTTTAATTTTATCCAAAGTCTTATTCCAAAGTACTGTAACTTAAATTCAATCAACTAGTTACCTTTTTTTATATTTATCTTGAATTCTGTCGAATAACTTGAAATTTGATTTGGAAATTAATTTACTGAAATTTATCGCCTACTTAGTTTAGTAAACTTTTATTACATTTTCTTTTTAAAATTCAATTTTATTGACTTCACTGGAATCCGGCTGAACTAATTATAATTTCTGTTAAAACAAAATCAATTGATGTAAATTCAAATATAATTCTATGTGATTCTCATATATATGCATTTAGCGAGTTGCGTATTTTTCACTCGACCCAAGAATATAAACAAATAATCACTTTAATGATAACCAGTTAATTTTAATCGACATTTAATTATTAAAAAGACTCTTTTCTTTATTAATTCAATATTGCCACTGCTACAAAAACATTATCATTATTAGAAAAAGCATCGGTGTCGACTATTTCTTTTTTAATTTAATAACTGTCATTCTCTCCTTACAGTAATTCAAAGCGACAATTATATATTTTCTTAAAGGGTCATTCTACTCAAGCGGCCGAAAAAAGATCATTATTTCAAATTATTGTTGAAAAAAACACGTCCAATATTTTGAAATGCGACTTTTGCAGCTTATTTTACAAGAAATAAACCAACAAAAATTAGTTTGATCTTAATGAAAATGTTTATTAATGTTGTCATGGCAACGCCTTGAAGTTGAATCTGCAAATAAATGTTGTTCCATGATGGACACGATTCTCCTCGTTTGAAAAACCGGATATAGTGGATGAATTTTTTTTATCAAAAGTAGACTTGTGACTATCGTCTGAACCTCGGAAATATGATAGATATTAGTTATTAACAAATTGGCGCTACTTTTAATGCCGAATAACGCTTTTGAGCCTGTTTTCGTGTGTTTTTTGCATTAGAAAAAATATTTAAACAAACATTTTTGAGCAAAACTGTGGTTCATGCGATAACGATACGTTTATTGAGTAAGCTAATAAATTTTAGCGCAATCGAACCAGTATTTTTTTGTTATCATGTCCACTATTCTGAAAATAATGGTTTTGAGAAAAACCGTTCTGCGCTTGATTAATGGCCGTAAGACAAGCAAAAGTATTCGTCATCGAGAAAAATGCTTTCGCACACACGTTTTCTATATTGTTTACTTCATAAATATGCGGAGAAAAAAAATCGATTATTTGAACCGTCTTTAGTAGAATACCCCCTTAGGGTCATGGATCAACCAGACCACGTGACCAAATACCTGTAAAAGTTCATGTAAGATGACTTTTTTATTTTTTAAATATCTTCCTGACAATTTTGAGAATAAAAAAGAAGACAATAAAGAACGTGCGTCAATTTTATTTGAGTGAAAATTTTGCAAAATTTGTTGCAATTAACTGTAATTATCGATAAGTTTTCGAATTTTTTTCAAAATTTTTACTAAAAAGAAGTTAAGGTAGTTGTTGCGCCAAAAATCAGTCTCTGCAAAAAGAAGTTTTTCTATGATTTCAAGACTAGTAATTATATCATCAGCCGTGTCATATGTAAGGAAAGACACTCTTTTTAATAAAAAAAATTTAAAAATTGCGAAAAATAATATTTTAATAATGTTTTTTGTAATAGGATATTTCCTTATTATCGTTCCATACCAAATTTTCAAAAAATGGTGCGATTCTGATTTCGTTTTGGAAAATTGTTTTTTAATGATTTCAACCATTAAAGAATTTATTTTCAAAAATCAGAAACGGTAAAGTTGTAGAGAATCCTTTTCCTAAAAAAATGATTCATGATTTATCAGAATCGCACCATTTTTGAAAATTTGGTATGGAGCGATAATAAGGAAATATCCTATTACAAAAAACATTATTAAAATATTATTTTTCATCATTTAAAAATTTTTTTTATTAAAAAGAATGTCTTTACTTACATATGACACGGCTGATGATATAATTACCAGTCTTGAAATCATAGAAAAACTTCTTTTTCCAGAGACTGATATTTAGCGCAACAACTACCTTAACAGACGTGCATTATTGTCTTTTCTTACATTTTTCAAATTTTCAGAAAGATACTTTGTAATTTAAAAATGTTATTTTACATGAACGAATAAATGTGTAATTTAGTCACGTGGTTCGATTGATTCATGGCATTAACAAAAATAAAATTAACGATTTAAAATAAGCGAAATACATATCCATTCTTCTTAACTGAATCTCCATCTTCCTTTCATACAGATATTATATATTATAAAATGCCAACGCAAGACCTGCTGCACAATTTGTGCTGACTAGAAGTTGCTTTTTGCACTAACGATGGATCATTTCTACGTCCATTAACGTACGGAAATGGATCATAAATTATACAATTATAAATACGAGACGCAATAAACGACACCAGCAGCTCGATCGTGAGAGAGTCGTGAATCAGTTTCGCACGATTTAAGTTTCAGAGGCTAGCAGATTCTGCGATAAGTATCTCTCAGGTATCTGCTTACCGCTATGCAACGCCCAGCCATACAATTCGCCGTGATCCACACTGCTTCTTAAATATCTCTCCGATAACTCGCGGAACTTCTACTAAGCCTGACGTGATTCCCTCCACTATCCTGATAAAACGATTTATCGCTCTAAAAAGCCGCCAAGAAAAAATGTCATCGCTTATTTTGTCTGATTTAGAACCCCAAGTTGCCTCGGGCTTAGTGACTACGAGAAAAACGTGACGCTGGTACAATTTATCCCAGGAATCTTCAATTCGAAAAAAAGAAAAACGCCGAAAAAAAGTCTCTCAAGGTGCCCCCTGAGGACGAAAGTCCTAGGAGATCTAGTATAAGGAAGTAGAAGGGGCATTGGCAAAACCAGCTTTGCCAACAAGATAGTCACTTTAGTCTATATCTTTGAAATTCAAAAAAATCACCAATCAGTGAATTAAATTTTGCAGAAAAATAACGAGAAAGCGATAAATTTTAAATTAATGTTTCCTTTAATTAATGAAATATAGCAGCCAGCATTAAGGGGGGTTTCCACGTATGGGCCAAAATTTCTAGCCTATTTTTGGAAATTAATTGCGAAGGAATTACACAAGATAATTAGAAACGGTTTCTTGTTTTTTGTTCGTATATTATTAGACTTTTGAAATATGTATTTATAAAAGAATAATTTTCACACCCATAACTTTGGGGCGTCCTGGACCGCACCTCTGCTAAAACGTCACAGTCAATCAAGTGATGAGAATTTGGTCATTTAGGTTGCCTGAAACAAGAAAAGTAAAATCTGTATTTAATTTTTTTATTACGTTGGCGATGTTTAGACACGAAGTTTTTTAGAAATTTTGAAATCTCTCAAAGTGGCAGACTTTTTCACAGAAAATTTTTTTTACATTCTCATCATGGATGAGAAGGTATTGGTTTTATGTGAAAAATGACTTTCGAAATTTTCATCAAATCTTTACGTTTTGAGACCCCCTGAGTTAGAAAAAAATGGTTTTTACGAAAGTGTCCGTCTGTCTGTCTGTAGGTCGTGTGCGGCATAACTCTCGATAGAATTATCAGATTGAATTGAGCTTCGGTACACTTTATCGGAGCCGAAAAAGTAAGAACAAGTTCGTTAACCAGCCACATCCAATCAAAATTGAGGGATTGAGCACTACTTTTGTGTTTTTGAAAATAATTTTTTGAAAAAATCAAAAATTTCAATACTGGTTTTTGATAGTGCTCATAAATCTCTACAAATTATCCTGATAACATTTTTTGATTAAATCAAAATTAGAAATGTTACAGCATATTCAAATTCGAAAAAAGTCAATATCAAAATTCCATTTTCCAGTTAAATTATACGAGATACGAAAAAACGTTATGATACAATATTATTTTCTACATAAAGACCTACAAATTTTAATTGTAACATTTTTTCATAAGATGCATATTTTTCTTTTTAATTAAAAAAAAAAATATTGAAAATCCAAAATTCAATTTTTTAACAATAATATTCGAAATACGAAAAAAACGTAAGAATACAAAGTTTGTCGTTTTAAAAAGATCCACAAATTTTGTCTCACACAGTTTCTGATAAAACATATATTTTTCGTTTCAATTCCAAAAAATACGATTAAAATTCAAAAATTCCATTCTTTAGACAAAATATGTGAGATGCAAAGAAAACGTTTAGATGGAAAATTGTTTGCCTAAATGAGGTCTACAAATTCTCATTAAGACATTTCGGGACAGGATTTATATTTTATGTTTTGATTTTTAATATTAAAAAAATTCGATTTTTTCACCAAAATATGTGAGATACGAAATAAGCGTTGTTCTGCAAAATCGTTTCCTTAAATAAAGTCTACGATTTTTTTCCCTTTTTGAGAGATTTGGAAGAAAATAAATTATTTTAATCATGTAATTTATTAAAAAGTTACTGAAATGTATACAGAAAATCGAGCGCGAAGCGCGAGCGCCATGATGAGAATGTGTTCCTTAAGGCTGATAGAGCCTTAAGTAAATTGAATTTCCTGTTTCACTTAAATTCAAAAAGAAATTGAGTGACTTTGAGAAAATGTGTAATTCACATCATCTGTAATATTATTATAAAATTGGTTTGAGCTTCAGTATCAAATTATAATAAATAAACTTGAATGTATGTGAAGAGCACAAGACCGAGCGCGACGTTCAAAAATTCCTGAGCGCGCAGCGCGACGATCGAGCATTACGGAGCGCGAAGCGCGACGATCAAATCGCGCGCCTTAGGCGCGCTCAAACTTGCGAGCGAAGCGAGCTGCGCGCCATGAGAATGTGCCCGCAAAGCGGGCAGATTTTTTTTACCTATTTTTGAGTTAATAAAAGCTGTGAAAAATGAATAAAACAATACAGTCAAGACTCGTTTATTACAAGGTTCCTAAACGAGTGAAACTCGTTTATTGCAAGACGAGAGGGACTGCCACCACTGCAACAATCGGTAAGTTTGGTTTTCAGAGCAAGCAGTGGATTGGTTGTCGCCCCAACCACAGTGTTGCATATACGGCAAAGGTGGGGGTTAGGTGAACGCTCGGACCTTGCAATAGACGAGTCTCGCGCCTTGCAATAAACGAGTCTTGAGTGTGTTTTCAAAAAAGCTCGTGTCCAAACATAGCGTCATGTCAGCTGAAGAATTAAAGAATAAATTAATCAGATACTCCTAATAGTTCTAGTCGAAGTCTTACCAACCAGTTGGGAAAACACAACTTTTGAGAATACGCGTGTCAACATAAATGACGGAATAAAAGATGATTGGAGAAACTTACGATTCAATCGGCTATAGTGTATTTCCCACAATCCTTTACATGGCATACAGTCGGGACTCGTTTATCGAGACGGGTAGGGGCTCTCACCTAATGGGGCTCGTTTTGAGGGGAAGCGTTTGATTGGTCCGTCGAGTCAACCACGGTCTCCACTGTGTCATCACAATTGGTTGACGCGTCGCGTCGTTTTTCAGTAGTGGGGGATAGAACGTCTCGATAGACGAATCACTAATGCCCCGATAAACGAGTCCCGACTGTATTTCTAACAACTTCTAGATTCGAAATATGCAAAAAAAATCGATTTTTCAAAACCGCATGCGTGGATAAAAATATGAATTGAATTAAGGCCATGGTTCAAAAATACCACTTAACCAAATCATTGTAAAAGTTCATGTTAGATGACTTTTTTATTTTAAAAAATATCTTCCTGAAAATTTGGAAAATAAAAGAGGAAACGATAAAGAACGTCTATTTTGTAAGTTAAAAAAGTTATCTTATATGCACGAATAATGTATAATTTAGTCACGTGGTCCGACTAATCCATGGCCTTAAAATGGACAACAAAAGATACTTTTTATATAGTTTTTATGTTTTATCTCACAACTTTACCCTCAATTCCAATATTTGAGTGTTCGGTAATTCAAAATTCTATGTGTGAAAAGATTTCATTTCAAGTTGCAATTGTTACGCCAATGTGAAAATTGAGCTGGGGAAGGGGATTTAGATAGGCTGATGGTCGCGTACGGAAGCTATATTAACCCACGTGACTCGAATAAATCGAGAAGGCCTTTCTAGTAGTACCAGATGCGGAATTTCGAGTTTCCGATAGACCGAGAAAATACGCCGTTGTCCGTTTATCTCGTCCTTGAAACGACACCCCTGCTTTGGTCATTATACTCAGACCCTTTCCGGTCTTGTTTTTTTTTGCAATCCTTTGATACTACTATACTTGCTGGTTCGTGACAGTCGCAACCAGGATTGGCTTGGAAAACCCAATGAACTGGCACAGCAGAAACGTCCCGGACAAGTACTCGACCCTGGCCAAAATAGAAACACTGTCGTCCACCTAGTATAGAGTTCTTAAATTCTCGAGAATTTAAGTTCAAGTAATGTAACTGAGAATATTACAGAGTTTACAGATTATGAGAGAATTTTAAGAATTTATGGTTTAAATAATTATTCATCAATATTTATAATACTTTTGTAGTTAAATAAGAGACGCACACTTATATAATTATATTTTTAAATAAAGAAGAACATGAGAATAGTTTTACTGCCAATATATTTAAATTATATACTGTTGAAATTTGAGGTTAGGTTCATTTTGAATTTACTACATTGAATACTAAAATCCTAAGTTAATATTATACTTAAATTTATATTATCTCTATAATTATAGACTGTATAGAAAATCCTTTATTATACAATATAATGTATATAATATACATATAATAATTACATTAAATTATATATTTATTTATCAAAATTCAATTCAATTTTTTTGGATTCAACAAATTATAATTTAACAAATTTTTCATTTTCTTCCGCACAAATAAAATGCACATACAAAGTTGCAAGCAGCAATCGGACAACTGAAACGCTCGAACTTCGAGAGCACGTTTTGAATTCAAGTCAAGATTTTTTTTAATTCTGAAAATTGATGTTTACTAAAGTTATAATAAACTTTGAATTTTCAAAATCAAAAGAATAATTTAAATATTATAAATTATTTAATATTTAATATGGCAGACTAGTGCAATTAATTTAAAATTCATATATATTTTTTATAATTTTTATTAAAAATAAAATTTTATGTTATAAATTATTTAATTCGAAATTTATTAATATTAATTTGAGTTTTAATAATATATAACCAGAATATTATTCTGGGTTTTTTTAACATATTTAATGAATATTATAAATGTCACACTGTTAAAAAATTGTAGATATTAAATTTCATATCCATTATAGAAAGTCATTTTCATAAATGGTACACATTAAAAATGATACTGAAGTATATCAAATTTGTTATAACATCATATTAAATTTATTATAAATCTATTTATTTTTGTCTATTGATTTCAGCTAATATAGAAGTTTATTGAGTATAAATTCTTTTACATAAATCTACTCAGACTTGAAAGTTTGAATAATATTTTAACCACTATATTTTTGCATCGTTCATTGCTTCGAGTAAATGCTAATTAAATGCAATTACGCCTGAGGCTTTGAAGAAAAATATGAATATTTCCCGTAAACTTGTTATAAAAATTTTCAATAGTGTTTCAATTTCAATATAATGAACCTAGAAAAAGCTATTGAAATATTTTTGTAGCCAAACCTTTTGTATCAAAATAAATGCAACAAAAGTGAAATTAAGTTTTATGAATGTCACTATTGTAAAGACAAAATTAGTTAACAAAGCACAATCCATCTTTGTTTCCAACTCAGGATTGTTCAGCTGAAACGAGCAACAACTTTTGCTATAAATGCTGGTTAGTTCCAACTCACAAAAGACTGTTATTGGTAGATTTCGATGAGTCAACAGTTTACTTTGATCGAATCAATTTTTACGTAAGCGTTTTTTCCTAGTGGTAATGGATATGTTACTGAAAAAAATACGACATTGACCCAGTGTCCTTACAACTTTCCAGGTCAATAATTGTGTCATTTAATCTAAAATAACCTTGATTTTAACAAAGAACAAAGATTATAAAGCCAAAAACATTCTAAATTGTCCTAAAAGAACTGGTCTTGCTTATGATTCAGTTCTGATCAAGAAGCTAATTCGCGTAATCAATCGCGTCTTACCGATTAAGTTTGACTGGTTTATCAATTCCATAAAAGTCCTTATAAATACTAATTCTATGGCTTTATCACAATTTATCACATAAATTGTACGATTAGGAATTTTAGTGACTTTTCATTACGGAATAATTGGATTTTTTTTTTAATGAAGTAGATTTTAGGAATTATAGATTTTTTGGTCGCAATCAATAGCAAATTTTTAGTTGTTTTTAGCTGTTCTTGGATGATGTGATTCCACTGATAAAAAATCTATCATTTTTATCTGATTTAAACTTTTGATAAGTTAGGGGCCATCCATATACCACGTGGACAATTTTTCACCACTTTTTAACTCCCCCTTCTCCTTTGTGGAAAGCCGTGAAATTTTAACGAACACCCCCCCCCCCACTCTTTCCAGGTAGAAAACCGTGAAATTCCCCCCCCCCCCATCTGTCCACGTGGTATATAGATGACCCCTTATTTTATTTAAGATGAACATTTTCCCACTTACACTAAAATAAGACTGCAGCAGTGTAAAAAAACATTTTTAGATCGTGAATAATAAAATGGTGAAGTTACGGATATTCATATTCAAATTATATACGCGAATGTTTCTGCGAAATAAAAACATATTTAATATCACTATAATTACTTTAAATGTATGGAAGGAGGGATTACGATGCATTATTTTGGGATGTAAAAATTTTATAAATTTTAGATAATTTCTAATAGTGTAGAACATGAGAATAAATTCTAATATGCGGATTATAGATATAGATGTCTTTACATATGTATGTAATGAAGAAAAGCGAAAAATGAAGACAAGTACGAAAAAAAACGTAAATGTAATATATTTTACCTTGATAAAACGTGAGGCTTAAAACTATGAAAAACTGCGATAATTATATATGAACATCTGCTTCTCTGCTCGATTTCAAATTCAAATCTCTCCCCAGTGATCGCCCCAGTATTCATTCTTCATTCGCTTCCATTTTCCGGCTTATCCAGCAATTTCGCTTTCCTTTCTTTGTTAAGTCGTTAGTCGTATACATCCAGCAGAGTTATCCTATGAATACCAATTTTTCAAATTGTAAATTGTCCTCCTAAAGCTTGTAACTTACAGAAGAAGAATCTTTTAATCACATCAAGCATATTCTTATCAGATACAAATGACGAAACTTGGGTAAATCTTCCTAACGTCTTCGATTAATCTTAATCTTCTCTAACTTATTTGGAAAATTTTCCATACATTAGGGTCATGCCGTTTTAAACCCCCTCCCATAAAGAATTACATAATTTGTTTACGAATCCTTATGAAATACATGTGTTCCATTTTTACATTCTCATCATGGATGAGAAGGTATTGGTTTTATGTGAAAAATGACTTTCGAAATTTTCATCAAATCTTTACGTTTTGAGACCCCCTGAGTCAGAAAAAATGGTTTTTACGAAAGTGTCTGTCTGTCTGTCTGTCTGTAGGTCGTGTGCGGCATAACTCTCGATAGAATTATCAGATTGAATTGAGCTTTGGTACACTTTATCGGAGCCGAAAAAGTAAGGACAAGTTCGTTAACCAGCCACATCCAATCAAAATTGAGGGATTGAGCACTGCTTTTGTGCTTTTGAAAATAACTTTTTGAAAAAATCAAAAATTTCAATACCGGTTTTTGATAGTGCTCATAAATGTCTAAAAATTATCCTGATAACATTTTTTGATTAAATCAAAATTAGAAATGTTACAGCA
Source organism: Diplolepis rosae (assembly GCA_030998225.1). Classification (NCBI taxonomy): domain Eukaryota; kingdom Metazoa; phylum Arthropoda; class Insecta; order Hymenoptera; family Diplolepididae; genus Diplolepis; species Diplolepis rosae. The sequence goes on from JAPYXD010000677.1 coordinate 13,497,793, forward strand.
TATTCAAATTCGAAAAAAGTCAATATCAAAATTCCATTTTCCAGTTAAATTATACGAGATACGAAAAAACGTTATGATACAATATTATTGAATAAATAAAGACCTACAAATTTGAATTGTAACATTTTTTCATAAGATGCATATTTTTCTTTTTAATTAAAAAAAAAACTATTGAAAATCCAAAATTCAATTTTTTAACAATAATATGTAAAATAAGAAAAAAACGTTAGAATACAATGTTGTTAGTTTCAAAAAGATCTACAAGTTTTGTCTCACACAGTTTCTGATAAAACATATATTTTTCGTTTCAATTCCAAAAAATACGATTAAAATTCAAAAATTTCATTTTTTAGACAAAATATGTGAGATACAAAAAAAACTTTGAGATGAAAAATTGTTTGGCTAAATAAGGTCTACACATTCTTATCGAGAAATTTCTCGACAAGATGTATATTTTAATTTTTTGATTTTTAATATTGAAAAAATTCGATTTGTTTCACCAAAATATGTGAGATACGAAATAAGCGTTGTTCTGCAAAATCGTTTCCTTAAATAAAGTCTACGATTGTTTTTCCTTTTTAGATATGTGGAAGAAAGTAAATTCTTTTAATCATGTAATTTATTAAAAAGTTATACTGAAATGTATACAGAAAATCGAGCGCGAAGCGCGAGTGTCATGATGAGAATGTGTTCCTTAAGGCCGATAGAGCCTTAAGTAAATTGAATTTCCTGTTTCACTTAAATTCAAAAAGAAATAGAGTGACTTTGAGAAAATGACTAATTTTTTTTATTTTTTTTCTGCAAAAAAAGTAAAAAAGAAACGCATAGTTCAGTACATTGCGATTTGTTAAAATGGCCTGGTGAGTTCAGATTTTGCACGTATTTTTTTTTTTACTGTTCTCAATATTCCATGTGCCATCTATTTACAAACTGTGCCTGTATACATTTTGCGATGTATTTATGTGTTTGATTGTCGGGGTGAAAATTTTCAATTTCATTTTAAATATCATGAAATTTTCAAATAGATATTCATGAAAATTTTCACCAAGAAAATTGCATACAACTTTTTATCTTCTTTTTGATAATAATAAATAGAAAATTTAGGAGAAGCTGTCACATATGCAAATGGATATTATATGTAACAATTATTTTCATTTTGCAAATAAAAAAAACAGAGAGTTATTGTTAAAAATTTATCTGAAATTGAACTTTTTGCAAATAACGAAATTAAAAGCAGGCTATCTATGCAGCAGAATTGTGTCTGCTATAATTTTTTATGATATTTTATAATCTTTGAGATTAAACTTTATGATTGGTGCAAAATATTAACTTAAGCCAGTTTGAAAGTATGACATATGATGTGTTAATGAGGGTTTATGTTCTTGACTAATTATGTGATAATACTATTTCGAGACAAAAAATACTCTTTTTTATACATAAGAAATTTAATGATGAAAAATAAACGAAACCAAAAATTTGATAAATAAACATTTTTACAATAATAATGAACACATAGTAATAATAGACATTATGGTAATAATAACAAAAAAAATTTATAAATTTTCTTTTACTGTAATCAACTTTTGGATAAGGCTGAAGTTTTGAAGCTTTCCTTCGTCACTTTTATTAATCTCGTGTATTTTTGAGTGAAGAGTTCGAAAATTGTTGTCGAAATTTTCTCAGGCTGTAAAAAATTTGACTGTCACAAAAAACGTTGATAAATATTTTCGAACACTGCACTGAAAAGTACACGAGATTGATAAAAAGAAAGCTATGAAACTTTAGCTCTATCAAAAAGTTGATGATAATCAAAGAAAATTTTTACAACTAATTTTTTCCGTGTAGCAGTTGATTATAGTATTTAAAATAATAAATGTAGAGTCAGAAAAATGATATTCTTTTTAATCAAGGGTAATTGTGTCTAACATGGACACTTTAATACTAAACCACTTAATACTTTCAGGTGTTCTATAATTTCTTGAAAATGAGTGTGATAAATGGTACTTTGACTTTTCTACTACAATATCCACACTCTAAAAGCAAGTGTGTTACTTTTACACGTGAATCACGATAGTAACTTTTTAGGCATTTGAAGTGTGTATTTTTAACACACATTTTGGGTAGAAAACGTTAAAGTGTTTGAAAATTAAACGTTACGTTTGTAATGTGTATTAAAAATACACACTTCAAATGCCTAAAAAGTTACTATCGTATTTCACGTGTAGAAGTAACACACTTGTTTTTAGAGTGCAAGGATTAAAAGTGAGGTACGAAACATTTAAGGTATAATTACTTCACGAAAATTAGACCTCAGGCAAAACTAGATTATTTTGCTTTCAAGAATAGCAATATTATTATTGAAGGGCTAATTTGAAAGAGAAAAGATTATTTTTCATGAAAATAATTCGAAGCACAAAAAAATAATTTTATTAATAAATTTTATTTTTTCCCAAACTTATTTTCTTATCGCCCGAGCCAAATTTAAAAAAATGATGCGATTCTAATAAGTCACGGTTCATTCTTTTAGGAAAAAGATTTTCTACAACTTGACCGTTTCCAATTTTTGAAAAAGAATTCTTTAATGGCTGAAATTATAAAAAAAAAAATTTTCAAAACAAAATTTTTATAAACAAATTACTTGTTTCTTACTTGTTTCTTACTTGTTTCTTGAAAGAAAAATGATCTAGTTTTGCGTGAGGTTTCATTTTCGTGAAGTAACTACCTTAAATACACTAAAAATTGCAAAATGCAAGGTTCTGCATTTTGACCCTTTTTTGTCAATGCGCTCGGATAAAATGGCCAGTTCTAACGAATTATCTTAAACATTTTGATTAATCTATTAATTTTATTATGAAATGTGTTAAATGGTATATTTGAATATTTTCTTTATTATCGGTGCATTTTTGTTTCATAAATTTCACGAAATAATGTAAAATATGAGTTGAAGTAGTGTTGGGTTATATTAAAGTTGAAAGTAAAATAAAATATAGATTCATAGACAAATTGTTCTTGCTAAAATAAAAAATTAAATAGGCAATTTCATAAAATCAATTTATTTTGCACTAAATAATTGAAAATTATAATTTTCTTGAAATTATTTCTTGAATTTGATTTCTTCCGGTATGGTATTCTTGATCATTGTAGTATTTATTTCCTACACGGAGAAACATGTATCATAAAATTAATTACCCAGGTCCAGTGACTATATGGCATATTTAATAATAACGTCAAGTGTTTTATTTTTCTAAAAATGTTAATTTATTATTTTCAAGGATCTACTTTTAAATTATTTCAAAATATATGGACCAATATAAATAATTTAATAAATAAAAATAATTCTTAATTTGGTGAAAATAAATATAACCTACTTTCACATTTTTATTTCTGACATTCTGTGTAGAATCCGCGAGAATAATTCACTAGGAAGTATGCAGAAGTCGCAAAATCACTTTTGCTTGACCGTTTTATACACATGATATTGTGACCATGTGATACGAGTCAGTATATTATTATGTTAATTTTATTTTTATTAATCGGGACATAATTTTAAATTGTTATTAAGGTAAAATGTAAGTTTAAAATTCGAACTATGCTATACCAATAATAATGGCAAAGTTAACACAATGTAAAGCATTTTATCAATTTTAAAGTAAGATTTTATAACCTAGTAGGCAAAAATTATTATTACCTTTTATTGTGTCAATTCACATATTCAATACTTGAGAACACCTGTTATCGGTGTTAATGAGGTTTCACAATAATTCTATATGAAAACATGACGTTTATCTGCTTTACCTAATTAATTATCGAACTTATCGAACTCACCGTTTCAGACACAGTTCCTCTACATAATTGTTCAAATAACTAGATTTTTTACTATTGCTTTTAACAATAATAAGGTTGGTACTTATTTGCAACCTTTAGAAAAAATTTCAATTTTTTAATCAATCTATAAATCAGTCACAAGAAATAAATAAAGTGGAACAATGAGTGGTTTGGTGTTTAATTGCTTTTTATTTCAAACTTCATGTATTTCCTATCTTTTACTAGTTTTTTGGTAGTTTCTACTGATCCAGATTAAGACCGTGAAATGGATTAATCTAATAACAATTTAGCTCAGAATCGAAAGTCATTACGGAATAGAGTCGAATTTTAAAAAAATGTGCACCAGAATTAGGATGAAAAAAACAGTTAATTTTTTCTGTCAACTAGTCTCTTCAAAAACGATTATTTTTCCTAAATATCGGAAAAATCAAAGTTATATTCCGAATAGTTTTTACAGGGTCCGTTACAATTCAAAGTGAATGCTAAAATGGGATAGTAGAATATTTATGAGTTGTTGACGACGCATTCTGTCATTGAAGGTTGACAAGCAGCTTTAGCAAAGTTCTGTAAATTAAATGGGAGTGCGAATAAAGACGAAGCTAGAAACTTATGTGTACTTTGCTTTATAAACTGCACACATGTTCTTTACATGTACATATATATATGTATGTGTACTTAGGGGTATGTATAAGGCAAGTAGTTGGTTAAGACAAGAATACTCGTTTGGAAGATCGTTAGGTTGTACCCCGAGTATGAATTGGAAAGCTTTGTGCTCTGGAACAGAGGTTGCAAACTCTCAGAGAAAAACTAATTATATAGTGAATTCCACAAACGACTTCTAAATGCTAAAACTTACTCAATTTCAACGGATGAAGACTCTTGCAAGTCTATTTTGAATGTGAATTAAAAGACATTCGAAAATTGAGATGTAAAGTGAGCTTCTAAACCCTATCAATGACGAGGAACTATGATTAGAAAAATGTTATTAATAAAAAGGGATCAAAACCTTTTTAATGTTTCTCAGGAAAACATCAAATGTGTCCAAAGTTCCGGAGATTTATCACAAGATTTATGCTGATGAATATTCAGCGAAGTGGCAAGTTTTACATCCAGTTACATAACTTTTTAATGATAGTTGTAAATAAATACGAATGTCGGAATTTTCATATAATCTAAACGCAAACGAACAAAGATAGATTTTCGTGATTGTTTAGTCAGCTGATATTTATTTTTTATTAGTTATAGAATATGTTATATAGGGTAAATTTTAAGGGTTAAACAATGTTATATACCTTATGTTGTGCTGTATGCCATATTTTACGACATGGCATTTTTTGTCACATATTTACTATTTAATACATCGCTTGCATCTGAAAGAGAACTCATGAATAGCACTCGATCAAGACTGTAATTTTAGAAAATTCACGCACTGCAAATGGAACACTCCATTTGTAAAATTACTTTCGATGGTAGACTGGAGTGCGCCATTTGAAACTGTCGGATTTACTGAAATCCACCATTTCCTATATCCGTTTTAAGTGTTATTTTTCATAACGCCAGATATCTCTTTCTCTACTTTTGAAATTGAAATATACTTTTATTCATTCTTATCAAATTTTCCATCTTTAAATTAGATTTATAATTACTGCTGATTTCGAATAATAATTTCTAGTTGCGTGGACATTTTATTGAATTGATATTTAGAAATTGTATTTTAATTTAATATATTATAATTGTATATATAATTAATTAATATATAATAAGTGTATTGTAATTGTATATATAATGTATTTGAAATTTTATGCTGTCGTTATTTAACCTTATGGACTCAGTAAATGTAACAGATTTCTTTTTTCCGTGATGGTTTAACTAATCCAAGTAGAACGTTTTGAATTTCTCATGGAACTAGTTACGATTATGACTGCAAAGGGTTTATTTCTGGTATCTGGACCAACTTCACAATGAAAGTTCTGAATGGCAATTTGGTCAACACCAGTGTATGTTTGAACGACAATAGATACATTATCTCGATCCATAATCTTACTAATAACACAATTATTAATGAACAAACCTTTGTTAGGATGAAATTAGGTCCCATCACATGAAAGCCTTTTCAATTGGATCGCATAAACCAGACTTTTGCGTGTGTTATCGGTGTAATGCTCTTGAAATATCTCAAACGCTTCTGGAATTCATATAAAAAACAACGATATGATTTTCATGAAACTGAACTATGAATACCTTATTTTTCTTCGTACACGGAGAAACTTTTTATATCAATTTTTACTATAGTATTTTTCAATTTAGGGAAAAACTTATCACTTTGATAATTTTTGTTAGTAAAAATACTAAACTTTACAATAATGGTATGAAACTGTAGTATAAACTATAGTAAAATTTGCTAGGAACTAAGGTAAATGTACCAGTCGTTGCGCTGTCGAGCATATTTTACGTATAATTAAGAAAATTACTTTATATTTTTGTGTTCAAGTTGAAGATATCGTTGAACATAAGGTTATTATTCATCTCTCGTAACAAATTTTTAATGTAAATGCTTACTCAAAAATGCTAAAAAATAAAATATTCCGGAATGTTCAAATCGTAGTTCATAAAATGACTGTGCTTATTTTTTATGCAAATGGAACTCCACTGAAAGAAATGCTTGGGATTTATCAGCCATATGAATATAGCTGATTGTTTTTAAGTAATTCAACAAAATATATTTGACAGTTAATCAAAAATATTGCTGCAATAGTAATTCATATGTTTGGAATACACATATAGGCTGAACTAATACAAGCAAACCTTGGTTTTCGGTAAATCTCCAATATAATATAGGTCAAGGAACCACAATTATGTCTGTATCGTCGAATTTTTTTTTTCAGTGTCTTCTCGCATTTAAGTATTTATATCAATTTATTCGACATCAATTTTGAAAATTTTTTATTTATATTTTTGATAACCCTTATATAAAGTGTATCTCGTGTCATTTAAGGTAAAAATGCAAACTATATATTAATAATCGAACAAATTATTGACTGGTACACGAAAATTGTGCATGACCTAGTGTTTGCATGGCCATAGCAACGACTGGAGCATACGTATTTCATGAATTGTCTCAGTCGTTGCGCAGGACGTTAAACGTTGTGACTCAATGTAAAAAACATCTGTGTGTTCATAAAAAAGTATTTATAATTTTTAAGTTTTTGAGTGAAAAAAAGATGATTTGTCGATAAAATAATTCGCTAGAAAAAAAGGTTAACAATTTAGAGCCGTAAATAAATTTTTCTTCGTAAAAAATCTTTTCTAACCTCATAACTTTGACATTTGATGCAAGTTTCGAAAATTTATAAGTATGAATCATTATTTTTAGGCAACAAAAAGAAAAAAAACGACAAAAAAGAGGGCTCACAAGGGGAAATAATTATAATTACTGATGATATTAATAAAATGTTATTTTTTGCAATAGTAATATTTATTATTTTACACGCCAGACATTATTTCAAACCGATTATGAAAGAAAATCGAAGAAAAAAAAGAAAAAGAGATGAAGAATTCAATAGCGCAAGGCCTAGGACACGCGAGTGCAACGACTGGAACAATAATAAATTTCTTGCGCAAAGACTGGGCCAAACGCATTTTTTCATATTTTCGACTATTTGTTGATAAGTGTTGAAAATTTTCAGAATAATAAGCTTTGCAATACAAATCCAAAGTGTCTTTCAAAATGTGATTCGATTAATATGACGAAAATTTTATTTTGCTATAATTACCAATTTTTTGAAAATGATTGAAGTTTCTTAAACCATAGCTTATTTTTTCGGGGAAAATATTCTCTACAACTTAACCGTTTCCAATTTTTGAAAATGAATCAATTGTTATCAAATTCAGCAATTTGTTTATGGAAATTTTGTTTTGAAAAATTGTTTTTTAATAGTTTCAGCCATTAAAGAATTTATTTTCAAAAATTGGAAACTGTTAAGTTGTAGAGAATATTTTTCCCGAAAAAATAAGCTTACGGTTTAAGAAACTTCAGTCATTTTCAAAAAATTGGTAAAAAGCGATATTAAGGAAAAATCCTATTACAAAAAACATTATTAAAAAATTATTTTTCGTAATTTAAAAAATTTTTAAAATCTTTAAATATGTAATCTATCATGATATATAGGCTACTTTTAAATTTATTGTCCTAAAGACTAATTATTTCTTTAAAAAAAAAATATTTCTTATTGTTCAATGAACGTTCAGAATTTTGAGTACATTACGCGATGTCTGTTACTTCCTGAATTATCTTTTGAAATAATTATAATATACCTTTTGAGATGATGCTAAGTAATTTCGGAACTCAAATTTATGAAACAAATGTTTTGTTAGAATTATTTCTACCTGAGTGGTAACTTGTTAGGATGTTAGAGAATGTCAACGGTCATTGCCCGTGAAAGAACGTGCGTAAAAACTGTACAGCTCGTATGCACTTCCTATAACACTTCCGGGTTGGTATAATGCATCCAAGAACGAAGACACTACCGTTGATCTAGAGAATGTGCTAGGAATTCTCTTATGAATGCTCAACTACTGGGACCCGGTAAGCTGTAATCTCAAGAGCAATGTGGACGTTAGACCGTTATATGCAGTTTGGAGGTCTGTATTTCAAGTATTCGGCTTATTCCCGATGGTTCGATTGCAATTCCCAGCGAATTTCGCTTGACCGATCGCGACAGATTCAAATTCTAATTATTCATAATCCATATGACGTTTCTTGCATCTACGCATTCTTATCACCCAAAAAGCATTATATTACACAAAATCTTGAGCTTCTCACGACACCTCAAAGTTGATTGTTAAACCACAAAGTCGAAAATCCGATTTGCTGGGGGTTTGCGGTCGAGTTGAGTGTGAAGAAAATCTTCTTTACTCGAGAACAAATTTCATCTTTTCACTTTTAAATTCGCTTACTTCTGCTACTCGTAACTAAAGTCGTGTCAAATATCTTATTTTTAATCGGGTTTTGGCATTTTTACTGCAAAGACAATTTTTACATCCAATCATACATTACAAGCCAAGTGCAAAGTTAGATAAGGCCCAACAGTGGCCCAGCATCGGCAAAAATGTTGCCGAAGATCGGTTGCCAATATCGTGCCGTTGCTGGAATGATAACTCCGGTGTGCACTTGGCGGCCAATTCTGGTCCAAACTCTAGCGGCCAACACTTGTTTTCAGCACAGCGACGGGCCGATGCTGTGCCGAACTCTGGTTTTCTCACTTCCAGGATGGTTTGCCGTGGTAAAAGTGACACATGGCCGTCCATGGGCCGGACTTTGGCTCTTCTACTTTCGGAATTGGATGCCATAGTAAAAGTGACAATCGGCTTGGTATAAGGCCGATACTGGGCCATGCTTCGGCTGAAGGTCAGTAAATTTAAACAATCGAAAAAGGCCGCCGTCATCGGCCCAGCACTTGACCGATGCAGACAATGACACTGGCCCAATAACAATAGCCGACTATTGGCTGCCGATATTGGACCAATATTATGCCGTATTATCGGCTTCTGCAATTCGCACTTGAGAAGGTATTAGATTTGTGTAAAATTTATCATCTGATTGTTTAAAGAAACTTTCACGTTTCATGACCGAAAAAAGGGTTTTTTCATTCCTGTCTGTCTCTTTGTTGTCGTTATCTGAGGACATAATAACTTTCTAAAGAATTATCGCACTGGTAGAAATTTCTACTGTAATTTCCTGAAACACGTGACTGGAGTTTTATTCAGTTGTAGTTTCATAAAATTAAAATAGAATTTCAGAAAATTCAGTTACGTTTTAGTAAATTTTTTGGATCTACTTACAGTTTTGAACGTTCATTGAACGGTGACTAAATTTTTTCTTTCAAAACAAAATTATTTACGAAGTCTATATTCAGAGCCTTTTAAACATACAATCTGTTATTAAATATACGCTATTTTTTAAATGAATATGAAAGAAACCAATCAGTTAGTTTTAAACAAATCTATTTTTCATCGGTCAATGAACGTTCAAAACTGTAAGTACATATTTTTTGATAACATTTTTCGCAATTTTTAGACACTACTTAAAAACATCATAAATATCTAACATTGCAGATTTAAATGTGCTTTGATACACACAAAGTTACAGTATATTGTAAAACTTGAAGAAACTCAATACTCAAATTCCATTTTTCAGTTAAACCATGCGATTTCAAAAAAACGATAAAATGCAACACAAAAATGAAAATAAAATAGTCTATTTTTCAGCTAAACATGCGTGATAAGAAAAAAATGTTAGGATACAAAATTCTTTGCTTAAAAGAGGTATAGAAATTTTCGTGCATGCATTTTTGGATAAGATGTATATTTTTCGTTTTATTTTTAACAGTGAATATTGAGCGCAAGTCTCGTAATCAGAATTTTTAAAAGCTTTCTTATCTTTAATTTTATTTCATAGTGTTATATGATTATAAATATTAATTTTTACCATTTGTAATGAATTTTACTTTTAAATGTCAAATTACATGATGCAAGGAATTTCCTGTAAGATTACATCGTAGAGGAAGGAAGCATTTCCTTTAAGTTATTTGAAAAGCTTCTCTAGCTGTCCTTCCTGCTTGGAATCTCGATCTTGCATTTTATAGAATGTGAAGTCGTAGGCAATATCTGAACGCCCACTTCTTTGTCATACTTTGTAACATCGTGCCTTCAAGATCTCGAGTACGAAATCATCTCTTCTGTCCTACTGATAGTTTCCGTTACTACTGCAGTCGATAGAACTTGTGTAATAAAATAGATTCACCAAAAGAATTCTTTTTTCAAGTCGGGTAACTACTTATTTGTAATAGTTACAATAGAAGAGATTTTTAAAATGTTTTATTTATAAGAAACATTTAATAAAATTGTATGAAAAATATTACTAATTAAAGTTAATAGAATATGAAAAAAACACCTTTTTTAAAAAATTTGATATTATTTCTCCTTTAATAAATTAATATAATCTCTAAAAGTTTTAAAATTCTTATTGACTTTTTTCTAATACGAATTAATCGTAGAATTTTTATATCTAATAATAGAAAATGAGGAAAAGAATCTCAAAAAATTGTTATTTTTAATTAATATCCTTGTTCAGAACTCTCGGATCGTACATCCTTAATTCTACAAAATTACCTACTGGAAGACTTAATTTGATTTGAGAAAATTGATATTTCCTACTCTTTTTTTTATTTTATCCAGGCGAATGATCTTTGCGATTGGATTATTTCATATTAATTATCCCAAAAGAAAGATTAGCAAAGTTTTCAGTTCGGGAGAATCGCCAAATGATAATCTATTGAATTGAGTTCATGAATAATCGTGTTGCCAAAAGTTTCGACTGGACTTTTAAAGGGTGAGCCTGGATTAAAATTCTGTGCACGCACATTATTAAAAATACGCGTTCACACGTTTAGAGTATCTAAAAATCCGAAACCTTATAGATGTCCTGTCAGTTGTGTAAAATATTTTTGGCGTCAGCTCAGCCTTATTATGAGCCTCTTTGGCCGTGGGCCAACAACCCTCTCAGATGAACAACGACCATTTGCCGTTTTAATTATCGCTATTGTCATTCGTCTCGGTCTAACCCAAAAAAACAGTACAAATCTATAAATTTCAAATTCTCATGTTTCAAAAATTACATCTTCTATTTGGATCAGCTCAACTTTTTTTCAAAAATTTCAATAAAATCTTACACGACTCTTTTGTTCATATCAATTAAAATATTGATTCCTTTTTTATTAAAAGTTTAAAAGTGATTTATAAAATCGAGCAAAAGATTTTAATTGGTAATTATAACTAGTTTTGGAAATAAGCTCAAAGCTGACTTTAGATAAATTTTTCTACAAGATTTTTTATTTATAACTACACAGTTATTATGTTTACAAAAAATTAATAATTTATCGAAAAATAAAAATTGCAGCTTTTATATGTAACGAAACCATCAAACTCTAAATCAATAATGTTAAATAAATAATTTAAATTCAGAATTAAGGATAAGAATATTTTTGCATTAGGGTACCCTAAATAAAATTGAAGTCCTTGGAAAATGATTTTCAATCTTTTTTGTAGTTGCCCTCTTTTTAATAAAAAATGTACACTAAAAACTTATATAACTTATATTATAGGATGTTTAGCTCAATATCGATTTTTTATAAGTTTTGTCTCAAAACTAGTTGTGTTTTTTAACTTTTCTTTCTACAATTCAAGAAAATTTAGTGAGGACTGAAACACGTTTTATCGTATTTTGTTTAAAGTCAAACACGTAGAAGTTACAAAGTTTTCTATCAGTCTTGTAAATTTTGTTTACGACGTTTGGGAAGTTTAACGCATCCTTAATTTAGTATTCTAACGAAATTTGAAAAACAATTTCGAAGTGGATCACGTCAATGACAAGTTTTTCACGTCTCGGGCTAAGTTTAGTCTCAGCAACTTTTTCCGGTCCATTACGGAATTGAAAAAGAAAAACCGGTCGATATTTAGGTATCGTTACTAAAAATCCAATGCTGACTATGTCAACCGGGAGAAAAGTAACAACTAGCAGAGGAACATGAATCGATCGGTCACGTGAGCTTGGCAGATAGCAGAAAGCTGTGACGCGTCATCCTCCACGTATCGCTAGGACTGACTGAATAAATCCGAAATGTCACTGACGCTCGATTTCCGCTCTACATACGCGAGTTGGCTTTTTTATCCCAACGTTATACGCCATTTCTATACCGACAATCTAGGATTAAATATGTACTTATAGTTTTGAACGATATCTAAATTTTCTCTTTTAAAAACGTAATTAATTGATATGTAATGTATTCAGGGCTCTTTAAATATACAATCTGACACGAAATATACGCTACTTTTTTATTTACTGGGGTTAAGAAGTAATCATTTCGTTCACGAAAAAAAATATTTTTGTCGTTCAATGAACGTTCAGAAATGTAAGTACATGATTAAACTGTTCCAACTCGATATAGAATTTCCTACAATTTGGAGCAGAATAAAAAATTTTCCATTTTTTTCATTTACTGATAATATATGCAACAAAGACTATATAATATAGTCCTGTGCAAAAGTAGCCGGGAACTTGTTTTTAACTATTTACATAAAAACTTGTAATTTATAAAATATCTAAAAATTGATTTTTTCGTAGAATAATATGGGAGGTAACAAAATTTTGCATTTAATGACCCCAAAACGACATTTTTTGTTATATTATTAACGAAGATATTGTCAAAATGCAACAATTCAAAGCTTTTTTAAATTTTGAATAACTCTTGAAATAATAAATATTTCATAACTTTTCTTTGAATTATTTCAAAATGAAATTTACGTAGAATGTCAGTAATATAAGAAGTAAATTGTAATAAGTTTTTCTTGAACGCAGCCAAAATCTGAACTCAGAACGAAAAAGTTGTAAAACTTCAAATTTGTGAAATTATTTATGAAAGACATTTTTGAAATAATTTTATTGTATTTTTAAATGATGTTTTGTATTTTTTAAATATTATTAATTTTTATCATTTTTAACATCCATTTTTCAAGTATGAGAATCCTTTGTATTCTCACAGCTTTGTTATTCTGAATTTTAACTTTGATAGTATCAAGAAAAAATCAAACAAAATATATTTGATACGTTGTTAATAAACCTAATACTTGAACTAAACCTTTATAATATGCTGAGAAAAGTTCAAAAATGTTAGTTGTTTCAAAAGTTGTTCAAAATTGAAGAAAAATTTGAAACTTTGACTTTGTTTGCAATATCTTCATTAATAATTGTCTTAAACACTTCGTGTTGCGGTCATTGGATGCAGAATTTTGTTACTTTCCATGTTATTCTAAAGAAAAAATTTATTGTTAGGTATTTATCAAATTTGAAGTTTTTATGTTAATGGTTTAAAAAAATTCCCGGATACTTTTTCACAGCAGTGTATGCTACTTTTTTATTTACGGGGATAAAAAGTAATCATTAAGTTTTCAAAAAAAAATTTTTTTTGTCGTTGAATGAGCGTTCAGAACTGTAAATACATGATTAAACTGTTCCAACTTAATATAGAATTTCCTACAGGTTGGAGCAGAATCAAAAATTCTCCATTTCCTTCTTTTGCTTATGATATATGCAACAATAAATTCTATATAATGTGTGATTTTTTTCAAAGGATTTGCTAAAGTACAAAAAGATTCGCTGCTGATTTAAATCTAAAGCTTTTTAATTTTTCTATTTGCAAATTGAAAATGGCAATGCTGTGTTCAATCCTGAATCGCATTTACAGAGCCGAATTCTTATTAGAATGGAAGATTATCTTATTATAACTTAATTTATAGGTTTTTTAAAATTTACTAAAGATTAATTAAACTTTGGCATTAAAAGTCTTTGACAAACTCATTTCTATACGTAGAGACAAAGTTTATGAGTTTTGCTAAACTATGCGGTTCTTAAAATTAGGATAAAATTTAACAAAATATCAGTCATTTTTTAGTAAATTCTGGAGAAAGTCTTTTTTATTTTAGTTACATATCAGTAGATTCACTGATATTTGTACCTGAAAATTGAAAACTTTCAACAGAAATAATTTTCTGTTTTCGATAACTGAAGTTTTATGAATTCTGTTGCAGTTTCGTAATTTAACGATACATCTTATGAATATTCTGTTACAGCTTCATAATTTGAAGAAAAATTTGTAATTAAGTTTTACGAAAAATCTTAATCAATTCTTCGCAATTTTAAGATACGTTCGCAGAATTCCATAACATTTCTAACAGTGGACGTTTCAATTTAGGAATAAACGTTTCATAGAGAAAATTCTTCGCCCTATTATTAAACTATAAGTTACAGTGAATGTTAAAGTTCATATTTTTAACAGTGTTGTTACTCAGAAAAATGCACCAGAATGTGATTAATACACCGAAAAGTTGAGTACAACTTTTATCTCTTCAATTGTTGATATTTTTGCGAAATTGAGAATTTACCGAACTTTTTTTCTATTTTACAGAACCAAATGCTCCATAGATTGACAAAATGGCATTCTCTCCCCATTTAACCAAACTATACATTAATATTTCGCGAGTAAATGCTCCTCGTGTGTGAAACATTGACCTGCAAACAGTTTCTTAGATTCAAATATATGTTGTTCAATCAAAACAAATTGTTCTTTTTTCAAATCGAAGAAACTGTGTTTGATCTTATTTCAAACATATGTACAAATTCTCCTATGTGCCATCTTTTTACAGAAAAATTGCGCAAAATTTACTTTCAACATAATTATTTAAAAAATTTTGGTGTCCATTTTTCTGTACAAATTTATCTAACTGCCGTTTGCAACGGTTATAAACAAATATAAAAAAACCAAAATTCCATCATCTGCAAATAAAATTAAAAATAATTTACGAACAGTTTATATTTTCATGTACAAATGTTCAAAAAGACAATAAAAGTATTAATCAGTCAATCATTTACTAACCAACAAATCATAATTGAAAACAAATTTTATCTTTTTGGCTATAAACGTTCCAAACGGCAGTTACATACAAATTCTGCATTGTGCAGAGATTCTGCAGAATTTCTGTACTTTTTTTTTACTTGGGTTTATAAACTCGGATCTCTCCCTCTCATAATTAAAAAGTAATGTTATCTGAAATTTTTCCAAACGTTGGGTTAATCAGTCTAAGAGATTTTTCCTTTCAGCAATGAATCTTTGAAGGTATTCACGATACATGCAAACGGCTTGGAAAACATGTAAAGCTTGTGGGTTTTTCTTTCACTGTATATAATCGCGTCGGGCATCGAGGTCCGCTGCCAAAAATTCATTGCTCTATGGTAAGCTTCCACCGGACCGGAAATAGAGGCGGGAATGATGGGGTTCTAGTTGGGTTGAATGGTACACAGGTCGTTTGTGCCTGCGAATGCACCAGCGAGCAATGAAACTTTACGCGATGATTTTTCAGTGAAACAGCCGGCTGACAGAGTAGATTATACAGACCATAGAGGCAAACACCACGAAGCAATATCGCGGTCTGACCCAAGCTGTTGGAGATACTAGATAGGCGTACAGGGGTCGTACAGGGGTGCTTGGAGCTTAGCCAGCGAACCTAGCAGACTCCAACTGCCTCAGGGCCGTCACTAGTCAGACATCATGGTTACTAATTCGATTTTTAATTTCAATTCCTTCAATTAATTGCGATTCCTGTATCGCAGATCTACTTAAGGGGGAATCTTGCTTTAGAAGACCTAAAAAAAGCGTTTTTAGAGGGACTTTTTTTAGGATAGAAAAAAATAAGCCAGTCCAGTGTACTTTTGAGAATATATTAATACATATTTGAACATTATAAAAAAAAATTTCAAAGTGAAAGATATTTAAACGCAGCCGACTTTTATGGACGTTTGTGCAGCACCTTGTATTTGCAGTCTCCAATTGGCGGGAAAGATGCAGCTCGTAATTTTCGTCTGAAACAAAAAACCAAAGAAAATTTTCATATATATTTTTTCTAGATGAACTAAGAAAAACTCAAACTAATTGTGAAATTTATAATTTTTATTCAAGTTTGAAATAAAATTATTTTTGCAAAACAAAAAATCACTTCAGCTTGATAAAAAAGTGGTTTAAAATTTTTTTTTAATGGATTTTTTTAGTTCAAATTGAAGAGAATAAAGAAATGAAACGAACAAGTTTTGGTTTGTTTTGATTGGTCATATAGTTTTGGTGTAATCACGCCCGCCAGTTTGAAAAAATTGGAAAAAGAAAAACTCGAGAAAACGCGTTTCCAAGTTTACGATAAGAAAAAATGTTAATTCAGCTTCCTCATTAAACTCGTTTTGATGTAATTAAGCAATAAAGAAAAAATCGTTTTCTGAGCTTCCTAAAGCAGGATCCCCCCTTAAGATATTTCGGCTTAGTCCTCTGGCGAAAATAGATAATTTTGCTTTCAAGAATAGCAATATTATTCTTGAAGGGATCATTTAAAAGAGAAAAGATTATTTTACATGAAAAAAATTTGAAACATAGAAAAATAATTTTATTAATAAATTTTATTTTTGACCCAAATTTTTTTCTTATCGCTTCTTGTCAAATTTGAAAAAATTATGCAATTCCAATAAATAATGAATCATTTTTCCAGAGAAAAGATTTCGCACAACTTCATCGTTTCTGATTTTAGAAAATAAATTCTTTAATGACTGAAAGTATTGAAAAACAATTTTTCAAAACAAAAATTCTTATAAACAAATTGCTGAATTTGATAATAATTGATTCATTTTCAAAAAATGGAAACGGTCAAGTTGTAGAGATTCTTTTCCCTGAAAAAATCATCCATGATTTATTAGAATCGCACCATTTTTAAAATTTGGTAAAAAGCGATATGGAAAAAAAGAACTTGAAAATAAAATTTCTTAAATACATTATTTTTTTATGTTTCAAATTTTTTTATAGCAAATAATTTGTTATCTTTTTAATAATCCCTTCAATAACAATATTGCTATTCTTGAAAGCAAAATTATCTATTTTTACCTGAGGCCTAATTTTTCGTGACCGAATCACCTTAAATTACTAAATTTAAAAACCGGAATTCTTTATAATTCTGTACCACAGTGTCTAGTCAGGTCCAATTCAGGTGTTGGATAGTTTTTCTCGATTGGAGAATTCACATAGATTTTTATGGATTTCATGAGAAAGTCTGCTTTCCATAGCATAAAACTTTTCCCAGACCGTCAGATTAAATTTGATTTAGGCACTGGCTAGTCTGAGACGATATTCAAAAGAGAAATTTATCATCTCCGGTTTAAATATAATATTGGCCGATTTTAATGCCTATGGAATTCTAAATATGAAAAATATGTAATATTATTCATTTTGTAGAGTTAGATGGACTAGTTTTAGATATGATGATTTTAATAAATCAGAGTGTGTTGATTGTGAATGAATAATTGTTTTGAATGTGAAATACAAATTTTTAGTGGCCTTGTATGTGTGAACTTGATACGGTCCTGAGTCTATCTACCTTGCGGGGTTGCAGACCAAACCAACCCTGTTCTTACGTAATACATAATATTATATAGACAGCGGGATTACATTCCAGATGGTGTTCTATCTATATGTACACACACATGCATACATGACTATCGGAATGTACGTACATATGCTTTTGTCCAACTCATGGTTGGAATCGGCGCATTTTATGGCTTCGTCTTCGATTCTATCCTAAGTTCGCAATATGCTCCCCAAGAGGGTCAGTGTGAAAGCACATTCTTTGAATCGCAGACTGAGATCATGATCAGAAAAATACAAGAAAGCCTCAGAAATTATTAATCAACAACGACGCTTCAATAAAATTCATTCATGAAAGGAATTTTTTTTATACGTATCTGAAGAGTGTCCAATAACATTCTTTGTCTATTTATTTATTTTATTCACTGGATATGATTTCCATCTCCAGTGTCTAATATACACTACCGGTCAGAATTTTGGGACCACCTATTGTTCGATGATTTCTTAAATTATCTTAATTTTAATTCTGTGAGTGACAAAATTTGTATTCTTAATAAATTAAAAGGCAACCAAATTATCTTTAAAATGAGTCCAGAATGAAGTCGTTCCATTAAATTTTGAAGAAGTTGTTGAAAAACAAGTCCAGATTTCAATGTTTTCTTAAATTTTAAACAACTTTCGAAATAATCAACATTTTTTATTGTTCTTGGGCTTATTTTAAAGCAGTAAATTTTCAATATAAATGTATAATTTTTTTCTTGCATAATGCAAAAAGTTAAAATTGTAACAAAAAAGTAGGGAAAATTTGGAAACATTTCATCTGTAGGTAAATCATAATAAAGTTTATATGAATATATATTTCAAGGGCATTCTATAGAAATTTCCTGACTATATGTTTTATATATCTTATAAAAATGTTTTTCTCAGCAAAAGCAATATTGTAATTTTTCCAACTTTTTTATTTTAACTTTAACCTCGTGCACTATGTAAGACAAAAATTATAAATTAATGCTAATAATTTAGTTCGATTTTGTAGAAATTTAGCTTCAAAATAAGTTCAAGAACATTAAAAAATGTTTATTATTTCGAAAGTTATTTAAAATTTAAGAAATCATTGAACTCTTGACTATTTCTGCATTAATTTCTTCAAAATTTAACAAAACGACTTCATGCTGGGCTCATTTTATAAGGAATTTTGATAGCTTTGAATTTAATTAACAGAACAAATTTTTTCACTCGCATAATTCAAATTAAGATAATTTAAGCACTTATCGAAAAATAGGTGGTCCCGCAATTCTGGCCGGTAGTGTATATATATAATATAAGATTAAGTCAATTTTCGACTGAAGCAAAAAATAATTTTATTTCAAAATCATAAAATTACGAAACTGTAACAAAATTTTCAGTTATACTTGTATGTAACTGCAAAAAACTGCAGTTACCCAAAACGTTGAATTATTCCTATTACAAGTTTCAGAATTTCCAGATACAAGTATCACAATATTCAACACTCTGTAACTGATAATTCAGAAATTGCTTTTTAAATTTATTAAAAATTAACTGAAATTTCTTAATTTCTATCTTAAGGGGATCCGTCACCTTTAATATTTTTATTTTTTGAGTTTAGACTTTCCAAATAATTTTTCAAATGTTTAGGACCTTTATTTAGAAAAAAATTAGGTTTTTTATAAATTCCAGCACCTTTATGTATTTTTAAACTAATCGTTTTGAGTTTTTTGGGCATTTTTTAAACTTTGAATAACTTTTTTGTTTTTTAACCAACTATTATGCGTCTTTTTTTATTTTGTTCCTTACAATATATAGAAACTTTTCGGGTATTGAAAGTAAGGTTACATGACTGAAAGAAAAAGTTACAAATAAAATAAAAAATATACCCAAATATAAAAAATAATTTTTTGTAGTTATTTTTTTAGGTAGAGTGCTTTCTATGCCCAAAAAGTGACTGCACACGGTAAAGAACAAAATAATAAAAGAATCAGGACAGTTGGTTAAAAAAACAAAAAAGTTATTAAAAGTCAAAAAATGCCCAAAAAACTCAAAATTTTCAGTTTAAAAATACAAGTTTCGGAAACTACATTCAATAATTTTTAGCAAATTTAAGATACATTTACTTGAAAATATTTCAAATTCCATATCATTTTCCGTGACATTTTTAACATAAAAATTTCTTAAATTTCAGAAAATTTCTCACACTATATAAACAAGAAATACAGTTAAACTTTCATTAATTAGAGATCTTTTGATGAATTGGAATTCAACTTTTCGACTTTGACTGTTAAATTTTCTGCAGAGACAGAATTTTGAAAATTATTTCTTGTATTTCGAGTAGACAAACTAATAACCGAATCTCTTGTAAGTCACTCCATAATAAAGCTCTGTTCACATCTTCGAGCACGTCCCTTACTTACTCAACTCGCGATTACTCTCGTACTTGCGGTCAAATGCCTTTCGAGTCGATTGCAGACGTAGATCGGAACACTTTCCGGCCCTCAGCGGGATCACTCGTTGCGGACGTCGAATAATCCGACTCAATCTCTATGGCGACTATTACTTAATGATTGCTAATGGAACGAAATGGTCCAAGCCTCAATGGAACTCAAGGCGTACCTACATACACGTAATAAAGTGTATACAGCTTGCGTGTATCATATATCAGTCGCCTATAGACCCGATAACAACTGATTCGCTGCGATTATTATCAAACGATTATACGACTCTGAATAATATACCTTAACCTTCATTCACGCCTTTTTTCTTAACCTTGCATCAATGGAGAATATTCCAGTCATTCTGAGTAACGAGCTTGTCTAACCAGTTACATTATTCGAAACACGTACACTATTAGAAAAATGATTAAATCTCATGTACACTCTTAGAAATGTTCGGAAATATAAAAAAATTTTGTTTTACAAAGGTAACGTAAAATTTGACGATATTTATGGTGACCAAACTGTGATAGAATTTTTGTAAAATTTATCATATTTAAGAAACTGTAACAAAATTTTCAGTTACATATAAGAACATAAATCTTAAGTTATCCAAAATGTAAAATTATTCCTGTTACAAGTTTCAGAATTTCCAGATACAAGTATCATTATATTCAACACTTTGTAACTGAAAATTTAGAAATTGTTTCTTAAATTTACCAAAAAGTAACCTCATTTTCTGAAATTCTGTCTTAATTTTACGAAACTGTAACCGAAAAAAACTCCACTTACGTGTTTCGGGAAATTTCGGTAGAAATTTCTAACAGTGTATATAAAGCTTTATTTACGTGTTTCGAAAAATTCCGGCAAATTTTTTAACATTGTTGCAGTTCACGAAGGTTATTCTATTGAAAAAGTCATTTTGTGAAAACTTTTTTCCATTTGTGGAGAGATTATTAGTTACTTTCACTCTCTAAATCTGAATAAATGCATTGTTAGAAATGTTTGGAAATTTACAAAATTTGTATGTTACAAAGGTAATGTAAAATTTGACGATATTTAAAAGACATAAAATATGACATAAAAGCTTCTAATTTATAAAATACCTAACAATGAACTTTTTCCTTAGTATATCATGGAAGGTAACAAATTCTGCATTTAATGACCCCAAAACGAAGTGTTTTAGTCCATTATTAACAAAGATATTACAAAACAAAGTAAAAATTCAAAGTTTTTTTGAATTTTGAATAACTCTTGAAATAATAAATAGTTTATAACTTTTCTTTACTCATTTCAAAATGAGATTTACGTAGAATGTCAGTAATGTAACAAGTAAATTGTAATCTTTTTTTCTTGAAGGCAGACAAAATCTGAGCTCAGAACAAAAAAGTTGTATGTAAATTTGTCTTTTTAATAAGCTGAGAAAAGTTGAAAAATGTTTATTGTTACAAGAGTTGTTTAAGATTCAAGAAAACTTTGAAATCTTGACTTTTTCCGCAATATCTTCGTTAGTAATTGATGACTAAAACACTTTGTTTCGGTGTCATTAAATGCCAAATTTTGTTGCCTTCTGTGTTATTCTAAGGAAAAATTTAATTGTTAGGTATTTAATAAATATGAAGCTTTTATGTTAATGGTTAAAAATAAGTGCCCGGTGACTTTTGCGCAGCAGTGTAACTGCATAAAACTTTAGTTACCTGAAATGTAAAATTATTCCTATTACACTCTAAAAAAAAGTCTATCCATAGTGAAATTACGTTCTTTTCAGAATGCATCCATTGAAATTAAGCATATTCCTTTTGTCTACCAACAGAATCTTTTTCCTGTCACAAAACTCATCTGTGAGATGCAAAAAGAAAATATTTTTAGCAATGAACGATTTTTTTTTACTCTGAAAAGAAATCCTCTTATTATGTAAGGATTGCATTTCTAGACTAGGAGACGAAGTGCGCCTGCGTATTAGTGAGTGTACATCGTCTGGTGCTAATCTGTTCACAGATATTTTGTCAGTACGGTGCCAACTACGAAGAATATATTTATTTATGATCAAAATCAAATAATGGTTTTTTACAAATTATTAGGAATCCCAGAGTGCGACGTAGAAATTTTGAAAGGTACGTATACCAAAACAAACAATTTTGATCCGCATAACCTTATTTTTCATTGCTTCTGATGCTTCTGATGACAATTCAAAGATATACCTAAAATATCCTTGTGACAGCTACACATTTTTTTCCGTAAAACAGTTTCGTATATGTATAATTTTTTATACAATTTATCCATTTTATGAAGTATACAGTTGTTTTTTATTTGTAAAAAAATATTTTAATTCGAAATTATTAGTAAAATGTTTACTATAGAATTTATTGTGAAATTTAAAATGCAACGAAGTTTAAAAATAATTTTGTAACACTTTTTCAACATTATATATTTAATAGACCATGGACTTTCAATTTTATACGTATTGGAAAATTTGTAATGTAAGCAAAGTTATATCTTAAAATTTCTTTAAGCTGAAATCTAAGACGGGTCGTTATTATATTATTGAAAATGATCGATTGAATATTGGGATTTGTCAAAGTTTGGCTTGTGTACATTTCTTATAGGTTATATCATAGAATTTGATTTCTTTTAACATCGAAATTATACTTCCTTCGTACGAGAAAGAATTTTATTTCCAGACCAAAGGAAAAACTTTGGCAGTAAAATGATAGCACTTGAAACGAAAATACTTCAACTGTTAGAGGATTTCCTCTTATGCCAATTTTGAGTAGAAAATCCATACATAGTGAACGGAATTGTTCGACAGTCAATATTCCGTTTTTAGAGTGTACAAGTTTCAGAATTTCCAGATACAAGTATCACAATATTCAACACTTTGTAACTGATAATTCAGAAATTGATTCTTAAATGTATTAAAAATTAACTGAACTTTCTGAAATTCTATCTTGATTTTACGAAACTCTAACTAAATTAACAATTCAGATGATTTAATTTTACTTAATTATAAAGCTTATTTTTGCAGTGAATCTAGAATGTAAATAATAAAGTAGATAATTTTCTTTCATATAGATACAAATTTATTTTAAAATTATTTAACATTAAACGTACCGAGATTTAATATATACCTATTTATACCGCAACCGGTCAAATGACCGGCTTTTAGATAAGGACTTTATTTTTCCTGATTAAATGAAGAAATATTGATTTTAGTGAAATTAATGATGAAAAATTAATTTTATACTAATTGTATATTTAATAGAAAAAGTCATAAAATCAAATGTGAAAAAGCGATAACATTTTATAAAAATTTTCTTATCATAAGTTTACAAACGGTCATGGTACGTTTAGTGTTAAGATATCCAAGTATTTGAAAATTAGTTTGCTCAACCTAAGCATTTAAACACGTCATGAATTTTCATATTTAAAGAAATTTTTAGCTCAAGTCGCATTTCTGAAATTTTTTTAAAAAGTTGAGTAATATTGATGATTAAATTGATTTGAAATATTATTTAGCGGTTTTAATGGTTCACGAGTTATCAAAGAATTCAGAAAATATTCTGGTTCATCGACACTTTGATGCATGTTAAAATTCATAATAAATTGCATATATTAAATTTCATATATCGATATGCAAATGATTTCATCTACGTTTATATTAAATCCAATACAGCTATTTTGAACAGTGGAACGTAAATCATTCACCAATACCTTATTTCATTTACTCACTTTATTTTCAATTTCTCTATTTATTCCCACTAAAACATTTTTAAATTCTTATCGGAACAACCTTCTTTAAGAATTTCCACTGTGGAATTGAATCGAGCTTCTATGAATTGTAACTTCAGTGAAATTTTAATTGGTGGCTAACTTTATTCTAAACGAATTTCGCGTCATTCAATGATGAATTTTTATTGATATAAATGGAGAGTTCGTTTGTGACCCTCATCAAAGTTATGGGCAAGCTTCATAAATCTCTTTAAATCAAACTCTTACTCCACACTCGGCAAAAAATTTCCCTCTTATATGAAATATAATTTCAATTCATAAAATTATTCTAATTATTCATTATTTTTTTCTTGTAGAAGGATTTAAACATAAAATTTATTCGAGAATTTTTCAACAATTTCCAGAACGCAATAAACATAAATTTCGGTAATTTTTCCAAAAACGATCATTTTTTACAAATTATAGAAAAATTTGCAATTGCATGATAAAATTCAGGATAGTTTTTACACTCTAAAAACGGAATATTGACTGTCGAACAATTCCGTTCACTATGAATGGATTTTCTATTCAAAATTGGCATAAGAGGAAATCCTCTAACAGTTGAAGTATTTTCGTTTCAAGTGCTATCATTTTACTGCCAAAGTTTTTCCTTTGGTCTGGAAATAAAATTCTTTGTCGTACGAAGGAAGTATAATTTCGATGTTAAAAGAAAACAAATTCTATGATATAACCTATGAGAAATGTACACAAGCCAAACTTTGATAAATCCCAATATTCAATCGATCATTTTCAATAATATAATAACGACCCGTCTTAGATTTCAGCTTAAAGAAATTTTAAGATATAACTTTGCTTACATTACAAATTTTCCAATACGTATAAAATTGAAAGTCCATGGTCTATTAAATATATAATGTTGAAAAAGTTTTACAACATTATTTTAAAACTTTGTTGCATTTTAAATTTCACAATAAATTCTATTGTAAACATTTTACTAATAATTTCGAATCAAAATATTTTTTTACAAATAAAAAACAACTGTATATTTCATAAAATGAATGAATTGTATAAAAAATTATACATATACGAAACTGTTTTACGGAAAAAAATGTGTAGCTGTCACAAGGATATTTTAGGTATATCTTTGAATTGTCATCAGAAGCATCAGAAGCAATGAAAAATAAGGTTATGCGGATCAAAATTGTTTGTTTTGGTATACGTACCTTTCAAAATTTCTACGTCGCAATCTGGGATTCCTAATAATTTGTAGAAATCCATTATTTGATTTTGATCATAAATAAATATATTCTTCGTAGTTGGCACCGTACTGACAAAATATCTGTGAACAGATTAGCACCAGACGATGTACACTCAGTAATGCGCAGGCGCACTTCGTCTCCTAGTCTAGAAATGCAATCCTTACATAATTAGAGGATTTCTTTTCAGAGTAAAAAAAAATCGTTCATTGCTAAATATATTTTCTTTGTGCATCTCACAGATGAGTTTTGTGACAGGAAAAAGATTCTGTTGGTAGACAAAAGGAATATGCTTAATTTCAATGGATGCATTCTGAAAAGAACGTAATTTCACTATGGATAGACTTTTTTTTAGAGTGTAGGTCCGAGAATAATGATTTATTTTATAAAGATAACACATTTAGTAAATAGCAAAAAGCCTTACATGAAGGGTGGGGAGGGTTAGGTAAAATTACAGAAAACGCTTTACGTAATCTGATTATGACCCCTAACCCAGATTCTAATGTCGTTTGCCAGCAAACTGTAATTATACGTTTTTCTTAATATTTCTGGATACCTTACAGCATCTCAATTGGGAATTTATACTATCAGTCTTATCGGAGGTATATATCGATTGAACGCGCTCGTCCGTGCACGATACAATGTTCCTTCCGCCGGAAGTAATTGCTTCGCCGGAAACAGACTGAAACCGACAGGGATTCGCAATTTATGCTAGCCACGCCTCCTTTTTGTTGGCTGGTCTTTAAAGACCAAAAAATCCTTACACATATCTTATTCTTTCCCACTTACAAGTGTTCAGAAACACTCAACAGCAAACTTATATCCGATTGTAAAAATCTGCTAAACACAAAAGATCTTATAACAGAAATGTCTAAAGAACATTTTTCTTTCTGCAGTCGAATTGCTTTTATATCTTGACATGATGTAAGAGATTTTTTCGAACTGAGCAGCCTATTGTATTAGCGTATAAATACCTAACAATTCAATTTTTCCTTAGAATAACACGGAAGGCAAAAAAATTCGGCATTTAATGACCCCGAAACAAAGTGTTTTAGTCAATTATTTATTAACGAAGATATTGCGGAAAAGGTCAAGATTTCAAAATTTTCTTGAATCTGAAAACAACTCTTGAAACAATGAACATTTTTTAACTTTTTCCAGCTTCTTATAAAGGTAAATTTACATAGATTATCAGCAACGTATCAAAAATATTTTAATAGATTTTTTCTTAATACTATTAAGGTCATGGATCAATCTGACCACGTGACTATATTATACATTCATTCGTTCATGTAAGATAATTTTTTTTTTACAAAGTATCTTTCTGAACACTTGGGAAATGTAACAAAAGAAAACAAAGCACCTCTGTTAACTTCATTTTAGTATAAATTTTGAAAAAAATTCGAAAACTTATAATGAAATCCTTTTTCGTACACAAGAAATATAATTTCGAGGATAAAGGAAAACAAATTGTATGACATAACCTATAAGAAATATACACAAACCCAACTTTGACAAATGCCAATATTAAATCGATCATTATCAATACTATAATATCGATCCGTCTTAGATTTCAGCTTAAAGAAATTTTATGATACAACTTTGATGAAAAACATAATATTCAATGAAATTCAAGGATGCTTTACAAAATCATTTTAAAAAAGAACGACTGATAAACCTTCGATGTTTAAGGTAGTTGATCCACGAAAATTAGACCTCTCAGGCAAAAATCAATAATTTTGCTTTCGAGAATAGCAATATTATTATTGAAGGACTATTTTGGAAGAGAAAAGATTAATTTCCATGGAAAAATTCGAAATACAGAAAAATAATTTTATTAATAAATTTTTTTTTAAAGAATTTGAAAATCTTTCTGTGGAAAAAAAGACGCCCCCGACTGCGCTGGGATTCGAGTCCAGGTCTTTCGATTGCCGGTCGACTTTTCTTATCGCTTCTTACAAAATTTTAAAAAATTATGCGATATTAATAAATTACAAATCATTTTTTCAATTAAAAGATTCCCTACAACTTAACCACTTCCAATTTTCGGAAATGAATAAATTATTATAAAATTCAGCAATTTGTTTATAAAAATTTCGTTTTGAAAAATATCCTTTCAATGGATTCAGCCATTAAAAAATTTATTTTTAAAAATCAGAAACGGTGAAGTTGTGGGAAATCTTTTCTCGAAAAAATTGATTCATGATTTATTAGAATCGCATAATTTTTTAAAATTTGGCAAGAAGCGATAAGAAAAAAAGTTGGGTCGAAAATAAAGTTTATTAATAAAATTATTTTTCTGTGTTTCAAATTTTTTTCATGTAAAATAATCTTTTCTCTTTCAGAATAGACCTTCAATAATAATATTGCTATTCTTGAAAGCAAAATAACTATTTTTGCCTGAGGTCTAATTTTCGTGGATGAAAACTACCTTAAAAGCATCAAAAGTTAATAAATTTATAATACTTCGATTGTCAGAAGCAATGAAAAATGAGGTTAAGCACTGTTAATCACTAGACAATGTACAACTATTTTCGTTTTGCCACTGTAATTAATTAAAAAATAAACATAATTAAGGCTCAAATTATAATTCATTTTTGATATCATTTTATGCATTTTTCTAAGATTCGAATTAGAATCATCTTTTTAAATATTTTTATTCAATTTATTTATGAATTTTGAATTACAGTTTATAAGAGATTTTGAACCATTTTATTCGAGAATTTGTTTCAATTTTGATATCTTATATATATATATTGAAATGTTGAGGATTTCTTTTAAAAAATGTTGCACCTAACGAAAATAAAATTTTAGAGATTTAAAATTATAGAAAAGTTTTTGAAATCTCATAAAGTATGAATAATTACCAACTTTGTATAATTAAAATTTTCAATAAAAGCTTCCTTCTAAAGAGAAACCGATAAAATTTATCAGTATGTTATTTCAATTTCAGGGAGTTAAATTTGAAATTGATACTCCACATGATAATAACGAGAGTTAGCAAGCAATAAAAGTATCAATTGATTGATAAATTTGATCACATTGTGCATAATTGGAAATCTCTGTTATGGATAAAGGCTAGAATGGATTTTTCCATTGATTGCGGTTCTTAAGAGTGATTGTTCCATTGCGGTGTTAAATCAGGTGGTGAGGGGAGAGAAAAACTTGCGGTGTCATCCGTCGCCTTCCTTTGAACCTTTCTGTGGGTAATAACCCCTCTTTTCATCTCTATCTCTCCTTGAAGAGTCCGGCTTTTTAGCCTTCAGTTCTCGCCATTCCGGTCGCCAACCTTCACGCTGAAGAAAGATGGAGCGATAAAGAAAAGTTCCGGGTTCGAGGGCTGTAGCTCCAAGTACACCGTGACGGACAGTAAATCTTTATCGCGAACTACGGGATTTTGCAACCTCTTCTGAAGCTTTTATGTATATTTTTTTAAATTTATCCTACCACCCACGAAGTCTTGCACCTGTTGTGTCAGAAAAACCATCAATATATTCAAAAATATATCTCACATAATTTTCCACTAATTACGCTTTCAACTTAAAAATGTTTTTTTTCTGTTACAGGTAAGAATCAATTTTATGCAGTACTACGCAAAAAATTCCTAAAATCAAGGTAGTAAAAAAACTATTAAATTATTAGTACAACAGCAAAAAAGTCAATCGGAAAAATATTTGGTTTTTTTAACAAAATTATTTTTTCTCATCGAGATTTAACAAATTAATGCAGTTCATTCACCAAAAGAATTCCTGAAATAAACAAATTACTCTTAATCAAAAAACTTCTTGAAAGAAAAAAATTTTGGTCCTTGTAACGAAGATTGGCTTAAATTGAAAAAAGTATTTTCTGGATGCTGGAAAAGAAAAAGCCATAGAAGAAATGATTAGATAAAATTAAGTCTTGCTAAGTTATTTTCTTTAAAAACCATTAATTGAAGGTTATAAAGTGAGTCCTAACAATTGAAGACCTAAGATGGATCTTTCCTCTGGCATTTCTTTTCTTCGTGCTTCCAGTGGTTTCCTCTATTGCTCTGACTTTTTGCAATGAAAGTGCAGTTCTTGTCGGCAAGGCGGATGTCAGTGAAACTCCAAGGCATTTATCCGTTGCTACACTGAAAAAGGATGTTCTAATTTTTTTTAAATAAACTTAAATAGGCGCCAAGAATATATATTTTTGATATGAGTGGGAACCCATCTTAAATTAAAAATATTTATTCCTAATTTAGAATGTATATTCTTAATTTAAGATGGACTCCGACTTAAATTAATAATATATATTCCTGATGCCTATTTAAGTATATATTCTCAAAATAATACTATCGTTTTTTACTGTACTATACGTAAAGTTCATTTATCGAGAAACGAATTATATTTAAAAATCAACATTTGGATTTACTGACAAAATGATAATTCCTATAATCAATGAAATTATACCACTGCAAACAATCTGCATTATTTTGCTGCTATACAAATAGGAAAATATCATTTTCACAGGCACGAATGTTGCAGAATACGATTTGATTGCGAGTAATGCACACTCACTTTGTGTTAATTAGTAAAGTAACCAAATACATTTTATTCCTAATTTGTCGAAGGCAGAAAAATCATTTATCATATGAGCTTATTGTATGTGTGTAAGCAAAGATTCATGATGTGAATTTTTTAGAAAAACATCTTAATCAAGAATCAATCAATTTCAAATTGACAAAATTGACAAAATGGAAGTTAGAAAGTGAAATGTAAGCATCGCTATTGAAATAAAGTTGGTTTTTCTATGTCCTTTTATCAGAAAAATACGAAATTCGAAAGAATTATTAACGCAAGGAACGATAATATTTGCCTTTTGTATGCACCTCTAAAATCCTTTGGAGTTAGTTCTTAACCTCTAAAAGATAAAATTGAATTCTGAAATTCCTATCCCTTTCACTTTTTCTGACTCAACTCACTGAATTCTTAGTTATTTGATTTTCAGCGTTAATCCAGGATATTTTAGAATTACTATTTTCACTTCAGTAAATATATTTTCTACTAGCGAGTCATAAAGTGGATTTTATTGCCCCGTGCGGGGCAAACAAATTCATTTTCTGTCCACCTAGTAGAAAAAAAATCGTGTGCGACACGGGAAAAACATTTATTTTACTCGTGTCGTTATTACCCTCGCTTTGCTCGGGCATCAAACTTCACACTCGCAAAATAAAATTTTTTTCCTAGCTGCACAATATACTATTCTACTAGCGGGTCATAAAGTAGAGTTTATTGACCCATGCAAGGCAGGAAAATCTATTTTCTAACCCTCTAGTAGAAAGAAAATCGTGCACGACACGGAAAAAGCATTAATTGATATATTATTGTGCTTATGTGGATAAATTATTAAACTATTAATAAAAAACTGAAATAAATAAAAGATATTTTCTTATGCCTTCAACTATTTGAAACTGAAATTTTAAAATAAAATATCGATTTCTACTAACGAGTCATAAAGTACATTTTATTGCCCCCTTCCAGCAAACAAATGCAGTTTTTGACACCCAAATAGAAAAAAAATCGTGTCCAACAAGAGAAAAACATTTATTTCACTCGTGTGATTCCACACTCTGTGTGAACTCACTGAATTATTAGTTATCTGATTTTCAGTGTTAATTCAAGTTTTTTAAGAATTGCTCTTCTTACTTCAGTAAATTAACATAAAATTCGATGATAAACAATTGACGTGATTCGTTTCTGGAATAAAATAATAGTATATTTTCTATTATTGGGTCATAAAGTGGATTTTATTGACCCGTGCAAGGCAGACAAATCCATTTTTAACCACCTAGCAGAAAAAATGGTGTTATTGCCCCCTTCCAGGCAAACAAATCCATTTTTTGACATCCAAATAGAAAAGAAATCGTGTCCAACACGGGAAAAACTTTTATTTGACTCGTATGCAACTAGGGAAAAAAATACACTTTATAACCTGCTAGTAGAAAGTATACATTATTTTATTGCAGAAACGAATAACTTCATTTGTTTATCATCGAATTTCATATTAATTTACTGAAGTAAGAAGAGCATTTCTTCAATAACTTGAATAAATATTTTTCCTGTGTTGGACACGATTTCTTTTTTATTTGGGGGTCGAAAAATGGATTTTTTTGCCCCACATGGGCAATAAAATTCACTTTATGACCCGCTAGCAGAAAACGATATTTTATTTTGCAATTGCAGTTTCAAATAGTTCAAGGCATGAGAAAATATATTTCATTTATTTCTGTTTTTTATTAATAGTTTAAAAATGTATCCACATAAGCCTCAAAGTGTGAATTATCCACTTTTGCATTTCGTTAATATAGAAACGAGGATGACATCAGTAACTCATTGAACTTAATTAGAGAATAGCTTCCAGGTTTCAGCAGTGCGAGTGGAACCCGTCGGGTATACAAAGTTAACAATTTCAATATTTTGCGCGTGGAGCTACAAACGCCAGTTCGTAACTGAAACTGACATAGTATGAGATTTCTCTAGCAGGTTGCTATTTTAACCTGGAGTTACTTAAGCTGGCCTACTAATTTAATTTTCGTGTATGTTTCTGTAATTCTAAAGTATATACCTTCCACCTTCTATTGAATAAATTTTCTTCCTTGGAACACATACTCTACTCATACACCCTTAATTAATTGTCTACTCTATCTGATTAAATGACAAAATTCGCATTAGCAGAACATTTTAATTTCCTTCATTTGTCTAAACTTTTCTTCTTTAACAGACAAGACATGAAAATTAATATTCACTTTCACTTTCAATGGTATAATTTTCGCAGACTGATAGAAAAGATTTTATTGTTCGTTACAAATTTAACGACTGAGTTCATTTTTTTAGATTTTATCAATTTTAATGCAGTTAAATATGCAAGGAGTTGATTTATATTAATACTTTTGTAGTTTTTAAAGGATTAATATGTGACCATCTTAAATTTCATCTATCTTCAAGATAAATGTTGCTTATTATATGATTAACCAAATTTTGCTTAATTAAGGGTATGTGATACTTAGGAAATTAGGAAATTTTATTGATTTTAGGTTTCTACATGTTTGTGCCTAAAATAAATAAAAATTTCTTTTTAAATTTGGGAAATGGTGGAGATGAAAACGAACGTAGTTAGACTAATTTTGGTTTCGAAATTGAAAAAAGTTCAATTTTAGCAAAATATATCAGAAATTTTTTTTCATTGGCAAAATCAAAACTAGTCTATCTGCGTCCGTTTTTATCTTCTTTTCCATTTCCCAAATTATAAAAGCAAAATTTGATGTATTTTGGATACAAACGTGTAGAAACTGGATCTAATTGTTCACATTAACTTGCTACTTTTCTCAAGTATCAAATGCCCTTAAAATAAAGATGATTATTTTGATTTCAACCAAATTCTGTTTCATTTCTAGAAATTGTTAAAGAGACATATATTTACTTTGATGAAATTGATTGATTTTTGTAAATTAATTATTAATGGTGCATTATATTAATTTTTTTATAATTTTGAATAATATTCATTTTTATCAGTTAACATTTTTAAAATGATATATATTTAATAATTAACAACATCCAATTGTTCGAAGCACTTTAATTTGAAAAATATTTTGTATTTCTTGTCAAATCTTAGCTCATTTAATCGAATAATCAAGATACTTGATCGAATGAAACAAATATTTTTTGCGATTAACAATAAACCATTTTCATCGCCCCGAGCAAAATTCCTTAGATGTGAAGTATTTAAAAAATATTAAAGAAAGATAAAAGATAAAATAATGATTTTGTGATATATTGTTATTATATCTTTGGAACTTAATATTTTTAAAGATACACCGAAATTGCGCAATTAACGAGACATGAAAAGATTGTCGTAAATAAAAGTAAAGTATCAAGCGGTAGTTTTAATTTTCAATGCTCATCTAGAATCAATTTTCCCACAATTGAAAATTTTGGATTTTAATTAATACTGAAAATTTTCAAAAATTTCGGGTTTGATCCAATGAGTGTAAATATTTGCATCTGACTGGTGCGTTTGTTTTAAAT
Source organism: Diplolepis rosae (assembly GCA_030998225.1). NCBI lineage: Eukaryota > Metazoa > Arthropoda > Insecta > Hymenoptera > Diplolepididae > Diplolepis > Diplolepis rosae. The sequence goes on from JAPYXD010000677.1 coordinate 13,531,107, forward strand.
TTCGTGAGAAGTGGGCTTCGATAACTGATTTTCGTTAGCAAAACGAGAAAGAAAAAAAATGTGAAAGAGTGAAGAAAACGTGAAAGATATTCCCCTGCGAGATTATCACGTCCGACTATAGCCTGATGTTTACTACTGCGAACGCGTGCAATCGAACCGGTGCTTTTAACGGGAGTTCAAACTTTGTGTTTAGAAAATTTTCACGATTCTACTATTGAGATTCAAAGTATTATAAAGAAATTGAAATAAAAACAAATAAAATTAGAATAGGTCGATGTTTCAATGCCTAGAATGATTGACTGGCTGACATAAAAAGTTGCAATTTACTTTGTTCCCTCAGAGAGCTCTATGTTATATTTTCAATAACGGAGTATCTGATTGAAATCGTTGTTGCGATACATTATTTTCTATTTCACCTTTTCCGAAATCTAGTTATAAATTACATTCAGGATATTGGAAATATAATTACAGGAATTTGTAAAACCGATACTAATAACGAATTTCATTTCGTAATTTGCATTTTAACATTTACCATTCAGTTTATTTTGGATAATGATTCAATCACGTTGAATTTAATTAGGTATTTCTGGCAAAAACGTTACCGTAAACAATTTCATCGAATGGATTTGAAACACGTTTCCAATCAAATTTCAATTATATATTTGACCTTTTAAAAGAAGCAATTTCTGTTTAAGAAGGATTCTAAGGTCTAAGGAAATCTCAATAGCCACGTTACTTTGACCAAGATTTATTTAAGCATATAATATGCCCACAATAGAATGGTAATTTGAATTACAAGTGACCATAAAAAATTACGGTTACTTGAACGATAAAAGTGTAATAACAATGACACGATAATCCAACCTGTAAAGTACGCTTATTTGTGGGAATAATTTACGGTTAGTATATTTAACTATATCCTTTTGTTCAGTATACGTAACTTTCTCTTAGTACACGCGATTTTCCGGGGTTCTATAGGTCTTTTCCTTACGCCCTGGCTTCAGTAACGTAATGAATGGCTGACTCGCAAGTGGCGTGGTCTCACGAATATAATCTTTGGTTTACTTGCGACCTCGTAAATTCCTAACATAGTAAGTAGACACTGCAAGCTATATGCATAGGAAGAAGATGTATCTGGGGACACCAAATAGAACACTGAGCACGCTCGAATTATTGAATAAAGGGAAAGAGAACAAGAAAATCATCCATAACCAAATTTCCACCATATAGGGTAATGGAACCAGAATTTGGCTACTTAGTTAACTTCATATTTAAGGGGATCCGCCACCTTTAATTGGTAAATTTTTGATTTTTTTGACATTTTCCAAAAATCTTATTTTTTTATTCTCTATACTTTTTTGAGTGTGTAAATTTTCAGGGCAATCTAATTTTTTTTCATGGAAAAATAAATGAAATAACGAAAATCAGGCCTCAGGCAAAAATACGTCATTTTACTCCCAAGAATAGCAATATTGTTATTTAAGGAATTATTCAAAAGAGAAAAGATTATCTTCTATGAAAAAATTTAATTCTCTACAACTTGACCGTTTCCAATTTTTAGAAATGAATCAATTATTATTAAATTTAGCAATTTGTTTATAAAAATGTTGTTTTGGAAATTTGTTTTCTATTAGTTTCAGCCATTAAAGAATTTATTTCCAAATATTGGAAACGGTCAAGTTGTAAAGACTCTTTTCCCTGAAAAAATGATCCATGATTTATCAGAATCGCATAATTTTTATAAACTTGGTAAGAAGCGATATGAAAAAAAAGCACTTGAAAATGAAATTTGTTAAATACATCATTTTTGTATGTCTCAAATTGTTTTTATAGAAAATAATCTTTTCTCTTATGAATAATCCCTTCAATAACAATATTAGACACAGGCCTTTGAAATTTTTATCACTTATTCTTTGTTAAATTATCAATATTTTTGGGTTTGAAAAGCATTCACTAAAAAAATAACTACAAAAATTTTTCTTTTGTATTTTGGGATATTGTTCTATATTTTTTTATTTTATTTTATTTGTAACTTTTTTTCAGTTATGCTACCTTATTTTCTATATACAAAAAGTTACTATGTATTGTAAGCAATAAAATAAAAAAAGAATCATCCCAATTGGTTAAAAAACAAAAAAAGTTATTCAAAGTTGAAAAATGTCAAAAAAATGCCCAAAGAATAAAAAGAATTTGTTTTAAAAATACATAAACGTGCTGGAATTTAAAAAAAAAACCGAAATATTTCTAAATAAAGGTACTAAAGATATAAAAAATTATATGGAAGGTTTAAACTCAAAAAATAAAAATATTAAAGGTAGTAGATCCTCTCAATGGTACTTGCTATGGAAATAGTTCAATGTACAGCATTTCTACGTAATGAAAATTATTGCTTACTTTCTCTATTCAATTTTTTACATATTATTATTCACGAAAAAACATTTCACTAAGTGAAAACAGCAGTTTTCTAAAAAGTGCTTAAATTACGTATATTCGGCCATAAAAATCCTTTCATTGGCCAATTTAGTAGCCTATTTTTGCCCATGTAATTCATAGACCTAATCACTGGCGCCATCTAATAGAGTTTAAAAATAATTATTTTTGTTATGCTAATTTAAACAAACTGTCGCTAATTTTAGACTTTTTCAAAAAGAAGGTAATTTTCGAAATATGAAGAGCAAAATACAAGATTTGTACTTTCATAAATTTAGAATTAAATGCAACAAATGCTGAAATATATAAATTATAAAATTAAAATTAGAACATTTTTCAGCTGACCAATCGAGAATATTTTGTTGACACAACAAGATTTTTTTTCCACCTCAGAAAATAATTTTTGGCTTAGTAAAATATTTTTGTAGATATAACTATATCCTCTACAATGAGGAAGAATATTTTTGTGCATTAAAAATTATAATCGTGATGAAAAGACATTTATTAATTTATTAATTTATAATTGGAATTCATATTTATTTAAAAACAATTTTCTGATGAAATTTCACTAATATACATTTTTCTCCAGCGGATTAGACCCAGTAAAATAACAATAGCATCAGATACGTAAATATTGTAAGAATTACCATCTCTATTGTGCCCACTCAAATACCAGATGGTAACCTCTATAATATTTTGATCTTCAAACAGAAATAAGAATCTTGATAGGAAATCTAAGCATAGAATAGTAAAACATTTCGAACTTTTTCTCAAAGATTTGAGTAGGATAGAAATTGAGTGGTATTTTTCTGAAATTGAGGAAATAATGACAAAATCAAGAGGAGCAAACCCAGAGGGCGATGATATCTAGAATAGTCGGTTATTCTTGTGATATCATGGTATGTAGGTGGAAAATGGGTTGCTGCTCTATTAGACCATGGGAGCTCATATTCACATGATTTACTGAACCTCTGGGGCCGATAAGATTCGTGCCTGCGGTAATTTACTCGCAAGCTTCCATAGTTAATGAAGTGTATATTCTACACCCTATTTCTGTGAAGAACTGTCAAAATCAAATTCCATGGAATTCAAATTTTAACATTTTTTCAAAAATCCATGGTGTCGATATTCTGGATAATCTAGAGCCCAGGAGATTTTATGGAATTCTCCTGGTTTTTTTTCTGTCTGTAAAACCTGAAGATTCTACAATAGTTCTTGAATTTCTTTACTTATTAATAAAAATGTTACACAAATTATGGATATATTTTTATTTTAGTTGCTTAATTGCTTCTAATTTATAATTCTAGAAAAGCTAACATTTTTGAAGCAAAAATTTCAATGTTTTACACAGAGAAACTTTTTATATGAATTTTTACTAAAGTATTTTTCAATTTAGGGAAAAACGTATAACTTTGAGAATTTTTGTTAATAAAAATACTAAACTTTATAATAATGATATGAAACTTGTTATTTTGGTTCTATAAAAAGCTGCCATATCTTCAAGATTTTCCAATAAAATTAATCGTTTGGATATTTTTCGTTTAGTTTATTTTCAATCAATTGAAAAGTATTTTCTAGTAACTTAAGTGAATACTATCGACACTCAATATTTTTCCAGCAGAACGTAGAAAACTCCCTGGTAATATTTTCTTCGATAAAATATCCATGAGATTTGTTTCATGAAATCTGGCCACGTGAGTCCGCATACCCACTTAACCTCATTAAACGGGTCAAAATTCTTATTTTTCTAATCCCTTCTGGGTAGGTATAAAGTGCACGCAAACTCACTTTGTGACAGCTCATTGAATTTCAGTAGAATTGGAATGGATATTTTTACGGACGTATCGACTCACTGTGGACATGAGAAAAATGAAACTTTAGCGATCCAGCGACGTTGAATTTCTCGAATGGGCGAAAGATCATTTTTATCCAAAGCTACCAACCAGATGAAAAACGCTAAAATCATTTCGCAGAAAGTTTCCGTTCGTTTTGATAAAAGAGTCACGAAAAAATCTTTCAAACAAACGATCTAACCTTATGGAGTGAATTTTATACAGAGTATCTAAAAAATATTACCAATCTCATGGAAATGTTTCATTTCAATTTGTTTTATTTTTACTGACAATTTTATTTCAGTGATTTTTTATGCTCGTTTCAAACTGTAGTTGCATTCAAATAAAAAAGGGTTTGAAATAATAGATTTCCAAATCTCAATAAATTAGAATATTAAAATTCGAAGGCTTTCAAAGTTATTTTAAACTTTACTTAATTTCATTTAATCGCAAGAGTTGAATTCAAAGACATTTTTGTCAGATGAATGTCCTATGAAGTAAAGATCATATTTTCATTCATTAAATGGAAATTTCCGACCTATCAATTAGTCTTTATTAATTACCATGAGGAAACAAATTTATAATTTCTCTTCAGTTTTCTTTAGTAACTATTCTCGAAATAATGAATGTAATTACAGTCCTGAAGGTTCATTGAACGATACCGAATTTTCTTTTTTCAAAACGTATAATTATACTATCGGCTAAGGAATATATGCTACTTATGAACAGTGGCGTAACTACTGCCAGGCTGGCCATGTAGGTTGTCTGGGCCCCCCAAAAAGTCATATCCTTTGAAAAAAAATTTTTTTTGACATTTTCTACAGGATGTAATCATCTCCCACTATATTTACAATATTTTTGATTGAATTTTGAATTTCAATTATGAAACTAGTGCTGCAGTCGATGGTTTCGTAGCCTATATTGTCATATTTTTCGGATAAAGGGCCCCCTACTAAAAGAATATGAGGCCCCCATTATCGTAGTTACGTCACTGCATTTGAATTTACTGGGGCTACAAATAATCAATTCGTTTTGAAAAAAAATATCTTCTATCGTTCAATGTACGTTCAGAACTGTAACTATACAAATAATAATAACAGTACCAATCTGTATTTATAAAAACTCAAAAAATATTTTATTATTTACTAAGAGTTTTTGAGACAGTAAAATAATAATGATAAAATATTGGTAAAAATTTGCTATGAATAAAAAAACAATCAAAGTAAAATTTGTACAAGATAAGAAAAAAGTGTTTAATATCTAAGCTGTTGGGCTTTTGGTTTTATGGTATTCGAAGATGGGAAGTAGATAAATAATGGGGGTTTAAATCTAGTGGACTCCCCCCTTTAATCCAAGCCTGATCAGGCGCATTTTTCGCTTCCGCTCTGTACACATTGTTAAAGTCTGGCCTTCTACCTTGGGCGTCGCAATTGTTTTGTAGAAAAGGTGATTTATCACAACTGAGTTCTTGCTCTGAACTTTTAAAGCCGCGCTGACTGCACCGGGTGAAACTGGAAACACGGGAGGCACAACTTTTCTAATTAATGATAATTAGTTCAGAAATTTAAGGCCAAGATAACGAACAACTCACTTGCTGGCTCGCTCGCTCACTCGTATGTAAATACTATATTTAATATGAAGCTTCAGGGAATCTTTCCTCTCACTTCTTCGTTCAGACAGTTAAGATAATAGCCCACTTTCTTTTGCGTTAAAACTACCCATAAACAAGCGAATAACAATGCCGCCCCGTACTTGGTATTTCCCAGGTGCAAGTAAGGAAGATAAATTTTTGCTTTTTTCATTTTTTATCGAAGCTAACCACATTCCGAGTACACAGTGCTTCTAAAAGTTTACAGTTTCAAATTATCATCATTCCGAAACGACCTTCTCGACCTAATTAAATGATACATTTTTCTCCCTCAAGGGGGTATTCTGGTTTAGAGGCACAAATTTTTGACGTTTTTTGAAATTTGATAAAAAAAAGAAAAAATATTTTTACTAGATATTTATTAATATTTTCATATAATTTTCAAGCTTAAAGATGAAATAAATCTTTTAAAGTTTGTTCAAGTAAGATATAACTTTTGATAATGAATTCATTTTCATTGAATTTCAAGCGTTTAGCTTAGGATTGTAAGTTTGTTAGTTCGTTACGTAAATCATTTTGACTCGTCACCTTAAATGTTTAAACCGGATGAAGCACGATTTGCATGAACAGCGCGCCTAAAGTTTTATTGACTCAAAGTGTCGGTTAAACAAACGAAAAAGGTGGAACTTTCAGGCAGTATATATACATATATATGTACATGTATATTTACACCGGATCGCATGGAAAATGTACATGGGCCATAAAATACACAAACTGTTTTCCAAACTTAGCGAAAAGTGTGATAACTTAAAATTGACTCAAGCGAATTTCAAAGAGAGACTAGCGTTCTTTGCAGTTTTCCAACATTATATCCACAGACGGAAAATTTCAGTCAATGATATAGAAAGTTATAAATATATTTGATAAATATAATTCTTTACTTTACTGGAAAATAGAATTAAAATTCGGTCTACTTCAAATAAAAATTTCACTATCATTTCCTTTTGGCTAAAGTATTAAATTGTTCGTTTTAATAAAAATGTTGCAAAATTTAGTGAGGTAATTTCAAAGTTAAAATAGACAAATTTGTTATCAATATTTCAAATTAAAAAATTTTTTTTTTGCAAATAATATTCCTGTAAAGAAATAATAACAAACAAGACTAATATTTTATAATTTCTCATAAAAAATAATATTCCTTTTTCAATCGAATCAAAAACGACTGATTGTATAGCAAAAAGTAAGTTACTAATTTCAAATTTGTCAAATATTTACTAACTTAGATCTAAAGAGTTACACATAATTTAAAAAACATAATTAAAAACACCTGTGACTATTAAAAAAAAATCCCCCCAATTTCATGTTTTCTGACTGAATATACTTATTTTTATCAAACTTCGATATATCTCGAAATTACCTAATTAAAAATTTCCAATTTTTACCAATTTTAGTAAATTTATAAATCTGTTATATCTCCAAATTTTTTAAAGTTTTACATTAAATTTTACCGGCCCAGGCTATGAAATTTGCCATGATTTAAATGCATTCATAATGTAAAATTTTATCTGAAAAGGGAGAAAAAATAGTTTTTCTAAAGACGTACTTTTAATCAGAGCAGGTTGAAATTCCCTTTTGAATTATGAGCTTTTTGTATTATCAGATCACCAGATGCGCTGGTTTACCTAAGTCGAATCGTTTTCTCTGTGGTGTGCCAAATACTGATCTGAAATGTCAAAAGTTTCGAATCGCGTTCTTAATACTTTAAAGTTTCGTCTGGTGACTAATCATCAACGTCAGATTATCTTGTTCCTATTCTACCAGTTTGGCACTAATTTCTGTCAACTTCACCGCTATCTTATCATTCCCTTTACTGTATTTACCCTCACAACGTACACCCTCATCAAATCCAGGTCAGAGTCAGGAAGACGTATTGTTTGGTTAAAGAGCTAGATTTGATGTTTATTACAAAATCAGGATGAAACGATTTACATTTTTTTCTATTCTCATTTATATATGCATGCAAATCTTAAAAAGACAATTTTTACTTAGTTTACTTGCAGAATAATTGATAGAACATTTCAATTGATGCTGAGGAAGTGTAAATAAAATAAATAATGCAAGTCTGAGAGAGAGATAACAAAGCTGGAAGAGGGTTGGAATGGCGGTCTTATTTTATGGGAAAGCGATGAATTTTTCATACTTGGCATATGTTGCTATTTCGCGTTGTAGGTAGAACCAAAGGGAGTCCCTATTTTTGCTTCGTAGCAAACCAATTTTATATTCACTAATGACTTGCTCTGTTCTTAAGAAGGAATATATACCTGAAAGAACAAAAAAAGACGATTTTCGTGAATTTTCTTCAGGAAGCCTATACGAATAATTAAATTAATTTTTTTTCTGAATAAAAGTACTCACTTTCGAGAACATGTTTAATTTTTTACATTCTCATCATGGATGAGAAGGTATTGGTTTTATGTGAAAAATGACTTTCGAAATTTTCATCAAATCTTTACGTTTTGAGACCCCCTGAGTCCGAAAAAAGGGTTTTTACGAAAGTGTCTGTCTGTCTGTAGGTCGTGTGCGGCATAACTCTCGATAGAATTATCAGATTGAATTGAGCTTTGGTACACTTTATCAGAGCCGAAAAAGTAAGGACAAGTTCGTTAACCAGCCACATCCAATCAAAATTGAGGGATTGAGCACTACTTTTGTGTTTTTGAAAATAATTTTTTGAAAAAATCAAAAATTTTAATACTGGTTTTAGATAGTGCTCATAAATCTCTAAAAATTATCTTGATAACGTTTTTTGATTAAATCAAAATTAGAAATGTTACAGAATATTCAAATTCGAAAAAAGTCAATATCAAAATTCCATTTTCCAGTTAAATTATACGAGATACGAAAAAACGTTATGATACAATATTATTTTCTACATAAAGACCTACAAATTTGAATTGTAACACTTTTTCATAAGATGCATATTTTTTTTTTTAATTCAAAAATAATCTATTGAAAATCCAAAATTCAATTTTTTAACAATAATATGTGAAATACGAATAAAACGTAAGAATACAAAGTTGTTCGTTTCAAAAAGATCTACAAGTTTTGTCTTACACAGTTTATGAAAAAACATATATTTTTCGTTTCAATTCCAAAAAATACGATTAAAATTCAATAATTCCATTTTTTAGACAAAATATATGAGATACATAAAAAAAGTTCAAATGAAAAATTATTTGCCTAAATGAGGTCTACACATTCTTATTAAGAAATTTCTCGACAGGATGTATATTTTATGTTTTGATTTTTAATATTAAAAAAATTCGATTTTTTCACCAAAATATGTGAGATACGAAATAAGCGTTGTTCTGCAAAATCGTTTCCTTAAGGTAGTACGATCACGAAACTTAGACCTCAGACAAAAATAGATAATTTTGCTTTCAAGAATAGCAACATTATTATTGATGGGCCAATTTGAATGAGAAAAGATTATTTTTCATGAAAAAAATTTGAAACACAAAAAAATAATGTTATTAATAAATTTTATTTTTGCCCAAACTTATTTTCTTATCGCTTCGAGTCAAATTTTTGAAAATGATGCGATTCTAATAAATTATGGTCCATTTTTTTAGAAAAAAGATTCTCTACAACTTGACCGTTTCCTATTTTTGAAATTGAATTAATTATTATCAAATACAGCAATTTGTTTATAAACATTTTGTTTTGAAAAATTGTTTTTTTATAATTTCAGTCATTAAAGAATTCATTTTCAAAAATCGGAAACTGTCAAGTTGTAGAGAATCTTTTTCCTAAAAAAATGAACCGTGATTTATTATAATCGCATCATTTTTTAAAATTTGGCTCGAAGCGATAAGAAAATAAGTTTGGGCAAAAATGAAATTTATTAATAACATTATTTTTTTGTGTTTCAAATTTTTTTCATGAAAAATAATCTTTCCTCTTTCAAATTCGCCCTTCAAAAATAATATTGCTATTCTTGAAAGCAAAATTATCTATTTTAGCCTGAGGTCTAATTTTCGTGATCGTACTACCTTAAATAAAGTCTACGATTATTTTTTCTTTTTGAGAGATTTGGAAGAAAATAAATTATTTTAATCATGTAATTTATTAAAAAGTTACTGAAATGTATACAGAAAATCGAGCGCGAAGCGCGAGTGTCATGATGAGAATGTGTTCCTTAAGGCCGATAGAGCCTTAAGTAAATTGAATTTCCTGTTTCACTTAAACTGAAAAAGAAATTTAGTGAATTTGAGAAAATGAGTAATTCACATCATCTTTAATATTATAAAATTGGTTTGAGCTTCAGTATTAAATTATAAGAAATAAACTTAAATGTATGCGAAGAGCACAAGACCGAGCGCGAAGCGCGAGGTCCAGAAAGATCGGAGCGCGCAGCGCGACGATCAAATCGCGCGCCCTAGGCGCGCTCAAGCTTGCGAGCTGCGCGCCAAGCGCGCAATGAGAATGTGCCCGCGAAGCGGGCAGATTTTTTTCATTTGATTTACAATATCAGCTAAGTATACGCGTCCTCCTTCAACTGCCGCAAAAAAGAAGTCCTTCGCGGTGACCACTCTCATTTTATCTGTAATCGTCAGAATGAAAAAAACCAAAAAGATTATTGAAATCGAGACTATAATCTAGTCTTTGTCGTAGGACTTTTTTTAGTAGCTTAGATTTTGTTTTATCGACAAAATAAGAACGAATTTTTGCCTAAAAAGCGCTACTTTGAGTTCAAAAACCCGCCATTTTGTCAAATAAAGATATTTTCGAAAACCCATACGACAAAGACTAGATTATAGTATCGATTTCAATAATCTTTTCGGTTTTTTTCATTCTAATGATTACAAATAAAATGAGAGTGGTCACCGCGAAGGACTTCTCTTAAATCAAATGAAAAAAAAAATGTAAACGTGTTCTCGAAAGTGAGTACTTTTATTTAGAAAAAAAAATTAATTCAATTATTCGTATATGCTTCCTGAAGAAAATTTATGAAAATCGTCTCTTTTTCGCACATCCAGGTGTATATTCCCCCTTAATTCCTATGATTTTCCAACTCATATTTTTAATTCGCACTTTTGAATTAAACGAGTTTTTCCAGTCGTATATAGAGACTCTGGAAAACACCCCGGCGAACATTTCGTATTGGAATTAAATCCGAGTGAATCAGAGCCATTATATGCCATTCCGAAACCTGTTTTCTAACGAATCCGAAAATTTTGGTGTATCTTGTTTTATGAAAAACGGTCAAAAATCAATCTGACTTAAGGGGATCCGCCACCTTTAATATTTTAATTTTTTGAGTTTAGACCTTCCATATAATTTTTTTTATGTCTAGTACCTTTATTTAGAAATGTTTTGGGTTTTTTTTTTTAAATTCCAGCACCTTTAAAACTAAAATTTTTGAGTTTTTTAGGCATTTTTTGCCATTTTTTGACTTTGAATAACTTTTTTTATTTAATTCCTTACAACTTTGTGGGTATGCAAAATAAGGTAACATGCCTGAAAAAAAGTATCAAATAAAATTAAAAAATTAATAAAAATATCTCAAATTATAAAAGAAAAATTTTTGTAGTTATTTTTTAGCTAGAGTGCTTTCCATACCCAAAAATATTGGTAATATAACAAAGAATAAGTAGTAAAAATTTCAATGGCTTGTGTCTAATACTTTAGATTTTATTCAAACATATGTTGCAACAAACAGTAAATAAATAAACAAACTATTTTCTGTAAAAAGCTAATTTTCGCTAAAAACGCGTTATTCGTAAATCGTAGTAACTTTTAATTTTATTTGTTTTTTCAAGAAAACAAAATTAGATTACCCGCAAAATTTACACACCTACTTAGAAAAGTATAGAGAATAAAAAAATAACATTTTTGGAAAATTCAAAAAAAATCAAATTTTTTTTTTAAAACTAAATTAAATGATATGATATCCAAGGCCCTTCAAATATACAATTTTTTATGAAAAATATGCTACTTTTTTATTTATTGGGACAAAAAACAATCATTTAGAAAAAATATATATATTTTCCACTGTTTAATAAACGTTTAGCATTGTAAGTACATCTTTATTCAAGCAAGAGAAATTCTTATTCATCTTGCTTGTTATAAATGAAAATTTGAAATAAAAATACTTTATAAAGGAGATGAAAAGCAATTTTTTAAAATAATTACTCTACCAATCAAATTATTGTTAAAGAAGCCAATTATTGAATATGGTCTGAGAAAAATTGAAAAGAGGAAATCAAATAACATATCTCTTCTTTTTTACTGAATTACAAGCTTCAAAAAGTTTCCACACAATCGTAGAATTGTACAAATATTCTTGATCAATTAATTAATAAACTAATTGATTCGACCAGGAATTTAAATTATTTTCAAACTGGTAATTCATAAATTTTTATTTTCATCATGATTTATTACCAGACTTGTTGTATTTCATTTAAAAGTCCCTTTCCTCAATTATTTTATTCTGCGGTAACAAATAATTCTGATTTCAATATCCTGATATTTAAAAATCAAATTTATTATTCATATTATAACGTTAATTCGAGGAAGAAACATTGCTTGAAAGCACAAATCCGTTTTAAATTTTTACCGAAAATAAGAATATGCTCTGAAAAAAAGATTATATTTTCTCATCTGATATTTCTGATTTCCTTCATTAATAATTCATCCATTCTTTCTCTCCGATTGAAGCCATATTAAATGTTCATCAACCAAACCTTGCTCTAATCTTTCCTGATAGATAGATCTTACGAAACAATATATGCTTTTCCATTCTAAGATAATTCTCTGAAAGTCTCATTTGAAACAGGAAATAGTACCGTTCATCATTTCAAGAAATCAATAACGACTCTGAACTGATTTTTTTTTCTCTGAATAGCTCACTTTGTGATTTATAACTTTTCTACTCAGTAAAGTCATTACACTATTTGATTATCTGTTCACTTGTAAAGTCTTCATTTCAACAAAGTCAATATAGCAGCTACAAAATGACAAATTATGCCATTAAAATGTACTTACAGTTTTGAACGTTCATTGAACGATGACAAAAATTTTTTTTCAATAAAAAAATTAATTATTATATTTATATTTAGGGCCCTTCAAATATACAATCGTTCATGAACAGTACACTATTTTTTAATTTTCTGCACCAAAAACTAATCATTTAGTTTAAAAGAAAAATTTTTCTATCGTTCAATGAACGTTCAAAACTGTAAGTACATGCCATTAAATTTAGTTGCAGTTTGCCGATTATTACCGTCTGCTATTATTTTTTATTTATTTTCTATTCAGAAAAATCAATTTCTTACCTATAAACCTTAATTTTCGTATAAAAGTTTCTTTATTTTAGAAAATCTTTAAGGGTCATTAAATTTGTTTTTGTTTCAGTAAATAATAAATACTGACTATCATATAATAATTTCCATCATTATAGTTGATGAATTAATTCAAAGGATTGCAATTGCAAATTCATCCACCGACAAATTAAACATTTTCCATTAATAATTATCAATAATAATTGGAGGAATATAATTAGTTTATTTGACAGCGGTTTAAACTAATTTAAATTTTGTTTTAATGAGATTTTATAATTCGTTAATTTATAACTAAAGCCTGTTTTTGAATTTTTAATAAATAATGAAGATATTGGAAAATTTAAAGACGTTTCTTTTTTTTATTTTCTGAAAAAAATAGTATCCCATAAGTTTGTCAATATAGTTTCTTGGCAAGGTAAATGATATGAAAGGCATCGTCGTCGGGAATATTATGGAAAAAGATTGTCGTGCAAGTTTCTCAGAATATTTTTGCGATCTCTTTTCGCGTTTATATGTGAACCAATGGAGTGTAGCTCTGGACCATTTCCACGTTCCGGCGATTCTTTCACGTTACTTGCCCGGGGGTACGCCCTCTCATAAATACAAGATTGCATATACATTTGAGTATTTACTCCATACACTTAACTTACGGATATGTAAATAGCATACTCTTGGAAGGAAAACGTAAATGCTAATAAATCCATTCTAAAGTATATTCTTTTTTTACGGAGCTCGAACGATAACAGGAAATTCGCCAATTTCATCAGAAAATATTTAAGGGGATCCGCCACCTTTAATATTTTTATTTTTTGAGTTCAGACCTTCCATATTATTTTTTTTATGTTTAGTACCTTTATTTAGAAAGGTTTCGGTTTTTTTAAATTCTAGCATCTTTATGGTCTTTTTAACCTAAAATTTTTTAGTTTTCTGGACAATTTTTTCACATTTTTTGACTTTGAATAACTTTTTTTGTTTTTTAACCAATTGTTATGATTATTTTTTATTGTGTTTCTTACAATGTGTAGCAACTTTTTGGTTATGAGGAAAATAAGGTAACATGACTGAGAAAAAAGTTACAAATAAAATAAAAAAATTTATTAAAATATACAACAAAAATTTTTGTAGTTATTTTTTTAACTAGAGTGCTTTTCATAACCAAAAATATCGATAATATAACAAAGAATAAGTGGTAAAAATTTCAATGGTCTGTGTCTAACCCTGATAACACATCTAACAAAAATTTCGTTCAAAATTTGAGCAAATCGTTTGCATCAAATTTGCATACAATATGTGTAAGGTTGTGTCCGCCATTTTGCATACATTTTGTTAAAATTTTTCTTTTATTTTTTTGTAATTTTGCGTAATTTTTGATAGTAAATAACTTTTTTTTTTAAAAAAAGTAACTGACTTTTTACGAAAACGAATTCATCATACATTTTTTTATATGCTAAATTATTAGATTTTCACTTTTGAAAACAAATAAAATAATTTATGAGTAACTATTAAGTATCAATAGAAAATTTACCAGGAACTGAAATAATGCTTGCAAGTTTGAGCGCGCCTAGGGCGCGCGATTCGATCGTCGCGCTTCGCGCTCCGTTCTTTCTGGACCTCGCGCTTTGCGCTCGGTCTTGTGCTCTTCGCATACGTTTAAATTTATTTCTTATAATTTAATACTGAAGCTCAAACCAACTTAATGATATTAAAGATGATGTAAATTAGTCATTTTCTCAAATTCACTACGTTTCTTTTTCATATTAAGTGAAACAGGAAATTCAATTTACTTAAGGCTCTATCGGCCTTAAGGAGCACATTCTCATCATGACACTCGCGCTTCGCGCTCGATTTTCTGTATGCATTTTTGTAACTTTTTAATAAATTACATGATTATTGGTAAATTTATTTTCTTCCAAATCTTTTAAAAAGGAAAAACAATCGTAGACTTTATTTAAGGAAATGATTTTGCAGAACAACGCTTATTTTGTATCACATAATTTGGTGAAAAAAATCGAATTTATTTAATATTAAAAATCAAAACATAAAATATACATCCTGTCGAGAAATTTATCGATAAGAATGTGTAGACCTTATTTAGCCAAACAATTTTCATCTCAAAGTTTTTTTTGAATCTCACATATTTTGTCTAAAAAATGAAATTTTTGAATTTTAATCGTATTTTTTGGAATTGAAACGAAAAATATATGTTTTTTCATAAACTGTGCAAGACAAAACTTGTAGATCTTTTTGAAACGAACAACTTTGTATTCTTACGTTTTATTCGTATTTCACATATTATTGTTAAAAAATTGAATTTTGGATTTTCAATAGATTATTTTTGAATTAAAAAAAATATGCATCTTATGAAAAAGTGTTACAATTCAAATTTGTAGGTCTTTATGTAGAAAATAATATTGTATCATAACGTTTTTTCGTATCTCGTATAATTTAACTGGAAAATGGAATTTTGATATTGACTTTTTTCGAATTTGAATATGCTGTAACATTTCTAACTTTGATTTAAACAAAAAATGTTATCAGGATAATTTTTAGAGATTTATGAGCACTATCAAAATCCAGTATGGAAATTTTTGATTTTTTCAAAAAATTATTTTCAAAAACACAAAAGTAGTGCTCAATCCCTCAATTTTGATTGGATGTGGCTGGTTAACGAACTTGTCCTTACTTTTTCGGCTCCGATAAAGTGTACCAAAGCTCAATTCAATCTGATAATTCTATCGAGAGTTATGCCGCACACGACCTACAGACAGACAGACAGACAGACACTTTCGTAAAAACCCTTTTTTCGGACTCAGGGGGTCTCAAAACGTAAAGATTTGATGAAATTTTCGAAAGTCATTTTTCACATAAAACCAATACCTTCTCATCCATGATGAGAATGTAAAAAATGAACAAAAAAATACATTGAAAAAAAATGTTGATAATTACAAACATAGTTATTATGCTTTCGCAAATAACAATATATTATTTAACAAAAATTAATATATAAATGAAAAACACAATAAGAAATATTTGTATTAATTGCATTGAAATTTTTTCAAATTTCGCGCCAGATTTGCATAAAATTTGCATGTAATGACGGAAGCAACCTTGCACAAATTTTACACAAATCTGCAAAAAAAGGTGCAAACTGTGTTATCGGGGAATACTTTAGATTTTACTCAAACATATGTTGCAACAAAAAGTAAATAAATAAACAAACTATTTTGTGTAAAAAGCTAATTTTCGCTAAAAACGCGTTTTTCGTAAATCGCAGTAACTTTTGATTTTATGTACTTTTCCGAGAAAAAAAGCAGACTGTCCTGAAAATGTACACACACATACTCAGAAAAGTATGGAGAATTAAAAAACAACATTTTTGGATAATGTCAAAAAAATCAAAAATATACTAATTAAAGGTAGCGAATCCCCTTAAGAATTGATTGAAGCTTCTTAAAATTCAAAACAGTGCAAGCTTATTCTTTTATTAAAATAAGATCAATTTTTGATAATTTTGTTATTGTAAATTTGGGCCTTTAGACTTTAATAAGTCTTAAACTTTACAAGCCTTCAAATCCTAAATTTTCAAATTTCGTATGGATTAATTATTGTAAACTTGTAACCTGCAGATTTCCAAATTTTAAAAGATAAGAACAAGTTAAAGGCATAAAAAATTGAGCTTTTCAAAATAGAAACCTTCCAATTGGAAAATCTACCAGATTTTTTGGATTTCGATACAAAAAGTTTTGACATCTTGAGTTCTCCAAAGATGGCTAGTAAATTTCAAGACTTTCAAAATCTAAGGTTCTATATTTAAATGCATTAAAAATAGAAACATTCCAAATTTCAAGATTTGGATAAAAGGATAATCCAAGTACTTGAAATTTTGAAGTTGAGCCTTAGTATTTAAGATACTTATAATTTGAGAAATTCGAAAATAATGATTTCAATTTATTTTATTTTTATTATTATTAAAATCAATGATTTTTAATGCAAGTTGAAATAATAATTTCAATTTTCTTCTACCCGTTATTTATTTTTTCATCAAATAAATTATATTCCTTAAAGTTAG
This sequence comes from Diplolepis rosae, assembly GCA_030998225.1. Lineage (NCBI taxonomy): Eukaryota > Metazoa > Arthropoda > Insecta > Hymenoptera > Diplolepididae > Diplolepis > Diplolepis rosae. Next base: position 13,548,369 of record JAPYXD010000677.1, read on the forward strand.
CAGAAGTTCTCGTCAATAGAAAATAGTTAAGAATGTATTCAATTTTGAAGTAGAAAACAAAGTATTTTATTTCTCTTTTTATGGAGTTCAGGAAAACAATTCTGGAAATTAAAGAAGCACCCTGGTTGCATACATATGGGTTGTCAGTACATAAAGCAAAATAGTCACAGGAGCTGGTGAGGTTTAGCTGACAATGTTCTTCGTTCGGAATGAACAGGAAAAGACGTGCCTGGCAAAGTTCGTCGTAACACTGCTTGTCTTTTTCCTTTTCTTCTCTTTTCCGTGGATCGTAAAGAAAGCCAAGCACGAAGTAAGGAAAATATCGGGAGTTACAGAGGGAAGATAAAAGAATTGGGACATCGTCTCCGATGGCTTGAACGCTGGATCACGTAGTAACCAGGATCGGCTTCCTCACCTGCATTCTGTCAACTCCGTCAGGGACTAGAAACTCACAATCAGTAAATAACCATCAGGATTCCTGCCAATTCCTTTAGCGTTATATTTCTAACCTCTTGAATTCCATTTTTTCATTTTCATCCAACATTTGATTGTAGGAAAACAGCCACGATTGAGTACTTTATTCGCTAAATCTGAATCAGTAGAAAAATTACTGATTTAAATAGTGCAAAATTGTTATCAATTGATTAATGTATCGTTTTCAATAATAACTAGCAGCTTTCTACTAATTCCGCGTCAACTTTTACTAATTCAAATAACAGTAGTTTAATTTTTACCATTTCGTTTGATTATCATTTTATTACCAAACTAGTGGAAAAATAATTTAATCAAATTTAAAAATAGTTAATTTAAAGCCTCCCTTGATTTTCAGGAAAGTAAGAAAGAGAAATGATAATCAAAGTTCTTTTGTATCAAAAATTACATCTGGATAACAACATGCGTGCACGATGCCATGCAAAGTGAGGGCACGCGTGCGTATAAATGCACAGACTTGTCTACAGATCAGCACGCATTGCATTCATGCAAGTGATGGCATAGTGCGACTCTTTAAGCTCGCACTTGATTTTTAATCACAAACTTCTCGCTATAGGAGTGTACTTTTGCACGCACAAACTGAAAAATTTATTGTTTTTCTTTATTTAAAACTTAAAAACACACCCACAAAAAAGTTTCTTTGATTCGTAAAAAATTTCTTTTAATCAGAGAAATTTGTGCATTGCTATACGATCAAGGAATTGTTTGATTGATTTAAAGAAATTTTTTGATTATTTTTTTTCTTTGAATTTAAGGAATAAATGTCTGCGTAGTTGCATGAGTATATGTGTAATGTGATGAACGGAAATATTCTCTTCACTTTTTGTCGGTATTGTATTTGAATCAAATAAATATTATTTTTAATTAAATAAATAATGTTAATAATAGTATATTTCGTATCAAGTGCGGAAAGGTGTATTTTAAATACGTCCCGCACGTGATACGAACGATATTTTTTGTTCGCTGTATAAAATTGTATCGCACTAGTGCGGGAAAATCAACTTTCCGCACGCAAAACGATACTGACAAGGCTAACTTTCGGAATACGGCAGACAATAATAATTTCTTTCATTTAAAAAAGGCTAAAAATATGATTTCTTGTAATCAAACAAATTTACATTTGTTCTTTAAGTGTCTTTTTTACATCGAATTGAAGAAATGAAGTTTGAAAAACGATTTCTTAAATATAAATAAAACTATTTCCTGGGTGCAACTTTATATGCCAGAAATCCTTTACCATTAAATAAAATATCTCAAATTTGTACATAACTATACCGGAATTATTTCAAGGTGTAGAGATAACCTTAAAATTTGGATCATTTCTTGAAGAGAATTCGTTGAAAATTCCCAAGATGCTTCCCTTTTTAAAGCAATTGAATATGCCAGGAGAAAAGAGCAGCGAAGTGAATAAAACTTTTCACTAGATTGTTTGCTAACATGAAAATATCTGAATTTTTTATTTTTTCTTGACCCTCTCCACTACGCCTTATTTGTACCTTTCATTTGCAAAGTGAGTTGGAAGGACAAGCTGTGGATTTGTGTATATAGGAACAAGCTTGAACTGTAAATACAAAATGCAGCAACCAGAATGGAAATAAAGGGGCTCAAAGAGAGAGAAAAAGGGTAAGAGGGACAGAGATAGGGTTGAAGTAAGGGCGAAAAGAGGAAAATCGTAGGGAAAGGAAAATGAGATGAAAGAAGGGAAAGGAAGTGGCAAGTACACCGACAGTTTGAATAAGTGGCTCTCTCGAGGTTCATCTCGCGAAATCTTTGCTTCTGCGCAAATCGCTCGCTGCAATTTAACTGCAGAGAAATACTGGAAAATTCAAACCCTCTATCTTTTACGATGAAGGGTTTATGTCAACTTAACAGACCGTTGCTTTTATCGAATCGAAAAGACAAATTTTATGGTTAAAGTACTCCAAGTCAAACCCTATTTATTATTTATATATAAAAAGTGTGGTTAAAATGCAGATAAAATTTGAAATATTCTGAGACTTGTGAAAAATTAAACCTCTTTGGAAAATCCTCTCAAGTTTTGTCATGAAAAGTAAATGTTTTTTTAGTTTGAAAATTTCCTGACATTTTTAAAATACAATTCTCATTTTTATGTGACTTTCTATTTTTTACTATTTTTTAGACGGATTATATGTTATATATTAAATCTATCAGTTAATGAAAAATTGGTATTTAATTTCATTAATGTCAATTTAAAAAGTGGGGGGATAATTTTATTGGAAATGTATGTATATAAGTAACAAAGGAAGGAAATTTTAAATCAGAATATTTACCGAGAAAGTATATTATAAGATTTATAGTTTCGATTACGTAGAATCACAAGAGAGTTTTTACAGTTTATTTGTCCTTTTATGGTCCAAAAACGTCGATTCAATAGCGCCACTATGCCTTTTAAACTTTTAAAGAGCGGTGCAATAAAATCTACGTTTTGAAACCATAAAAGGAAAAATAAACTTCAAAATCTCTTGTGGTTTGACGAACTTGCGACTTTGGTCATCGAGACCATAAATCTTACAATCTACTATTTTCCGTCTTTGATGTTTGAAGAAATTTCCTTACATCAACCTGAAAATAGCTTATACATAACTAATAAAAATTAAATTCTATAAATAATAAGGAACATACGATTTTTCTTGTATTGAATACATTTTATCTGGGAAATTAAAAAATTTGCAGATGTTTAAATACATTTTTTTAATTCAGTATTTTTTTTAATTCAGGATCATTTTTTTCTCAATTAAAATACTTTTCAGATAAATTGCTCTTTTGTTGGTATAAATAGCGAATAATACGATAAAGTCAATAAGCTCTCTTCGCTTAAGTTTTTCATGTAATCCTATACTGTGTTTGATGTAAAAATTAAAAGAAAAACTAATTCTTGAAATACCTAGGAATATTTTTTTTTTTTTACTAGGGAGACGTGGGAAAAATTGCACAACTATAATTTACAGTTCTTGATATAACGTCACTGAAGCTTGTTTTAACTAAAGTAGGAAAGTTCGCTGAAATCAATTTTTTAATAAACGTCTACTTTAAACAATCCATATTTTGGATACCTTTGTTGGCGATATTACAATAATTCCATGGGAGTTCTATAGCAAAAGGAACTGCGTACACAGAACACTATTGTGCTACGATATTATATTATAGAGAATATCAATTTATATTTATATATTATTTCTCTCTTAAAAATATATAATACGATATTTATTAGTTATTAAGTTCAAAAGCTCCAATCTCTCATACTAAAAATTTGAAAATATTATTCCTTTTTTATTTAGAAGTTTCAGTATGTAAAGGTTTTAACTTAGAAACTCTGGGATAATCTCCTTGGAATTGATTAATTAAATTGAATGGAAAATTGGAAATCAATAAATTTAAAAATTCATATGGATGTAAAGTATAAATAGGCAGCGTATTGATGAAGTAAAAAGTTTATAATGGCAAAATTATACAATTTAAAAATAATTCACCAAAATTGTGCAGATCTTGATTTTTTACAATCAAATAGTAGTTTTCTACAAATTCATAATCCAGTTCTACTAATTCAATTGGTATCAATGCAATTCATACTAATTCATTTAGTTACCATTCGATTATCAAATAAATTTGTAGAAAACAACTGTTTATTAGTATAAATGCTTAGTAAAGCAATCGGTAAATAATTTCGCACTATTTCAACCAGTAGTTTCCTACTAATTAAGATTTAAAAAGTAATTCAAAAGTGGATTTTCGTATTAAAACTTTTATTCATCCTTTATTTGACTACTTTCTGTTCACATGCAAATGTTAATTTTAAGGTGAAGCAAATCTTTGTAAAGAAATCTTCAATTTATTACACTTTTCACCAACCACAAGAAGTAAACACGTTTTATTTTTTGTTTCAGAATGGTGCTTACGTAAGTGAAAATGACATGGATGGGCTTGGTTTGTGTCCTTATGATCCCCTTCACAACAGCACAGCAGTTTTTGCCGGTAACTATTTTTCCTTTTTTTATATTTAATTTACGATCGCTATTAATGAAAGAATATTTTTAATTTGAGAAATGAATCCAGCTAAACTTTTGCAATATCTGCAATTCTATATAAAAGATCTTCAAACTATAGAAGAACATTTAATGTATATTTTATATTCATAATCAAGGCACCAGATGCCAAATATTCCCTCGTGTGCATACATAAATATCATTTTCGAGGCTTTTAAGCGAGCTCAATTCTCATTAAATTATTCGTAACAATGAACTTTAATGAGTTCGCAGTATGCTAAAATCAAAAAGCTATTAGCTAATAAAACTTGGTATCATGCACATCAGTATGACTAAACTTTGCTTTCTCTCGTGTATCAATATCGCCCTATAGGAAATCGATAGTAAATGTCATCATTGTAAAGGAATCATCTGCTTCAAACCAATAACATTTCAAATACCATTTCGATACTCAGTATTGCACAACAAAAGCTAAGCATTGTTTTAGGACTGCTTGCAGCCCTAATTTAACGTATTTAATTTCTACAAATTATGTATTTTAATTATGTGATTCCTAATATTTCATTAAGTATACTCAGGTTGTCACAAATATTATGAGACGCATTTGGAGGGCTTTTTTTTAAAAATCTTCCTATTAAAAAATACTGGTGCGTTTGTTGTTCAAATTAGCTTCAGGGCCCAGAAATTATGAAGTCGATTATGGATCAACTGGACCACGTGATGTCGGTAAGGTCATTCAAAAATTAATAACTTAAATGGATTTTCGGTACCAGATAAAAGTGAACTAAAAAGCTAAGAAGGTCTATCTGGTAAAAAAATTCATTTTAGTTAATAATTTTGAAATAGCCTTGACATACTGTAATTTCAATTACCGGCGTCACGTGGTCTGATTGACCACATGACTAAATTGTACATTAATTCGTTCGTGTAAGATAAGGTTTTTTTAATTTACAAAAAATCTTTTCAAAAATTTGGGGAAAATAACAAAAGACAATAAAGCATGTCTGTTAACTTCTTTTTAGTAAAAATTTTGAAAAAAAATGAATAATTTATCAATAATTACAGTTAAATGTAAAAAATTTTGCAACATTTTCACTCAAAGTTTTTTTGTGACAACCAAATTTTTTTGTTGGCAGAAAAAAATTTGTTGATTCAAAAAATATTTTCGTAAACGGAACTAAATGCTGTAAGTTAAACAATATTTTTGGCATTTCAACAATTTTAATCGTGATAAAAATTTCTTATTAACTTTTGACCCTAAAGCTAATCATAAACATTGACATGTATCTTTAATATATCAATCTATTTGATTATAATTAAAATTCATTTTTGTAACTTTTCTCTTCATTAACTCTGCTGAATGAAATTTAACTTTCCAAAAAGGAAGGACTGCAAAAACCTTCATTTTTAAGGAAGTCACTTTACACCATTTGGATAAATTTCACCATTTGAGACTAAAACCAGATAAATGTCTTATTTCACTGGTAGTACAGAAAATTTAGAAATTTTGGAAAACATAATATTTTGTTTTCAAAATTTGGGAAATGGTGGAGAAGATAAAAGCGGACGTATATAGTCTACTTTTTGTTTTAACAGTGAAGAAAAATTTTCCGATATATTTTGTTAAAATTGAACTTTTTTTCATTTTTCAAACCAAAAGTAGTCTATCAACATCAGCTTTTATCTTCTCTACCATTCTCCAAATTTTGGAAACAAAGTGTTATGAATTTTGGACACAAACATCTAAAAACCTAAAATCAATAATATTCGCTAATTTGTTAAGTATCACGAGCCCTTAAACAAGTTTTTAAATTAAATTATGTAGAAGATTAAAAAAAAATTACTGATAAGAGCTCCGATCAAAACCGAAACGTCTGATTAAATCGACTGCATTATTTATGGACCCTAAAGCCAAAATTTCACTGATACAAATTCAGAGAGCTTTTAATTAATCTCTATATTTACGAGATAAAATTAATTATTCCTTTTTGTAGGTCGCTTGTCATTAGCGGCTTTACAAAAAAATTCAGACAGGGGAAAAATCCTATAAAAGTCAAGGAATTGTAAGTCTTGGTGTTGCTGGATGCTCTGATTTATTGGCTTTTGTTGGGCATGATAAAAAAGGGAGTGCGATTTGATAAAATCGTACTTGAAACAAAAATGTATGACATGATACTCAAATAAATCTCTTCTCATGACATACGCAATTTATGTGTATCTCTCTGTTTCACTGTGTATCTCTATATGCATAATACATGCGCATCTTATATCTACATCTGTATGGTGGTATCTGGTACCTTCACCGTGGGCTCATGTTAGATTTGTAGCCTGAAACAAGCACGTTCATCCCCTAAGTCTAACCTCTAGTTTCCTGTTATATATTACCCTTCACTATATACTTAACGTGAAAATACTTGTGTCAGTACCCATTCCTAAATTTTTTCAAACACAAAGCACAACTCGATTTTCTTTCAAGGGACTCAATTGACTACCAACTTCTGAACATCCACTCTGAAAGTCCTTTAAAATTGCAATGTTTCGAGCACTCTAGGAAAAAAGTGACTTAAAATGCGCACTCATATTTACAGGAAATGATAATATTATAGTTTGCTTTAGGCAAATTTTTTACTTACTACTGTTATAATTGAATTCGACTAATCACTGTTAGAAATTTCTGTGTCGGATTCCTAAACGTACCTGTTAGTATATAGAATTTTTCTAAGAAAAAGAGATTGTTAAATTTTTTGGAAAATGATGTGTATTGTTAGTTTTTTGACATGACATTTTTTTTATATAATCCTACTTTCTCAGGATTTCACTTGGCTCGTGATATTTTTACTCAACTAGTATTATATAATCAATCGTTAAGCACTCGTATTATAGTAATCATTAAGATTAAAAATTAAATAGTGGTGCTCATTAAAGTTTCGTACAATTTGTTCAAATTTGCCCGCGCAAACTTAACGATGAAGTTTGCGCAAGCGCGAAGAAGATAGGGCGGAGGCGCTATATTCAAAATACTAGTTTTTATAAATCTCAGGTTATTTAATTGTAGTATACCCTGGTTTATTTAAATTACAAAAATTTCTTACAGTTATTATAATAATAATTTATAAATCTTTTTTAGAGTTGTAAGTTAACTTTACATCCAGAAAGAAGTTTTATTTAAATTTAAGAAATCATTTTTTCAACTTAATTTCTTAAATTCGAAGTAAAAACATCTTTAGAACAAATATAAATTTATTTGATTTTAAGAAATCACCTTTTTAGTCTTTTTTAAATGAAAGAAATTATTTGTTCAACATTATTTATTTGGTTTAAAAAAATATTTTTTCGATTCAAATACAATACTGGCAAAAACTGAAGAAATATTTTATTCAATTTTATTTCCTTGAATGAAGGCAATTTTTTCTTTAAATTAAATAACGTATTGAATTCTAGAACTGATTTTCATGATTATTCTGTAATTTCAGGTGGACAATTATATGCGGCGACTGTAGCAGATTTCTCTGGTGGTGAACCACTCATTCATAGAGAGAAGATTCGGACCGAACGCTCCGATTTGAACCAGTTAAATGGTAAAGTGAATTCTGAATTTCACCACTGACCATACATTTATAGGGAGTAAAATATGAAAGACTAATTTCCCTTGGGAAACCTCGAGAATTCGAAAACAGAGAGTATAAGTTATCAGTATTCAGAATTTTAAGAAAGGGAATCTTAAAGATATGTAATAAAATATGTTTGATATATTCTTATTCTTGAGACCACACATCATGAAGGAACAATATATCAACAATTATACGATAGAATGTCAATGATAGAACGATGATAGAATAATACAATACAAAAGAACTGGGCCAATTCCACCAATGTCTATTAAATTGAAATTATTATAAATTCTGATTGGTTGATCTGTGAAGATCTAACCGCCGATCAATAATTATTAATCGTAGTTATCGAAACCAATCCTAAGACCTGATTAAAATAAAAACCTCAAGTCATATTGGAATAATACTTATTATACAGATTTAGACAATCGCATTTGATCTCACATCGTTTTGAAAATTCTATTCATTTAAAATTCCTGAATAATACATTTTATAAATTTTAAAACATAATCTAATTACTTTCCAATTTTACCAATTTTTAATTTTCCATTCTTAATTCTTTACAACAAATTCGAAATCTAGAAAAATCAACAGAACAGAAAAAGGGACAAATTAGAGAATCAAAAAGTTGGGGGAAAAAATTTAAAAATAGAAATAGAATATTAGAAAAATGTAATTTCAAAAAAATCCTTTTGTTGCGTTCACAAAACCCTTTTTGGAATTCCTAATTCTTTTCTTTAGCAATCTGTTAATCTTATACGTAGATTTAGAAACACAACTTGCATCTAAAATTGTCCAACTCTAAAACTAAATTTTCATATTTCTCATTAAAAAATTATCATTTGTTGTAAATTAAATGGGCAACAGCTTCTTGTATCCTTAAGGAGGATGTGACTTATTTAAAAATTGAATAACCTCTCGAAACTAGTAAGAATCAAAATGCACCTGATATTCTTTTGAAGCGTGACGCTAAAGTTGGTGTCGTTAAAGTAAACAAGATTCGTAAAAGAATCGTATCGTATTTTCAATCGACGCATATGAATTGTAAATTTCTATCAATAGCTCTAGTTCTGCTGACATCAGTCACATTCAATAAAGCGAATAATTCAGTAATACAATCCTTCTCAAACACACCTATACAGATGTATCACACCAGAATGCATCTTTAGACCTTTAGAGTTGATGATACGACTACTCAATATCGATAAGAGGATCTTGAGTTGCAAAACTTTCTCAGAATAGTAGTAATCATAACTGTCAATTGACTCCTCGACTATTACTGTATTTTTTCTTCAGCACGTGCAATAAACAAATAAGCAGATAAATCAATGCATTCCAAATTTCAAATTTACATTCATACTTGAAGATTAAAATTGTATCCTCATTAAGTTTCCTTTTTACATAAAATTTTCTTCAAATTATTAAAATGATGAATGTTGAATACAAATCATTGTTGGAATACGACAACTTGTCGTGTCTAAAATTATATGCTTATTTTTCTTTATCGTCAAGGTTTTATTATACAGTGATTATCACATAATAACGTAATTGCAACGCGAGCCTTTGTAACTTTATGTTCGAGAGTATTCTCTGTCTTACGTTTTCAGCTTCAAGTCAAACGATACAAAGCAGCACTTAGAATAATTATTAATCTCTTCATTCTTTTTCTCCCTTTCTTTAATCTGGAAATACGAGATAATTTCTCTCTTATGCAAAAGAATGAAATAAACGAGCAAAAGATTTAGACTCTTCAATATTTTATTTTTACTACTACTTCTTTTTTGTCTATCATTTCCTTTTCGGATTCCCTTGAATTCCATGATAAATACATTTTGTTCCGTAACTGACTATATAATATTTTTTTTTAAATGCGCAAAGTATATCCAATTTTTCAATCTCATAACTTCATGATTTCAGGTCCAAACTTCATCAGTTCTTTTGCCTATGGAGACTACGTGTTCTTCTTTTACCGAGAAACTGCTGTAGAATACATGAACTGTGGCAAGGTGAGATTTGATTTCTTTTCTCTTCTCGACATTCTGAATTTGCAATGATCAAAATGCAGCGTTGCAGCAAACGCAAATTTCATATTTGCGTATCTCTAGGAAAACGCAGTATTCGGAGCGAACACTACTGTATTTTCCTTTCAGTAATTCTCTCCTGTTTGTTTTGAAGGGAAACATTTTGATTTTAAGTAGATGAACTTAGTTGAGTTTTGTTGAAATTAAAACAATAGATATTAAAATATTACGTATTCGTATGAAGCTCATCTTGATCAATGAAAATCTTTTTTTTTTAATAACAATAGTTATTTTGAAACCTTTTTATTTCAATAAGATTAAATCCGACTCCTAATTGTAATTTGGAGGAAATTGTTTTGAAAAAAACACCTTCTGATGCTATTTTCAATTTTCAGGCTGTATATTCACGTGTTGGTCGAGTATGCCAACACGATAAAGGTGGGCCCCACGCTTTTAGTGACAGATGGACGAGTTTCCTGAAAGCAAGACTCAATTGCTCCATACCAGGAGATTATCCTTTCTACTTCAATGAAATACGTGAGTATTCCGTTTACCTTATTTCTAACTCCTGTCTAAAAAGAATTTCAAGGCGCGTTTTAGTCGATTTGCCTCTTTTATTCTAGGAAATACGGTAAATCATATTAACATCTTCGAAAATAAATCTCGAAATTTGAGAAATTTCAATTTTAAATTACCCATAAATATTCTTTATCTCTGATCTTAATGCAGTAACTAATCACAATGAATATTCAAATATTTATCAACATCTCAAAGTAAATGTTTCCAAATTTAAAATATAATAATCATTTATCAATAAGGACTTGAATAATAAATAACATTTTATCCATTCGATGAGGTAAATCCGAATTGAAATTTTGTTAAAAATATTCACAGAGATGAATGGAGATCTCAATAAGTCAATGAAAATATTAATTTTTGGGTTTAACTTGAAAATTTATGACATCAATATTGAAAGAATAATTTTCTTGGAGTTGGTTTCATTTATACACAAAAAATTTCCAACAGAAAGTGTTTTTTACAATAAATATAAAGATATGTTTTAATTAGAAACCAAAATCGGAAAATGTCTTCCGAATTTTGGTTCCCGACTAAACTAAATCTTTGTATTTTCTGTAAAAAACACTTTCTGTAGAAATAATTTGGTGTATAAATGAAACCAACTCTTTTCTTGTTTTGACAAAAGATTTATTTTTGAGGTAAAAAAATAGTCTTTTTTCAGAATGTGTTTAGATATATTGAGGCGTAAATTACGTGGAAAACTAGAGACATAAAATACCAAGTGGTGTCATTTCGGTGGTTCACATTCCGTACCTTGTTTCTCCACATTTTCAATCGCTACTCAATGTTAAACGATCTCGAATGAGGTCACAGCTGTATCTTCTCTCATAGAGTCTTCTGCCAAAATGTATTACAACTGAGAATATGCAACAAAGGTTGATGTACCTTGTTGTGGATCCCAAAGAATTGCAACTGTAGTCGTGAGTTCATTCCGAGTGCCATAGACCCAGAAATGAAACCAGTATACTGTACAATAAGCATCCGACCCATACGTGAGATGACAGATGCATACGTAAATTACATATATCCTGTGCAAAACGTTGGAAATGCAAGCGTTGCATACTTCCCACATGTTTGTTCACCAGCACCTGCAAGAGAAGCCTAAAACTTATTTAAGGTGATTTTGTCACGAAGATTGGCGTAGTTTACTCGAACCCAATATGTAGTTTACACCAGCTTCCAGAATTCCCAAGCCAAACTATAAACTTCAAAGTCATCTTGGAAAGTGCCAAGTTTCATATATGTATGAAGTTTAGTTATTGCCTGAAAACTTTTCAAAACTTCACAAACTGAATGTTTTATGCGATGATTTAATTTTAATCCTTCACCCAAAAAACAGTTATTTTTATTAAACAAACATTTCTTTGATATACAGCCAAGGAAAACATTTCTTTGAATTAAAGAAAATTTTGTTAATTCAAAAAAAAAAATTTCTAATTTTTGGAGAAATGAAAACTTGAATTTCCATAAATCTCATATGAGGTCATATAAATCTTTAAGTGTGAAATATTTTTAATTATCAAACGTTAAAGATCAAATTAGCCATTTCGACCCAGATAGATCAATAGTTAATCATTCAATTTATGTAAGGAAAGTTTAAGTATTGGAATGAGTAAAAATAGATTTTAATACGGCTGTTTGCTCGGTTCAAAATTAACTTAAACACTTAAAGCGTTTATTTTTCATTTTAGGTTATTGAACAAGTAATTGAAAGAAAATTTCTTAAAACCATTGGAGATTTTTTATTCTTTCGGTTTACTATTTATAATATTATAGTTTTTTTTTATTAAAGAAACATTTCTTTGATATAAATTCAAGGAAAACATTTCTTTGAATTAAAGAAAGTTTTGTTAATTCAAAAAAAAATTTCTAATGTAAACAAGTTTTTTCTCTGGATTAAAGAACATTTTTTTTTAATTAATAAAACTTTCTTTCACTCAAAGAAATTTTTTCCTTGACCCTATATCATAGAAACTGCTTTCTGGTTGCTAGTTTTTAAAGTCAGGTACTCGAACTTACATTTTTATTTTTAGAGAAATGGAAACTTGAATTTCCATAATTCTTCGATGAATTTTTATTTGTGTGTTTGAATTCTTTGAATTTCAAATTCAAAAAGTTTTAGCTCATAGGTTTCTAATTTCAGTGCTTTTAGTAATAAATCGTTAAGTGTGAAATATTTTTAATTATCAAAAGTTAAAGATCAAATTAGTCATTTCGACCCAAATAGATAAATAGTAAATGATTCAATTGAAGGAAAGAGAGTTTAAATATTGGAATGCGTAAAAATAGATTTTAATATGGCTGTTTGCTCCGTTAAAAATTAACTTAAACACTTGAAGCGTTTATTTTTCATGTTAGGTTATTGAACAAGTAATTGGAAGAAAATTGCTTAAAACCATTGGGGATTTTTTATTCTGTCGGTTTACTGTTCATAACATTATAGTAAATGAGAATGCTTTTATTACGCAGTTACTTATTATTTTTGCTAAAATTATAAATTTATTTTTTAACTTAAAGAATTTTAGAATAATTCTAATTTCAAAAGATAAATTAGCATTTATTACTATAATAAAAGTCGAGTAATAAGAAAGATTTGTCTTTAGAGAAGATCTATTTCCAAATACATATTTCAAATACCTTTGGGATATTTTCCTTTAGTTTCCTTGTTGATCCTGTTATATTTAACAAACATGTATTTCACATATTCCAGTTTATTCTCCCTGTTTTCTCTCTTATTATTTTTCATAAAAATCGAATTACAACTGAGTTTCATTGCTGGTAATTGAAAATCTATACTTTTTCAATTTGCTACCTCTTATATTTCCTGTTTACGCGATCAATCTTGCCATTTGTAACTCTTGAGCTGAAATTACTATTTTTAATTTTCTGATATATTCTATGAACTTATTTAATCTTTTTTTCATTTTCTATAATTCCTCACTCCATCATAGATGCCAGTCTTTCCTTAATTTAAAACCTTCTTAATCTCAAATTTACATTCACTTTTCTTCTCTTTTACCAAGATCTTTGCAATTCTTCTTCATTATCGTTTTTCCTCCATTCTTCCTATTTGATATATTTCTCAGTTATCTTCCTTAGTCTATGATGTTTCATTACGTCATCTGATTTTCTATTTCAAAAGTTTTCGAAAGAAGATGAAAACATTCTCAACAAAAATTTATTAATTTTTTCTCTATTAAAAAAAAAAAAAGAAATCGCAGCGTCCTAGAAGAGTTTGAGCATTTCTTCTCATCGCATTTTGTTTGGTGGAACCAAGCAAAGTGCTCCCATTTTTCGTTCTGCTTCGATAAACTTCAATCCCTAAGATTCTGAAGATATTTTTGAAAAGAGACCTTTAACTCTGAGGAATTTCCCCGTAGACAGTAGATTTCAAAGTGGTGATAGTTTGAAGCGGCACACGTTCGACGTCTAGGAAGAGAATCGGGACCGGGGCAATCGAGGGGTAGTTTTGGACTTGCGATTTGGCACGACGATCATGCTATCTCCACCCCTCTTTGCCTCTCTTCCCACCCCTTACGCCAATACCATGTTATAGGAGGATATGCCGAGCAGCTAGACTGCCTGCCTCTGGCACGTGGCCAGCTACCACTGGGTACGGATTTTCGGTTCGATGTGCGGCGACAATATTCCACGTTTATATACCCACTGCTTTTGCATCCCTATCCCCAATCCCACCCACCCTGAACTCGAGCGATTTATCGAGTGCTGGATATAAGGAGCTAGATGGATATGCACTGGGGAACGAGGGTGGAAGAAGTAAAGGGACCTTTTGGAAAAGAGGCATTAGTTTTCTGACGACTGAAAAGCTTTTACTGGATGAAAAGGTCTCAGTAAGAGGTCTACTAGATGGTTTTTAGACAACAGCTCAAAACAAACCTAACTTTCCATGCCACTCCGTGATAGTTTCTTTTTTTTTAGGGTGTTCTTCATTTTTTCCATTGAGAAAAATTGCAATTCCCAAATGCCATCGAGGTTTCATTCAACAAATGGTTCCATAGAAATATGTTCTTGTGGGCCAGAAATGAGAAATGGTCTGTGAAAATGTTCATGACGGAGATGAAAAATTTACTCCAAAAAGCACTCGAATTATTGGAATGTAAAAATTTTGCAGAAGATAGAAGAGAAAAATGAATTTGAAACTATTCTTCAGTAGGGTGTCTACCAATTAGGGAATAATAGGTAATTTCGATTGGAGTAAGGAAAAACAGATTTAGGAATATGATTTTAAAAAGAGCAATTTAATCCGAATTTTTCGATATTTATGGGATTAAATTTAGACATATAGCAAAGTATCGATCCAGGTCTTGGAAATGTTTGGATTAACTAATTCTCTTATTTTCAGGCACAATTCTTTAAAATTTCCTTGCGTAAGCAACTAGTTTTCTGTAGTCCTATTTGAATATCTGCAAACCTTGCGCGAAAAGTAATTAAAAGTTAATTACCACATCGAGCTAAGCACAACGTCGTGCCACAGGAAACGACGTCAAGAAAGTTTGAATGGCGCTACAAGAAATTCACCTCCTTTCGAGAGATACTTAAACTACCAGCTGTATTCTTCTTGAAGTCCGTTTTCAAGTCAGAAAGAAAAGCTCTCTGTAGACACAAAGTGCAAAATTACCGCAATTAACAAATTTCCAGGCAATTACATTACATTAAGAAAATTAATATTTTTTTCATAATGTATAAAAGCTTCTTTTGATATCAAAGTGAGTTCTTATAATTTCAATCTTGATGAAACGTTTAATCAACTTACAAATATTATCCTTTTTTTAATGCAAAAGTTCTTTCAGATCAGTATTTTTAATTTAAATACCGTTTGACAAAAATTAGCTCTTTTGAGATGTCAGAACGTTATAAAAAATACGTTACTGCCTGTTCCTATTTAAATTTTTAATTGAGAATTACCGCTCTTGAGTAATTAGAATATTACTTCGGATTTACGAGCCTTCTTTTGAGAAATTAATCTTCCATATGAAATTTAATTATCCGTGGTAAGAAATTAATCTACCATGTGAAAGTAAATTATCCGTGTTGAAATGAAGACTTCAAAATACCTCGGAATTTCTTCAATTTACGAAGCCGTATAATGGTTCAAATTTATGACTGTTATTTAAAACTTCGATGATAATTCTAAATTACAATGAAATCTTAAACTTAATTAATTCTTCTTAAAGTTCAAGTAGCAAGAAAGCATTTATACATTCATATACATTTTCAAGTTTCCACTACTTACATCACAAACGAACATGGTTAACTTTACAATTCTCTGTCAAAATCGTGAAATTAGTCTAGGATTAATACACAGTGCCTTGAATTAAGCTACTAAGTTCTCCCTTCATTACAAGTCGATCATTCTAGGTAGACTGGGAAGCATTAAAGCGTATATTGTTCGATGAGAACCTCAACTGTATCAATTTGAGAAACTTTGTAAAATTTCTTGCGGGTATCGAAGACGTCTGCAGACGTAGAAAAAGGAGACGTGCCTTTAAAAAGTTTCAGAGAGATGTACACGAAGACAATTGATGTCTAAGTTACTTGTATAACTTAAGAGACTAAAAGCGAAAGCACTCGACATTTAAACTTTAAAATTTCTGAAGTTTCTTTTTACGTTGGAAAAGTCTTTTTTTGCGAAGACATTTTTTTTCCTGCATCGATTTCTTTAAAACATTTCAGGATTTATTTTGCTATGAGAAAATAAAAGTTTATTTGGGAAGCCTCATTTTATAACTCTTCTGAGAATTATTAATTCAAATCACATAAAGAAGTGAAAAAAATAATGAAGATTAATTCTATGAATTATTTTGAGTAAGACAAATTTAGCTTCTGTTTCACAAAACACGTCTGAAATTTTAGATTTAAAAGTGATCTGCTCCTTACTTCTTGCGCATGCAAAGTAACGATGCTTCGCATCCATCTTTGTCTTAGAATTACAAGTTCTGACCGAACAAACAGCATGAAACTTGAGATTAATGTCGTGCACCGTTTGCTGAAAACTAGAGCAATAAGTTAGTTATTGCAGACAACGATACGCTGTCACAACTAACAATCAATTTTCTATTCCAGTTTCACCTTTTACACTTCTGTACGTTCACACTGTTGAAATATTTATAGAATTTAATCTCTATCTAAATCTAGTACACATGTATCTAATTTAAGCATAACTTTAACCTCCTCGAGAATTTTCTATTTATTTATCAAGATTTTGAAAAATTTTACCCGAGATCTAAAAGTATATTCAAAATATTGGAGTAAAAATTCTTGGTAATTTTAAATATTTGAAAGTATTAGGAAAATGTCTAAAAAATGTTATTTTCTCTTGATTTCAGAGTCAACAAGCGATGTGACTGAAGGAGTATACGCTGGCGAGCACACACAATTAATTTATGGAGTATTTACGACTCCTGTCAATTCCATTGGTGGTTCTGCCGTTTGTGCATTCGCCATGAGTAACGTGCTCGAGGTCTTCCAAGGAGCTTTCAAGGAGCAGGAAACTATCAACAGCAATTGGTTAAGGGTGCTTCCAGAAAAAGTCCCTGAGCCAAGACCTGGAGCTTGCGTCAATGACTCAAGAACACTTCCAGACGTCACAGTCAACTTTGTCAAAGCTCATCCTCTCATGGATGATGCTGTTCAGTCCTACTTTGCTTTACCTGTGATATCCAAAATCACCTTCAAGTAAGACCCAAAATCCTTTCTCAATTTGTTGTATCAAGGACAATAAAACTATTTGAATAACAATACATTGTTTGAAAATAAAATAAGTTAAAAACTAATGTTGGTGCTTTAATTTCAGTTATAGATTCACAAAAGTCGCCGTTGATCCTCAAGTCAAAGCCCTTGATGGAAAGACATATGATATTCTTTACATTGGAACTGGTAAGAAAAATGTCCTATCTTCCTGAGCGCTTTATATACATTTTCATGTTCTGTGATTACGTTCAACTAATTTGATATATTTAAGATCTAAAAACTCTATAAAACTTCTAAATCCCCTTTTAAATATGTTAAAAAACTTGATCTAGATAAAATGTTATGCTCATGTATTATAAATAATTTAACCGTTTTTTTCAGATGATGGCAGAGTAATGAAAGCATTAAACACAAATGCCCCTGACTCACGAAACAACGCAGGACAGAACATCGTTAGTGACGTTCAAGTGTTGAAATATGGTAAGAAATATTGAAATCATTTTTAATATGATGTGATCTGAATTAAACTAATTGATTTTTTCTGTAATAGGCCAAGCTGTAAAAGACTTGCAGGTCGTTCACCTAGCGGGAGAGGCTAGTAAATTAGTAGTGATTGCCGACTCAGAAATTCGAGCCATTCCCTTACACCACTGTGATTCGCCTACTGCCAATTCCTGTAAAGCCTGTGTTGCTTTGCAAGATCCTCACTGCGCTTGGGATGCAACCACAAACCTCTGTGTAGCTGTGCCAACGAGGCTGCATGACAACGATGCAGAAAAGACGCTCTTCCAAGATATTTTAAACGGAAAACACAAAGGATGTGGACATGAAGGTAAGAATCATTCTTCTTTTCAGATTTCAATTGCGTTATATTAACTATTGCCAGTCTCTGAATCAAGCGATGAATTTATAATATACTAAATATATTTTTCAAATATATTCAATATTTTTGAATTCACAACATTTTTTCATGAAATGTTTATTGCTCTTAGATAAAAAGTAATTCTTTCACAAATAGTTTTTATCGTATTAAAAAATGTTGATTGTAAATTGTACATAGTCCTTGCATCCGATACTGGCACTGAATTCTTATTAGAGGTATATCATTGGTATGCAACACTAAAAAATTCCATTTACTCGTTGCTTTCTACTTGTTTGCTTTTTTGCTTAAAATTAACAAGACACCTGAACTTGTTTCCGATATAAAAACTGACACTGGGTACGATTATATTTGCTAATTGAAAAAAAGGATAACAAGGTATTTTATTTTATTTCTTTGCTATGCTTGCTATTTTCCATGTTTTTCATCTTCATTTAAACCATTTGGAAATATATTTGTTTTGAGTTTTTTTCTAATCTGCATGTATTTAATGCAAATTGGTTAACTTGTTCTTGCTTTTCAATTCTATTACCAACCACTATTAGTTCTTTTTCTGTTGCGATCATTTATTTGAAATATGTATGAACCGGATGTCCCTGTCAATTAGCGAACATTGCTTCAGAAATGCCGAAACCCGTATCACCAGTGATTCCGCCTCGCATTGGGCGTGGGGAACAGCTTGATGATCGAGACAATGAAATTATTATCGAGGTGGATCGAGCAAATCAATACAGAAGTACGCAACCAGGAGCTAATGAGCCACAAGGTAAACATTTTGCGTCTTTCTACGGGTTTTGCACGGTTTTTTCTACCCATAGCAATAATTACTTATTAATATTGAATCGAAATAATATAGATATTACAAAACTGATTTGTTCTTGAATTATGTAAGCATTACGGGAAAAAATCACTTATACTCAACATTATTAAATTTACATTTGAATCGAAAATCTTCTTGAAATGTTTGTTAATTCATTGCCTTGTTGCTAATTTGTCTGTGTCGTTTATGTGTTGCTACTTCACATCAGTTCACACTAACAATATTGTGATTAAAAAAATATTATATCTTTTTTTATACCAATTTTATCACATTACATTTCATGCACAATTTAAAAATTGAGAACTTATTTACAACACATAATCACAAAATGTTCAAAATGTATTCTCGAAAAATATGTCAATCGTCCATTAGGTCTTTAGAGAATTAACATTTCAAAGGGCTTGAATTTCACTAACATCACTGAACAACCTTTTTCAATAAAGTTTTCAAAAATATTTTCTATGTTTCAGGTGTGATAGTAACTCCAGTTGTCTATTCCGCTCAGACCTTAACCGGAGCTCTTGTAGGGACCTGCTTCTTTTCTCTTATAGCGGGGTTTGCCTCTGGATTTTGGTTTTCCCAAAGGTTACGAAGTGCGCCCTATCCTGATCCTCCTGAACAGAGGCAACAGCTGAACCGCCTCACGGAAACTACTGAGTCCCCCGGTTACAACAACAAATCCATAAACCTCGTTCTAAATGTTCCTCCAAAAAATCCAAATGGAAAGAATGCCAATTCGTCTGCGGAAAACAAGCCTATGCAAAAGGTGAAGAAAACGTATATATGATACAGAAGACGACAAGCCGTCTGAGGCTTGCCCCCCGACCCAGTGGGTTCTAGTTCCTCAGACTCGTCGCACTCCGAAAACGCTTACCAACAGTACGACGTGGAACCTGAGAACCTAAAATCCAGGAATGATCTGATACCTTGCACCATTTCTGGAAGTAGTTCAGAAAACAACCTCTACGCAAGTGCAGAAGTCGAGCCTTCGCTCAACAAAGGGTACAATTCTGAGGTCAACCTAAATTCCTTGCATCAGCAAATGGGTCCGATTGCTTTTCAGCAACAAAATAAAGCCAGCTTAAGGCGAAAGTGTAAAGAGAGCGGTCTCCCCCAGGAAAAGTATTCCAAACTGAATCGCTCCGTCGCTGGCGACTCAGCTAGAAATTACTCCAGTCTGAAACTAGAGCTCTTGGACTTTTATGAAGAAAGTCCTTCGCGCAGCGCCACTCTCGAAAAGCAAGATTTTCGTGAAATGCACGAGCATTACATGGTGCCCACCCACGACCCAACTCGAGTCAGCAAGAAATCCCTCTCGCTATTCAACCCCCAGTTTCTTCCCAATTTCAACGATATGATTATGTACGTAGCGCAGGGCGACACCAGGAACACTCGTCAGTTTTATCCTAGCACTGCACGTTTACAAAATGATTTAGATTTTATGGAACCTAGTGGGTACAGAAACAATGTCCACAGAAATGATGTACACAACTCGCTAGCCCAAACCAATGCTGATCCACAATCGTTTTTAGACCTGAAGTATCCGCAGAATTCGGCAAAGGAGGTGACTAATAAGGATATTTTCATTTTGAAGAGGGAGCTCAGAGAAAGCACTTGGAAAGACAAGTATGATGTGAGAGATTGTGCGTCTTAGTCTTCGGTGAAATTGTCTTCTCTTCAGCCTTAAACTTATAAATCGGTCTTCTAAGATATAAAGTTTGTCGTTTGGCTTCCGACTCCGGGGAAGAAATTCCGACTTTCAGAGAATTAGAATTTTTATGCAAATATCGAAAATAATTTCGAATATAGAACATTTACATGTATTGTACTTAGAACTTGGATTTTTTCATCGGAGAAAGAAGTAGGAAAGTGTTTTCTATTCGTTTGATGGGAAAAATTTACACGTGAGCCGGAAGAATGTGTGATCAAAATTATCTATGTTGTTCATTAAAAAGTTTCCAGAGAATACA
Organism: Diplolepis rosae; assembly: GCA_030998225.1. Taxonomy (NCBI): domain Eukaryota; kingdom Metazoa; phylum Arthropoda; class Insecta; order Hymenoptera; family Diplolepididae; genus Diplolepis; species Diplolepis rosae. The sequence continues at coordinate 13,569,457 of JAPYXD010000677.1, forward strand.
AAGCACGAGATACGTTTGTTATCTAACATATTTAGACTATTTTTTAATTAATGAAATTTTTATATTGTAAACTGCAACTTGAAAGAGCGATTCTTCTTTTAAGGCATTACCTTTATTCAGAAGAAAATTTAGGATTTTACATTCGCCTGGATCGTTTAGGGTCAGTGCTTTAATTTCAAAATCAAAGCCCTCGAACGAAGACAAATTTTTAATTAAAGTATTAAAGTTCAGGGGGTTCTGAAAATCTCAAGACATTTTCCGAGAAGAAGACTTAACAATAAATGAGTCTTCACGATGAATTTTGTTGAAGGGAATTTCATTTGATATCTAAAATTAAGTTATTGTAAAAAAAATTCAAATTGGACACTTAAAAATTTTATTTGACTCTAATGTTTAGCTAATTAAGGGGAGATATTTGCAATTGGAAAAAAATTTCTATATTTCGTGGCATAAAATGTCATTTATAATTAAAAGTTAGATCTAAAATTATTTTTAGTTTTCCGACATCTTTTTTTTTACTTTTTTTTATAATTTAAAGATAGATAGAAGTTTAAAATTATACCTATGATAAAATATTTATATGTATTGATTATTTTGTACAAAATTCGTTATGCGTATTAAATAAAAATCCTATTCGTTTGAGGGTTTAGAGTTTGAAGCTGCAATACGCTTAATTAGCTTTTTGATTCATTTCGTGGCTTATCCGGCATGGTTTCGAAAAGTGGAGATTTGTGGCTAAAGCAGTAGGATGTAATTGAAAAATGTGATATGATTAGAGGACTGTGTTCTTAGTAGTGGCCTGTTAGGTGCTTAGATCAAAACAAATGAAAAATAAGGGGGCGTTGCATAGGACGTAAGCATTCGCAGCAGACGAGGCGTGCCTTCCATGTGTATTTGTTGGCATTTTGATCTGTATAGATATAACATTATAAAAATGAGAGGAACTTGGGCAAGTGCCTCATTTTTGTTTCTAGAAACACTGTTCAGTAAGACAAAGTACACAGTTAGAGATGCGATAAAAAAGTTCGAAGTTGTTATACGCGTGTTGCAATGCAAACTAAAATTTAGCGTTTAATGTATTTTATACAAAGTAGAAAGCGAGAGAAAAAGTTGCGAATAAAATAGCGAGACGAATTAATATTTTATTATTTACGCTTGTGATACGTGCAAAAGTTTTTAAGATCTGAGTTTCGAGTTTAATATAAAAACCGATCACATTGTTTTTAGTTTGATTTCTTTGAGTTCGAGGCGAGTGAAAAGAGAACAGGGTGGGAAAATGAACTTTTGCATGGGCGCAAATCACATGAGGAATAATCTAGAGGCAAGAACCGAATTTTGTAAATATGTGTAGAATTAATCTTGCCAATGAAGATATTCCAAGTGTATACAACTAATAATTCTAGCTCAGAACGACGTTTATAGAAGATGATACTAAGAGATTTACGGCAGCTATTTTGTATTTTCGGAAGATAAGAAGGAAAACCATTTGCGAGTGCCTCAGCAAAAAAAAAAAGTTGCAAACATAAGACCTGGAGGAATTAGAGGATTCATTTTGCGATTAGCACTCGCAAATATTTTTCTGTATTCTTTGTTTATATACTCCGAACACTTCGCTTAGGTACCTTTTGTTAATATGAATTATTATATATATATATATGTATTAAAAAAGTAACTATACACGATTAGTTTTACTATAGACCAAACAAATGCAAAAATATTGTGTACAGAATACTCATTTTAAAGCTGATTACCCATCATGGATTACTTTCAACTCATAATTTTAAATTTTGGATTATATTCGAACATACATTACATTATCTGTCGAAATCATTTTGTAAATTCATGACATTTATAATATCGGTCGTTGTTCACTCCAAATTTTTAATATATTAGCTCACGGAAAAGAAATATTCATGTTTAATAAAGAAGACTATTGCCTTGATGTCTTTGATCAGTTTTGAATTGACTCACTACGCGAAGAACAACTATACTATTTTACAGATTGTAGCATAGACGAAGTGTTTATCGATGTAAGTAATTCGTCAATGAATAGGTCTTATATCGATATGTAAAATAACGACATTCCATTTAAAGCCAGGACTGCCAACCATTTTTCTGTCATGGTAGTATCTCATAAAATGTTCAAGTTTATCGATTCTAGAAAAATTTGTAGATAGTTAATATTTAAAAAATTGCGCATGTACATTTAACGTGGAATATACTATTAGCCAACTTCGCTTAGACTTACAGATATCAATTGTAACATTAAAATTTTACATAAAAATTCATTCTTAAAATTTCTCATAATTCACGTTTTTTAATGAATTTCCCCTTGTCACCTTGTAAATATCTTTTATCAAATAAATTATATAGGTGTAGAACTTTTTCTAAATTTTCAATAATTATTTTTATTTTGATGCTGTTTTTATTTTTCTTTAAAGACCAACCAGGTGCTCGTTCTAATTTCTGATATAAAAAAATTTACACGAAAGTTGTTTAATTTCATCAATTCAGAGAAATATATTTTCTGAACTTGGCAAGAGAATCAAAATTTTTGTTTTTAAAGTAATTATTTTTGGTTGTTGAAACAATAAAAGTTGCCCCTTGGGTGGCAGTCCGGGCACGCAATACGCTGTGCCAATGCGATGTATTTGATGTAAATAAAACCGTAGTTTAATTTTTCAACGATACGTATAATTTAGAATGGATTTAAGTTTTCAAAGAAAGGAGAGAATTTATTTTGTTGTATAAATAACTTACTATGAATACTTCCCTTTACCTTTCTTCCGAAAGCTTTCGATGTCTCTTTAAATAATTTCTGTAAAGATGGTCCTTTGTGCGATACAAATATGAGAAAGTGTCGACTGTTAGTGATATGTAATATTTTACAAACTAGCTTAACGCATAGGCTACATTTATTTTTGTATGATTTATACAAATGAGATTATGTATACACGTTTTTATTTTCTGTTACTCAGTTCAGCTTTTTTTATTTGCTACAGAATGAGAATCTTAAGAAATTTAGAATTTAATTTTATACCCTTTAAGTTTCATTGCAATATAGCAAACTATTTCTGTAGAATTGGGAGAAATTCTAGAGAATTTTTGCTATGAGCGTGGTTTATATTTAAGTTCTGATTGTCCTTCTTCCTCAAAGAATTGACCAACGTCTTTCTATGATATGCACTGTATACCAATATTATACGTAATAGAATCAAAGTTATAGAGCTCACATGATTCATAGCTGTACATTTATAATGTCTGAAGGTCGGATATCAGAAAATCATTATGTCAAGAATTTTATTAAATTTCGCCTTAAAAAAGAACAAAATTATTATTAGAGTCTCTCAAATTATTTAAATGTGTTTCGAATAATTTATTTTATTTTCTTATTGCTTGAAATGGTTGTTGTAAATGAGAGTTATTTTATTTTTTTATTTCTTTCCAAATAAAAATCATTTGATTCATGCAAAGATGCGTTCTCACGGTCAGACGAAATGTTAATAAAGTTATTCAAAACTCCACTCAAGACTAAGGAGCTTGTACATAGACAGAAAATACTTTTAATGACGAGTATTTGGTACCGAAACAAAATATAATTTGTACATACCTAATTCACACGCACACAGTTCGACACACACACAAATTGTACACATATGCATAAAGAACAACCGAAAAAGAGATTGAATTCAAGATCGTTAAAGTTTTATGACGGTATTTAATTTTAAGTTAGCTCTAAAGACTAAACTGTATATACATGCAAAAGATCTTATTGAAAGTTGTATAATATGGTAAAATTTGGTATCATGGCAGCGAAGGTATCTTTATATTAAAATAAATTTTGGTTTACAAAATATCATTTTCGAAAATAATTCGTGCTCTCTATATTTTAAGGAATTTATTACTTATGTTTAACATCTTAATAATTAAGAAGTTATTAAACAGTTATTAATCAAATAATTATGTCATAATTGAACGTTAAAATTGTTTTGTATGAGTGCTTTGATTGAACATTTTTTGAGACAATACTCTTGCATTGAAGGGCTTCTACGATATTCTTATATTATTCATACAGTCTTTCATTCTTGGAAAAATATGTTTTTAAATACATAGCTTCATATTTGTACGAAATTCTAGCAATACGACTCTATTTATTTTTTAATTCCATCTTCATTGAACCCTTTATACAATTATGATTGATAGTTTAGTTTGCGTAAAAAGTTTTGAAACTCGTAGCGAGTGTACATAAGTGAATTTAAAATGCGGGATACTAGAAACATGTTGTGCATGATAATAATTCATTAAAGAGGAAAAGTGATCGATTTGATACATCTTAAGCGACTGTTTTCACTGCCGTTACAGGTTTTTTTATTGAAATGAAGAAATTTCGTCATGATGCCTACAATTAGATGTAGAAAATAGTGTATACTGCGAATATACAGCACGAGCACTACTTATGAGTTTACAATTACACTTCTCATAATCATACTATAAGTATGAGGCATTAGGATATAGATATTAAGATTAATGTCACAATGTAATCGCAAAAGATGAGGAAGTGAAATAAAAATAAAATGATTAAATCACTTGTAATAAATACTGAGCTTTTTATTTCCTGCCTATTGAAAAGAATCAATATTTTGAACTATTTTGAATTATATCATATTTTTTTATGTGATGAATTTAAAAAAATTGAAACAAAAGAAGTGTGTACACCTGGAATTCTTTGTGAAGAGCAAAATAAGGGTGGCCAGTGGAAATTAAAATTAATTTAAAAATGCTTGGAACTCTGCTTCCTTTACCAAATGGTTCAAATAATTATTGTCAGACAGTGTACAAATGAAATATGGATAGGTTTAGCTATTGAAACAACGTGTCAACAGGAATAAACTATAATTCTCATTTTAACATTCTTAAATAAATCATGTTAATATTTTTAGTACAAAGATTCTAGGATAAATTTGAGATTCAAATTTTTGTTATATTTACGTGAGATAACTGAATATCAGTTTTCTTAATAAAATTACCACTTCTTCTCAAAATGAGTTACTCTAAAGTAGCAAGTGATAAAATACAAAATATATTCTTCCTAATCATACGAATTAATTATAAAACTAATCTAACTAATAGATTGACGAATACAGCTAATATAATAATTTACGCGCGTAATTTGTTCGAATTGGATAATCTCGATATTTATTCCTAATCTCTGGATTCGTAAACACCCAAAAGAACACCGTTGGTAACAATATCCGGCAGAGTAGATGTTGTATCCGCCTGAATATATGGATCACAGTGAAAATGGAATACAGGTTGATGAGCCAATGTATAACGTTGGGTGGATTTTACTTCTGTGTCTATTGCCCTTTGCATTCTGAAATCCAATAATCCTTCTAGAATCATCGAGTTATAATTTGAACGTTTTTTGTACGAGTTTAAATTTCTGTTAAAATACCTTTTGTGATTCGTTCCAGAATCTCGGCTATCAAGGCCTAAGAAATTCAGCACTTGATGCTTTGTGTTCGAAAGCTTTAACATTTTTTGCATGTACTGTTCTAGAGCAGCTCTTCTATGCTCCAGTACTTTGGTATTAGAGTTTCGAACTCTTTTTGGTGGAAAAGGCGCTGTATCGGACTCCTTTTTTAACTGTGTAATAAAAAATATAAATTATCCACTTTGTGTTCATTTTTAACTTGAATTATTTTATTTCTTTTACAATTTATCTTGTTTTGAAATGTCACATATAAGCAAGCATAAATGGTTCCTATAATACAAAAAAATCTATTATAATTAGGCCAAAAATAAATTTTCGTTTGACTGTTGGGATCATTATTATCGACTTGGGATATTTTTAGCAAACTCATAGTGAAATTTATAAGAAGATTGGAAAACAAGTTTTTATACTACTACTTATACGTAATTATGTGAATGATAAAAATCCTAAGAAAACTTTCTTTTCATCTTGTAAAATATTCCTATTAAAAACAATTTAATTTTATTAAAATTATGTGAACTTATATAGATTTTTAAAGAAATTTCACCAAAACTCCAAAATTTTACGAGAAACATGTAAAATCAAGCTAAAAATGCTTGGATACAAAATAATGTCAGTCATTCTTAGTGCAAAATTATACTGAAATGAAGAGCAATCGAGAGAAACTATTACATATGAATTTTCAACGCTCGAGTAAAATAATGTTATTTTTGGAGGTAATTTTACAGCTGGCGTTGAAAATGGCAGGGAATCTGCGAAAAATGTTACACTAACGAGTTATTTTACATTAGATTTACTGTAATCTTAACCTAGGAATGACTGGTTTTTCATGCCCAATTATTTTGTTGAATTTTACACAGGATTTTTTATAGTGTGACAATGAATTCTAGAATCTGCTTTGTGTTCTTATTTACAAATAAACATAGCAAAAATAGAATACATTACCAAACGGTGCAAGGCGTTGAATTCACTGTATCTTTTCTCGACAAAATGTCTGGCTCCGTTGCTTGAATCCACCATTTCAACTGTGTAAACGTAATACGGCTTACCATGAGGAACTTCAGCTAAACGGTATCCGCTGATAAAAACCTGATACATCGCATATCCTTTTTGTTATTACGAACTTTTAAAATGTAAACGAAACTAGAAGACCAGCTCCATTTGTCATTTCTTGTTTTTCGACAACGATGTCGACTAACTTAAGTAATTTTTTATGTGAACACATGATACTAATTCAAAGAATTAGGAAATTTCAATATAAAAATACGTCAAAACTAGATAAAATGAAATTTTATCAACAATGGACTTTCCAAATGTCAAAAGTGACAGACGCGATGAGTATTGTAAATAAAGGCCGCTTTCCATGACTCAACATAATTACAAAAGAATTCTTCTTAAAGATCCACCAATCATTTGAGATCCTATGACCTCATAACCAATTGCGTACAGATGTGCCTCACATTTTAAAAAATAGGCGCGAATTTACATTCCCTATTTTCTCAGAGGCTTTTTGCAATATCATTTATTATTCTCATAAAAGTTTCGTAACCAGGTTCTGGAATCATGAATCTTCCCATGATTAATAATATAATTATCTGTTCTTTCAAATCAATTCCACTGACGAATTGTATAAGATAAGATATACGAAGCCTTGCATAAAAAATTAATTTGGAATACTAACCTCAACTAACCTCAAAAGTGTTTAAGGATTTGTGATTGATAAAGATTTGCTGGTGTGTTTTCCCATCATTTAATAACTTTCAATTACCCTTTGTTCCATTGATTCTTCAAGTGATAGCCCAAGTTATAAAAGCGTGAACACCAAAAGTGTCTTTAAATATGGTAAGTCCTTTCATAACATCTGTTTCAATTTACTAAGAAATTTATATTTTTTATAAGTTTATCAAAATAATCGTTAAGAAGATCTCAGTTTTTGAATATTTAGAAAAACGATTCAGCTGTTGTAAATTTTTATTAAGTAACAATTTTTAAAATATTATAAAGTTTATTAGAACATTTTAATATTCTATAAGTATGAATGCAACTTACTTAAGAGTATTAATATTTTTTAAATTTTAGTTGAGAAGCTTATCCACCAAATTAACATGCATGAGTTTCATGCCAATAAAAAGTCGCGTTGCAACTAAAATTCGTTGTTTACATTTGGGAATAGGTAAGCAAGTAAATGTTATAATTTCAAAAGCCTGTTCGAGAGTGACTCCAAATTCAAATCTGAAATCACCAATCCTGCTATTTCTCTCCTCTACAAAAAAGTTCTAATGCGATTTAAGTTCTATTAATAATTTCATGATATAACTTTTTATATTTTCTCATTTATGGTATAATTTTATGAATTAACAATTACAACATTTTGTCTAAGATAATTCATAAATAAAAATAATTAATGCGCCGTTTTTTAAAAGTTTTAACTTCTAGATAAAATAATCGGTAATATAAATTTTAGTGCCATTAAAAAGTATAGAAAAGGATCCCAAAATGTCATTGGAGGAAAGCGACGTTATAATTAAAGACGTGAGTATTATAAGTATACTGTCGTATCCTTGAATCAATTCATCGCTAATATGTTATAATATATTTCTCAGCTTGGAAACAGTGGTTTGATAATTCTAAACAGACCAAAGGCTCTAAACGCATTAAATCTGTCGATGGTACGGAAGATTCATCCAATCCTTAAACAATGGGAGTCTACTAAACAACTTGTCATTATTAAAGGTTCTGGAGAAAAATCGTTTTGTGCTGGTGGCGATGTCAAGTCTTTAGTTCTTGCTTTAAATGAAAAAGAAGGCTATAAACTAGGCCAAGAATTCTTCAGAGAAGAATACACGTAACTTCTTTCAAAATACCTTAATTCTCACTTATATTTATTAAGTAAGTAAATTAGGAAATTGAAAACTTATTATTTTTAGCCTGAATCATTTGATTGGCACATATCAAAAACCATATATTGCTCTCATGAATGGTATAACAATGGGAGGGGGTGTTGGTCTGTCTGTACATGGTAAATACAGAATAGCAACAGAAAATACCGTATTTGCAATGCCAGAAACTAAAATTGGATTATTTCCTGATGTCGGTGGCACGTATTTTTTACCAAGGTTGGAGGGAAAACTTGGTTTTTATTTGGGACTTACAGGCCACAGGTTAAAAGGTTTCTTTCAAACTCACATCTATTTTATATTCAAAATAATCATGATAGGATTTTTTCTATAAAGAAACATTGTTAATTTCAATGTATCAAGTCTTAATAATTCCAAAGAAATTTAATAAGGAACTTAATTGACTCATTTCGAATTAGACTATGATTCGATTAAATTTTTTGTTTAATTCTTATGACTTTTAACTATTTAAGGTCCTGATGTATACCTGGCTGGCATTGCAACACATTACGTTCCTTCAAATCAACTCGAGGAATTAACTCAAAGCTTATTAACATCCAACGGTTCAGATATTGAAGGAACTTTAAATAAATACCAGCCAAAAGATTTAAACGGTGAATTTAGCTTAGAACCTCACATGGGAACAATCAATCGCTGTTTTTCAGCTTCCACAGTTGAAGGAATAATCAAAAAGTATGAGTAGACGTAACTCTGGAACAAAATTCAGATTTATTTTGGATTATAGAATTATACGTTTTTAACACAAGTGGTTTTTTACGTAGGTTGGAAGATGAAAAATCAGAATGGGCGGATTCTGTTGTAGGAGTTCTGAAAACAATGTCACCAACTTCGTTAAAAGTGACGAAAAAAGCTCTTGAAATAGGAGCTCAACAAGGATTATCTGAATGTTTAAAAATTGAGTATAGATTAGCATGCGCCTGTTTAAGGAGGGATAGTGACTTTTATGAAGGTTTTTATTTTTATAAAATCTCCAAAATCTGTTTGATCTCATTCTTAAAAGCATTTTTTATGCATGACAAATATTTTGAATGTGTTACAGGTATTCGAGCACTTTTAATAGACAAAGATCAAAAGCCAGTCTGGAATCCAAGAATTTTAAGCGAAGTTACAGAAGAATATGTAAATCAGCGATTTTCTCCTTTGCCGAGTGATCTAGAATTAGTTATCTCTAAATTATAGTTCAGGGATAAAATCGAAAATAATCTATTTTTGTATTGTTGATGAATGCAAGTTTTATAAAATTCTGAACATTGTTTTATTAAAAACCAATTTATAACAAACATTCTTGACTCATTCGCTAATCTCTGACTCACCTTACGGAAAACTTACAACGAAATAAATAGAATTGATTATAAATTTTAATGTTATCTGGTTTAGACGGGATTCGCAATAACTTCCTTTACGTAAAATGAATCAAGAAATTATGTTCGCTATTTACAATTCTGTGTGCATCGAACTCGTTTGCTTTAGAAGCCTAATCACGTATCGACAAACTTATTTCTGTACATTGGAAACACTGTCATTCATCCTATCAAATAAGATTCAAAAAAGACGGGCAAAACTCAAACATGTATAAACTTAAATGTGACTTGAAGCAGAACAAATATAAATGAATTCTAACAAAGCGTTTTGGAATATGGATTGTTAAACACCGATTCGCTCATGATTTTTCAAAGGAAGAAATGAATCTTGAGTTATTGGACTTCTTCGTCAATCACTTTATTAGTATTTCTATTTATCAAAATGTTCGTATTGTTTCTTAAGCATCAAAATTCCCCACAAAACTTAATTACACGAGCTCTGTGATGATGAGAAATGCGGCATTTTCACGAGTTTTCTTTTCGAATATTAATAAAACGAAGTCTAGATTGCGCTTCCGCACATAGTTAATATCAAATACGTTCGCTTCGTTCCACCAATAATTATAATTCTTCAAATAGGTCGTAAATTCATGACTAATTCAACTGTCAAAAAGCCGTCACTTGGGTTACATTTCTGTCAAGAGATTTTACTTTCCCTACTTGTTTATCTGTTGTTTTTTTATGTATGCGATGTGCTGTGTCTGCCTTTATGTGCATACACGCAACAACACCTGCGCGGAATCGGCGTTGCTATACCGAAGGAATTAGATTTTGGAAAGAGGGAAAGTAATAAGTTACTGAAAAAATTGAGTGTTTGAACTGCAATTAAGTATGTTCAGTCGATGTACTGCGCTAGCCAACGAAAGCCTTCACCGTAGCCTTGTCTCTTCAAAACTGAGCACATAAAGAGTTCTAGAGGACGACCGGGAATATCACTACGTGCCACCTTACCCTGAAAAACATTGCCAGTTTATTAGCTCAATCTAAAGTTTGAAAAAAAATACAGTTTTGACTAACTTAAAACCAAAACTACCTTTCCAGTTGTCTGACCATAGAGATTGCAGAAAGTTCTAAGTTCGTCTTCAGACGCTGCACCTGGTTTGTCAATCTTGTTTCCCAGAACGAGTACTGGACAAGCACTAAGTTGTTCATCAGATAGTAATGCATCTAATTCGGCTCTAGATTCCGGCAAGCGGCTTCTATCGCTGGCATCAACCAGAAACACGATCGCATCTACGGCGGGGAAATAATCTTTCCAAACCCTACGAGCTATAAAAGTCAACAAGAAAATTTATTATGAAATATAAGATAATTATCTTATTTATTATTAATATATAATTAAACATGATTACATTTTTAAAAATATTTATTAGCTAAAGTATTTTTTGCTTGAAAACTCCTTATTACCTTGGGTATGACCACCGAGGTCAAAAGTTGTGAACCTCATGTTACCAATAGAAAGTTCTTCTGAAGCTGAAACACACAGAAATTTATTATTCAGTGCTAAAAAACTATCATAGTTTTAGAGGAAACAGCGGAATTAAAAAAGAAGACTATACTTCAAAAACAAGTTTTAGACAAACATAGCATTAATCTTTTCAGATTAGTGAATCGTCATAAAAAAATGAAAAATAAGAGACAGAAAAACTCAAAGCAAAGAAATCGTATCAAAAGGAAGTATAAAAAGGGCATTTCAAATATGCATATCAATAAAATTATAAAGATAATTCAAGATTATTAAAAATTCTCGATCGCAAAGTGATTTAATCACCATTCAAAAGTGTTTGATTCAAGAGTAATTATTGACGAATTTTAATGTAACATGAGGTAATAGAATTTGTCATTTCGCGTTTAAACTTCGTGGAAATGTATTTCTTGTATACTTTTTCGTAATAACAGTTCTTTAGAAAAAAAGTGCAAATATTTTGCAAGAAATGTTAAAAGAAAAGTACGTCGAAATTAATAAAATACTACAATTTTTGCTATAATTTGAAGTTTTACAACTTTAAAAACTTTGAAGATATATGTTGATGTTGGTAATTGGCTTTAGGGTCCAATTGAAATTTAAAAAAAATGTCAGCTTGTACATTATTATGTTTTTTACTATAATTTATTGTATTTTTTTGTCAAAACACAATTGCACCATGAATTTTAAATTGTTTATCTTTTCTCGATTTTTTGATTGGTATTTAATTTTGATAAAAATTAAAATTGTTGATAAAAGTTAGTTACTTGGGTGCAACGTAGGTACATGTTGAGCTAGTCGGTCGTCTTTGAGCATATGGAGCAGCGTTGTTTTACCTGCGTTATCCAGGCCAAGAAACAGGAGCTTTCCACTTTTCTTCCATAATCCTGTAATTGAAAAAACGAAAATTATGAATAAATTCCACACACAGTTACTCTTAACAGATATCTTAACAGGATATAGAAAAAAAATTTTCTCCAGACCAAGAATAGACAATTTTTCACAGTAAACGCGTTTTTGAATATGTAGAGAACTCAGGTTTTCGTCGAAGTTTTAAAATAACTTTCAAAATAAGTTTTAAAATCATTTAAAAATCATTCATTTTAATTACAGACAAGAAATTTCTTATAAAATTTAAAAACAAAAGAAATACATTTGAAGTGAAGAATGTTGAACTAGAAGAAATACTCTGTTGATCTCATCTAATGAATCAGCTGATTTCTGTTGCGTCTTTTGTTTAGAATTTAATATAAAATCTTTCTAGGTTAGCTTACTTGCAAAATTAAGAGATAGATTTACATTAAATTCATGTGCCAAATGTTATATATTTTTATTTGTAGGGAGAATCACTGCACTTGATGCAACCATAAAATGAAAATAAATTAAGAAACTACAATATAAATATTATAATATTAGATAAAACAGCACTAGGTATAGATTACAATCTGTTAACGCAGGGAGACAATAGAATTCATTAGAGAGAAAATTTCCGTGGAATTATTGAACTTTGATCTTAATGAAATAAGCACTAGTCAATTAATCTAGAAAGTAAGAAAGAGGGTAAAAATACACTAAAACTTACCTAGATAACCCAAGACTCCGGTGAACCAATCCCAAATAAACATATTCGTTACTTTTTGTTGGTTAAAATACTGTTGGCTATCTTTTGAATGACTCTGCAAATGAGAAAAGTTGTGAAGTCTTCGTTGCATATATAATTTTTATTCATACGTGATTTCAACTGCCAATGAAAATTAATTTTGTGACATAGTAGCCTTGAACAAGGAACAAGGTACACATGTGCCAACGTATATTACAGCAGATTAAATTAAAACGGAATTGCTTGAAGCATTACGACTTTAGTTCAAAAACTATAAAGAACTGAATATTGCTCAGAGATTATGTATTATTAAACAAAGCAAAGGGTCATGAGATAATTTATCGAAACATCGGGCAAGTCAGGTACCCCAAAAATAACAGTAATTGTTATTAAAGCACAAGGAAAAGTATTTTTATTAGAATATAAGCAGAAGTTTGACACTACATATTATTGTAAATAAAAATTGCATTTCACTGAGTAACATACCTAGCGTGGAAAACTGTAAGAGGATCTGAAGGAAAAGAGAAAAGTGACTTTTCCCTGTTGAAAAGTGCAGCTCGTAGCGAGCTCGTTAGTTGGCAGTTGGCACTGATGACGTCTACTTCCGGCGGCCATCAAATTTCATATTTCCGCTAGAATGACGCGTGAATTTAAAATGCTTACTAATCTTTCCTCTTTTCAATACATTTTCTTGCTTAGTTATACGCACAACAAAAATATAGGATGAATTAATGCGACGTAAATAATCTAAATATTCTAACCTATCAAAAATGAAAATTTTTTCTCAATTTATATAACTTTCCTGTTATTTTTTAAACAAAATATACATACAATAATTCTTTATTTACAGGATTCAAGATTTTTATGTATGTTTTAACATGCAATATAATTTACTCTTTGTACTAAAATTTTGAACTTTCCCGCCTTTTAGAAATTCCATTTTTAAAAATGCTTTTTTCTTTATGGTCAGGGTTGCTGCAGAAAAACAATTTTTTCAGTTAGATTTAAAAATTTGTATACATTTGAAAAGTCTTTTTCTGCTTTTCCCTATGTTATTGCTGCAAAAAATGCCTTTAATGAAAAAGGCACGTGATTTTTTGAATCCATCTTTTATTTTCCCTAAAAGAATCGCGTGTTGAGAAACGGACTTTACGTAACGCGTGAATTCATATGAATGCTGATTGGCGGGCGGATTTGGTTTAAGCGTGCGTGTGTGGTGTAATGTTTGCGATTTTTACGGCGTTGTTTCTTTGGAGTTTTTACGGATTTTGAGAAGATTTCCCAACCGAGATGCTTTCGCTGGGTCCAAAGAAGGACGGAGGTCCAAATACAAAGTTTTTTGAATCTTCTGAAATCCTTTCACAGCTGGATGGAGTTAAGCAGTGGCTCCTAAAAAACTGCAAGAAGGTGAGTCCATAACCCGGCGTCTAACTTACGTATTTTGTTAAACCTTTTTCCATTCTTTTCCGAGCTTTCATACAATGCATTTTATTATTTTTGTGTAAAGTACGTTTTTCTTTAACGTTTTATTCACTTTTTAAGTTTGTGGATTGAATCTGTCATAGTCCTGTTTACTTTAAAAATGTACATAACCTATAATTTTAGACTATACGCTCCTAACGTCAATGTATGGTGTCTGAATTCTACCATGAAGACAAAGATCGATTATTTGTTAACAATTATCTGCCACCTAAAATTAATTTTTTAGATTCAGATCATTTGGATCGCTTTTTCAAAATTTTATATTTTCTTATTTGAAATTGAAGCTAATTTAGCTTATGTTTTGGAATTAAATCTAGAATAGGAGCTTAAACTGTAATGTTAGATTTTAGAAATATCTATAACCAGAAGAAAACATTTGTGACAATTTATTAAAGATTTTTCTCATACTAAAAGGAAAAGTAGAACCATATAATAGATGTTTACAATAGATTTTTGAACCAAATTTTTGTGTGTGTCCATTTTCTATATGTACAAACAAAAGTAATGTTTTTAAGGTTTAGCAAATTAATAAACATTAGATCAAATTTCCATAAATTAAGAACAACTTAATTATTTATATCAAATGACCCCTTTGTAATTTATTCGGAAAACATAATAAATATCTTGAAACTTTCAGTATGTACAAACGGATCCTCCTACCAACAAAAGCTTGGCTGCTCTGGTGGTTCAATTGCTTCAATTCCAAGAAGACAATCTTGGCAAAAATGTTTCTAAGCCACAAATGATCAGAATTCCTGTAAGTGTCAAAAAATATACCTGTTCTTCTCGCAGAGCTTGTTTAGTTTTAACAGCAATGTTCTATTATTTTGTTGACATTTCAATATACATTTTGCACCAGATTTCAAATAAGAAATGCATTTACATTCCTACGAACGTGATATGAATCCAGTATTTTTTCAGATGAAATGCTTCCTAGATTTTAAACCAGGTGGTGGTCTTTGTCACATATTAGCAACAGCATACAGGTTTAAGCAAGAAAATGGATGGCGACGTTTTGATTTTCCAGTAGGAAAGGTACATAATTTTATTTGTTATTTCTTATAGTTTTCACATAAATACTTGTACTTAGTCATATTTTTTACAGTCGGGGTCTCGGATGAATTTGTTAATAGACATGTTAACGTCAGCGGAACGTGCCTTAATTCAAAACAGATGCTTAACCTTACCTAGTATATACGTAAGACCGGACGTTGATAAAACAACTGCGACCAAAGTGAAGGATATAGTCCGACGACATCAAGGTACAATCGCTGAGAATGAAGCTGATGCTACGCACATAATTTATCCATCCGCTGATCCTTTGGAAGAGGAGTATGCTCGACCGTGCTTGCGAAGAGACCGTTCTGTATTACTCCACTGGTATTATTTTCCTGACAGCTATGATTCCTGGACCAACTTAGATCTCCCATGGGACTTTCCTGAAGGAAATTTTGGGAACTCAAATCCTAGGTAAGTATCTATTTATTTTCTATCTCTATAATTTACTTTAGAAAAATAAACCTTCACAACAAACTAACTTAAATTTAATTTAATTTATATCACAGAACAACATACAGAGTATCCGCTACTTGGGCCTTAGATTTGGATCAATACAACGAATGGATGAATGAAGAAGACTATGAAGTTGACGAAAACGGACAAAAGAAAGTGCACAAATACAGGCTCTCAGTGGAAGATTTGATGGCTACATCATCTCATCCTCCTCCTGGTTCTAAGAAACCAAAGAGAAAGAGGTCGCCTACCCCTCCACCAAAACTAGGAAAACGCAAAAGGTAGTTGTTTACAATGATAATATACATTAAGAAAAATTATTTCTCATACATAATATATATTAACACTTAAATGTTAGATATATGTTTTGAACTGTAATCAATTTCTTAGTGGTCGTGGGCCTGGAGGCCTGCAAGGAGCGACATCTGCTTCATCGGCGATGAAAAAAACTCGTGGAGGTGGTGATGAAGAAGAAGATCTGACACAAGGCATGGAAGATCCACCAGCTGAGCCTAGAATAGTAGAAGTTGTTGCCTCTGCTACAAATGCATCAATATCGGGTCCAGGTTCTACAGGAGGAAGCAATGCTTCAACTAATAAAAAGCAAGATAACGAACTTCAGCCTCTGAAGTCAGGAAACATGGCTGATCTCGACGAACCTGCTGAAGGTTCCAGATTTTTCATGATAATCTATTGAATTCATAATTCAAATTTTACATCTTGTATATTTCTTTACAAATAATCAACATATATTATTTTCATAATCGTAGGTGACAAAAATAGCGCTCACAGTACTCAAGACCGAGATGAAAGAGGATCAAGCAAAGATCGAGGTGATGGAAGTAAAAGCGACGAACCTGAGGATAATGTCACTGAACAAACACATCATATTGTTGTGCCAAGTTACTCGGCTTGGTTCGACTACAACTCTATTCATACTATTGAAAAAAGAGCTCTTTATGAGTTCTTCAACGGAAAGAACAAGTCAAAAACTCCAGAAATATATCTCGCATATCGGAATTTCATGATAGATACTTATCGGTTAAATCCTACGGAGTATATAACTTCCACGGCGTGCAGGTTAGTTATGAATAATTATAGTTATGTGTAATAAATCAGTATTTGATTAAAACCAGTGTTCAGAAGCACGGATTTTTAAGTTGCCTCTTTGAACAAGAAAATGTTCAATAATTTATTGTTATAATGATTTACTCTTGTTAATAACAAGTTTACTATTTTATCCAGACGAAATTTAGCTGGTGATGTTTGTGCGATAATGCGCGTCCACGCTTTCTTGGAGCAATGGGGTCTAATTAATTACCAAGTGGACGCAGAATCAAGGCCAACGCCAATGGGACCACCACCAACATCGCACTTCCATGTTCTTTCTGATACACCATCGGGTCTAGCACCTGTTAATCCTAATCCACCTAAAACTCCACAGCCTTCCGCAGCTAAAACATTGCTCGACCTGGAGAAAAAGCCAAGTACTCCTCTTGGCGTTGCGGGTGACGAAAAGCCCCCTATTGGTGCTATGACCAACTTTGGTTTGAAGATAGATCAGTATTCCCGAAAACCAACTGTTCTGAAGAACAAACAAGCAGCTGGAGCAACTCGAGATTGGACCGAACAGGAGACGCTTTTGCTTCTAGAAGGATTAGAGCTTCATAAGGATGACTGGAATAAGGTCTGTGAGCATGTTGGATCGAGGACGCAAGACGAGTGTATTTTGCATTTCTTGCGACTTCCGATAGAAGATCCCTACTTGGAAGAAGGAGGTCCCGAAGGTTTGGGACCCTTAGGGTACCAGCCAATTCCATTTTCAAAAGCAGGCAATCCTGTTATGAGCACCGTCGCTTTCTTGGCCTCGGTAGTTGATCCAAGAGTAGCAGCTAGTGCCGCAAAGGCTGCCATGGAAGAGTTTGCAGCAATCAAGGACCAGGTTCCGGCAGCTTTGCTGGATCAACATTTACGAAACGTGCAAGCTAGTGCTAATTCTGATGGTGCGTTTGGACTTTTATTCTTAAGCTTATATATGAGTAAATTAATAATCAGATAAATAATTGTGATTTTGTTTTCTAGGCAAATTTGATCCAGCTGCAGGACTTGCTCAATCAGGAATCGCTGGAACAGGACCACCAGAACCTCCTGAGGACTCTTCTGCACCTTCTTCTGGACAGGTGAATGCTACGCCAGCTACATCTCCACATCCAACACCGGAAGGTAAAAAGGAAGATCAACAAGAAAAACCGAAGGAAGTTGTAGAGAGTGAACAAACTTCTACCTCACCTCCAAAGAAAGAAGAAACTTCAGAAAATGAAAGAGATCATCCAGAAAAGATGGAAGTGGATTCCAAAGAAAATGATGAAGATTCTAAAACCAAGCTCGACGGAGAAGAAGGCGAAGCGAAGGAGAAAAAAGAAAAAGTAAGTTTAAATTATCTAATAAAATATTTTGTAATTAATAAAAATGTTAATGAATTTCTTATTTATCAGGTTGTGAGAGACGCACAATTACAATCAGCAGCAGCTGCAGCGTTGGCAGCCGCTGCTGTAAAAGCGAAACATTTAGCAGCCGTTGAGGAGAGAAAAATAAAATCCTTGGTTGCTTTGCTAGTTGAGACCCAAATGAAAAAATTGGAAATAAAATTACGTCATTTTGAAGAACTCGAAACGACGATGGAGCGTGAACGTGAAGGTCTTGAATATCAGAGGCAGCAGCTTATCACAGAAAGACAGCAATTCCATCTAGAACAATTAAAAGCAGCGGAATTCAGAGCCAGGCAGCAGGCACACCAAAGGATAGCACAAGAGCAGCAACAGCAGCAGCAAAACCAACATCTCATACAACAACAGCAACAACCTCCCAGTCCACAAGCGACCGCTCAACAACCACCGCCTCATACTCCTTCACAGCAAGCGTAATTTATCAAGTGAAAAGTGACTATACGCGTGAGTTATATCCGTATTATTTTATGTCTTTAAATTCGTGGGAGTAGGGGTCATTTTGTTGATTCAATAGATATGAGGTATTGCTTCCAGTGGAAATAATAAGATTTACTGTCAAGAAAGGCTCTTTGTCACTTGATGAGGGATTTTAATTTTTTCCAGTAAGTGACTTTAATTATTGTATACTTCGAGATTTGAACTATCAGAATTTCTATTTCATTTCTGCTGACGAAAACAAAGGAAATAGAAACAATAGTTTACAAGTTGAATACACCGCATGTCAGTTTGAAATAGAGAACGCTGATCGTTGACCTTTATATTAATTTTCTACCCTTAGAGAAAAGGAAACTAAAAACGAAATAGTAGTTCGTTTGTTTTGTATAATAAATGAAAAGAATTGGGGCATCACTTCGATAAGAATGAATGGCGTGCAATTATACTTCAGTTGGATCTTGAATGAAAGTACATACGAATTGGGAGAAATATGAATCTGATTTTATTCGCAACAATTGGAGTAGAATTTGAAGATGGCCCTTTAAATATTGACATTAGGTTTTTCTAATTTACGGTAGACGGTTTGTTACTACCAGAATTAAAAACATTTATGAGTAAATCGCGAAAAACTGAAAACTTCGTTTTCAAAATATGTCTTTTCACTATGCTAGTTTTCGAATGTATTCTTGGAATTTTTATTTACAGTATAATTCGTCGCATTGTAATCGACTTACGATCATGTAAAATATACAATATGTTGTGTATACGTAATAGATTGTCATTGTAGTCTAATATTCGATAAATAACAGTTTAAAATGAATCTCTTTTATGAATTCTGTCGGCTTGCTATAATTTAATTTAAAATTAATTATTTGATTGGCAGGATTAATGAAAAGCTTGGTGATTTCTTGATCAATTGCGGTTTCTTAGATTTAGAAAAATCATTCTTTGAGGAAGTATGTTAAGAAATTTAGTACTAAAGCGCTTTGTTTTCTATTAGTTCTAAGACAAGTTCGGTCATAAGTCGAGTGCATTCTGCTCCTCCTGGTGGTGGTGCTCGAGTATTGCGCCCATCTTTATTCTCTTCTCCACCTTCATACAAATCTGGCGCTTCATCACTTGCACACGTGCTGATAGGAAGAATATCCAGTGCTAAGCCCAAACCGAAACGCCCGCATCTTCGCATCTCCTCGTTCAATCTGTGGTCAGACTCTTATTGTATTTTATTTTTCTTATTCAGAATTCATTGTAAATTTTTAACAAAATTAAAAATTAACGATGAACCCTTCTTAAAGTAAAATTGTCTGTTAGATTTGTATACGTATAAAAAAGAAATTATTTAGGTTTTGAGAATGCTAATATACTTATTTTTCATAACTTTTATAAGTTAGAAAAGTTTCTTATCTGAAGAAGAAAATTTATAGTTTTTCTTAAAAATAAGTTCAGACACAGACATGTGATAAAAGAGTAAGATGATTCTTCTTAAAAATTTCTGGAAAAATTATGTCTTACTCTTTTTCTATATCTTCTATCGTTTTCGAGACTTCTGCACGCAAATGGTAAACGTTATTTAAAAACCAAATGAGGCCTAAATAAATAAAGTACGTATTCGTTTTTTCTATCAACTTACAATTGTTCTAAGCAGATCAGATAATAGCGAGAAATATTTATGCCATAAATAATAATATATAAATAATAAATCAATACTGAGACAAGACTGGACTAACGCAGCCAATATTGATCCAGCTGTAAATTTACTAATATTTCAATAAAAAGTTTAATCGTAAAAAAAATTTGAGTATATACCATAAAAACAGTTTTGAAAATTATTTCAACTCAATAAATTTATCTCAAGTTGATTCAATTAAATGGCTTATTTTGCCCCTTGAAGTCGGGCAGTCTATCTCGGTTTAGATGGATTCTGACTGTTTTCTTCAAGATTAGAATTTTTATTCTTATCTGAATAAGTTTTACTTACAATTCCCACATTGAGGATGGATCTCTAGGTGGTTCCTGAGGATTTAATGTGTGCAATGCTGACATTAAGTGACTGTGATAATGTTGTAACAACTGCACCATATGATTTTTTCTAACTTCGCCACTCGTACAACAGTACAAAACATTCGCTAAATCAAGTGCAAGGGATCCAACTCGAGACAGTTGGAAATCAACCAAGAAAACATCCTAAAAATTTTTTTTAGCATACAAATATATATTTTATCATGGGCTGCAACTTTTATAGGGATAGTGTGAAGTGAAAAACCCGAATCTGGATTTTCCATACTAAAATGTATCTTAAATTTCCTTTAAAGTGTTTGAAATATTCGTACTCGGGAAAATAGAAGTTACAGCCCTTGATATGAATTCGAATTTTATTTATTGAAACCTGGATTGTAACACTGAATTATTTATTTTAATATTCAAAAGGAAATTATTAAAGCTTGAGAAAATGTATGGATAAATTAATAAAATCACCTCTGTTTCAGATTTGTCAATGCTGGAATCTCGAAAGAGAAAATTGTTTGTCCAACAGTCGCCATGGCAGAAAACCGTGAGTGGTCCCTTGGCAGCAGCTAATTCACACATAGTGCGGAAGAAAACGTCTTGATTTAAAAAGGCACGTAATTTTCTGAGCACTTCTTCCCTTCTGTGCTCCATGTCTGCAGGTAATCCTTCTGATACCATCCCAATTGCATTATTGACAGCCACTCGATAATAATGATGATACCAATCTTCATTCTCAAGTCGAAAAAGAGCTTCTTGCACTGCTGGCTCTTCATCAGATTTTGTCAGCCTTTCAAATGCCTCTGGTCTTAAATAAAATCCTCACATTAATTCACCGCCGGTTCATATGGAATAAAAGTAATATCAAATTATTACTTTCTTATAAATTAAGTTCGTATTAAGAATATTTTTCTCGTAGAGAAACTCTAATTTCAGATTCTTAATTTCAAATATTTGGATTTCAAATTACGAAAGAATTTTAATTTTAGCTTCAAGAAGTGAGTATGACCGATACATAAAAATCTTTTTATGAGTACCTACTTCATAAAATTCAATTAATTTTTCAATTAAAAATGTCCCTAATTTACTTGCCTTTGCTCCTTCAGTGTCAAACTGAGAGCGTGAAACCCTGCGAGAGCTTTGAGAACAAATTTGAGGCGTTCGACTTGAAGTCCCTTTCTCCTGTCTGCCATCCTGAAGCCTCTATCTTTGAGATCCTCCATAGCGATGAAGTCTGGTCTTGCAGCGTAGATTTTCGCCACCCCTTGAAAAACTGTCTTCCCATCTTCCTGAAGTTTATTCAAAGCCGGCCACACGTGAGTATAAAAAACCACCTCGTTTCTAAACAACAATTCACTTTTGAATGCTTCACGTCGTGCCCTTGATTGAGGAAGCACTTTGTATATAATTGCTTTCTGCCAGGGGATCCATTCTCCTTTTTTAATCTGCTTGCGGCCTTTCGCTCGCACTCGATAAAGCATTGAAGTGTAATTGTCACCTCTTCCCGATCCTGGCTCTTCGTCCAAACTCGTAATTTCTATGTCGGGTTCGTCTGTTGCAATTAATTCAAGCACCGATTCCAAGGAAATGCGCGCGTGATGTTCCATTGCGATGTTACTTCTAGTTCTGAAAGCAAGATTCTGAGAAAAACAGCTCGTAGCTGTAGGTCTTGTACAGTTCTTCTAATCAGTAGGGTATCACTCGCAAACGGGCTTTAAAGTAGACTAGATCGTTATGACGTTATACTCTGTAGCATGCAGGAAATAGGCATTTGAATGAGAAGGGGCCACAGTCTCCCATCAATGCAGTACTTAATTCATCTGGGACCCAATTCGAGGGACAAGGACATTGATACACGTCAATCACGAGTGTGATTGACGTATTTTAACTCGATTGAACTCTTCTAATTAACTTTCTACTAGGCACGAAGTTAGTAATAATAATTAATCAAAAATAATAATTGAATTCGAAATGTTTAGACCTTTTTTTTAAATTTTAGTAAAGTAATATTAATAATATTAATATTTATTAATATGATTATGATAAATGATTTATTTACAAATGTTGAAAAATTTACAATACATTGTTATCTACTTTTACTTCAAGAATATCCTTGCCAACCAGAGTATTGAGCTTACTCTCTTGACCTACAGTAAAGGGTAAAGTCTTGTGTGCGTTTCGTGCCATTGCTAATCCATCCCCCATACCAGTTTCGAGTGAATATTCAATTAAGCTCTGAAATTTTATTAAAATAAGATAATTTGTAATTCTATTGAATATAAAACACTTTACTACACAAAAATGTATCAAACTCACCAGAACAGCCTCTGTATGACCGATTTTCATGCATGCTTCGAATATTTCATTCAGGAATTGAGGTCTCACTAAGCCGATAACTATGTTCTTTGAATTTATTAAGATGGATATAACTTGCAACATTTTTTCAAACTCTTCACCTCGTATACATAATATTGCAATATTTTCTAACACTTGGACTTCGTAGTTGAAACCTCTTCTAGAAGTGGCTTTATATTCCTATGAAGCAATAATGTAAAAGAATTGAAATTTTCCAATGCAAGCAATATTTTTTTCGAAATTGACATTTCAAAGCCTATTGATATTAAAAGTTTTTAAATTCATGCATACTTAAGCGTACATGCTTCTGATATTGAATTAACTATCATTTTAAAAATATTTTAAATTAAAAAACTGAGTAAACTTGTATTTGAAAGAATTAAAATCACCTCTATTATATTCCAAGCAGTCCAAGCATTTTCTGCGAAGGTTTTATGTAACAGAGATTTCGGTGGAGGTTGACAATGTCCAATCATGAGTTCAAAGAGTTGACCTAATACGTCTTGATTCCTCGTAAACTCAAACATAACTGCTTGTGAAAACAGTTTAGGTAATACTTCTCTCCCAATATTTGAATCTTGAACTTCCAATATTTTTAAAATTTCTTTAAAAACCGAAACCTCTGGACTGTAAATATTTGGTACAAATTCTTCGTACACTTTCATAAACGATTCGAACTGCAGATTATTTAAGTGCAGCAACAAAAAATACCTATAATATATATTCTCCTAAAAAGATTTAAATATTCAGAAGAAATTTTTGTTTTTAATTCTTGAAGAATTTCATTGTAATTTGTGAAAACGAACCTTGTAACAGTCTCCTATCAAAGAATAATTATTGTGTGCAAGGAGAAGTTCATGCACTCTTTTGCCAAGTAATAAAGAGTTACATTCAAATGCTACCTTCATTGTATTAACAAAAAATAAGACATCTTGAGGATCCTTCAATTCTATTCTTTGGCCTTTTAACTTCTCCAAAATTTCAACCAAAAAACTTTGTCCCGCTTCAGCTGTATTAGAATTGATTAATTGGTAGTTTTAATTAACGTGTAGATAATTCAAATTGAAGTAGGATTGAACGTTACTGGGGAGTCGTGAAGAAACATAATTAAAACTTAAAAAAATATTTTAAATTTTGAAATACTGTAGGTAAAATCAGGAAATCAGTAATTTAAAAATTTAAGGTGGTAAAATTTTCAAAAATGGTTTAAAGAATAAAATAAGTCTTCATTCATTAAAATTAATTATGTTTCTCCAGTGATTCTCCAATCGTGTTTGATATTCCTCAATTACTCGAACTTACGTTTTTTGTGATAATAAAAACATTCTAAGAGAAATGCATAGGATGCAAGTGATGGTTGCACATTTAAAAGATCAAATTCATTCCAAATAGTAACAAATACTTTCCGTTTTGTTTCTTTGAACTTTGATGCCAGAGACAAAGAAGCGTTAAATGTGTTGATGTCAGGTCGAATATTGTTTTTTGCCATTTCCTTATAGATATTTGTTAGTGTATTAAGGCGTTTATCGTCGCTATTCACAGTGAATGCAATCATTTTGATAAGGTAATCATATGCCGACTTGCTTAATGGTATTTCATTTTTTTGGCACTCATCGTACAATTCAAAAGCATAATAACCCTGTAATATAAATTACGATTTTTATACTTATATATTTTGTACTACATTTTTAACTAATATTCAATTAAATTATATTTACTGCAAATTTTAGTTAATTAAGCATATTCAAATGAATAATTAAAAATAAAAATGATTATAATTTGCGGAAAAATTATACCCGTACATTTTTGTGCTTTACAGAACCACAGATTAGGGCACTGTAAGCTGCAGCAGCTATATGTCCACCCTCTTTTACCAATGTATTGAATAAATGATTTTTTTCTGGATCTTGACTGTAATTTATAATATCAAATCATAAGTAGTTTTCTCTAGTTTTTATTAACGATTAAAATTGTAAAATAATGCAAATACAAGTGGAAAGAAAAATAATTATGTACACCATACATCGATACTATATTTGTAATTCTGAATAATCAAATTTCTTTATAACCAAATACTTACTTCCACTTGACGCCGAGAGTATCTCTATTACTATTAAAGAACCAACGTTCCTCTACCAGATCATCATCGATTAGCTGCGTTGAATTACAGAAACAATGCAACTCAAAAAGGGCTAGTTTAGTTTCGATTTTCACGTTGCCTTCCAGTAACTTATATATTTGACTTGAATCTTCAAAATTGCCAGACTTAATGACATCTAACAGCAAATCTTCAGAAACTTGACTCTTGTCTGTATACTCAACTCGAGGTCGCAACGACTTTAAAATAAAATGTATTTTATGTCTCATATTCTTCTAATCAAGACTGAAAAGACAACTTGTATAAGATTAATGATTAATTACCTCGATAAAAGGATCAGCATTTTTATGTTGAAAAAAATCTGCATGTTGTTGTCGAATCCACATTGCTGCTTTTCTTCCTGACTCTTTTGCAAGAGCGTAGCTTCGTTTTTCGAAGTTTGATATCGGTATTAAATAAGGATCATCCATATATTTATAATGTGGAGCCGTAGGATCTCTGTGAATTGTATTTTCCAAGGCCTAGATTGATTTTTAGAGTTTAATATTTGTATTTGAAAAAATTATTAACTAATAAATTATTTTTTATTCAACTTTGTTTTAAAGTTACTAATCATAAGTTTTTAATAAAAATTGTATTAATCTTATGGGATATACTTTTAAAATATCAGTCGGTCCTCGTTCCTTTCTGTTTGGTATTTGGATTTCTGTAGATGCTGTTGAGGTTGTTGCAATCGCTTGTACTTGTAGAAGTGCATTTTGCACTAATTTCCTATATTTATTTTTAATATAGTAATGTGCAATTAATAGGTATTGAACGTGTTTTTCACTAGAAGATACTAATTGTAAGTTAATAGCTTTAAATTTAGAACGAATAAATTGTTACCATATTATAAGGATCTTCAATACTCTCTTGTTTTATAATTACCATATGTAAATTTGATGAAACGGGTTTCATACAAACAATATTTCTTTAACAATAAAATTAATTCGTATAAAAGAATAGGCCGAAAAGATCAAACATAACCTTAGAAAATGTTAATGTTACTATTTATCTATTAAAGCATTTTTTTCTAACGGCTCTTTTATAAACAGAAACATAATTTCACACTTACCGATTTGGCAGTCTATTTCTTAACGAATTCATTTCAATAATCTTAATTCACGAAAATATCAAATGTTTTGCCGCTGCTAAAAGAAATTCATAGAATTGTGAGGTTAGGGGTTAGGATCACGGGAAGTGCATATACTGCATATACAGTAAAGGCATACAGCGCATATGTATATGCAAAGTATATGTATATACTGGTATATAGAGGAATTAGTGTCGGTACTGTAGACTTTTATATTATCTGATACTATTTCATTTCAGTCGATAAAAATGATGATAAGTTGAATATCTTTAAATTCTAAAATGAGCTAAAATTTCGAATGCCCATATATTGTTTATTATAAAATTGAGAACATGCAAATGTTCTACTCTAAAGTATTTGATAACTCTTTAATTTATACCAATCAATTAACATCAAGGAAAATCATTCCATTGATATTTACATTTGTCTTGCATCGAAAATCGATTTTAGTTATTATTTTTTAAATAACCTTACATACTGTAATTGCAATTATCTACATGACGTGGTCGAATTTATTCATGTCCTTAATGTGATATGAATATATTCAAACATGGTTATACATAAATCAATTCCTTCATGAAAATTTAGATTAAAAAGCAACTTTTTCGAATTCATAAATTTTTTATCTTGTTTTATAGGCTGTTCTTTTATTTTGAATTTAAACATGGTATTACACCCGAAAAACTGAACCTTGTTCCAATTCACAAGGCTTTTATCTTCTAATCTGAAACAAAAAGAAACATGCAAAGTGTATAAAATCAGCTTCACCTACTGCATCTTATTGACCAGAGAGTAGATGATATGCATCTTTCATGGAATAACACCCAAATGCGGGTTTGGTCAATGCCCCGTCTTAGGAATATTTTACAGAGATATAAAAAAACAGTTATTTTTGTTCTTTGAAGAAAATTGAAAGAAATGAGATTGATTTGTGCAAGAAAAATTAAATATATACATATTTTTGATGAATGACATCAGAATGAAAAACTTTCATATAAGTAATTGTCTTCAGTATCTCGAAAGATTAAAAAATTAAAATTTGCAACTTAGAAGATTTGAAGAATTTGACTGTTAGTGTTTCAAGAAATTAGAAACTTTAAATAGAGAAAATGAATTGATTTCAAAATTTGTCCATTTTTTTACAGTTTTCATACTATTTAATCATATTTTATGTCATCCTATTATCTGCATTCCAAACTTTTTTACATTCTCATCATGGATGAGAAAAATGACTTTCGAAATTTTCATCAAATCTTTACGTTTTGAGACCCCCTGAGTCAGAAAAAAGGGTTTTTACGAAAGTGTCTGTCTGTCTGTAGGTCGTGTGCGGCATAACTCTCGACAGAATTATCAGATTGAATTGAGCTTTGGTACACTTTATCGGAGCCGAAAAAGTAAGGACAAGTTCGTTAACCAGCCACATCCAATCAAAATTGAGGGATTGAGCACTACTTTTGAGTTTTTGAAAATAATTTTTTTAAAAAATAAAAAATTTCAATACTGATTTTTGATAGTGCTCATAAATCTCTACAAATTATCCTGATAACATTTTTTGATTAAATCAAAATTAGAAATGTTACAGGATATTCAAATTCGAAAAAAGTCAATATCAAAATTCCATTTTCCAGTTAAATTATACGAGATACGAAAAAACGTTATGATACAATATTATTGAATACATAAAGACCCATAAATTTGAATTATAACATTTTTTCATAAGATGCATATTTTTCTTTTTAATTAAAAAAAAACTATTGAAAATCCAAAATTCAATTTTTTAACAATAATATGTGAAATCCGAAAAAAACGTAAGAATACAAAGTTGTTCGTTTCAAAAAGATCTACAAATTTTGTCTCACACAGTTTCTGATAAAAGATATATTTTTCGTTTCAATTTCAAAAAAACGATTAAAATTCAAAAATTCAATTTTTTAGACAAAATATGTGAGATACAAAAAAAACTTTTAGATGAAAAATTGTTTGGCTAAATAAGGTCTACACATTCTTATGGAGAAATTTCTCGACAGGATGTATATTTTAATTTTTTGACTTTTAATATTGAAAAAATTCGATTGTTTTCACCAAAATATGTGAGATACGAAATAAGCGTTGTTCTGCAAAATCGTTTCCTTAAATAAAGTCTACGATTGTTTTTCCTTTTTGAGATATTTGGAAGAAAAGAAATTTATCAATAATTATAAATAACTGGCTTATATCGACCCTCAATAATATTAATAGATAGATGAGTTTTTACTTTTGCTTTAGGGTCCAGAAATAATGTAAACTTAGGGTTTCATTTTTTCCTCAAACGTTTCGACTCAGATTGGAGTCCTCATCAGTGAGATTTATTTCTTTGAGCTTCAGTATTAAATTATAAGAAATAAACTTAAACGCATGCGAAGAGCACAAGACCGAGCGCGAAGCGCGAGGTCCAGGAAGAACGGAGCGCGAAGATCAAATCGCGCGCCCTAGGCGCGCTCAAACCTGCGAGCGAGGCGAGCTGCGCGCGCGATGAGAATTTGCCCGCGAAGCGGGCAGATTTTTTTATTTTGGAAACTACAAATTAAAAGATACAGGAATTTTCGAATTTTAAATCATAAAAACTTGTAATAAATGTAAAATTAATAACTTTGACAGAATGTTGAGTAATTTTTTTTATTATTTAAAGAATAGATTTTTGGAAGTCATCATAATAAAATAAAACAATAGGACAATTGCAAACGGGATATTTTTATTGTGAACAGTAAATACATGTCTCATATGTTACGCAAACATAATCATAATCATTTTATCTCTTAATTTTGACATTGTGAAATATATAAATTAATTACTTTTTTTGAAAAGCTAAAGGCAATGTAAAATATTTATCATTTGATCAATTTCGTTCTGCAACTTTATTTAACAAGTTTTATCACCTGAAAATTCTTCATCTTCAAATAAATAAGTTAAAATCTCCTGAATAGTTCAAAGTTTGACACTCTTAGACAAGACTTCAGTATTTGCGAATTTTTGGGACTTTGACACTAAAAAATGAAGTGAATACCTTATTTTCGCGATTACTTTTACGAAGAGAGAATAAGTCATAAAGTTCCACACATTATATTTTATAAATGTGACACTGCATTTAGCGACGAAAAAAGAAATTCGTAGGTCAAAATTTTTTAATTACATTCTAATAAAATTTTTATTTCTTGTCAGGTTTTAAGGGATTCAGATGTAATAACAAAAAGTTCATGAAAAAATCAGGAACTGTTCATCAATCTTCTGAGATTCCTGAGCATTTTATGAATTTTTCCTAAACTTTTGTTTATTACTTCTCAACAGTTCAATAAATTTTATAACAATCTTTTTTTCCATACAGGTTTTTTCCTTGAGCTTTAAGAGCTTGTATCAAGCAGGTCGATATAGAAAATCGACTTCAGTTGTCATTTTTTTAATAATGGTCCCTACACTCTAAATGGAATTACAAACTTTACGCTCTTAATCATCTCAAAACCCCCTGCCTTTCCCCCACTAAATTTGATGGTGAATAGGATTAGGAAAGAATTAAAGCAATAAAAAAATGTATACTCAGTTATTAGATTAGAAAAGTAGAACAAATTTCGCAAAAAAAATAGAAAAAGAGAAAAGTCGTGAAAATTCGAAATTGTGTTTTTTCTATTTTCTACAACCGAAAAATAAAATTATCGATTTTTATTGTTAATTTTATTAGGTCAATTTCAACAACGAATCACACTATCAATATTTTAAGTGTTTATCTTGCGTCATTTATCCAGTCTACAGTCTTGTTACCAAAATGATACCCAATTCGGTTCACGCGACCGGCCAGGGCTAGTCTATATCACTTTCGCAAAATCTCCAAATTGGATTAATGAAAGACAGTAAGAAAGGCTTTTTTCTTAATCACTTTGCCTCAAATCGTCATCGTACTAATTGCTTTCCTTTTTCTCGCAAAACACTCAGTTCTTTCCTCGCACCACCCTGAGTATTGCAGCTGGGCGTACATGACAGGGATTCGTTTCTTTCAGTGAATTTATTGTTTAGCATATGAATAGTTTGGGTATGTACGGTGAACCCTTTGGCATATTGTAAAGAATTGAATAAAGTTTATAAGGAAGCAGAAACCTGTCCGTACAGATATTGGTGTGCGTTTGGGTTTGGAGCGCGCGAGCGCTTTTCAGTGTGAGCGTTTTACGGGATTCGCGCGATCGCATGTGTCTCATCCATGAGTGGTGTTCTCA
Organism: Diplolepis rosae; assembly: GCA_030998225.1. Classification (NCBI taxonomy): domain Eukaryota; kingdom Metazoa; phylum Arthropoda; class Insecta; order Hymenoptera; family Diplolepididae; genus Diplolepis; species Diplolepis rosae. Next base: position 13,600,061 of record JAPYXD010000677.1, read on the forward strand.
CACACATTAAACTACCAGGTGTTTTATTTCGAACCGTGGGACTCTAAGAGGATGGTTGTACCAGTTCAGTTGTAATACACATTCACACGCAAGGACCACGCGTGCTGCGCTCGCGTGCTCTCAAACTCACATATATAATCACTTCTTCCCCGCGGGTTGAATGGAAAACAGGATTTATTTTCTATGGGGCACACTACTTTTATTGTGTACTCTTATTCGATCGAATATAAGGTAGGTACCTATACGAGCTCTTTCCTTCCATAATTCTTTGATCAAGTTTTCCCCCTTCTCTCTCTCACTCTATCCCTTTTTTCTTCTGTTCCCTCTCTTTTTCTTTCTCCCTATTTCTTTCCTTCCTTTCTTCTTTCTTTTGACATACATTCGAGGCGAATTAAAATAGTTGACCTGGCCTATGAGAGCAGGCACAAAGAAGACGAGACGCTACAGGGAGACAAAGAGTATACTATATCGAAAATCCATTCCTTTTCAAAACCCAGAAGCCGAATCGAGGCTGGTGGAATGAGAGGGATGCGATTACACAAAGAAATTCTCTTCCCTTGATCCGATCCATCCCCTCTGTTTTGTAACCGTTTCTAACAACGGTTGTGTGATATCAAAAAATAACGTATTTGATTCATTTGTGCAAAGACTTGCTAAAAAAGTTGGAGAAAGCGGGACGTGGTGGATTTACCTATGGTTGGTGAGTGTGTCAGGGTGCGATAATAACAGTCGTTACACACCGGACACCCTTCGGGACTTCCCCGTTGGTAATGCGACCCTTGTACTCTCATGGGGGTTCCCCGATCTGCTTTTCTTTTGTAGCAGCAGCTTGTCCAAATCCACGTGACCAAATTCTTTGTCCTAAACCTCAGAAATGTCGCTACAAACAAAGTTTGTTATAATCAAATCTTAATTACTTAATATTAACATTCTAAACTCCTAGAGCATTTATTTGAAAAATTTTAGCTGTTTTAGAAATTTCATTCAGTTTTGTAGAGTTATGAAGTTCTTACATTTTAAACTGATATAGTGATATTGATGCATTTTTTCCAATCAATTAAGGAGAATATTTTTTGTAATTGAAAAATTTGTGAAAATGTATTGACCTTTATTTAATAATTATAAATTATTAATATTATTTTAATTAATTGCAATATTGTATTCCTGATTTTTCCAAAATTCATAAAATATGCTTCGTTTACAAATTATTTTAAAATTCAATTTCTCTCTTAACTTATAATAGCTCAAAAATATATTTTATTTAAATATTTTCGATTGACAAATAATTTAGTTATCCTCAGATAAAATATTGTTCTTTTTTTAACATAAAATGTTTCTGAACGTATTTGTTTATATTAAGACATTTTTCATTGTCACAACAAAGTCTACTTAAAGCGACTAAAGCATATGATACAAATTCTCAGAAAAACTTTTTTGTTGGTCTGAAATCGCCATTAAGGTAGTACGATCACGAAAATTAGACCTCAGGCAAAAATAGATAATTTTGCTTTCAAGAATAGCAATATTATTATTGAAGGGCTAATTTGAAAGAGAGAAGATTATTTTTTATGAAAGAAATTTGAAACACAAAAAAATAATGTTATTAATAAATTTTATTTTTGCCCAAACTTATTTCCTTATCGCTTTGACCCAAATTTTTAGAAATGATGCGATTCTAATAAATCACGGTTCATTTTTTTAGAAAAAAGATTCTCTACGACTTGACCGTTTCCTATTTTTGAAATTGAATTAATTATTATCAAATACAGCAATTTGTTTACAAAAATTTTGTTTTGAAAAATTGTTTTTTTACAATTTCAGCCATTAAAGAATTCATTTTCAAAAATCGGAAACGGTCAAGTTGTATAGAATCTTTTTCCTAAAAAATTGAACCGTGATTTATTAGAATCGCATTATTTTTAAAAATTTGGCTCGAAGCGATAAGAAAATAAGTTTGGGCGAAAATAAAATTTATTAATAAAATTATTTTTTTGTGTTTCAAATTTTTTTCATGAAAAATAATCTTTTCTCTTTCAAATTAGCCCTTCAATAATAATATTGCTATTCTTGAAAGCAAAATTATCTATTTTTGCCTGAGGTCTAATTTTCGTGATCGTACTACCTTAAGGCCGTGGATGACCCGGTACAGATGACTTAATCAATAAAATCGGTTTCCTACAAGATTTTTCCACAATAATGCATTGTTTTTAGCTCAAACTTTAGGACATAATAGAGAATGGCTGTAGGCTTCAATTACTTTTTAACAATTAAAAAAATGTTAATGTCAGTAAAACAGGAATTATTCTTTAGAACTAATTAGAGTCTACAGTTATCCGCTAATATGTCCTAAGGTTTCAGCTAAAAATGTATTATTGTGGAAAAACCTTGTAGGAAACTGATTTCATTGATTAACTCAGCTGAACTGATTAATCCATGGTCTTGTCGTGTTCATATTTATTCACATACAAATAATAAATCCGAACAAAAATAATCATAATTTGCCTGAATCAATGTTTATTTTTTAAATTGATCTCTATCATTCTAAAAAAATTCGTTTAAGTTTCGTAAATTTGTTTATTTAGAATTATTATTAGTTGCAAAATGATTCTTCTAAATTTGAACACCGGAAATAATAATTATTACAGGCATTTAATATTATTTGAAGTTTTTATAAAGGTTTTGAAAATCCTTGTTCTTCTATAGAGCATTTATTTTACTTTTTAACTCTAAAATTCTGGTACATAAGAACAAATATTTAAATGGGAGGCATTTTTACATTTGGCGATTCAAATTTCGAGTTTTAAAATTATAATTTACTTATTATTTTAATTGCTTTTTAAATTACATATAATAATGAATGTACTTCAGGTTCTGAACATCTTTCAAATTCGTTTGAGTGAAAATTTTTCAAAATTTTTTAGTTAGCTATAATTTTTGATAAATCTTCCAATTTCTTTCAAAATGTTTACTAAAAAGTTAATAGACGTGTTTTATTCTATTTGTTTACGCTTCTCAAATTTTCAAAATATGTTTTGTAAATTAAAAAAGTTATCCTACATGAATTAATCAGTGTATAATTTAGTCACCTGGTCCGATTGATCTATGGCCTTAAGTTAGAATATGAATACAGAAAGGAGATTTTCATTCAATTTAATGTTTTTCCCCTGATCTATATTTTGAAGAATTTAAAAAAATGCACGCTTGTCCTCGAACGATCTCTCTTAGTTTAGTGCTAGAAAGGAATTGTTCGTGCATCCTTCGCGGTTCAAAATAAAAATTCGACGAAATAATCTCGTCGAGAGTGCCCACTCTAGTATTAAGAAGTTGAAAGCTGAAACTAGCAGCCGAACTGGCTTGGGGTCTCGATTGTATTTTGTACGCACTGTTAGCAGCAGCCTTCTGTCTCCAAGATAATCGCTTGCAGCCACCCTCTAAAAACTCGAGCATGGTCCGATTTAGAGTGTGTCAGAAAAGGCATTGGACGGATGTTGGTTGTTTTTCTCTTTTCTCGTCCTTGCTGGGAACCGCAATCTGAAAATAGTCTCTTTAGTCACAGTACAATCACATATTTTATACTTTCATGACTTTATGCCTTAAACAAATATAATAATAACTACTTTTTAAAAATTCAAAAAGAAAAAATACCTTAGAAGTTTTTAGTTGAAGCCTTCGTGGAAAATTATTTCTACAATTTTAATACAATAATCTACAAAAAACCATAATAACCGGACAATTTTAATTTACCTGGAAATTTAGAATTACTGGTAATTTCTTATATAATTTTTATGGATTAGTAAGAAGTTACTAGTGAAATAAAACCACGTCATTTACTAATTGCTGTAGTTAGCATTTTTACTAATCGTTAGTAAAAATATACTAATTCATATTTTTTTAACTAGATCAATCTTTTAAAAAAACGTACTAAAGTGAATTAGCAAAAAAAAAGATACTGTGACTGTTTTCTACCAGTCATTAATAAAAATGCTTACTAAACATCAATGAGTAAATGAATTCGCACTAATAAATTAGTAGCTTCTTACTAATTCAGACTGAAAGAATATTTATTATCAATAAAATTAAAACCTTTTCAGAAGGCATATGAAACAGATTATCTTTTGAATTCTGTAGGAAAGAAGTAGGTTTCTGTACTTATAGTTTTGAACGTTCATTGGACGATAAAAAGATTTTTTTTTGAAAAAATTGATTGGTTTCTTCTTCATCAAAATGAAAAGTAGCGTATATTCAATAACATATTGTATATTTGTAAGGCTCTAAATATAAACATAATAATTAATTTTGTTTTGAAAGAACAAATTTTGTCATCGTTCAATGAACGTTCAAAACTGTAAGTACATGTAGGTTTGAAAAAGTATTTGAGAAGGCCGTAGATTTCCTGAAGGTCCAGATCCAGAATAACGGAATCAGAAGATTACTCGATAAAATCCAGCAGGCCGGGACGAGTGCAATTTGATCGAACCCCACAAATAATGCCCACATCCCCGCCTGCCGAAAACTCGATTCACTTTGTTGTCACCCTATTTGCTTTTAGTCATGAAGTTTCCCCTCGGCGTTGGTACTTCCATCTAAAGTTGTCCAGAATCTCTTCTTTTTTCTAGAATATCTCTCACGTGGGCTGCTAGATGAATTTCCTGCATTTCGATAGGCCGGGACAAGTGCAATATTAAAGATATATCATGTCGAAACATTGTCACGAATCTCGACCTATCTTTGATGCAACTAAGTAGTTTTTGGAACAAATAAAGGAGTTTGATTCAAACCAACTCATGAAGCAATCACACATTCACACAAGCAAATACACTTTTGTCTTAGCCGGTACACAAACACAGAGATATTAAAAACGAAGCCCTAAATCTAAAGTCCAAACTAAACTGCGGAGCCCTCCAACATGGCCTTGGCGGTCAGTCTCCAAATCAGAGAGGCTCTTCTACTTCAAATCACAAATCACAGACCGTTACTTCCAAATTTAATAATCCTTTACCTGAACGCTTCTTTGAAATGCCTTTTACAGACCGCGATTTTCCTCATCTTCAACAAAGCTTGAGTCTAGTTTTAAAAATCTAGAAATATAAGGAAGTGAAGGTCAAAATTGGAATTACTCAATTAGAAACAATTTATAATTGGAAGAACTCGTTTTCAAATCAGTTCGATATAAAGCTTTTTGTCATTGAATTTGTATTCATTTAGGTTTTGTTTCAATTAAAAAGGTAAATTTTCTGGGGTCATTGAATTTATTACGAATTTCTTTGTTTCATTATGAGATTAAAGCTTCATGAATAGAAAATCCTATGCGTAACACAAGATTAAGTTTATTTTTATACAACAAAGAATTTAATTTCACATTTATTTATGACAAAACATACAAGCCAGAAAAGACAATTAACCTTAATTTAACAATTAAGTTTTTTATACTTTTCATGAATATTTTGACATAAGAACTTAATTAATAATTAGTTAATTATCATCCATAATTACTTGGTTAGTAATAAAGTTATTAAATGCATTTTCATTTATTGAGAAAACAATGTTTTCAAAAGAAATTCGAATTGGTGAAAAAACGTTTTATTTATTTGAAGGTTTGGAATTTTAAATAAATACCTTGAAATTTGAATTCGCTTTTACACAAATTTATTCAGGTTTAATCTAAATAGCATATCATTTGTGTAACTCGTTTAACATCTAAAGATAGCATTTTTTTACTAAAATTAATCTTAAAAATGTTTCCGGTAATTATGCTCGTTAAAAAAAATGTAAAATCCGTCTTTCTGATGAAAGATTTCTATTATATTCTTCTTGAAAATTTGATGCATTGAATAACATTTTATGAAATATTTTCTTGTTAAAAATATTCTCACTTAAATAGAGGATAAAAAGCTTTCCACGTGTTTTCTTATTTAAATAAATACTTATCAAGTCGCCGCATACTTCAAGGCCGGCTTTCCGACAAAGGAAGTACTCTATCCATTGAAACCGTTAATTTACTCAAAACAAACAAACATACAACTTCCGCTCTACTTATCTATAGATTTACAGTGTTTATACGCATCCTCAGAGATTAGCAAAGTCAAACACGAAAACAGAACGTACACATTGCCTTTTGTTACCGTTCTTTCTACGCTTTATTGAAGGGCATTTTCATCGTTCTCTCACTCTCTCTCTCTCTAAACATCAATAACCTTCAAAATGCATACTTCCCACAATTTTGTAGGTAAGTCGCTTGCAATCGAGCAATTGTAAACATTTCTTTATCAAAAAAAATAAAACATTTCATCGAAATTTGCACAAAAACACGAAATGTGTACAATACATTAATTTTTTATCACATTTCTTGCACAAACATTCGACTACCATTTGAATCCTTTGTTCGCGCTCTTTGTACAATCTGAAGTAGTGACGAAACATTGCTCGAGAATCGATAAATTCGAGTGTTCAATTTCAAATTTAAAACACAAAATTTGATAGTCATGATATAATTGACAATAGATACATGTATACTTTACCGCAATTATAACTGGCCAACAAATCACTATGACAAAGATACGAGGATTCAATTTCTCACTAACTCCTCTTATTTTTGCACTGAGCCATTATCCGTGTCAGAAAGATTAGTAAATTCGAAAATTATTCTCGAACCAACAAAGAAACCTCTGCGTAGTTGTTTCGCTTGAGGTCTCGCTTGCCGGAGGATTTTGCTTTGCAGAATTGGTAGGCATCTCATGGCCGATTTTCGACGGCCTCGTGGCACGAAAGATTAGAATTTTCGTCACAGGATCGTTAAGTAAACTTGATCCACTGCACATCACTGAACAAACCTTTCCCCGCACTGTTTTTCTTGTTTGATGACGCGGGACGCGATCGAGTTTGGCTTCCTTTGTGAGTACGGTGTGCGCGGTCGTGCGCGTTGAATTTTCGGAAGTGGCGCAGCTACGAAATCGAGGACCGGACCATGAAGATGTATCGCGCAAGGCGTCCTCGAACAAACTGCTGCGCGCGACCAGGTGTCCCGCCTCTTTATTCCTTTTGGGCCCTGAGTGCATGAAAGCCCGTTGCTGTATAGGTGCTCGTGCCTGAAACCGTAGTGGGGATCCTTATTCTTATTTAACAGCAACAAAATGGAACCAGAAGCCTCCCTTTCCTTCCTCCTTCCTCTCTTTTTACTTCATGCTCTACTCTTCTCTTCCCTTTGTCGCCTGTTCGCGCGGTACGAGGAGCCCGCCAAAAATTCTATCAGCTGTCCTGGATTTCATCCTCTTTTTTTCGAGCTCGATGCACCGCCTTATGAATCAGGTAGGTGCAGAAAAGACACAAAAACGAGCAGTTGAATCTAGCTTAACGACATAACGACACCTAAAATAATTAACGTTTTACCCCGTTGAGAGCCGGTTACGGGGTTGCGATCGAGGTCAAAAGTGTTTATCCCAGTCACCTTCGAACGTTTTGATATACGATGGGGATACTCTTTACGCAATGTTATGCATACCCATAAACATATCTTTCATTTTTTAACGGTTCAAAATCGTTAAGGAAATGTCTTTTTTTAGGTTAGAAAATGCTGAGTTCGCAAGCTCACATGGAAAACAAATTAGGAATTATTATTTACCTCAAGAAGTTTAAAGCTGTTGGAAAATTTGGAATAAGTATTATTTTCCGAAAATAAATGTACCTACATCATAAAAAATTCAATATTTTAACTAATTTTGTTTTTTTCATGGGTTTCACAAGATATAATAATTCTTAATTATTATTGAAGTTTTTTTTAATACTTCCATGTTCAAAGCCTGGATTAAAATAAGTTATCTTCACTTATTTTGAAATAATTTTGACAGCAGTTCATTAAATTTCTTTTTATCTTTAAGGTGAATTACCAAAACGAAATTTTGTTTGTCTAATTTGGTTTCAATGTAGTATTAAGTATTATTATTTTCGAATGTTACACAAAGGAACCTATTACGCACATGCTCTCTGCAATTTCTGATTATATACACCAAATGCGTCGTAATCCCTTTCCATGGCCATCATTTAATGCACCAAAGCATCCCCCTTTATTCGAACTTGCTCGAAAAGAAGGGTAAATCAATATATACGTTATATGTGTCATGTTTCATTCTCATTCAAACAGGCTGATACGAGTTATTTACTACAACAAATTATTTATATTTGTCATAAATTCCCGTTATAAAAGCAACAAAAGAACATTTTTCCAGTTTATTTATAATTCTTTCCTTTACTTCAATCATTTTAAAAATTTTATCAACTAAAAACTATATAGCATTTGCTATGAGGCATTTAAAAAAACCATTTTTATTGGAAAAATCACTGATTGAATCAAAATAATATATTTTTAAATGAAAACAATTATTTGAAAAAAATATTTTAACATTCTCATCATGGATGAGAAGGTATTAGTTTTATGTAAAAAATGACTTTCGAAATTTTCATCAAATCTGTATGTTTTGAGACCCCCTGAGGCAGAAAAAGCGGTTTTTATGAAATTGTCTGCCTGTCTGTCTCTAGTAGTAGGTCGTATACTCGATAACTCTCGATAGAATTATCAAATTATGAATTGAGCTTGGGCACACTTTATCGGAGGCGAAAAAGTGAAAACAAGTTCCTTAACCAGCCACATACAACCAAAATTGAAAAAACGACCATTTTTTGTGTTTTTGAAAAAATCAAAAATTCTAAAACTGCTTTTTGATACTGCTTATAAATCTCTACTAATTATCTTAATAACATTTTTCGATTAAACCAAAATTAGAAATGTTAAAGCATGTTAAAACTTAAAAAAAGTCGATATCAAAATTCCATTTTCCAGTTAAATTATACGAGATATGTAAAAAAGTTATCATACAAAATTATTTTCTAAATAAAGATCTACAAATTTGAATTGCAACATTTTTTCATAAGATGTATATTTTTCTTTTTAATTTAAAAAAGTACTATTGAAAATATTCAAAAAAAAACGTAAGAATACAAAGTTGTTCGTTTCAAAAAGATCTACAATTTTTGCCTCACACAGTTTCTGATAAAACATATATTTTTCGTTTCAATTCCAAAAAAATACGTTTAAAGTTAATAAATTCCATTTCTTAGAAAAAATATGTGAGATAAAAAAAACGTTTAGATGGAAAATTATTTTCCTAAATGGGGTCTACAAATTCTCATGAAAACACTTCTCGACAGGATGTATATTTTATGTTTTGATTTACAATTTTTAAACTAAAAAATTCCATTTTTTAACCTAAATAGGTGAGACACGAAATAAGCGTTGTTCTGTAAAATCGTTTCCTTAAATAAAGTCTACGATTGTTTTTTCTTTTTGATATATTTGGAAGAAAATAAATTATTTGAATCATGTAATTTATTAAAATGTTACTGCAATGTATACAGAAAATCGAGCACGAAGCGCGAGTGTCATGATGAGAATGTGTACCTTAAGGCCGATAGAGCCTTAAGTAAATTTAATTTCCTGTTTCACTTAAACTCAAAAACAAATTTAGTGACTTTGAGAAAATGTGTAATTCACATCATCTGTGATATTATTATAAAATTGGTTTGAGCTTCATTATCAAATTATAATAAATAAACTTGAATGTATGTGAAGAGCACAAGACCGAGCGCGAAGCGCGACGATTATTTTGCGTGCCCTAGGCGCGCTTAAACTCGCGAGCGAAGCGCACGATGAGAATGTGCCCGCAACTCGCGCAGATTTTTTTCTATTCAAATTTGTTATTTTTTAAAATCAAATCTATTTTTTTGTAACATAAACAAATTTTTATTTTTAATTAAGAAAAGGAGGGTAAACAGACGATTAATTCAAAATATAAATAAAAGTTTTTTCTGTGTCTACAAGGTTTTTCAACAAATAATACATTTATTTCTTCTGTTGTTTCGATAAATCTTCACCATCGTCGTATTTGTCTGGGAGCTGAAAATATACAAAGGAATATGACATAATCAAAACTAGAGCAGCAATGCTGGTCCCTCAACAAAGAGATAGAAACGAGGACTTCTTTATTATCCAGGATTGTAAAAACTGTGTCAGTGTCTGAAAATCATGCTTGCAAGGGAGCATCAAGATTTTTGGCAAAGCAAACTCAAACACATAAGGCATTATTTTTTGAATATACGTAGTTTTATTGTCAGTGGCATATACTGGGGAAATTTGAGGAAAAAGGGGATGATTGAGCACCACTTGTAGGAGGACAGCTGCGTTTGGAGCGCATCTGCCGTCGGTTGCGCGGGCACGCGCTTATACTTATGTTCGTTCCTCGCGATTGCCATGGATTTCTTTCTTTCTTCCATCGGTACTCTCTCTTTCCTTTTCCTCAAGTTTGGGTCCGATCGGGCCCCATCTTTTCTCTTCGTCTCTCCTTATTATTTCTGTCTTCCTTTCACCTTTTTTCTTTCTTCCCTCTTTGTTCTGTAGTGGTGCTCTCTTTTTGCTTCCCTTGCGTCCCAATCCTGGCTATGGGGGTTGCCCATCCTTTTTTCGATTTAAAAAATTCTCAGGGGCGAATTGTAATCCTGAAAAAGGCTCTTGATATTTATTCGAAGGCTTCCCTTCCCCTCTTTAGATTTTAAATTTATTGATGAAAACATTGCAGAGATTGGATGACAACTGTATACTCATAAAAGAAATCTTATTCATAAAAATGAATAATTTTGTTGTGTTTACAAAGTATTTTATTGACTTAACCAAATTTTATCGTTAGATTAACCACTATTTTTGATTATTTAATCAAATTTTACTAACTAAAGAATCTTGTCGAGTGAATGAAACAGTGGCGTAGTTACCGGGGGTATTGCAGGTGGCAATCACCGGGGCCCCCAAATTCCTAGGTCGTCTATAGATTGGTCCTTCCACTTAAACTTTCGATTTTTAATTTTATTGTATATTTTTAACTTTGAATGTAGATATATATTGATATATATTGAGATTTTTTTTAGTTAGGGGGACCCCAAAGAAATTTTCCACCTGGGCCCCGCAAGATGAAGCTACGCCACTGGAATGAAATAATTTTGTTGTCCGTATAATAACAAAATAGAATGGCTAAAACAACAAAATGTTAATTTAATTAAATATTTTTCTGAGTGCAGGGATTTGGTCCAACATTATCAGTTTTAGGAAATTGAATTTTAAAAGAAAGAAAAAATGGTTCGAAACATGCAAGGATTTTTTTTAGTTATTTAGTTCAAAGAAATAAAAGATTCTATGAACATTTTTTCGAACTGTTGTAACTCTGCAATGATAAAATCGTCTTTTAATAATAATTTTTATCAATTCTGATAAATCTACACTATGAATTATAGAAAATAACAATATTTGATTAAGCTTTAATGCATTAATTACTTAATTAAGCGATGACTCACAAGATGAAAAAAAGGAAGTGGGAAAATACATTTTTATGTGTCTTGCGAAACTGATGAATAGTAAGTGAAGCCTTATTGGCGTAGATCCTAGAAAGTTGAAAAAATACTGTTTCTTGACTCAAATTACAATACGTCGCCCCATAGTCTATATTTATATATAGTTCTTTCGTTTTGACACTTTGAATGACTCATCCATTTTTTTTCTTTTATTAGAAACAATGTTAAAATTACTTATTTTTTTAGCCTCAAATTAATAATCCAAACAGATTTCAATTAAATTGAAGTATAAATTTGGTAATTAATCATCTGCCTTGAATTTTATTGTCTGAAGAAAATAAGGATCTACAAAATGTCTTGATGAGTATTTCTACTCATTTTTGGTATAGTTAAATTCTAATCATTCACTTTATTAAGATAAATTTATTACTAATTTGGATTAACAATCGGACAAAATGTTTTTTTGGATAATATATTATATATATCAAATATTTAACTATTCCTGAAGAAAACTTGTAAATACCAGAAATATTTAACAAGTTTTTCTTCAGTTTTTAAAGGAAATATTAATATTTTTTTTTATTCCAAAGAACTTGAGCCCTTTCAATGACAAGACACGTCAGCAAAGTTCGCATAAAATTCAACGTACATATAATTAGATGTTTTGAGAGCGATGAAACCTCTCTTATTTCTTCATCTTCCTTTATGGACATTCAGAGACCCTTTCATACCGAATATTATTGTATTCATAATTTTTTCACACGATTGGTAACCAACATCCTACCAACCGGAAAATGTTTTTTCTTTTTCAATAAACTTGCATCAATTATTTATTCGTTCTTTTTTAAAAAATAAATTTTTTTTACCGAAAATTCATTATAATAACTTGATTCTTCCCTAGTTCATTAAATCGTTTGCTCTCGGTGATGATAAGCTGATTCGTTTTTCTCCTTATTTCCTAAATTCTATGATTAATTTTGTTGGTAACTAATTTTTCAATCGAACTGAAAACAAACATTAGAACAATACATTTCAAGTTAAAATTTATAGTTAGAAAATATTTATTTAGAGTTATATATTTTTTATTTTATTTTATATAAAAGTTTCAATTCTTATTCAATCTTAATAATCTAGATCTAATATTATTCCTTTTTTTCGTTTTTATTAAATTTTATTTATTAATTATATAATAGCTGCTGAAAATATCGGAAAATGAGAAACTGGATGTTAAAACGTTTTATCTCTGATAGATTTAAATACAGTAATTTTACAATTATTATTTGTTTGTAGAGAATTTTTTAAGGGATAAAATCAGCCTTAAATTATCAGGATTGATTAAAAATTGTAACTTTAATCTTAACTTTGTATTCTCTTCTAAAATGAGTAACAATTTATGCTAAAAGTATTTTTATTAAAATTGCTCAATTTTTAGGTTGAGATAGCGGAGCAACGTCCTTAAAAATCAGAAAGAAAAGGATCTGTTTCTAACAAACACCCTTACTGGTTTCTCTCATCGATTGGTTGACTGGTACCATGGTTTTTTCGGCTTTTAAGTACCTATACGGATGTTCTACCTTCCGTTAATACAACATGGTGGTAATGGTAAGTAGTTACATACATACTAACAAGCGCACCTTCAAACTCAGGACTTTGTACCTAAACGGTGCCGAGCAGCCGGCCTATGTACCGTCAAAAATTCTCTTTGTCCCATTGTTCGCAGGGATTTCCTCCGAGCAATGAAGCTGGAACCTGGAACGCATTCCAAGAAAATTTTTGATTTAGTTTCGGCAAAGACGACCAAGCTTTCTTATACTTTCTCAGTTCTATGGGTATAGAGTATAGACAGACCTTCTGATTTGGGGGAACTCCAGAGACCCTTATAACACCTAGTCAGCAATTGTTCTGCTATTTGCATATATTTGCACGACTCCCCAGGATCAGATACGCTTTGACCAGGTCGTCAGCGACAAATCCACGTAGTTGTCGACTTTCTGCAACAATTTCGGTTTTATACTACAGAGAAGAGTCAAGGTTCTTGAACACCTGCTTTATCAGCTTAAATTATACTGAATTTCAAGGACACTTCCTTCCCTTGAATTTTCAAATTGGCATTCCATCAAGGTCATGTGATGCTCAAGAAATTATGACATTTTATTGATTTCAGGTTTGTATATGTTTATGTCCTAAATAAGGTACATTTTTTCTTGACAATGTGGAAAATGGTAGAAAAGGTGAATACGGACACTCAGAGAAAAAATTGTTTTTTTAAAAACACTAAAGATTCTTTCAACTGAAAAAAGAAGGTCAACTAAGGAATTTATTTAATTAAAAAAACGTTTGTATAAATATTAAAAAGTTCTTTCTGAGTGCAGAAAATTTTTTGTTTAGATAATTAAAACAGATTAATTTTAGCAATATATCGACTTTGCAACGAGTAAACCTTTTTTCATTATCATCAAAACTAAAAAGAGGCTATCTATGTATATTTGCATATTTTTTAGCGTTTTCCAAAATTGTATTTGATTTTTTTTATTATTTTGAACATAAACATGTAGAAATTGAATTTTAGATGGTTGCTCCCATGAATGAAGTGCAAAAGGGGAATTATGGTAGAATCTATTATAACTTTCCAAAATTTTATTCATAGTACATATTTTTTATGAAAAAATATTTTTAATTTTTGAGGGAAAGAGTACAAATTAATTTTTTGATAATAATTATCGCGGATCAGAATTTTATACGTTTTTTCAAATTTAGCTTCCAGAAATCCTCGGATTTTAATTCAATAAAAGCTTATTTGATGTATTAATTTCTGAAATGTTATGCTTTGAAAATACAACTCTTTTTTCAAAGAACTTACGTTGTTTGCAATTGATGGTTCGGAAAGCAGAGTCTTTTTGTAATAATAGAAAGTTCTTCAAAAACAGTATTAAGATAGAAAATTGTTGTTGTCCGTTGAATTCAAAATAATTACCCAAAATAAAACATAATATTTTCTCTTTTATAAAAGAAATATGCTTCAATATATTAAAAGTTTAAACAATTCAAAGCGTTTTCGCGTGAAAAAATTAATTCTTTAAAAATTAAAAGCAAATAAGTTTGCTGATGAATAAATTCATTTACAATCTTATTCTTATATCGTCCATCTGATCATCCGAGCCTAAAGTTTTAAAGTTAACAATGCTGAATTAAAATGTTTAAAAATACGATATAGATGTTGGCTTTGAGCTACAAAAATGAAAAACTCAATATAATTAAGAGATATTAATCAAATATTTCAGTCATGATCAGAGCCATCATCAATGACTTTTATTTCTAAAAATACTAAAGCATAGGGAGATTGTGAATGATACAGCTAAAAAATATAATGAAGCATAAAGTAAAGTTAAATTGCCATTATTATAAGAGGGGTGTTCTTGAGATTCGAAAGAATTTTCGAGCGCAGTTTTTTTATATATAATGACAATTTAACTTTTTACTATATTATAGCTTTTAGGTACTTTCACCCCTCTTGTATTTTTTGTAAATAAAAATCTCAGATAAGAGCTTCGATCATCGAAAAAGCATTTGATGTAATGTTGAGTTTTCTCATACTGGATCCAAAAAGCCAAATTTCCCATCCTCGAGTAACTAACATTGGTACATTATAAATTTATGCAAGCTCTGGTTGTGAATCGTTAATACATTTCTAAGCAGAAAATGTGCTTTTTACAAAGAACGTAAGCTGTTAAAATTTTGTGAAGTGTTTTTTATATTAATCAATACACATTTTGTGATAAAAATTTTTTATTGACTTTAACATTTTATGGAAACTTTTTTCTTAATCTTAATCATTAAAAACCTTATATTTTGATTATTGAGAGATCATTTAATTAATTAATCAATTTCCTACCAATAAAACTTTTTCATACTGTAGGAAGTGATGGTAATTGACTGTTACTTTTTATAAAATTTTAATTTCACTCTTTATAAAAAAAAATGTAGAGTAACTGTTAGTGTACAAAACATTGATAGTTACACTGTTAGAAATTTTTGTATTTTTAATATAAGAGTATATGAAATAATAAGCATATACATTATATCAAATTTAATATTCATATTCTGGATTTGCATTGACCCTTTATTAATAATTGAAGATATGTGTTGATTTTGATAGTTTTTTATAGCATTTTTAAAAATGCGAAGCATCATACTAAAGATTTTCCCAATTTTGGGTATGGACAATGAGATTGATTATTCAGAATGTACACGAAATGCACTCAAGTTTTCATACATACATAAAGTTTTCTTTGGTTTGAATCTAAATATAAAATACATATGTAAATATTTCTTTGGTATAAAGCAATTGAGAAAATTTTTTAAAAACTTTGTGTAAAAATTGCTGCAAGTGTACATGAAGTGTGGATATGTTTCATTCAGTTACCCATTGCCCACTGATTCAGGTTTGTGTTTTTATTAACCTTGGACCCTAAAGCCAACTATCAACATCAACACATATCTTCAGTCAAATTTAATATACTCAGTTATAAAATTCTTTAATGAATCGTAAATCATTAAAACTATAATATTTCAAATCAATTACCAAATATGTACTTAAATACTATAAATAATTTCAAAATGAATTTGAATTAATATGAAATAAAATAATCTTCTTTGTTATTTACAACCTTAATTCACAACAAAAATTTTGACACAGAAGATACTATGGTTGAACCCACACAAATTTATTAATTCTCTTTCTGAGTGTAAATTTGCAACTGGAAAGTATCTAAAAGATTAAATTAAAAATAATAAATAATTCCACTAATCTAATTGAACATTGAAATATGAATGTGGCTTTTAATTTAGTAGATATAATTTCCAGGTCTACTGATACTTAGAGTGATTGTTGGAAATATTGGCTTCAGGGTCCGTGAATCTTATCTAGATCCCCATCAGTGATTTTTATTTTCAAAAAACTACAAAAGAGTGGCAAAAAATGTTTCAGTGTGACAAAACTTATCGTGGCATATAAACAATTTGTAAGACACAACTTTTTAAATGGGTTTACTACCTTCCAAAAATATTAAAGGTCATAGAATGAGACATTGAATGTCAATAAGCTTATGAAATTTCTTCAAAAAGAACTATCATAATTTAAAATTAAAAATTAGAATCATAGGAATACTACTTTCTTAATAGTTCTGGAGTCTGTAGGTACCTATTCTAGTATTTTACAATGTACACTTTTACAATCATGTCTTTTTAAAAGTATACCGATTTTCAAGTAGGGATATGGGTGTCTAAATTACGATGAAGTGCAAGGTGAAACCGACGACGCGTTGTAAGGACTTGGCCGTTCACCATGCCCAAAGCATAGTATAGGGCCCAGATGGCAAGCGCTGGTCCCCTTATTTAAAATTTAGCCACGATATATATATATATACATTATATACCTCGCCGATGGCTCTTGTAACACCTGCTCTACTCTGCACGTAGACCGGTACCTATCTTCTAAAATAATGCTACATGTCTTTAGTAGTGTGTTGTAGACATAAAGTTAGTTGACTGACAAGTAGCCCCTTCAAAACATTGTATTTTGAATATATCAATCATTTAGGGTATATCTATCAAGGGACAAAAAAAATAGCATATGTTAGAAGAAAATGATGTGGAGAGTGAATTTTAATCGTTCAAGGTGTTATGTTTTAATTATTGGACATATCATAATTTATATCCGGATACTTGAAAAAATTTATTAACTTAATAATTTCATAAAAATTTTATACTTGAACCCGCTGCCTCTCAGAAAAAAATAGTCTTGGGAAAAAGTATTTAATTAATTTCCAGCAATTGCAATATTATTATTGATTTCAAATTAGGTGGATGAGTTCGAAATTTTTCCGGAATTCGAAAACCCGGGTTGGAATCCCGGCACAGTCGAAAGCGTCTCTTTTTCCATAGAAAGATTTCAAATTCTTTAAATTATTATTAATACTATGATAATAATTATATAATTTACTCAATATAATTTAAGTTTAAACTTCTTTTCTTTATAGTAATACTTTTTTATGATTGAAAGCATTAAAGCCTGAAGCCAATTAATAACAACAACATCATATGAAATTAAAAAATTAATTCTTAAAAATTAGATGCAGCCAAGTATTTTGAGAATTTTCTTTCCGGATAAAGATCAAGCTCTCATTTACTAAAAAGCCATAGTTTGTAAAGAAAATCATGTTTAGCGATAAGAATAAGATTCAGTCAAAAGTAAAGGTTTTAAAATAAATAATTTTTTGCATGTTCAAAATGTTTTTATGAAAAACGATATTTTCTCTTTGAAACGGTGTCATTAATAAACTGATTAAATTAGATTTAGAAAGAAAGATTTCAATAAATATGCATATGCTTCAAAATATTTTAAAGTATACATTTATAATTTTATTTGTATTCCTGTTTAATCTGAAATAAGAAAACAGAAACTCAAATTATTTCGGTTTTTATTTTTGGTTCATTATCAGTTAAGGGCGTTCAAAAATCATGTAAGAACATTTCTCAGGTTTTTTAACCCATCCAACCTTCTATATAAGAAACCATAAAATTTGTCTTGACCCCCCCTCAAAAAACCATACCTGATAAGATTTTTTTCATACGTACTCTAAATTGACGATTCAAACTATTCTTTGAATAATTCTTTACACAAAACTTTTTTTTTAAAACTAATTGCTGAAATCGAAATGGCATGATAATTATTCCTATAGTAGACTGGAAATTTTTCACAGTCAAAATACTTAAATTTGAAAAAAATTTTATGGAACTTTTTCCTAAATTTAAACGCAGCTTAGTAAAAATTCGAAACTTGCGAGTCTCTCTCTGCAAAATCTTACGTAATGTGTCTTTCATATTGATCCGAATATTTTTTATTTTTCATACATTCTTTTAAATGAAAAATAAATAGATACACTTAGAAAAAAAGTTGTTCATCGCAAAAAATCATTTTATTGAATTGACAAAGTATTTTATTAAGTTTAGGTTAAGATTAAAATGGACGTAGACTACTTTTGATTTTGACAATGAAAAAAAATTTTGCGATATATTTTGCTAAAACTGAACTTTTTTTCAATCTTGAAACCAAAAGTAATCTATCTACGTCCGTTTGTATCTTCTCTACCATTTTCCAAATTTTCTACACAAAATTTTATGTATTTTAGAAATAAACATATAGAAACCTAAAATCAATCAAATTTGTTAATTTTCCAAGTATCACATGCCCTTAACCAAATCTTGTCTGCTGAATCTAATAAATGGCTTGAAACTAATTAAAACTAACTAAAATATTTAGTTGGATCGACCAAATTTGACTACTCAAATAATTTTGTTGAGTCAATGAAATAATTTTTTCGAATCAACCAAATATTTTGTTGGTTGTATAGCAACAAAATAGTATAGTTGAACCAAAAAAAATGTTGTTGATCCACCTAAATCTTTTTCTAAACGATGGAAAAAATAGATTTCTACTTTCATAGATTATTCTTATACAAAGAATATTACCGCCAATAGGAGTGAAAGATGTTTTCTTCTATTTTTAATCAGAAGCATGTACTCTGTGCAGTGGCACAGTTCTCAAGATTTTTTTATCAAACGGAAGGGCTTTCTTTCTAAAAAAGTATTAAGTTGCTTAGCCCTATTAGAACCTTGATCGGGCGACCTGGCGTTACAGTTTTGGTCCTATTCGAAAAGATCTTTGTTCGTGGAGGAAGTAAATTTAATATAGTGTGCGACTACACGTGACGAGAGCTCTGGTTGTCAGTGTTAGTCACTGCCGGAAGTCGGGCACACATAATGTCCGTGGGTGCGCCTGCTTGAGCTATTTTTCGCTTCACTGACAAATAAAAACAATAATTATCAGATGTACTTATTTCCCTGCTTGATCCTTGTGAAAATTAGAATTTTAAATTATCAAAAAGAGGGCGCTTTTCGACCCGCGCGAATATTTCGAACTTTCTTGCATAGAAATGAAGATAATGAAAAAAAAACAATAATATTTTCAAATTTCAATTTTTTTGTAAATTAAATTTTTACCTCTCAAACATCAAAAATGAGCATTTTCAGCCCTGTTTCGAGGGACACAAGTGGCGTATTTGGGGACGGTGTGCAGCATTATTAATTTGCATGTGCAGTGCTATGTACGCCCAGTGCCGCTGGGCAGTCCGGTATATTTAAACTCGGCGGGCGATAATGTAGAGCAGTTAAGTTGCTAGCTTCACACAGATATCGATAAATATCAATATCTGTATTATGGCTGCCTGTCATGCCGAAACCACAATAACACAATTTCACTCGAGATGGACTCTGAACTCGAAGAAAGTTGTATGCTGTATGTACTTCTACTCCTTATGATCCCTCTCAACAGCCCTAATAAGTGCTCATTTTTTGTGTTTACGAGGTAAAAAGTATCGTGTGTGGCACGGAGCACACAATGTACTATTACCTACTTTTTGTTTGGTAGTATTTTCAATTTTTTAATTTGGTCATTTCCATTGAAACTAAAGAATTTTTTTCTGTTTCAAAATTTAGTTATTTATTTGATATGACATTTTATTTGTGAAAAATAATTTTTATTTCAAATTCAGACTTAACGGGTAGCACCATTGTAAGGGCCTAAAAAAAGCGTTTTTTTGACAAGTTTTTTTGACAAGTTTTTTTGGGCGGAAGGAAAGGTGATAGAGAAATAATACTTTGGGTAGTTATTGAGCATATATTTAAGTATATTACAAACAAATTTTACAGGAAAATATTACAAAATGGCGACACTGCAGCAATTCTCCCGAGGCATGTTGAATTTGAGGCGATTTGCGGCACGAACTGTAACTGGTGCGTATTTCAAGCTGGAAAAAAGAAAAGAAATCCATGTTATCTACATGAGTGTAGCTAGTGAACCACGTAAGGGATTTTAAAAATACTGTTTTTTGTGTTATTGTGTAATTGAGGAGTTATATTCAATAAGGCGACAGGCGCTCGAAAACCTGTAAAATTATTGTCCGCCTCGTGATGTCATAGTCAAAAATTGAAAATCGAAATTCGAAAAAACCAAAAACATGGTTTTATAGCTCGTGAAAAATGAATGTTAGTTTCCTCTTACAGTTTTTTTATAACGTATAATCGCGTCAAAATATAATTCGCATTTGCCATCAACTCGTTGTATTTTCGAAAGTAATTGTTCAATTGAGTTGATATTTTCCAAAAAGTTGCTCCATATACTAATGATCAACTTGTTCACGGAAAGTTTACTGTAGCTCAAACTTCCTCGCTCACTTTTTCGGTCCGAAGCTCGAAAAACATTGTTTTTTCTTCGGATTAAAAAAAAACCATTTAACAATGAACAAAAAAATTTTTTACAAGCAGTGTCGCCTCCGCCAGAGATTCACGAGTAGAACGCAAAAAAAAATTTCGCAATCCGTTAATTAATGAATTTTTCGAGGCGAGTGAATTGAAATAAAACATGGTTTCTATGCTTTAAACCAACACACTTTTTATTAATTTACTCGAAAATTTGCAACGTTATAAAAAAACTGTAAGAGGAAACTAACATTCATTTTTCACGAGCTATAAAACCATGTTTTTGGTTTTTTCGAATTTCGATTTTCAATTTTTGACTATGACATCACGAGGCGGACAATAATTTTACAGGTTTTCGAGCGCCTGTCGCCTTATTGAATATAACTCCTCAATTGAATAAAGACCTTCAATTTTCACCAAAAAAAAAGACAGTCACTTGTTAATAAATATTGTTTAAATTAACTATTCGAAAATCCCCTACGTGGTTCACTTTAAAATTTTATTTCAAAGTTAAGGTTAAATTTTCAAATAAAAAGATTGAAAATTGTTAGAGTTCTGCACGTGATCAATGCATTCTATCTTTTGCACTTCAAAATTATCATATGGTTTTTAACAAATACAGGGTGCGCCATTTAGACCATCGCTATTTCAACATTGGATAACTACGACACTTTTCAGCCGATTTTGGCAAATGAGCAAGATTTGTTTAGGATATACTTTACCATTTATTTTAAATCAGTTTTAGAACACAGCGTCGATTAAATGACCACCTCCATTCGATACACAAAAAGCAGCTCTTTTTCGCGCATTCTGCATAACATTGGCCAGCATTTCGGGCGTTATAGCAGCTATTACGGCTTGTATGCTACATTTAAATTCGTCAATTGTCTTTGGCTTGCTGGCATAAACTTCGCTTTTTTTTACTCATGGTTAAAATGGTACTGAATGACGTTTCAGAATCGTGTCCATTTGTCAAAATCGACTGAAAAACAATAGAGTTATTCAATCTTGAAATACCGAAGGTCTAGATGGCGCACCCTGTATACCTTTGAAAGTTTTGCTATCTGCAAAGTTTAAGAGTGCTCTAACATCTCAACGACAGCGTCAACCTCCATTTTACCGGATGAGCTTTCATGATTTGCTTGACATTCATTGGCGTGAGTTATATGCCACTCTTCATATTCAGTTATTCCTATTTTACTTTTCCAGTGCTCGCATAACTTACAATATTTCGATTTTACCTCGACATCGACGATTTTGTCTGTGAACCATCCAATCAGTGACGCAATTCCGAAGAGTGACGAAAATCCGCGTTTCCTCCATGAACCATCACCAGAAACAGTAATTCCTTCAAACTGACCATTCTCTTCACTTTTCTCTTTTTCTTTTTGTGCTGCTTTCTTCATACTGGCCTGTTGTACTGTTGCCGTTGCAATCGAAATCATATCCATTAATTTATAATAGAACGATTGAAATATTGGTCGTAGCAATTCCATGGACGCACAAAAATTTACAATTCCGTTTAGCCCTACTCCAAGCAAACGTATTGCTAGGATGATTCGATGGTTGATTTCATATGCATTCCGTATAAACTTACTACTTGGTATAACAACTTCTGGGCAGTTTGGACAAGGAATAATTATTTTGAAGCCTAAGCCGTTGAGGACTTCGTTCTTGAAACGTGATGTCCGCATTGCACGTTTTATCTTTCACGTGTTGAGAAATAACAGAGAAAACGGCAAGAAAATTGATAATCCTATAGCTCAATCCGTAATTCACATCAAAATCCTGGTCACTGTCTTTTAATTTCTTAGCAGAGGCACTGACTCCTTCCGAACTGCTCTGTCTCATATCTATTCTTTGGACACTTTGGTGACATAGCTGCTTCGATGCCGCGATGGATATGATGTTTTCGTACCTTTTCTGCCAGAGTAAACTTTCTTACCACTGATTCTTACTTGAAAGACAAAACTGTATACTATAAGTAACAAATAAATTAACCAAAGTCAATACTGCACACAAAAATCAAGATTCGAAACGAAAGAATTGTTTTTTTCGTACACGTAGTGACACTTGCCGAGGCCAAGTTAACGTATTATTGTTTTGAAATGCTTTTAACTGTACCCATGTATGGAGGTTTTGCAGAAGTTATTAGGTGTACAAATAAGTTTTGAGGTTTTTTTTTGATGATTTTGAAGCTTTATTCATAGAAATTGGTACAATGAATATTATTCAAAGTATCGCCCATCTCTTTCTACTACCTTTGACCATCTTTCAGGCAGCATATGGATACCACGTTTAAAAAATTCCTCATCTTTTGAGGCAATCCAAGAATCGACCCAATTTTTGGCTTCTTCATAAGAAGTGAAGTGCTGCTCAGCCAGGCCATAAGCCATCGACCGCAGCAAGTGGTAGTTCGAAGGAGCAATGTCTGGCGAATACGGCGGGTGGGGTAGGATATTCCAGTTAAGTGCTTCCAAAGTTTCCTTGACGACTTTATCAACGTGTGGCCGAGCGTTGTCGTGCAGAAAGATCACTTTGTCATGTCTTTTAGCATATTGGGGGCGTTTGAACTTCAATGCTCGGCTCAATTGCATCAATTGTTGTTGGTAACGTTCCGCAGTGATGGTTTCGTTAGGCTGGAGTAGCTCATAGTAGATCACTCCGAGCTGATCCCACCAGATGCACAGCAGTTGTTCACACGTGAAAAAACGGCGTTCTACGTCTCTTGGCTTGAGTTCATGCAGAACCCAATATCCTTGTTTTAGCACCATACCCATGGCCTTGAGACGGTTTGAAATCGCTTGTTGTGTCACTCCCAAGGTTTCAGCGAGCTCCTCTTGAGTTTTTCATGAATCTTGGTCCAATAATGCCTCCAACTCAGCGTCTTCAAACTTTACTGGCCTCCCTTCGCATTCTTTGTCACTGGTGTCAAAATCGCCACTCTTGAAACGCCGGAACCAATACTCACATGTTTTTATTGATGGAGCATGTTCCCCATATGCTTCACATAGCAATCGATGTCCTTCTATTTGTCTGAAACAGATAAGGATTTTTTTTTTCATTTACTAACATGTTAAAGCGAAGGATAAACCTATAATATTATAGAAAAGTGAAAAATTAAATTTTATAACGGTAATCAAAGTTAAGGTTCCGATTTTCGACTATTTTTTGGACAGTTTTTACCTCAAAGAAATTATTTATTTATGCGATATCGTTAAAACTCTAGGTACATCCTTCAGATAATATTGTAGACAGAAACCTCCCCTAATTTTAGCCTGATCGGTCCATAACTTTTCGAGTTACAGCCGCAGCAGTTTTTGAAAAATGAGTTTCGAGAAAATTGCGTTTTAAGTTTCAGTATGATAAAAGTACTAGTTTTAATGACTTACCGGTTAATCAGCGATTCCAGGTCCATATAATAAACCCTCGGCCTCCTCGAAAAGCTGATTTTCTTCGATCTGCTTCTGCTTTCGGGCTGTACGAACTGCCTTCGTCTCTGAAAGGCTCATCCTGTTCTGCCTCTCTACTCGTGCTTTATCGGTGTTTTCGGCGAAAACTTTGCAATAAGTACCGACAATTATATTCAGCTCATTCATCATTTTTAAAATGGAGTTGTAGCCTTCATTAAATATTGCAGCAGCGATACAGGCTGAAATTTCAATAATTTTCAGCCCAGAATTCAGGTGCTTTGGACATAATCGCCAAATCGTAGAGTTAAAACTTTCGTCTGCATTTTGTGTGTGGCCACCCACGCATCTTTCAATCCAGTGCCAATGTCCATGAGATTACAAAACACATTTATGCCTTCTCTTGCGACACCCAACAGTCTCATGACGAATACTATTCTTCGATTTATTTCATAACCAGTATTGATAAAAGGGCCTGAATTTATTTCTCTGTTTCCACACCGACACGTAACGACAATTTTAAAACCGAGGCCTCTCGATCCTGCCTCTCCAAAAACTGATTTTTTGCTTAAATGATGAACAAATCAACATTTCTGATAACGCGGTAAAAACTGTAAAAAACTCAATTATTGCACTTGCACTTGTACTTTGCCCGAAACTCTTCCCGTCCTTATTTGTAAATTGATTGCCCTGATAATGTCTTTTTTTAGAATCATGTCGAGTAATTTTACCTCGCGTTCCTTTAACGTAATTTGGCATTTTAGGTTTTAAAAATTCAACTGCACACCACACCGTTTTCAGCTAAACTGAGTAATACTGAGAGAACGTTCGTTTTGTACATCTGCGTTTACATATATATATATATATATATATGTGTGTGTGTGTGTGTGTGTATAACAGTCTACCCGTATCCTTTATTTCCGGTTTAAAAATATTCTATGCTCTGCCAAAACTATTGTAAAAGAAAAGTTACTCCGACCCAAGCGCTCCGACTACCTGACTCCCCATAATATGCGGATGGGCCGTGACGCTCGCTCTTGACAATAACTCCATAAATATTTCATTTTTCACTTTTTCCTTTTTACAGTATACTCTTAACATATTATACTATCGAATTATGAAAAAAAAATCGATTTTTTGAAAATTCTAAAGGGTAATCTCCCCTGAAAGGAAAGAAGCAGCGCTTCCCGCAAATGTTGTTTTGTTGGTACAAAAGTTAACATGTTTAGAGCACAAAGAAGACGTGTTATTTAGTTATTTACACTTCAGCGAAATTACACATACTGATTATTAAAGGAAAATGGTGACGGTTTAACATGAATATAGTTGCAAGATGGACCGATACGATTTAATAATAGTTACGCCATCTTTTGTCAATCCCTCAAAACTTATTTGTAAAGTGGGGATTTCTCAACGGCTATCGAGTTGGCGCAGCTAGGACGTTTCGGATCATCCAAAGCGCTAGGTGAGGAGCTCGGAATTCCATAGAACAAATTTTTTTTCAGGGATTGGACTTTTTGCCTCATATTTTAGAAGGTTAAAAGCATCTTTTAAGCCAATAAAAGAAAAAATGATTTATTGAAAATTCTACAGTGGTGTTATCCCTTGAAACATTTGTTTACCTTATTTAGTATTTATTTTATATTCTTCTGCATTTAAATGAATTCAACATTCCTACGTTACCGGCATTTTTTCGTCTGTAAACTCATGTTCATGCAAAATGAGATACTCAGTTAAAAATTTGTATAACTGAATAAAAGAAATTATATATCTATTTACTACTAAAAGTTTATATGTATATAAAATTTGTGTTTAAAAAAAGTTTACAGACAAGAAAAGTCGGTAAAGTAGTAATCAATAGGTTTTAGTTAAAATATTCTCAATTGGTAGTATTTTAATATACTGTGAAATTTTCTAATAAATTCCACGGTAAGGAATCAATATTAAAAATAGTCTGAACAACTAAAATTTGTATTAAGGGCATGTGATACGTAGCAAATTAGCAAATTTTCTTTTCAAAATTTAGGAAACCGTAGAGAAAGGTCGGGATAAGGTTCCTACCTTACCGGCATTTTATGTTTGTGAACTCATATCCATGCAAAATAAGGCAATGAGTTAAAAACTTGTGAAATTAAATAAACCGACTCGACAAAGATCTAATAGAATGTTTTGAAGATTGAATGCGAACTTTTTCAATTCAATATCAGTATGTCTACTTTGTAATATTACGAAGCATTACAAGGTTATAACAATGACGTTAATTGATTTTACCATTCGAATACTTTCACGATTGGTAATGCAGTTATAATGGTAATGTAAATTTCTATTTTTTCAATAAGGAAATCAGCTGATCTTCATTAGCTATAATATTTGCTCTGGCGTGTTTATAAAAATAGGTTACCTTTCACTTTGTGGAAGAAAATGTCTTTCTCCCAAATCATGGGAAAGACTGAGATGACCTGCTTAGAAAGTGACCTTATTGTAGATTTTACAGTTTTACACTACCTGTAAGTAAAACATGTAGTCATTCGAGTGATTTATTATAAACGTCATAAAGAGTAACGTGGCAAGTTACCCGAAACACACGGTAACCGGGCTTTACAAATTACTTTTATTATCATTACAATCCGCGTTTGAAATCTGTTATATCGTAAAAATGACTACCACTAAATTTCTCGGGGAATACCAAACAAATAAAATTCCGCAAAATTATTTTTTTTATTTTATACTATCTTTAAACTGACCAATATTCACATTATGACAAATACTGTATGTATTTTCAATAAATAATTTAATGTTAAATTGCACCGGTGAGGTATTTAAACTATGACTACCAATAATAAAGAAACAGAGCAGAGGGAAGATTCGAAAACAGTGAAAGTTGTGTTTGTTTCATTGTTACTGGATTTATTAGCATTTACAATGATTTTGCCACTATTTCCTGCACTCTTGGAGCATTATCAACAGCTGGACAAGGGAGATGGCTTATATTCCAAAATTTTGAACAGTATTCAAACTATTACCATTTTTATTCATGCTCCAGCTAAAGAGAGTTCAGTATTATTTGGAGGCAAGTATAATCAGTTATTTTATTTTATCAATCCAAAGGACTAAGATAATTCAATGGATAAAAAGTTCTATATTTGTAATTGCGTAGCAGGTCTTATATTTCTACAATTTTCCAATAGAATATAAAGGCATTTTAAGCGTAGCATAAAAAGTTTGATGATATAAAACGTTTAATTTGAGGGAATGTCGTTTTCTGCAATTTTTAACTCTATCTTATTTACAGGTTTCCTTGGCTCCATGTTTTCGTTTCTTCAGTTTCTAGGATCACCAATCATAGGAGCTTTATCTGACGTTTATGGCAGAAAACCATTGATGATTTTATGTCTAACTGGAATTGCAATATCGTATCTTTTATGGGCATTATCAAAAAATTTTGCTATATTTATTTTAGCAAGATTTATTAGCGGTATTAGTAAAGGCAATGTTAGTTTGTCGATGGCTATTCTAAGCGATGTTACTTCTCCTGCTTCTAGAGGAAAGGCAATGGTACTAATTAAAACAATGAAATTAAATATTTACTATCTACTATTGTCAAATATTTATTATTTAATATCTACTGTTTGATTTTTAGGCACTCGTAGGTATTGCATTTTCTGTAGGATTCGTCTTAGGACCAATGATAGGAGCTTTCTTTGCAAAACTTTCCTCTGGTCACAGAGAGGGCCAATGGTACGCTCTTCCAGCTTTATTTGCTTTCACACTCGCTGCAAGCGATTTACTGTATTTTTCGTTGAACTTTAAAGAAAGTTTGCCCCCAAAAGTCAGAATGAAGTCAGTTACTTCGGGTATATCGAGTGCAATTACATACATCAATCCTGTAGATTTATTCCAGTTCAATGGAGTTTCCAGTTTGACTACCAGTGGTAATGACAACGTATAAAACATCTTTAGTTCATTATTACAAATTAATCTAAACTTTGTTCCTTATTTCTTACAGAATTGCAGCAGCTGCGAACGCTCGGGCGTTGTTACTTTATCTATTTATTCATTTACAGTGGTTTGGAATTTACTTTAACTTTTTTGACACACTATTCTTTTGGATTTACAAGGATGGAACAAGGATGGATGTTCCTTGGAATTGGATTAACTATGGCCATTTTGCAAGGAAGCTGGGTGCGGAAAATCCCAGCTCACAAAACTAAATCCATTACAGAACTGGTATGTTTAATTTACAATAAAAATGAATTATTTGTTCTTTCTGAGAAATATTAATTTTCTTACTGCATTCTTGTTTCCTAGGGTCTATGGCTCATAATTCCTGCATTTGTATGTATTGCTGCTGCAAGAGAAGTTTTCATGTTGTACTTCGGCATATTTCTCTTCTCAGTTTGTAAGAATCTTATTTTCTAAAACTTTGATCTAAAGTAATAGAAATTTATAAGATTTTTTGTTTTTAGCTACAGCTATGGTAGTGACGTGCATGATGACTTTGGTGACTCGAATTGGTCCAGAGAATCAAAAGGGGTCGATCACTGGAATATTCAGATCACTTGGAGCTTTAGCTCGAGCTTGTGGTCCAATTGTAGCATCAATTGGTAATGCATTACTTATCACTTATAATTTTAGACATAACAATTTTCTGTTTTATATTCAAATATTGTTCATGTTTTCAAACTTTTCGACTCAGATTGGAGTCCTTATCAGTGAGAATTTATTTCTGTTATTTTCTTAAGGCCATGGATCAATCGGACCACGTGACTAAATTATACATTTATTCGTTCATGTAAGATAACTTTTTTAATTTACAATGTATCTTTCTGATAATTTGGGAAACGTAACAAAAGATAATAAAGCACGTCTGTTAACTTCTTTTTAGTAAAAATTTTGAAAAAAATTCGAAAACTTATCGACAATTACAGTTAACTGTAAAATTTTTTGCAAAATTTTCACTCATACAAAGTTGACAGGCGTTCTCTATCGTGTTCTGTAGTATTTTCCAAATTTTCAGGAAGATATTTTGTAAAAGAAACAAGTTATCTTACACGAACTTTTACAGCAATTTGGTCACGTGATCTGGTTGATCCATGTCCTTAAGTAGGCGAACAAAACGATGGTGAAAAAAATTGATCGAAGTGACACAATCACAAAATTTCTTTTTTTCTTTCTTTTCTTTCGTCCCGAACAAGATAAGCACATAATTTGTGTAAAAGAACTCTTGTCACTACGTTTGAAGAAAAATCCGTAGTGACAAGATTTCTTTTACACAAATTATGTGCTTATCTTGTTCGGGACGAAAGAAAAGAAAGAAAAAACGAAATTTTGTGATTGTGTCACTTCGATCAATTTTTTTCACCATTGTTTTGTTCGTATACTCAACAAAATAACAGAAATAAATTCTCACTGATAAGGACACCAATCTGAGTCGAAAAGTTTGAAAACATGAAACTTTGAGTTTACATTTTTTCTGGACCCTAAAGCCAACTAATAACATCAACATTATTTGAATATTAATACTAAGGGTCGATATAAGTCCTGTTCATTATTATTGCTGTTTTATAATTAGATTTGTGTTTTAGCTTTTTGGAGTCTCGGAAGTACGACTTCGTACTTAATCGGTGCAGCTGCTTTAGTCATTCCGCCCATAATACTAAAAAGTATTCAAATTACATGAGTATTAAGTAAAATATCCACTAAAAGTGCCTCTAAATAACCAACTAATTTTATTTATGTATTTTCGTATGATGAGTATGTTGTATTTGACTAACGTAATATTGAACTTTTATATTGAAAGTTTATTCGGATATACATGACAAGTAATAATTAGAATTTATATTTTTATATATTGTTCTGTATCAAGATATTATTTTTAGTACGCATTGTGATTCATACTTTATAATCAAAGCAATTTAATGACATTTATATCTTTCAAATTATCATGTATTTTTGTTAATTTGAAATTATAAAGTGTGGACGTGAAACAAATTGTTTAAAGTGAGTTTGGAATAGCATTTATTCAAATTGTTACTATTTAAAAAACTATAGGTATTGGTTTATCTGTTGTTTTTTATAAATGGCTTTGTAATAACGATTTTCAAATAAAAAGCAGACAATTTAATGATACTGGTTTTGAAACATGAGTAGCTACTATTTATTTTTTAATAGTTTTGTATAATATAATTTTTAAGGCCTTTTTTCATATTATTATTATTATTAACAAGAAGAGTAGGATCAATGATTTTTTAAATTCTTTTAACTTTGTTATATCATTAAATAAACATTTTTCTGTTAGAATATACAATACATAATGCAGTTTATATCGGCTTCGATGTAAGTCTTAGATTCAATCCAATTTTATTAAACAATAACGACATTTTTAAACTTGTACAATTGATTTATTTTAACGTAAACTTAACTATGATATATTATTAAAAATTATTAAAATATTCATTCCGATGAAATGAACGAAATAAAGCAAATAAAGCTAACAAAGCTTTATTTATTAGACATTAAAGAGAAAACAGAGGATCATATTTTTTCTTATCGAAAATCAACTTGAGAAATTAAGTCAAACATTAAACAGTTATTTTATAAAGAGAATTTCTATCTTGAACACTTTCTATAATAAATAGTTAATTTCAAACTCCAAAAAATTTCCCGCCCATTATCTATGTCGGTAAGGTAGATCAGTTGGTAATTTCGCGACAGTTTGCGATATTTTGATCGTAATTATTAATTAAAATTTATGAAGATCACTGGTTATCGATAATGATTCATATTAATACATATAGAGAAATATTTCCCTCATTTAATATTTTCAATTCGGTTTTTACCCTTATAACGAAAAAATCGTTCAAATTTTAAAATCTTATTCGGAAATCCCATCCCACGACAGGTGCATACCAGATGTGCTACAAGTGCAGTTCTCCTGTTGTATACATAATTCCACATTATCACTTCTCACATGATTTGCTCCCTGCTCATGAATTTGCCCATCCCCTCGTATAGATTTACCATGTATATTGTTTTATTCCCTCTTTGCCTCCCTGATACCGCGGCGTGTGATTCAGTTTTGCGCATGCGCTGTATGATTAAATTGGTCACGTGACCATCTTTCTTGACCAATCCGACGCCGTTTACGGTACGAATTCTCAGAATCTTCGTCCCGCGGCACTCCACTGTCCGCCCGCACCGTGAACAGTCAGTAGATGGAGGAGTTCTGCAAATCTATCGACTTGTGCGTGCGACCGGTTCTGAATTATTATTATCATTGTTTCCTGAGAGCATCATCAAACTCAAGATTACTTTATTAGAAGTGCAAAACGCAGTGGACGACTCAACCCTAGACGAGTACGTTTCCTGGGGCTTGTCTTCGGACTAGCAAGTGAGTACGAAACCAGAATTCTTCCGCTTTTCCCTCCGCGTTCCATAGCCCCACGGCTATTTACGCGGTATTGTGAAATACGTCACCACGGGCTTTCCCAAATCGCGAACATCACTCTCAAGCTTTCATATGCTGCGAACTCTGACTCACTCCTTTAATCCATATTCATTTTATTTTTTCTCAAGCTTTCAATGATTGTCGATCCCGATCGATTGATCCGCATTTTTTTTACAATAACGGTACGCTGCTAAGCTGTGTTCGATTTCAAAAGCACTTGAAACCGCTTTTGCACCTGTGTTTCGCCTGTGGTATGCATATAGTTACACAATGCAGTTTTTCAGGATTTTGAAACTGACACATTCCTCGTAAGCGAGTTTTGGAAACGTTGGAGATTCCTTTCGTCCTGTATCGATCTGGATTTAGCATTTTATACATTCTGGGAAATAGATTTCTTAATTAGGTTTTTATTTCATTGTACAGTTGTCTTAGTTTTTGTTAAATTGTTGTTCTTAGCAAGTGTACCGACATTTTTAATTGTACCTTTCAAACAAAGGCGGAAATAAATAGCTTATCATTTTTGAAAATTTTTCTGTCAGAAATTTCTTAAAAATGTAATTTGTTTACAGGAGTATGTTTTATTTTGAAAATTATATTCAATTTCTTTCCGTCATTTGTTGAAAGAGAAGAATTTGCTAAGTGGTCTGATCTCTTGTAGTGACTGTACTTTTATTATTAGATGTTTCGGAGCAGGCGCTGGAAGAGGCATTTTTACACGTCGAAGCAGGTAATTGTCTACTGCTTAAGTTCATTGATAACACGATAAGCAAATGTACATATATATTGCGCCAACTGCCATTTTTCGCGCGATATATTGATTTTGCACGCGTCCTCACGTTAAAAGTCACATGCAATGTGTAAGTGCATTAATTAATCAGTAGAGAACAAATTTAACAAAAACTAGAAAACCCTATATAACTTGTTAAGATTATATAAAAGATGTAAGTATATTGCGAGTTGTCAAGTTCTATTTCAAGAAGTTGTGTTTGTTATGTACTTTTTTTTATGAATATGTTGTAAATCATACGCATAAGGAAGTAAATACGAAAAATAATCGAAAACAAACTAATTTGAAGCATTGAATTCATTAGTATAAAAATAAAGATAAAACAGCTAATTTTTTCGAGTCTGTTTCATTTATACATAACTTTTTTTCTACAGAAAGTGTTTTTTACAGAAAATACAAAGATTTAGTTTAATTGGGAACCAAAATTCGGAAGATAGTTGCAGATTTTGGTTTCTAATTGAAACAGATTTTTATATTTACTGTAAAAAAAACTTTCTGTAGAAAAATTTTCGTTTATAAATGAAACCGACTCATTTTTTTGTCTTTTCATCTATACCAATTTCGCTTTATTTAATTCACAGAAATTAATTGGGATCTTAATATAAGAATTTTTCAAAAACGCATATTCCTAAATAATTTTAAATATCTGGAAAGAATTCGATGAAATGATGGAGACATAAAGAATTTAAAAGATTTAGGCAGATCAAAAAATAAGAAAATTTATGGGGTTTCTTCGATGATATATTTTGCTTTGAATTCTATTAAAATTTGTAAGATATAAAGCATTTTGTTTGTACTGTAACAGTAGTGGTTGCTTCTTCCTCTGTGGCTTTTTGCTAGGTAGCAAATAGCTATAACTAAAGTAGTAAGTTCTAATAAAGTTGATACCTATTTGAGGCTGTGTCGCATATCATAAACCCTGAACGTTTAATTTTTAATTCACAAGCCGTTTTAGAATTTGAGGACGCTTCTTAATTCTCAAGTTCTAAAGAAAAAAAAATTGCTTTCTTGTCTTTTGTGTTCAAGTAGCAAGAGCTAGACTTGATTTTAGTCTATAGTATAGAGTATGTATTAAGCTAAAATCTGGCTTCTAGCACCAGGATCTATTATGACACCTAGGTAGGTAATTACCGGTAGGTAGGTCGATAGGATAACAGATTGTATTAAGGTAATTAAAGTATTTGAGGATTAGAAAATTTAGGTTTTGACTAGAAAAGCGACGGACTTAATGCCTTTACCTGCTCGGTTGATACTGACCTTTCTTTCACAAGCTTTCAAATAATTTCAGTCAATAAATTGCAAAAGAGGAACTTTCTACAGTTTGGTCATATTTTTCACATTTCTTAGGTGTTCATGACAATGTGCAGAACGCTTGGCGCTTACAGTTTTCAGGAAAGCTCAGGAATCCACCGTTTTATTATGTTGTTTATATCAATAATTATAGGTTCAGTCGATTGCGGCTTTTATAAATAGCATAAATAATTATAGGATGAATTTGTCTTTCCTCTTAAGGGTACGTAATACTTAGAAAATCGGCAAATTTCATTGATTTTAGGTTTCTACATATTTTTGTCTAAAATAAATAAAATTTTGTTTTCAAAATTTGGCAAATAGCAGAAAAGATATAAATGAACGTAAATAGACAACTTCTGGTTAGAAAAATAAAAAAAATTCAATTTTAGCAAAAACTATCGGAAAATTTGTTTTTATCATCAAAACTGAAAGTATATTATCTTCTCTACCATTTCTGTAATTTCGGAAACAAAACTTTATTTATTTTGGATACAAACTTGTAGAAGCTGGACCAAATTGTTCACTTGAACTTGCTACTTTTCTCAAGTATCGCATGCCCTTAAATTATAGTTTTGAATTGAAGAAATATCACAATTTTTCTCTTGATATTTAGATAAAGTCTTTCTTTATTCTGCACAAGTTACAATAAAATTTTGTATTTGACATATTTTCTGATGAAAAGGGTAAAGTTTAACAAACTTTATTTGCTTTTTGAAGGAGAACTAGGATTCTTAAATCGAAGCATATTTCTGAAATATCTTTAAATCTGTATATTTGTGTATTATTGAGTAATAATTTTTCAACAATAATGTTTCTGATGAATTTTGAAACATTAAAATGTAATAATTGAATTTCTCATGGATTTGAGCATTTAACATTTATTTATTGCCCTTCTATTTAGAAAAATATTTCTCTAAAAAACTATTTTCCCTAAAATTGAACTTATATGTAGCTGTGATCCTTTCGAAAGTATATTTTTGGAAGTTAAAACAATATTCTGATGCAAAATTGTTTCGGAAATTGAGTATTTCGTTGCGAATTGATAGTAGATACCGTGTTAATTAATAACTTATTTTTTAGAACCAGGTTTAGAACGTACAACCATGTCGCTGTGGGAAAAAGCACAGCGGCTGCCGCCACATGCACTTCAACAGGTGCGAAATATTTACGGAGATCATTTCCCAATAGAAGTTCGACACTTCCTATCATCATGGCTCGAAGAAAAAATGTGGTAAGTATTATAATGAAAAAAAACTCCATGATTTTATTTTACAAACATAAGAAATTTAGTGAATACGAAGTAGAAAATAGCTGACTGTAATTGCTCCTGTTGTGTTTTTTGTTTTAGGAATACCATCGATGCTGAAAATCCACAGTATGAACAATACATTGCTAATCTGGTCGGCTCCTTTATTCAAGAACTTGAATCAAAGGCTACCTCTCTTCACACAAGCGATCTTTTTCCTACCAAGATGAAACTTTCAGAAGCAGCAGTTACGTTTCGCGTAAGTAGTTTATGCTTTAAAATCTCAGGCCGTATTTACAATCGATTTATTTTAATTAAATGATCTCTACCAGATGACAATTTGATAAATGATATTTCGTTTTTTTGCAGCAAAGATATAGCCAGAACCCCATATCTTTATTCAAGATAATAAGGCATTGCCTCTTGACCGAGATGAAGTTGGTAGCTCAGGTGGAGGATTTGGGAGGTACAATGATGATGAACATTGTGGGAGATCCAATGATGGTTGGCGATGCTGCTACCGAGATTGCACAACAAGTGGATGCTCTTCGCAGAAAAACTCATGAAACTGGAGAGGATCTTCGTAAAATAGAGCAAGAATTAGAAGGATTTGCTCTTAGTTATCACGAATGCACAAAGTTAAACGCAAGCCTACAGCACTTGTCGACACAGCCACATAGTCAGCAGAGCATCGAATTCGAAAAGAAAATAACTAGGTACGGTATTTTATCTTGATTTAATTCCATTGGATTTTTATTTGAAATTGCATTATGTATTTTTATAAACTAAACTTTCTTTCTGTAATTTTAGACAAAAGGAGCAGCAAGAACAATTATTAAATCACAAAGTAGCATCAATGCTTCAATTACGTTTGAACATAGCAGACAAATTAAAAGATAATGTCAATAAATTAACTATTCTACAATCTCGAGTTCTTGATGATGAACTCCTTAGGTGGAAAAGGGACCAGCAATTGGCAGGAAATGGTGCTGCTTTCAATAGCAATTTGGACACAATTCAGGAGTGGTGCGAGAATCTTGCCGAATTGATCTGGCTCAACCGTCAGCAAATTAAGGAAGCGGAGCGATTAAAGCAAAAATCTGTGCGTGATCCACCAGGTCTGCAGGATGTTCTGCCTTCTCTAAACTCACAAGTCACACAGCTACTGAGTTCGTTGGTAACCAGCACATTTATTATAGAGAAACAGCCGCCTCAGGTGATGAAGACTAACACACGATTTACCAGTACCGTAAGACTGTTGGTTGGTGGAAAACTCAACGTTCACATGACTCCACCACAAGTCAAGGTTAGCATAATAAGTGAGTCTCAAGCTCTCGCTCTTTTAAAAACTGATACAAAAATGGCAAAGATCACCAACGAAGCTAGCGGTGATATCCTGAATAACACTGGAACAATGGAATATCATCAGGTATGTAGCATTCAGAATTTTTTTTTTCGTTTTATTTTGAAGTGTTATGCAAAGTTACTTAAAAATTATACTATTATACAGGCAACGAGACAGTTATCAGTGAGTTTTCGTAACATGCAGTTGAAGAAAATCAAAAGAGCAGAGAAGAAAGGCACTGAATCAGTGATGGATGAAAAGTTTTCGCTATTTTTCCAATCGCAATTTAGTGTTGGAGGTGGTGAACTCGTCTTTCAAGTATGGACTCTAAGCTTACCGGTCGTAGTGATTGTCCACGGAAACCAGGAACCTCATGCGTGGGCAACAGTTACGTGGGATAATGCATTCGCCGAGCCAGGAAGAGTTCCCTTTGTAATTCCTGATAAAGTTCCTTGGATACAAGTAGCAGTAGCTCTTAACGTCAAGTTCAAGTCTGCTACAGGACGTTCTCTCACAGAAGATAATCTTCGTTTCCTCGCTGAAAAAGCATTCCGCGGGGCCAATCCCGTTAATCAAGACTACTCTAGTCTTCTCCTTAGCTGGGCTCAATTTTGCAAGGAACCCTTGCCTGAAAGGAATTTCACTTTCTGGGAATGGTTCTATGCTGTGATGAAACTTACCAGAGAACACCTGAGAGGTCCATGGATCGATGGTTACATTCTCGGGTTTGTGAGGAAGAAGCAAGCGGAGGAAATGCTCGCAAACTGCGCTTCGGGAACTTTTTTGATGAGGTTCTCAGATTCGGAACTTGGTGGTGTAACCATCGCTTGGGTTGGAGGTAAAATTTTTGCTCTACTTTTTAATTAATTTTTATGAAAATGAAATGTTTTAAATTGATTATATTTTGCAGATTCTTCGGAAGTATTTATGCTTCAGCCTTTCACGAGCAAAGACTTTGCAATTAGAAGTTTGCCGGACAGAGTTTCTGACTTACAGCATTTAATGTACCTTTATCCAGACCTGCCCAAAGATCAGGCATTCTCAAAATATTATACTCCATTTACTGGTACGTAAAAAATAACTTATTGTTTGTTTATCCAAATTATTAAATGCCATAAGGATTTTAAAAAATTTGATTTTCTATGTGCAAATCGTTAATCTTTGAGTGCAAAGGGTTGAATTTTAGTGGTTGGGAAATGGGCGACAATTTCTAATATATTTAAGTCGTTACCTTTTAATAAAATTATTGGAATTATTAATGAGCTAAAATGTTTTTATAGAAAACCAATCACTGACCAACGGCTACGTTCGACCACTGTTGGTGACTCATGTGCCAGGTTGGGGTGTTCCCGCAATTGGCGGACAAACTCCCTCGCATTCTTCGATCGTGGGAGTAGGCAGTTCACAAGGTCCTGGAGGAAGTTATCCTGCCACGCCATCCACCATGTTTCAAGCGCATAGTCCAGATCCATCTGTAACACGAGATACTCCGTCCGTGGCTTCCAGGTCAGTTTCCTGGATGTAACGAATTTCTCATTATATTTATACTATTAACTGCCTTCAATTTGTCTGGTATAGTATGAAGATGCGCAAAGTCTAAGCTTTCTGTTTATTTTTTGAACAAAAAAAGCTCATAATTTCTAAAATTAAGGGACCAACGTTTTTTTTTTTTTGTTCGAAGAAAATATTAATTGAAAACCATATCAAGATTTAAAGTTTTGAAAGATGGACAGAATCTCACTACTTTTAGCATATAACTGTTTAAGTGAATTTCATTCATAAAAAAATTTGTTTATAGTGTTGTAAATGTGATTAAAAAAATTCGGATGGGGGCAGAATATGAATCGAATTTACTTTGATTTCTATAAAGTGGTAATTTTTTGTGACAATCATAGCTTTTACGCTAAGAATATATTTGTTATTTGAGAATGGGTCAAACCTACTGGACTACATGATCAATTTAATTTATTATTTTGTAATGACAATGATGTTTATTATTTTGGGAAGAAATTTCTTGGGGAATTTTCCAAAAGTTAAAGAGTGTTTTTGTATATTGTCGATAAATTACACCTTAATAAAATGGCCTTCAAAGGCGAATGATATCAGATCTTTCAAATTTGTTATTGATGTTATGTAAGTATGATGAAGTGACAGATCGACTTGTAGTTCCAAGAACTACAATAAAAATGAGGCTGTGCATCTTCATATCTGTATCTGTTCAAATACTGTATCAGTATTCTATTTTTTCATTTTATACATATAAGCCTTCTTCGTACTGCTACAAAATAGCAGGGCGGCATCTATCACAGTTTTTGTAAGCTTTTTTACGAAACATATACAGTTTTTAACATGATTTATAGATCAACTTAACAATTCATTTTTTTCATACCTGAATTTATACAAGAGAGTTTTTAGTACGATCGAGTGTTGGATATTGTGGGTTGTGATCGAGTACGTCCATAAAAGTATATTACGATAAATCGATTACAGAATGTTAGTTTTCTGAATTTTAGTATTTTTGAAACATCAAAAGTTTTTTATGCATTATTCCTTGTAGAAATTTAAAGAAATGAGAAATTGAAATATATGGAAACAAATTATAACAAGTAATTAAAAATTTATACAAAATATCACTTATTATTAGCTTATTATGATTTATTGAATTTTATTTTGGGAACGCGTTTCTACTAGGGATTACAAACTAAGTTGCCAGTTTCCAGAAAAGTGTTTTAAATATGTGTATAATTAAAGAAATAAAAAGCTTAGTTTGAAGTATATTATTTTGTAATATAAATTTCAAAAAGTTTCAAGGGTAAACGACTGTGATAATAAATTGGAAGCCTTTAGAAAAATTCATTTATAACACTCAGAAATAGTAAATTTTGAAAAAGTTGTTTTTCGAAGTTTTCATCCAACACTCGGCCGTACGCATTTACGTAGAAAAATAAGAATATTCTATAAGGATCTTATACAGAAACATATCTCATAGATGCATAAGTCTAGTTTAACTTTTGAAGAAGAAATATTCTATCAAAATTACGTTGAATTTCTTGGTTGAAAACCAATGTTCTTTGATTTTTATATTAAAGAAAATCGGCTTATCCATGGCTTTAAAAAAACCTTGGAAGGTTCCTCTAAAGGCTTATTATTTGACATGTGTGATGTATTAATTTTTGAGAGACGAGCAGTTTGTGTAATGTAACTAGGTAAATGTGGTGTCTAACGATCGAGAGAGTGACTTTAGAGAATTAGGATTTTGTTTAATATAAGTCCGAATATTAAACATGAATGTGAATATAAAATTATGCCTGTCCTATTTTCGAATGGAAAAGATTTTAGAATAAAAACTTGAAATTTATATTGTTTTGGAATTAAATTAAAACCTTCATTATATAAAGCTCAGTGTATGAGTTTTAATAAGTTTGATTCTTTACATTTGTAATTGATTGTTTGCTTGTGTTCGTAATTATAATCTTGAATTGATCAGGAGTGGAAGTAAAATTTTCGCTGCAGTTGTGGAGTAAATATTTAAAATTTGAGGAATATTCGTTAGACACCATTATGAAATATAAAGGCAAAGGCCTGGAGCAAGCCGGTACAACTACGACAGAAGTAGCAAACTATAATTCGATAAAAGTGAGAAGACGCGACGGAACGCAACTCCAATCACTACTCGTTATAAATGAACTGGCAATCGAGTAGAGATGATGTGTTTTCAAAACTGCAATTGGTTAGAACCGATAAAATCTCCTTTGTTGCTGGCACATTCTGCCATTTTGTACCGGCTTTTCCTACTTTTCCTAGTTTAACACAGACTGATAAAATGAAAAAGCTTGTCGATGTGAAATGTTGGTTAAGGGTTGCCAGTGATTGGGGTTGTGTTTTGATCTGTGGTAGTTACGCTCCGGGTCTTGGCCAGACGGGGACTCCTCGGTCTGGGGACATGGAGTACGCCGATATGATCAGTCAAAGTGATCTATCCACCATCGACGAAAACCTCAACCTCGAGCAGATCAGCAACTTCGGCTTCCCCGACTTCATCCAGAGTTATGGCGTGAGACCGCAATAGGTACGTTTTTTTTACAGCAACAACAGATTAAATAGTTAAAAATGTGTTATTTATGCCCGGGGTACAGTTATTACGCGTGCAATATTATTTCGGTCGAGACTGACTATGTAATTTGTGGGAAATCATGGTTTTGAGTTTGTAAGATGACATTTTCTTCTTCTGAAGAAAACTTGACTTTGATTCTTTTTAATAGTTGATTTTATAGAATTTCTTTTTACTTACTTGTATAAATCTTTCTAGAACGCTGAGAATTCTCTTGATTTTTGTTTCAATTAGTGTTATATGTTATTTAGTATAAAATTGTATTTATAGACTAAAGTTTTATTTTATGTAAAATTAGAAACGGAGATTATTTAGAAATTATTGTGATTTACATTGGGGAATGTATTTTTTTTGTCAATTTAAAATAGCCTCACCATAAAGAATTTAGTTTTAAATTTAATCTTTTTATTTTCTGACAAATGATAATTTATAATCTATAGTTCCTAAAACAAATATTAATAATGCATTTTTTAGAAACTTTTCTAAATTGTTTTTAAGCTTTTCCATAATTTTGAAATATTTCGAAATCAGCTTTCTAGAAAATCGGGTGCAAAGTTAGACTGATAAAAAACGGAACAGTTACTCATCATTGTTTACGAGAAACTTTATTTAATGTACATATCCGTTATAAGTTTGAAACAGAACGAAGCTCTAG
Organism: Diplolepis rosae; assembly: GCA_030998225.1. NCBI lineage: Eukaryota > Metazoa > Arthropoda > Insecta > Hymenoptera > Diplolepididae > Diplolepis > Diplolepis rosae. The sequence goes on from JAPYXD010000677.1 coordinate 13,641,061, forward strand.
AGAAAAGTAATGACATAAAAAAAAGGTATGGTCGGTACAACAATTGGATCAAATGAAAAACACAATACAAATATTTTGCAATTTACTATCTTGACTCCATCTATAAACCTCAAATAATGTTGCGAACAAATTGATTCTCATTTATTACGGTTAATAGTAAGATTTGTCAAAAGTACAAACCTTATACTATTTTCGTTTTATATTGAACTTTGAGATTTTGTAGTTTTATTGTTGTCGAAATATTTATAAGATGTATATTTAAAAGAAAATTATAGAATAAATATTTAATGGCCCAGTACAATCAATCGGGACTTACAGTTTATAATTTAAACAATTTTACGGAACGTTCTCAATTTAGAAAACCAAAATTTTGATGATAAATAACGCATTGGGTTTTAAGTGGTCTGATTTCTAGGAGTTCCTATTTTTCATAAGTGATATTATACTGAATGGAACGGAGTTTTGTGATTAATTATGTGGGAGAAAATATAAAAACGTGCCTTATGCATTTAATGATACCGGAAGCAAACGATTCAGAGATAGCATTACAATTTCGAATTGTACCTATGATTATAGATATGCAATTGATTATTCTTATTTACTTGAAAATTATATTCAAATTCTGCGAGTAGACGTAAGGAAATAATGTTTCGATCGTTACGTAAGTTTAACTCAGGTCTTTTCTTCCTATGAGAACGACAGTTAATAAGTTTTTTAGATTTTTAGTTTTAGGGAAATTTAGTTTTTAACAGACTATCTTAAGTCAGCGGTAGATGATTTTTTTAGCTTGTGCAGTATCTTAAGTTTACAACTAAAAATTTATCGATTGTTGAACCTACGTTAGCTTAGACTTCAGGAAGCCTTCGCTGAATTTCAACGAAAATTTGAAAGAAAAAAACATTATAGGAAGAAACCGGTCAAAGCCAGCACTTGAAAAAATGACAGGATCTCGTTAAGAATAACTAGATTATTAATTTTTATGTGTGTTATAAACGTGTTAATTAATATGAACCGGTTTTAATCTTTCTATTCTTATCCTTACTTAAAGCGTCAGTTTTGGACTACGCTATCTACTGATGTTTACTTTGAGAATGTCTGGAACGAGCCTTTTTGTCAAAGATTAGAGTTTATTTTATTATCAAAAATATAATATTTTACCGAGTGCGCGTTAAATTAATACAGCTACTATGTACGCCAATGGCTATATGTACACTAAGTATGACTCGTGCATGTATATATATATATATTTGCTTAATTATGTATATGCACTGGTAATAAATAACTATATTTTAAATTTATTTCAAATCTTCATTTACTTCAAATATTATCTATTTTATTATGAGTTATTGTCCGAGATTCTATTTTAAATTTAAAAGCTTTTATGTTCAAATAAGAGGGCAGCTGTGAGGGAAAATCTGCAAATCAAGGAAAAGCAACTAAGACAAATATATTTCCGGTTAAATGATAATCTTGGAATTCGTTTCTTGTATTAACCCATTGGCCTTTTTTGACGAGTTGCACTCCCCATTTAAAAGATTCCAGTTTTCGATAAAAGTTGTGAAATGATCTTTGTACTTCTAAATTAAAAAAAAAAACAATAAATTCCATGAAAATCTGTTACATTTATTGAGGTTTTTGCCCACCTTCATGAATTTCCTGTATTTAGTTTCCAATAGGTTAAAGTGGCCACCTTGTTTTAAATTTTACTTGTTAACTCTTTTACAGCAAAATTAGAACAATAAATAATTTTAGATACAAAAATAATATTTAATAAGAATTCGGTATAAAAGATGTAAAAAATGTCAAAATTGTTTTTCAATGAGTTTCTGTTTCAATTTGCGAGTACTTCCTTGCAGAAATTATCAGCCTGGTTTTTAGGTATGGAAGAACTCTCCTCAGGTTCACAAACTTCAATATAATATCCTGGAGCAGGATAACTCATATTATACATTGAATCCCCAGCCATTGCATCTTTCGGTGGTTGATACTGTTGTTTACGAGCCCATGGCAAGTCCTGTTTTGGTGGAATGGCCCAAGGTTGAAACGATAATTTATTTATAGTTTCAGCATCCATTTTAGCATCAAGTCTGCAAGTAAAAATATAATATTTTTACATTAAACTTTAATTATTTCTGCAAAATAAAATAAAATTATATATACCTATTGTATTTTGCTGTAGGTTTAAAACTGGGTACAGGAGCCACTGGACCTGGATTTACATAGGACAAAGATGTAGTTGTATTGCCTTCGAATGGTTTATCGGCTACTCTAATATTATCGCAAGGAATCACAACATCTAGTTTGGACGCAAGCTTTGGCACAAAATCGTAACGATTTGTTGTTTCGGATTGCATAGGACCATCTCCTATCATATTTCTGCGACGAGGAATAAATGGAAGACGTTTCTCAGCTTGGAATGGTTTATAACTTAGCTGATATAAAGAAAACAAAAATTTTATTCGAAGAAAAAAATATATTTATCTCTATAAATGGGACATTTTAATACTTTAATTTAATTTTTTTGATTAAGAATCCAGTTACATGTGAAGTCTATAGAAAGTGTATGACCACATGGTATCAAATTTCGAATCGATCTTGAGATATTTGATACAACGCAACTTTGCCGAGTATTTTTTGTAAGAGCACTAGTCGTTGGCATTGACCACCAGTCGCTGGAACCCCCTCCAATTTGCTTTAAACAATAGAAAAATTCAAAAAATCAATGTGCTCTGTTCGAATTATTCTCATGTAAGCAAAATATGATAAATATTTTTATTTTGCTATTGTTCAAAGCAAATTAGAGGAGGGTGTCAACAACTGGTGCCAGTGCCAACGACTGGTGCTCTTACCCTAGTTATGTTATGTTTGCATTAAATATTTTTAAAAACTACCTTGCTTGTAGTGTCAGTGGACATTTTTTTATCAGAGAGGGAAATATTTCCACATGGAATTACAGGAACGACTGGTTCTGGATTGCAAGGCTGGAATGTTTCTTTGTAGATGGTTTTCCCCATAAATTCAGCGCCGGATGGAAATAAACTCGTCCGGGCTGGAATAATGGGCTTCTCTTTCTGCGTAACATCGACTTCCAAGTAACTTTTTCCATATGTGGTTTTACCTTCCATCATTTCTCGAGGAGGCCTGCAATGAAAAAAACTTGAGATTCAATAAAGAAACTCAAAGTTTACAGTGAAATTAAATTTTATTATTTGGAGCTATGTTAAAAATATAATGGTGAGTGAATATGATATTTTATTTTACCTATAAACAGATTTGGTTTTCCAGGGATAAAATTCTTTTTCTGGTAAACAGTAGGGCTGAAAACTTAATTTTTGTGTAGTTTCCTTTGGAGCAGGCTCGTCACTCGGACGATACATTTGTAGTGGCTTAAAACTACTGACTGGCTCTACTGGTCCTGGATTTGAATAAGACATTTGAGTAGTTGTTACTCCTTCAAGAGGCCCACTACTCAATCTAATGCTTCCACAGGGAATGAACATTTCCGGTTTGGGGACATGTTTTTCTACAAAATCATGCTTTGCTGTCGTCACATGTTCCATGGGACCATGACCTGTAATTGGTCTATTATACAGATTAGAATTAGATTTGAATAATAATTTCCTTAATAGAAACCTTATTTTAAGTTTTGTTTTCTCAAGTTAATCTTTCGAACAAGAAATTAGGAAAACTGGGTTAGACTAGGAAATAAAAATAAATTGTACCAGTTTTTGATAAATTAATTGGTCAAACTATTTTTGTAAATTAGGTTGTAATTTTCTACAACTTATAACAATTTTCTTTTAAAAGATGAAAATTTTAGAAAAAAATTATTTTAAGTTGTAGTAAATTACAACAAAATTTATAAAAAATTACAATTGCCACATTATTGTGCTTTGCTTTAATTGACTATATTACGTTGTCATTTGATAGTATACCTATTTCGGGGTAAAATCGGTTTCGCTTTGATAACACCCCAAACAGGCTTGTAGCTTATCTTGGTTGTTGTATCATCGGAGAATTTCCCGCAAGAAATATCTAAATTTTGTGTTGGGCGAAATGCTTTAGGCCGGTCAAGGCGGTCTACGTTCAAATAAGAAAGGTGATAAGTTGTGCTTGCATCCAAAGGACTTGAAGGAGGACAAAATTTTCTTTGTGGTGCAAAAGACTGCATGCGAGGCGGTTGGACATATTTTTTTGTACACTAAATTCAAAATAAATCCATGTACATTGTCTACTTCTAAGAGTGAATTTAAGGAATGGAAACATAAATTATCAAATATTTAAAAGTAGATATATGTTAAGTTTAATTGGAACTAAACAAGTAATTATTAATAATTGGCAAAAAAATATCTATTATTATTAATTAATATTATTATTATTAAATGTTTAAAGGAAAGTTCTGGAAACTTATTTAATGTACAAATAATCAAGAGATTATTTAATTTCGTTGGAATTAAAAAAGTTCATTTGCAACGTCTAAATGATTGATGTTTAAGACATATTTACAAAAGTTCTGGAAAATTACATTGAAAATTGTGAAATTTTGAATTATAAATTACTTTAATATGGGAAGGAGACGTGGTTGGTCTGGAAGGTAGAGCTCGTGGCCTCCTGGGTGTAACTTCTATGACCTCCATTTTCTCCTATTTATTCAAATCTGCTCGTTCGAAACTATATGTATCTTGTGAAAAATACTATTTAGTACAAAAAAGGTTCAGAACAAAAATCTTGATTGTTCAAAAATAAAAACTGTCAATAATTTGACAGATAAGACTTGGTTGTAAAACACGATATTTTTTAAGATTAATTAATTTTAGCGTTGTATAAACAAATAAACTTTTAAAAAAATTCATGATGGTCTAAAAATAAGAACTATACCAAGAAAATGTGAATAGAAGTTTGTACATATAGTAAAAAGAGAAAAGTACATTAGAAAAACTGATTACAAACGTTAGAGGTTTATTTTGATTAAAATTCTGCAATTTTCGTATAACAGTTATTCAGTAGCTGGAAAGAAATATTGACTCTTCAATATTATCCGCAGGCGGATATAAAATTTTTCCATTTCAACTTGTTTCGTCCCAAATTTAGAAATTGAAGTCTATTTCCAAACAATTTCCAACTCCGTACATTTTTAGGCTTTCAATTATTTTCTCACAGTTCGACATTTGAAAAAAAGGTATCAGATGCAGAGAAAGACGAGATTTAATGTTTGGAGCGCAAAAGATTGTTTGTATACGAGGTAGTTGAATATATCTACTTTTAACACTAAACTCAAATTTATAATCTATTGTTTAATTCTAATACCAAATTAAAGCAAAATATTAACAATTCAAAAATGAATTTATGTTTTAAATATATTTTCAGCATATACCATGAAAATAAAGACATTCTCTGAGCATACCTTTTAGAACTTTTTTATGCACAACTAATTAACTAGTTTAATTCCTTTTGTCATTGAAAAGTTTTTTTCAACGAATTAATGATTAATTTTTTAGGATATATTTGCAAAAGTTCTGTAAAACTGTATTAAAAGTATCGAAAAATTTGAATTATAAATTACTTTAGTATTGCAAGGAGTCGTAGTTAGCCTGGAAGATAGAGCTCGTGACCTCCTCGGGTAAACTTCTGTGACCTCTAATTTTTCTGATTTGTTCCGTCTGCGTATTTAAAATCATACGTATTACGTAAAAATACAATTTAATACAAATAAAAACGGCCTAAAGCAAAAACCTTGATCATTAATTAAAAATGAGAATTGCCAATCATTAGTTAGAACAGATTTGTGGATTTTGTTAGTAAAACATACGATATTTTAGAAGAATAAAAGCAAATAAGCTCTTTTAAAAGCTTAGGTTTAAAATAAAGAAATATACATACGAAAATGTGAACAGAAGTTTGTATAATGAAATGAGAAAGATATATATTAGAGAAATTGATTACAAAGTCTAGGGATTTATTTTCATGGAAACTGCAATAATTGTATAATAGTTATTCAGTAACTGGAAGATCTTTAATATTATTCACGTATGGATTATCCACTCATTTTGTCTGGAATTTATATATGTATCTAAGCCTTTTTTTCAAACAGTTTCCATCTCTTTACATTTTTCTATTTTCAACTATTTTCTCGCATATTAGCAATATGAAAAAAAAAGTGATCATATGTATAGAAACACGAGGTTTAATGTACAATCATTTAATAATATTTCTTCTTGGCACAAACGCTATAAAAGTATAATCGATTCAAAGTTTTAGCTTTGGTTCGATGCCTAGAATAAAATCTGTACATACGTTTGCGATCTCCTTTGCCATTTATAAATTAATCGCCGCCTCGAACTTATTGAGGGAGACTGACTTCAACGTGAATATATTTTACTGTATACAATGTATAATCATATGAATAATATTTATATCCCAATTAAAATGATCATATATAGAAGACTGACTAATATAATGGAAAACTAATCCAATTAGCGACCGATTAAAAATAATTTTCGGGTGGTAATGGGAATTAGGGAGAAATATAATCAGAAAAAGTCATCATTGTAGAATGCTCCGGTTTATCTTCATAAAATTATCTTGATCTCACAGATTCGATGTACTCAACACCAGGAAAAGAAAGGACTTTTGCTTTGGAAGCGCTGGGTGAACGCGCCCGAGAAAGAAAACAATTTTTGCGTTCCGTTTCCTTTAGAGAATCTGAAAAAGTGAACATTTTTTAAATCACGTGTCGTTCGACCATCAAAATTTAAATTAATTAAATATCACTACTGAATAACGTACTTTTCAACAATTACAGCTGGCATTTGCACAAGTTGGACAGGACTTTTAGCATCTTTCAGTGCTTGCTGAAGATTTAGTATCTGACCCCGCATGACACTCATTTGCCTATCGAAGTTATGTCGATCAAAACCCTTGTCTTGCTGTAAAAATAAATTATTTCATAGAAGTAAATCGATGGCCATTGAAACACTAAATTAGAGGATACGCGCTCGCGTAATGGTTCAGTTATCTCACCTTAAATAACTGGTACAAGTCATTACAAAGATTTTGTATAAAGTTTTGATCCGAAAGTTGTGGTAAAACAAGATCTCGAGTCACATCGCTGAATGGTTGTTTCGCTTGACTTAACCAAGCCCAGTGGTAAGGATATGCACGCCACGAATCAGGATGCTTGAACGGAAAAGCAAGACCATTGTCTATAGCTGCAATTTTCACATCACCGGTTTCTACTTCATTTTTCCCTGAGGGAGGTTCATACTTGATCAACCAATTATCGTTTCCTGTAAAGAGTCAGTAATTTAATCCATGAACTGGTATTGAAAGTTAATCTTAATTCCACATTTGAATTCACAGAATTTATAATACTCACCTCTATCAGTATTCCTAATGATATAATCCAAAATGACTAGACGCTCAAACTGAAGTTGAAATTTTCGAGCAAGGTGTGGAGGAAGTGGTTCGCTTTCCCATCGTCGTAACCAGTAGTCTGCGTCCTTGTAACCATCTACGAATAGTTGAAAAGATCCAACTTTGGGAGGTAACCCAATGCGATTGAAGTGAGAGCCGAATGTGGGGAATTGGTCCATGATGGTTTGCTTTATTCTCACCTTTTGCCTATCAAACCTCGGATAGTTAAAGGTTTTGCTCACGAGTTTAACGACTCTCGTGTTAGGTACGACGTTTAGACCAAGTTTTCGGTCTACTAAACTGGCACCCGCCTCGCTTAAGTATCCCTGATTTGGAATCAAGCAACTCCTTCCGAAACAGCATGGACAGCAGAGCTTGTGCATCCATTTCGTCCATTTTGGATTTAGTCTCCCGTAAGGTTCTTCGTCTTTAGGTTTGAATACTCCTATTATTTTCTACAACGATAATAATGAATAAATAAATACCTTCAGAAAATAAAAATTTGATCCGAAGAAAAATGCGTCTATTAAATTTTTAAATCAATACCCCTTGAAGATTTTTAACAAAGTAACTTCCACTGGACCCTTGGTAAATGCGTTCAGGAAATATTCCATTATCTATCGCACATTCTGCCTGATGCACTAAGTCGGAAAACTGTGGGTCATCTGCAAAATAATCAAGATCATAAATCTGTAGAAATTCATAATGTGAAAGGGATGATGTAAACTTTACGTTATGTGTCGCGGATTTCAAATTTAGTATACGTTGATATTTGATAATATTAAATATCAAACATATAAAACTAATTGTGGAAATAACGGACAAAGATGTAAAGTGGAAAGTAAAGCCTAAAGTAATCCTGCATCTGATGATAATTTTTTTAATTGAATACAAATTCTGTCTACCAAATGTGCCTTTGCCCATGAAAAATCCCCAAATGGCCTAAATACCTTGATAAAAAAGTGACCAGTTGTCCCAACTTTCCAGATTTGATCCATTTTCCGTCATTGCTTCACTGCAACTCGAAATTTTGTCGAGTTCCTGATCGCCCCAAGTTTTTTAAAGGAAAGAATAAAATATGTCATGGTCATACGCGTTTGGCTGACTGCTTTGACAACTATTTTAGTATAAATTGTGATAAAAGCTGAAAACTCGTTATGCAATTTACTGCTTTATCGTGAAAAATATTATTTTAAGCAGTGTCGTTTGTAGCATGTTGTTAATTTGAAAATGGAGGTACAAAAGAAAGCTTCAGAACAGGTAGTCAAATATGTGTTGACTTTCCCTAATATGTATAAAATTGTTACGTTTTTATGAAGCGAAAAGTATGATTCAATATCAGTACATAAGTGGTAAAAAAAGTATTGACATTTTAAAGAATATTTAATTGTTTTCTTATTTGCATATTGAGAAAAAATAATTCAAATAGTGGTTGTCACATTAAGGTTATCTTCATATATTGAATTTAAAAATGAATTGATGAAGTATTAATAAGGGTCTTCGATTCTACATTCACCATTTGACTGCCATTTGACGGATGAAAAATTTGCCTAAAAAAGTTTCCTTCCTTCTTTTTTTCAATTAAACATTTTTTTATTAAAAATAAGTCAATCCGTAATTTTACCTAAATCAGAGATCGACTGTCAATTGAAAAATTCGTTGTAAACGAATTACTAAAAATTTGTATGAAAAAAAATTAACCAATTGAAGATTTCTTTTGTATTGTTCGTTTCAGATTTGAAGCAATTACTTTATCAACAAGAGTAAAACGTGAATAAGACTAAAGTTACTAACAAAAGTCTACAGAAATGAGAATAAACAAATTTATTGTTTGATTGCATTAAAAACTTAGAAGTTATAGGACAAAAATAAAAGTAATAATTATTAGAAAAGTGTATAATATTGAATCACGGAAAAAAAAACTTTTCACTCGATTACAAGTATTGAAAAATTCTAATTTCGTTTTTGAAATAGCAACAACAAAAAATAATACAAGAGCTATACCAAACATCTGTTATTTTATTTGCCAAGAAACTGTTTAAAGTTATATTTTCGTCAGATTCCAACGATGTTTTTGCTTCAAATGCACAAAGTCTGGATAAAATATTGCTAAAAATAAATAATAACAAATAAATAAATGTAGAAAAATAATATAATGAAAATATAATAAGGAAACTACAATTACTAAAAAGTACTTATTTTTTTCAGTTTCAACGGGAACTCTATGTCGTACTTCGTTTTCGAAGCAGATTTCCGTCTTTTTGTAAATTAGCTTTTTAACAAAGGGTAATGATTCACATCAAAAACTAACATCGTTAAAACAGTCAAAACAGAGCCAATAGATTTTACATTCATTGAATTTCTAATAAGAATAATTCATTTAAATAATCCTACGAGCGTGAAATAATAGCGCGAAAAGTAAAATATTGAATGTTAAGTAAAATACAGAATAAAGGAACAATACCAGGAAATCTGTTGAAGGAGACATCGAATTCGAGCCGACCAAGGAGAGGCTGGCTCTCCCGGTCAATTCCAGGGGAATCAATGGCTATCGTTTGATCACCGTTCAGGTTAGGAATAAAGGCGATGTCCGGGAGAAGCTCTGAGAAGTCTTCGTCTGGTTGTGAGGTACTGTTAGGAGTCAATGAGAGATCGACGAGTGCATCAGTTTCCACAAGATTGCCAGTTGGGACGGAGTTGTTCTGACTCTGGTATTCTCTGTAAGGCACATACAATTGCCGTTGAACCGAATCGCTCATTACAGCCAAATCTCTTCCCGGTCGGCAGTCCCGAATTACTTGGTCTACGCGAGATTAGCGAACGAGGATATCCTATTTGTTGTGCCTTTGCCACATTCCTGTACCACCTGTCAGTGAGTCATGCGATTAAGTTCGCATTTCTCGAGTGCCGTTAACATCGAGCACTTCAGTATTATCTACACGTCATCGGATTTACGTTTACAGAATTCGCTTATCTGTTCTGCTCACACAAATCCTTGCATTGATTGCGGATATTTAAGAAAATGAAACTGCACCACCACGAAGCCACACGAAACTTTAACCAAAAATTTCATCCGTCATTCCAGCAGACGATATCAGCTGATGTGATCAGCGCCATCTTGTCTTCTTCTTCGTGACAACGACAAATCACAACTCAAGGCGCGAATTATGATAAGAAGTAAATAGATAGACGATAACAAAAAATACTATAATTTTCTTTACTTTGAAGATAATTTGTTTAGTTAAAGTGAGTATTACGATTTTATATATATGCTTTTAAGATTTTTTCAAAATTAAAAGTTTTAATTTTATTATTATTATTTTAGAAAGATTAATTATTATTAGTAATATAAATTGATAATTCATTATAAGTATATAATTTAATGTATGATAAAAAAAATATCTTTTGGAATATTCGAGATTCGATTAATTGAGAATTCATCATGCGAGTATCGTGTGTTATTTTTTTATCTCCATTGCGTTTCATCTATTTGTAATGGAATTTGTCAGTCATTTCCGTTCACTTCAGTCAAGTCAGTCTGGTTTCTTCACCATTCAGTCCAATTCAGTCGATTCAGTCTGATTCCAGTTCAGTCAAGTTCAGTTGCGCTTGAAACCCGTAGCCATGTGCGTCGATTGAATATTTTCTTAACGCTATGGGGTCCCTTGAACCTCGTTTGCTTTAAATAAATGAAATTTAAATGGGATATTTGAATAACATTCAAGTGAAACTTAGAGATTATCATTTAACATTATTGATTAAATATTACATTTAAACACCTTTAGAAGATATTAGTTCGTGCTGTCCCAGAAACATTTTATTCCCGCCTTTTCAACGCGAAAACTAAATTTCGCGTATTTGCGCGTATTCTAAAATATTTATAATTGATAGTTGATGTATTATTCGCAATTTAGATTTTCTTAAAATCGTCTAATTATTTATCAATCCCAATATAAATAGTAATCTCGAAGCATTTTGTGTACTATAACCAAAAAATGTAAACAATTGTAGATATAAATAATTGTGAATTCGTTCGTCCTCAAATTTGTAGTGTTTGGTGTAATTTATATTTTGATTAATGCTCGAGATACGTAAAAACAACATGTTTTTCGGAGTTTGCGTGACTGTTGGCATCGTCCTTTTGGCCTCGAAATATCGCGACAACGTACTTCGGAGTGTCAAACAATTCTGCCACAGCATGACTTGTAAAAATAGTATTAACGATGATGAGGAAGATAAAAGTAACAATAAGAAAGAAGTTAAAATTTCATTGGACAAGGTTATTTTGGCAGATTCGCCGGAAAAGTGTGATTACGCCGTTCAACGTATTCGCAGGTGAATTGGAATTTTACTTCCATTTATTTCAACATTCTAGATGAAGGTTACAAATTTAATTTTATAGCTTACCGAGAATAATAATTTGATGCAAAGAAGTAAACACTATATGTTTACATTTTTCCCTTTGCCTTGTTAGATAAGCAAGAATCGTATGAATCAAAGTTTGATGTTTCAAGTTTGTTTACATTTTTCAGGGACTTGTCTGATGGCATATTGGGTTTTGATTGCGAATGGGTCAACGAAGGACCTGTTTCATTACTTCAACTCGCCACAGATAATGGAGTCTGTGCTTTATTTCGTCTTGGAAAAATCGGATATGTTCCTCCCAAACTCAAAGTATGTCACAAAATTATTTACATAATTTAACATTTTTCCTCTTCTATAACTGAATTCAGAAATCTTATTATTTATTTTAGTTTATTGACGATAATAATTCTGAATTTCACTACTTCATATGAAAGTTTACAAGTTTCCTGCATTCTCGTTGATAATTATAATATTTAAAAAACAGGAATTATATCGACCCTCAATAATAATATTTACATGTTGGTTGTTATGTACCCTAAAGCCAATCAATCAACATGCAAAGATAATTATAATATTATCAAAAATATCAGAAAGTAAAAACAAGCCATAAAAATAAATTATGCTTTGATTGTTTAATTTTTGTATTAAGAGATCACTGTAAAACTGAATTGTAAGATTTATGATTTCGGAAGCTATAAGTTCAACAAAATATAAGAGGTGTTTTGTAGTTTAAATTTCCTTTTGTCATTTAAGAAATCGAAATCTTATACTTTAATTTTTTTAGGTAATTCTAATACAAATTTTAATGTTTTTTATTAGTTAAATAAGTATCAACTTTTTTGAAATGTTAACCTGATAAGATTATTTTGAATTGTATAGCCTAGCTTTAAACCGAAATTCCAATTTCTACATTTTTACTGACAATTAAACTATGTTTTGAAACAGATTAAATAATTTTAATTGTGAATTGAAAATTATTTCTAATTATATATTTTTTATCTGAATACCTTTTTTTTAATACAGGAGCTTCTGTCTAATAGACGTTTGTTGAAAGTGGGTGTAGCCCCGTTTGAAGATGGGAAGAAACTAACAAAGGACTATGGATGCAAAGTTTACGGATCGCTTGATCTCAGAACTCTTGCCGAACGCCTTGATCTTCCGAGTCCAAAGAGCTTGGCTGCTTTGAGTCTAGAGTATCTTGGTCTCGAATTGGAAAAGGTGATCGAAGTGAGGTGTAGTGATTGGGATAATGATACTCTCACAGATGATCAGATAGCTTATGCTTCTTATGACGCATTAGCTTCTGTCTTTATTTACCATCAGGTGCGATACTGAATTTTTTACCTACTTACTTATTAAAACCTCTGTAAGAGACAACCATACAACTATTTTATTCATGTTTTATTAAAAAAGTGTAAACTAGCAATTTATTTGTAAAGATGTAAATTAATTTGTATTTTTTACAAAGTTAAAATTCTTTTACAATTTTTTTTTAATTTTTTAAAAATATTCTTTTAGATCCTGCAACGAGCAAAGAGAAAACGATCCTTTTGGCAGAAGTTTATCCTCCTTTTGAAGGGGATCTGGGAAAAAGATGAAGACGAAAGATTTCATGGATTGCCCAGTGGCGTCATTGATGCGAGGTTTGAATTTGAAATTACCTTGACTATATTTTAAAAATCAAAGGTGTTTGATTTCAATGGGGGGAAAAACATTGATTTCAGGTTCAAGGTTCAACGGGATAGCATGATCAGTAATAGCAGTAAAAGTTCTGACAACAATAATAAATTAAATCAAATAATTAAAAGAGGTATTAACGGAACTACTTCAAACATTCCTGCAAGGAACAAACCTTTGTATCATAATTGTTATCTCCAAGCTCCCGATGGAGAGACTTTGTGTACGTGTGATCGAAAGAAAGCTGAATGGTATGTCTCAAAAGAGTTAGGACAAGTTGTCAACAATGATCCTTTCACCGTAAGGCTGAAATTCGAGCCATCTGGACGAGCTCTGGGTCAGGTTGGTCAGTATTATACTCAGGTCAAAGTCAACCAATGCGTAGTCTGTGGAGCCAACGACAAGTTCGTCAGAAAAAACGTCGTTCCAAGAGAATACCGGAAATATTTTCCACGTTAGTATTCTAAAAAAATTGTAATATAAAATCAATTTTTTGTTGTTTGAAAACATTCATTCACATTAGGAAATTTTTTATTTTGTCATGAAAAAACTTTATTCTTTACATTTACAGTTGTAATGAAAGCCCATCAATCCCACGATGTATTGCTGCTCTGTCCGGGATGCCACGAAGTGAGCAACTACCACGATTTGCAGCTAAGAAGACGTTTGTCAGAAATGTGCGACGCGCCTCTACCCGGGCCGTCGACTCACACGCGGGACGAGATTCCCCGTGGCTGGCGTAAATTACAATCGGCAGTGAAAGCGCTGAGAAGCAAAGCTGCGATTCCTGCACAAAGACGCAAGGATCTCGAGTATTGCATTCTTACCTGTACTGGGCAGCGTGAAGTCACGCCGATGCTTTTGGACGTCCTTCATGAGCGATTGAAGAACAGACCTGAGGCCAAAATTCCCAACAAATGTGAACCTCATGGTCTTATGGTATGGCATAAATTAGCTGTACTCAGATTTATCAATAATTATTTTATTGTTATTATAATTATAGGTGGTGCGACACTTTGAAAAAATGGAAGGTGGACTCGTGGAACTTGAGAGATTATGGAGAGAGCATTTTCTGACTGTAATGAAGCCTCGATTCCTGCCCAAGTTGTGGTCAGTTTGTCACAATCAAGAGCGCCTAACCATTCGTCAAACGCAAAATCGGATAGAACCGCAAGATGCGAGGGTGGCTGGACTAGCGCACTAATTTTTACACAACTAATTTTTAAAACGTACCTGAAAGGACTCGTATAAGAGCGAGTACTTATTTTATGAAGATTGTATAAATTATTTAAAAAATGTCTGTATTTATAAATAACTGTACTTCAATTTAATTCTTCTAAGTAGATTTTTATATGTAAAATGTATACTTTACGTAATTATAAAAAGTAATTCATATAAGGTGCTTTTTCACCTTGAAGCATAAACTTTTTGTCAAAGCACGTATGTGCCATGAGGAACATTAAAGTAAAAAGGAATGGTTATTTTAGGTATTTTATTTTTGGAATAATGATTCCTTTGTCCTTTTTATTATTTTACTGTTTTGCTGAATAATTTGTGATTTGTGGATTTATGTAAGGCAGTTTTGTGTTTTTTATTGTTTGGCATTATGTCTCTTGTCAAGCTTACGTATTTCTTTAAAAAGAAAGTTATACAAAATCATTCTGAAATCAAAGAAATTATTACACTGAGAAAAAAATGCATATTTATAAGAATTTAAATTTACTATTGTGAGCTTCTTTTGATAAGTAAATATTTTAGTATGAATTTAATAGTAAGTTCATTTCAAACCTCATGTCCTGAAACTATTACATTGCATACTTTGGGTATTTTATGCATAATCCATTAAAATAATCACATAGATTGTTTCTAGAGTTCTACATTTACATTAATTACAAAGTCAATTAAAATACAAGCCAAATGATTTCGGGAATGTTATATTTTATCTTCAAAAATACCATGCAATTTTTTGTATGTACCTTTTGAAATCTTTTTAAAGAAACAGATAAACAAATAGTATGAGTTTATATATCTAAGCTAGACTTAGACTCTTTATTAACAATATTGATAATAGTGATCACAAAAGTATGTACAGGTTGTCTATTAAATATTAACAATTTGAATATTATCATGTTCTTTATGATTATATGCTAGATTTACTTTTTGTTTCTTTTTGCGAACTTAAGTTTTGAAGTTCCTCATCAATTCGTTCCTTAGCTCTCACCACTTTAGATTGAATATAAAAAGATCCTCCTTTCGACCTGTCGTTCGCTTCCATGAGATATTTGTAATGTTTTTGTATTTGTTCGACGTCAGTTGGTTTTTCTACGTTGAGGATTTTTAAAGCTTCTTCTAAAGTAATTCCAGTTCGGGCATTTGCAGCTGCTCTTTGCGCACCTTTTTGCCCACCTCCAGCTCTTCGAGCAGCTTCCTGGCTAGCAGCTATTTCCTGACGAAGAGCTCGTGCAAAGGCCTTTGCTACCACTTGCGTGCCCACAATTATGATTTGTGCCAGGTATTTTGCCATAATCCTATCAGCTAACCTTTTCGTCTGAATAGACGATTAAAAGGTTCTTTGTATTCCCTAACCTTTATGTCGATCTTCAGCTCCTTCAAGGTTACACTGTAAAACACTGTAAAAAATGTATATAGTATAATTTAACAAGTCTGTGATTTTACGTATGGAAATTTCGGTAGTATTACCACATTCAATGTAATGTAGTGAACGTATAGCGTGAAGTTCCAAGTTTGAGGTTAGGGATCCTCTACGAGCTTATAAAATTATACGCACGTGCGCATTTGATTTTCGGATTTGATGTGACATAAGAATTTTAACGTTAAGAAGATTGATATCAACGTTTAAAAACTTTAAGCAAATTTACGGTGATTTTATGTTGATTTCATTATTCCCACAATTCTATGGAAATTCCTTTGTTTTATAGCAAGTGAAAATTTTTAAAAATTTACCAAGAAATTTCGTGGGAATTATTGTAAAATGGTGGATAGGAATATTCTGTTTCTAGCATGTAAAACTTGTAAACACATGAAAACACGTGGTCTTTGACAGATCATTGCTTTGGAAAAGGTTTAATAATGATTTATAATTTTTACTGGGATAATTGAAAAGTATTTCATAAACATTAATTTAAAAATCTCAAAAAATGTCTCGCAGTGTTTTAGAAATTTTAGAAGGTTCAGAAATGACAAGAGTATGTGCACCAATGGTTAGATACAGCAAGTAAGGATATTCATGAAATATTTATATTTTATAAATAATTTATATATAATTATTATATGTATTATATATATATATATATATATATATATAACCTCAACGTGTAATTTTATGGTTATTTAGGTTACAGTTTCGGACTTTAGTTAGACGATATGATTGTGATATTTGTTTTACACCGATGATTTTAGCAGATTCTTTTGCACAGTCATCAAAGGCTCGTGATAATGAATTTTCAACAAATGCAAAAGATAAACCACTTATTGTACAATTTGCAGCTAATAAAGTAGAGGATTTTGTCCAAGTAGCAGAAATGGTCGCACCGTAAGTTTGTTTAACTGATTCTTATAATATTTAGCACATCATTTGTTGAATATTTTATGTATTTTCACAAATTTTATTCAATTGACTTTCAGATACTCGAACGGAGTGGATTTAAATTGTGGCTGTCCTCAACGCTGGGCTTTAAAAGAAGGTTACGGAGCAAATTTATTAACCAAACCTCATCTTATAAAAGATTTAATATACCAAGTCCGAAATCGTATTCCAAATCCTTTCACAGTATCGGTAAAGATTCGTATCTTGAAAGATATAAAAAAAGCCGTTCAGCTCTGCCAGACGATAGAAAATGCAGGAGCTTCTTTTCTCACAGTGCATGCAAGAACTCCAGAAATGCGAAACGAGCCAATCGACTTAGAAAGTTTAAAGATTTTAAAAGATTCTGTTAAACTTCCTGTGATTGCTAACGGAGGTGTAAAAACATTAGAAGATGCAGAGTGTCTCAGTAAAGAATCAAGATGTGATGGAGTGATGGCTGCGAGCGGGATTTTAACAAACCCTGCTTTATTTTCTGGTCATTTTAATACACCCTTAAGTTGTGTTCAAGACTGGCTTGATATAACATCAAGCATATCTACAAGTTTTATAACTTTCCATCATCATTTAGTATTCATGTTAGAAAAAATTTTACCCAAGAAAGAGAAGAAAGTTTTTAACGTTTTACAAGATAGAGACTCTGTTTTAACATTCTTGGAAGATTATTATGGATTGAAGCCTAGGGTGATTGATAATCAGTATACAAAAATTGACTGCGTGTATGAATCTGTGAGAAATACGCGTTCTAAGAGTAAGAAGTTGAATTATGATGGACTATCTAATTTATTCTTAGAAAATTTGTTTGTGAGTTGAAACTTTAAGTGGACATAACAAAACTCAATTTATAGTTATTCTCGTCTGAATAAAGGTATTTTGGTTTTTTTAGTATCCTATATTTGTCTTTATAGTTGTCAGTCACTACGGTAAATTTTAACATTTTATATTTTGAAGATTTCTAGATTTTTTTTACATTATGATATAAAATTTTTTTATAAAAAACGCAACATTCATGGACGCTTGTTATCCGTCCATAACCAGTTTAATTACTTAAAGTTACTAAAATTATGATGTAAATTATTGTCTGTCGCATATAATAAATTAAAGAAAAATTATGAACATTTAAATTATGTGCATGAATACACATTTGTATATGTAGATACAAAATTGAAATTAATATTAAGTTATTACTCATTCTTAATTGTTTCATTTCATCAAAGAAAGTTTTTGATTTGCAGATACAGAAATAAATTTTTGATTAACGAAGATACATAATTCTTTAGAAGAGTTTTGTTCCATTTGTATTAAACTGTAAATAAAATTATATTCAAGAAACTAATTTTTACATATACATTTTTAATATATGATACTTTTCTCAAGTATTTATATGAACTCTAAACATCTTACTTATTGAAATTTCGCGCTGTACAGAGCCTATTAGGCATTTTTATTTTCTACCCGTACCAAAAACGTAATTTACTGGGGCAACAACAAACCCATGTGACTAATGCTTTTTTAAAGAGATTTGAAATGTCAACAGTTTTAAGTAGAAAATTATAAAAGAAAAGAAAAGATATGTATCTGTATTTCCCTTTGACTCTTATGGTTTTCTGCTTTACGCTTCCATAGGATTACCATAATTGACCATATTGCTAGAGCTAGAAATTAGGGTGCTTCTACAACTCTACTTGCGGGGCCGTGGCGATCACATAAGGAAGAAGGAAATAGAAATATCTTTCACTTCATTTTTTCTCATAGAATCGAGAACGTGAACTTATAACTTTTATTGTGTTAAAGCTAACTGAGGATAGACAACAAACCCACGTGACTAAATTTTTTCTCGTGGGATTAAAACTGTCAAAATTTGTTGTACTCTCAGTGTTTTCTTGCTCTCTATGTTTTTAGGACGGTTGGTGGAAGTGGAAGATGCTCAATTGTAAACAAAGAAACGAGGATAACAGCATTAGCTTTTCTCATTTTAGTGACGGTTTCTGATTTATTTTACATTGTTGACCTTAAAATCATAAAGAAGGTTATTTAGATGGTTTATTTCTCCGCGATAGACAAATAAATTCGGAGTTTATACGTAACATTTTTGATAAATTACATGTAAACTTATGCCTGATTTATAGTTACTTGAAAAGAGATTTTTTAGGGTAGGTCTACAATTAAACTTCATTCGATGCCATCATACGCAACACATTATCCCGTTGACCCTACGTTCACGTTCTGACGGATTGGTTGATCAGAGTGTTTAATTTTTCTTGAACTATATAGACTTTGAAACGATGTAGACCTAATTTTTCTATAGGAACTACCAGTACCCACACCAAACCGGGATGTGGAAGTGTGGATTATTATTTAGCTGTGAACCCCATGATGAGGCATAAGTTGTATTTTACAATCTGGAAATAATGTAAATAAAAGCCGCTCATGTACTTAAAAAGAGAAAAATGTTAAAAAGTTAATATTCCACTGTGCTAGGTGCAAATTGAAAGATAAAGGTCTCAATTACTACTACAGTAAAGAATTTTGGAGTAACCGGTAAGCAAGTGCAATTTTCATGTTATTGTTTACTTAAATCATGATAATATTTCTATATAATTTACCTTTTAATAATTGAATAGAAAAAGTTGATCATGAAGCATAAATTTATGAATTTTATGATTTGTTTAAGTTAACCTATAAATTATCAATTATAACTTGTCAAAACATGTCAAATATAAAGTGAAGATTTTTTTAAAAATAGTATAGATTATTTTGACAATGAAAAACGTTAAAATTATTTGGAATGAAACATATTTTGTTTGATAAAATAAAAAAATCTAATAAAATGAAAACATTCGATGACGTATCCTTCGTTTTTGGAGTAATCAAATACAAAAGTATTTATTTTGGTATTAATCTTCTTTATAAACCGTCACATGCAAAAATATTCTGAATTCAAACTTTAGAAAATACTTAAAAAGTTATTGTGTTACGATTTTCTATATAAAATATAACTATAGACAACAATGACGACTCCCATGAGCGAAGACAGTGGCTTATTGAGAGAATGGGCTCCACTAGCAGCTCTTCTTCAAAGGATACCTGCAAAGATTCAAAATGGTCTCTTTTCACAAAATATAAGTTTTACGTGCATTGATGTTGTACCTGAATTTATTGCTATTGGTACAAGTCATGGTCTCGTCTACTGGTTTAATCGCGAAAATGGGGAATTACAAAAACTACGTTGCGAGGTAACTTTAGATAATCTACATTACATAAACATTTTCAGAATTCGATATTTATTTAAATCTTGACTATACGCCTGCAAAACTATTCTTATTAGTTTTTTTATTAATTTTTAAACGTTTACACTACTTTTACTTATAGAGTAATAATACAGCAATCACTTGTGTCCGAGTGGTGTCAACAGTTGATTATATGGTCGCTGCAGGAAATGATCAGGGGATAGTCACTGTTTTTCAGATACCAAAAGAACTTCCAGACTCTTTGCCTGAAAGTTTGAAACCGAAACAGAAGAAACAGGTAGATAATTTGTTTTTGATGAAATTTTTAATGGATGCTTTCAATCAAATTTAAAAAAATGAAATTTCAACTTTAGATCGAAAGATATAACATAGCAGGTTTACACAAAAGTACAGTTACTACAGTTGACTGGTCAAAAAATGGCATGAAGCTTTTTAGTGGAGATCAAGATGGTTTAGTCGTCTATACTGAAATTGACTTTTATATGGTAATTTCTTTAACTATTATTTTAGATATTCAAATAAATTCAGTCAGTTTCATATGATAAAGTTCCTACGGTAAGCTATTTAATTTTCTATGTAAAAATTAAGTTATTATATTTTACAGCATTTATCGAAGTCTTCTGAGCTTTTGAACGAAAAATATTCAGTAGTACAACTTAATTATCAACATGGATTACTCCTAGTATCTACAGTATTTCGAACAATTCTTGTTAATTTAAATGATAAAGCAAAAGTTATGCAAGTGGGTCAAAAGGAAAGAAAAACGTTAGTTACTCTAATCTACTTGAATTATTATCAAAAAATGAACCGTATTTTAATTAAAATTTTGTTGACAGTTTAGGAAAATTAGGAGCAATATTTGGAAATCGACAAAGTCACATACAAGAGCCTTTGATTTATGCTAGTCGACCAGGCTTAAGACTTTGGGAGGCTGATAAGAATGGAACAGTACTTAAAACATTAATATTTAAGGTATAAATAATAGATTGTACAAAAAGGGAAGAAAACAGACGATTTTGACGAGTGTAAAGTTTGTAATAACACAAGTCGAAATCGTCTTTCTCCTGTGTCGCACACGATATTTTTTCAACAAGCGCAGAAAAATTGCGAGTTTCCAAACCTGTTTAGTGCGAAGAAAACAGCCGAATTCTGACCAATCAGAAGGTTATCGTGCTTTCCTACCGGCCTAAGTTACTTTTTTTACCTCTGGGAGGAAAACATGATAACCTTCTGATTGGTCGGAATTCGGCTGTTTTCTTCCCACTAAACAGGTGTGAAAACTCGCCATTTTTCTGTACATGTTGGAAAAAACAGGAAAAACATTTTACTTTTTTAGTTTCTTTAAGGGTTTTTATATAAGCGCTCTTTTTCTTAATTTCTTTTGATTGAAGGATGCAGTTAGATCTGGACACGCAGAGGTGGAATTGTTAAATCCAGCGCCAGAAAGTACACGAAAAAATCGTGGCGAACCGTCCTTTGGAATTATACTATCATTTTCGGACGATTTATTGGTTACTTACAGCGAGGATATCATATATGTTTTAAATCCAACTACTATTGTTGTTATGTCTGCCATTACTGATGTACGTCATGTTACTGACGTTGCGTGTACAAAGGATGAGATTTTCATTCTTGAAGGCGAAAGAAATATTATAAGAGTTGCCTATCATCCTGAAAGCAATACTTTCGCCTTGAGTGAGTTCGAATTGATTTATTTTTTATTTTTAACATGGAATTGATTACTATAACTGCAAAAACTTTTAAAAATGTTGTTATACTTACAAATTAATTTGTTTTAGACACAAATTCTATATTGGATTCAATATCTCTTGCCCAGATCAGCAAGCCTGTTACGACAGGAATCTTAGAACTAACTTCTAAGCTAAAAGAAAGTGCAATCGTTCCAGCGATTCCTTTTCACAAAATTAATTCTACAAATATCATTCAAGCCATAGGGTATGTGGTTAATTGCCAAAAATATTTGTGTCTTCTATATGATTGAAACTTCTCAGTGAGAACTGTTATTTTAATTTTTAGTGTCTCGCCATCGGTAGCAATAGGAACAGACACGACGTCAGTGGTGAAAGCTGAAGAAGCCTTGGAAATACCACCAATTATTCCATTAGATCTTAAAACTCCCTTGGTGACTGAAACTGATTCAACATTGGGGGTCGGAGTAGAAGCTTTTGGAAAAAAATCAGTAGATGAAGAAAAACGAAATGATCGTCGACTTATATTTCAGAAAATTGCGGAACAAGAATTCGAGGATGTTGTTTTCATGCCTGAGCGCAAGAGCAAGAAATCGATGAATAAATCTTTAAATGGAAATGAAAACGGGTTTTCGGATACCGATGAGTCGTCTCACGATTTCAATAAATGTAATTTAGACAACGAAATAACTAAAACAACGCATTCTTCTCTTCTCACTTTGAGTATTGATAATGATATGATTTTTAAGCAAGATAGGAATCTAGATTTGATTCAGAAAGATGTTGAAGATAAAGAGAAACTTCTCGCAGATGTTCTGAATTTTGATCTTTCTGAATACATGACAGGGAGTAGAATTTATTCTACAGATTCAAATATTTCAAATTCGATTGCTACTATTACTTACGTCAGTTGCAATGTTAATGGAAATGAATCAAGTTCTGATCCAAAAGAAGATATCGAGGAGCAAGATGAATTGACCGATCGCACGGAAACAGAATCTATAGAAGAGGAAGACGTGAGTTATAAAACAGAATTGAAGAAGCTGGAAGACTTAGGCGAGTGTAGCAAAATGCTTTTACGGAGCAAGTTGATCGAGCTCAATGGGAATAATAACGTTGATATAGGAGTTGAACCGCCCACTTCAAAGATCAGTACAAACACAGAACTTCAATTCAACGGTAAATACAAATATTGCTTCGTTTAATTAATTTTATTCAGAATTTCAAATGGAAGAACATTGATACATTGTTTTAATTTTCAGATTTTTCAAACGAATTCGTATCGGCAGTTGTATACGAAGAAAAGAGAAAAGAAGAGAAGGAAAAAGAAGATTGGGTATTTGTAAATTATCCTTGAAATTTTGTTAACTGCAGGAACCATTTGGTGGCTATTTTTAATTGTTATTGTTTATTTTACATCTTTCATGACATTAGATAGAATTTATTCGCTGATGATATAGCACTGACTGGGAATTCACTTAAGGGGGTCCACCTGTGTGCCGGCGGTAAGTGGCCTGCTTAAAAAGTGATGGTGAAATTGTGGGCAAGATTCCACTCAATCCAGTTGTCTAAAACACGGATGAAAAAAATCTCGTTATTTGCTGTTACATCGTCGAGGTACCCACGTAGGATTTTGTCAAATTTTGAAAATTGAAAATGCAAAAATCAAAATTTAAAAAAACCGCTACATGGATACTTTGAGCAATCTTTTTAGATCAATCAGTTAAAATTTCCACTTGATCTGCTCAGTAGATTTTTTCCAATCCTGCCCACAAATTGCAAAAACATAGTTTTGAGAAAAATGCCTTCAAAGTTTGAAAGGTTTGGGTATAATTCGTGCGCAGGTATTTTTAGCACCCTGTCACGCATTAAGTAAACCGAATCCGTGAAAATCATTTTACGCCAACATTTTTCACATTCTAAAGATTCGAGAAATGTAAAAAAATTGATTTTTTAAAAATATCACACAGGTGTACTCCCTTAAAGAAGTCATAAAAGCAAATGTTTTATTAGTAAGATGATAATTAAATTTACAATGCCCTATAATTTATGCTTGTGCAGGATTTATGTATAGTTTATATACTCTGGGTTCAAATTTTGAATCTTGAAGCAATTATTTTCCAAAAAATTCCTGTTTTGCTACATAGGAAAATTATATATATATATCGATACCCACGTTCTAATATGTCGTATCCCACAAAATTTGAGAAATTGACTTTTTTTGATAAATGGATTAATAATAATGTTTTACAGCTTATGTTAAAATCTTATGAGTCAAATTGTTTATTTAATATTATTAAATAAATATTCTAATATGTCGTATCCCACATGCCGATTTTCACGAATTCTAATATTTCGTATCCCACATCCATTGGTTAAGTCAGCGCCAGCGATGTGACAGTCAATTTTTATTTTGTGATTAGTCTTAAGTTTATTTTCAGAAATTATTTAATAAAATGAGTAAGAAGGTAATTACAAATAATATTTTTACAACTCCAATTAAATCTAGAGCATCCGCTGAAACCTCTGTTTGTAGATCAATTAAAAAGAACCAAAAGTAAATGGCAACAATTACAGGCATTAAAAAAAGTGTTGCTGAGAGATACACACTGCTTCTATGATAATATAAAATATATTGATGATACTGACTCTGCTTCTGACCAATCTCCATCAATAAAAAATTTGGAAGCCGAGAGTAAAAATATAGTTAAGGTAACTGAAAAGACTAAGAGTAAGAAACGAAAAGCTAATCAAGTTAATCTTGGTGTTAAAAGCAAAGTACTGCGTACTAATAATAGATTTAAAAAACCTGAAGATAATGATATTAATTATAAAGAAAATTGTGATAATACCAGTCGAAAGAGGACAAAAATTTTTCAACAATCTCAGTAAGAAAATGTACCAGAAGTAAAAAAAAATTAAAAGTACTTAAAATGAAAAAAAAATGTTTTAAGCAATATTAAAGATATTAAAAATAAAATGTATCAATAATGTTATATTATAATAATTATGAATTAAACCATACAAAATAAGAGAGAAAAATGTTACGTATGGGATGAAACAATATTTAATTATAAAACGATTAAATCAATTTTCTTTCTAAAGTACATTTTAATTTTTTCTTCTTGCGTAACCCACATAAATATCATAAAATTTATTTAAATATTTTTTTTTGCTTTAATTATTATCATTTATGCATTTTTATGGACGTATAAAACAAAAATTTGTTTACATTTATTTATTTGTGCTAGCAAGACGTTTTTATCGTTTCCTGAAAAATTTTCCAAATGTGGGATACGACATATTAGAACGTGGGTATCGATATATATATAAATATCTATACCTTGGCAAAAATGGTCAAGAAAATGAAATTATTTTTTCGCAAAAGTTTATATATGATGAGTATGTTATTTTCTACATCTTTACTAGTATTTGCTGTATACATTAAGCACATGAATTATTGAAGTATTTTATTTATTACGGTTTTTCCACTTATTCTAATCAAGCGTCGTTTTTTCCACAGAAAGATTTTCAAATTCTTTAAATATTCTAATCATAATTTAGGTAGTTGTAAATGATCTTTACGTACTAGCTTGATACTAGTTTTTGTTGTTTTTTAAAGTCTAGTCATGATCGAAATTTTTTAAAATGAAAGTAATTCATAATTATGCTATGCAATATATGTATCTATTATATCAATTTGCAGTTTTTTCTAGATAAAAAATGTACAGAAATTTAGGAATACTTATAAATGCAACAATTGACTTTTTACTCATGTCTTGTGTGATAAGTTTTGAAGGTATCTTTATTATAGTCATTAAGATGATATTTAGCGGCAATTTTAGCGTGCTCAGAGGAAGTTCTCATTTTCAAATGTACCTTATCATCAGCATATAATATTTTTACTCCAGATGCTGGTCGAAGGACGTAATATTCTGAACTACTTATTTCTTCTAAAGCTTGGATAATTTTTTTTGTAGCATCTTTTCGAATCTGTCGGATAAGTATATTAGTATTTACTACTCTTTGCTGAAGTAATAATCAATTTTCTTTTGGAAAATTAAAGTCTACCAAGACAAGAATTCTTCCAAAAAATGTATATCCGGCAACTTTGGCTCCCAAAACTCCAGGTATAGTTTTTATTATCTTCATGATACTTTCCACTTCAGAATAATGATGTGTAGTAGTATTTCTCAGTGAATAGTAACTTTCCCATATAATTTTACCTGTAGAAATACTTTTGTTAGGGAATCTTAAGTTTAGATAATTTGAATCATTTTCATAATACCTAATTTTTTCCAGGAATTTATCTTGATGCAGTTGACGATACGAGTAACCCTTTCATTTTCGTTGATGATGTGTTTGATTTCGTTAATGTAAGATTCAGGAAAAAATGGCTCTAATTTGGATACATCTTCAATCGTCAGATCTCGAAGACTGGTTGTGTTGGTAGCAAATGTAATTTCTCTATGTTCTACCAAATATTTTTGATAGGGTAAAGCTTCTGTTTTGTTAGGCAATTGAATAAATATCCATTCGATATCTTCGGGAATCCATTTGTGTTCTTTAACTTCTAAAATCTGAGTATCAATCTCCAGTAGCTTTTTGTCGCAACCAATAACAGAAGACAGAGCTTCACCGATGAAATTAGATTTTTTCGTAGCCAGCTTCTCTGCTAAATGGCACGCTAAGGCTTTTTCGAAATTATTTATAGTGTAAAAGCTGGTGATTGCTTCGAGAAAAGTGTAGATTGCAATTGTAAGAGCAGTGCTGCTGCCTAAGCCGACTTTTATTGGTACACTGGAAACTATTACAGCATTAAATCCAGGAATAAATTCTGTTTATTGGTACATTAAATGAATGATTATAAAAGTGAACCAAAATATGTTTTTATTAAATGAAAAGTTCTTGTATTGAATAAATGTATACCTCTTTTAACTTTGTAACTCTTGATTGCTCCCTTGATGTAATTTATCCACGATGGTTCTTCACTTATATCAAGACCTTTCGTATCCAAGAAAAATTTGAAAAAATTAGATTCTTTTATTTCTTCTGAGAGAGTTTTAACGGAGCACCATTTACTTTTATTCCTTCGAGTCCCAACGACAACAATATACATTTGAATGGCCTGAATTATAAGATTTATCGGTAAGGTGAGTTTTCATTTGAATAAATGATACTTGTTTTAACTTGATAATTTCTTTCTCAAATTAATTTTAACAATTCTTTTAGTTTTATAGTACTTGTAATTGCTGACCATGCACAAGGCTTTTCCATCATTGAAATTTGTAACTTCACCAGCAATATTAAAACATCCAGGTGCAAGTATAGCGTATGTTGGCTGTTTTTTAAATTGTTTAAAGAATTCTTCCTCAGCACGATTTTTTAAAGCGTCGATTGATGGAGATTTTTCAAGATTCAGGTACTTACTGTTTGTTACTAAGTATGCAAAATTTTAAACAAATTCAATAAGAGGAAAAAAGGATTCCTGATTTTTGAATGATACACAAGAAATATGTTATTTTGAAAAAGGTTGAAAAAGTGATGAGAGTTTTTTAAAGAAAAATTCTATTGTTTATTTTATAATGTTCCAGTATTTGACGAGAGATCATTAATATTATAGATATAGACGAGAAATCATAAATCATAATATAAAATCATAAGGCAATGCCAAATAATCTACATTTTTTCCTAATATGTTGGGAATTATTAGACGTCATCATAAAATAATGTTTTACTTCTGCACAAGAACTTAATTTTACAAAAAATAAATCAATTTCAAAGTTACGAAAAAAGTATGCAAAAGCATGACAGAAACAAACGAATAACTAAAAGTCGTTTTGTTTTTTAACTTCTAATAATATTACAAGGGATTTTCTGGGAGACTTGGTATTTCGATTAAAAAGGCAGATCACAGGAAGCGTCGGCGTGTCTTTATTACGAGTATTTCAATGTCTAATAATATATAATATATAATTTATATAATATATAGCCATAATAATCTTCAATATTGTAATAAATGATCGTCTTTTGTAATGAAATCGGGAAGAGTGAAAACTCAAATAGATTTTAACATCTAAATAAGTCTAAAAAGATGTTTTCCATTTAGTGATTCTTGATTAATACTTAAAAACAACTTGATTTTATATTTCATTTGTATCTAATTTTACTTTGAAATTTCAACATTAAAGTTGATTTGAAAAATGAATATTGGCACTGATAAATTTGAGTGAATATTGAATAGTATACTGAAGTTCATCAGAATTTATCAACAAGATAAAATAAGAAAAGATCTTTGTTTTCAGCATATTAGGATTCATTTCATTTAGTACAATTTTGTTGCATTTGCTTTTTATTGAAAAGCACTAAATTCTTTGTTACGTCAAAAGCGACACTCGCCTCGCAAACATTCAGCATCAGAAAATCAGTTCTTAGTAAACAAGTTACTTTAACAGCGAAGAAGTAAACTTGCCAAGAATTAATAATTTTTCAATTTTTAGTCTTTAAAACATTATTTACGTCTTTTAAAGCAGATTTTTGTTTAGTATTCATTAAAGCACATTTTATTATAATATATGGGTATTAAACTTGGAATTAATTTTGTGTGCTCACCAGTTCAATGATTTGTTCAAATACAATATAATTACACAACAACTTTACCTAATTTTCATAAAGGCTTATATTTTGGAGTTCCAAAAATCACAACTTTTATTTCAGTTAAAGAAGAATAAGAAAAATGTTTTTATATTTTCTTCAATGATCTTAAAATGTTTAATTTTGAGTATTTTTAATGAATTTAATTATACAAAAATAGTGGTTAAAAATATTTTAAAATTAATATTGAGCAAATTTTATACTCTCAAGGAAATAATTTGTGATTTTGGGAAAAGATAATTTTTCTAAACTTTGAATACAAAATTATGCAAATAATTTCTCTCGATTCGCGTTACTTAATAAGAAACAATCTTTACGAATGCCCTTGGCTTATACAATATCTATGCATAATAAATTATTTAAGTAATCAATGTTTAATACTCTCACACAGGCATTTCGAGTGATGATCTAGAACTTTATTTTCAAAATACGAGAAATTGTTTTTTACTGAATCATCTCTTCTTCATTCACAATAGAGTTTCACTGTCATTTCTCATTCTAATTTTCCATCATTATATTTTTTCATCTCTAAACTATAATTTTATTCAACAGAATTCTTCAAATGAGATAATGAAAATAAAAATAAAATTTCAGAACAAAATCATGGCAGTGTGATAATAAAGAACGATTTTAGTTTCGACGAAATACCAATACTAAGTTTGACTAATAATTTTTTACAATAAATTTTCATTTCAAGTATTATATAACAACTCAAATTAATACTTGAAACCTGAAATCATAACTAATAAATAATTCTAAAAAATACGAGTATACCTTAAATTGTATTATAAAAACTATATTAGTACCCTGTTGAACATTAGGTTTAGTTACAGTTTTTCAAAACTAATGTTTCTACTATTTCTGGATTATTACAATCGCACATATATACACGAATTCACAAACAAGGAACTTTTGTTCAAGTTCTACTCTTCAAAATATGTCTTACATTTCTTTGCACCTTTTCACGTAGAAATAATTATATTAAACTAAGTGTTAAGTTTCTATGAATATTTGAAATTTGTATAATTGAGTATTTAGTTAAACTTTATTTTCGTAGAATTCGGAAATTCTTCAAGTATCAAAATTTTCATATTTTGTGAAAATAGTTCTGATCAATCACTCTTTATTCGTTCCTTTTTCGACCGTAGCCTACTACACTCTCTTGCCTTTTCGAATGGTATTATATATTATATAATGTATATATGTATATACATTTATTTATTTATATTTTGTGTATAATTGTATTACATTATAATATGGTCTATCTATTTATAGTAGGCGTAGAGACTAAGGCGGGAATGCAAACGAAATCCCGGGTAGACTCTTTCGTTCACGCATTCAATCCGAAATTTTCGTCATTCTCACCATTTCTTTCTCGTATCCTGGATTCAAGCAAGAAAGATTAACTGCTGCACAATTTCATTCACACAATTTCATTCATTATCGTGTTGAGACATCGTTTATTTTATATTCTATATCACTGTCTTTTTTTTTCATTTCACATTCTAATACGTAGTGTATCTTTTTTCATTCGTTCTTTACATCTCCGGTTAGCATAATTTATCCTTCCCAAGCTCAACATCAGGCCTTCACATATTTTTTATCACTTAGAAATGATTTTTATATCTCCATTTTTTCATAGCCTTTGATTCTCTTTTTATCAATATTTTTAATGAAAAATTATTACTTCAGTTTTTTTAACACAAAAATTTAAAGTTGAATTTTTTCAAATCAGGCAAGTCAGGAAAAATCTAGAAATCATGTAGAATTCCGAAAATTACATTGGCCAAGGAAATTTATGCAGAAGTAAGAGATTTAAACAAAAACTAGTTTAAATTTTAAGAAATTTTTAAAATGATATTTTAAAGACGCAAGAAAAAATTGAGATATAAATTACGTTGGAGTGCAACCAATTCTTTCATTTTCTGGAAATAATTATAAATATGCCTTTTGAAAATAACCAACAATTTTAAATTTGAATTAAGCAGATATTTCCCAAATCTTGGAATTGGATTTTGTATTCAAATAATCAATTCTTAAAAATTGTTGGCTGTTTCAGTTAGGCATGTTTCGATTTCCCTATTCAAGATTCACCTTTCTCTGCTTTCTCCTCGCATGTTACATTGTCGTCAACAAACTCGAATAATAAGTTAACTAAGAATGTCAATCAGTCAATTAGGTTCGCGTACTCTTGCGCTAACGTTGGTAAATTGTGGACTTTGGACGTGGATCTGGATGGAGTGTGATGTACTGATGTGTAAATGCGCATAAAAGAAAAGCTCTTTCTATGTTTTTTTCTTTTTTTAACCGTAGAACTTAAGTCGAAGCGATTTCCAAATGTATGGACCGCCGCGAAATCTCCGAGCTTTTCTGAAACCCCTGATGTAATATCGAACGTGTGACGATGCATATCAATCATCAACAGACTCAATTTTCTTGGAACAGTTATCTCTAAATTAATAAATCCCGCAAAAAGATACACGCAAGTAGATTTTGTATTAAATCGACGGAATAAGGAACAATAACTGCATTTCCACCCCTATCGTATCACCTAATCCTCATAATCCTGCCACATACATGAAACTTCAATAAATCCTTTCCCCAAAAAGCTGTGTGGATTCTTATTTTTCAATTTGCAGATTTTAATTGTTTTTTTAGATTATTCATTGATTTCAGAGGTATTATTCTTTCGTGGAAAATGTTTTGGACGAATATTTTTAAAATGCTTAAGAAGTGTTAAATGTTTTAAATAATGAATTTCTGTTTTTCTCTGGCCCTGTTTTAGATTTTCGTTTCAAGCTTGAAGTACTCGGAACCTGGACTCTAGATGCAAATAAGGAGTCATCAGTGTGGTGAAGCTGATCAAGCGTGATTCAAGTGCAGGGCTAAGAAAAAGGATAATCCATCTTCCCACCCATAATTCGAAATACGTTACTGATAGTATATGGTATTAAAAACACTACGAATCACTTGCGGACTTGAAACGGGTACCGCCAATTTCCTATGCTTCAGAGCAAATCTGCTAAATATATATCTAAATGTAGGTAAACAACGTTGAAATGTCGATCAGTTTGGTGATTACCAAACCGAACACGTGCTGCATTCTGCTTTATTCTTCCTGGACGTTGACTACATTGAGGAAGCAAGCGAAAAACATCTTTATCGTATGAAACACCCTATAACTCGTGTACAATCACGTGTGGCAGATACATCCAGTTTTCGTATAAAACACACAAGAAGCAATGAAGGCTTCTGCACTGTAGTAGTTAATATTTCCTTGCATGCAACTCTGCTCTCAAAATCTAATATTCCATTAGACAAAGTCTTATCACTTTAATTGAAAATAATTCGAGTTTAGAACAGTGCATCAAACTGAATTTCATTTAAAATTTCTATTCCTTTAAAAAAGTTTCTTTGGAGTCTAAAGGTTCGCTTTATGAACGAACTAGTATTTTCCATTTCGTATTATTTATAATAGTCTGATTGAATTATTACAAGATTGTAGATTGAGTTATTGGAGTGCAGAGTTGAATGATATTAAATATTCTAAACTTGATGTAGCCGGCGAATAATTCATTGACTAATCACAAAATCGAAAGTTTCATCACTCGGAAGAGCTCAGGTCTCTAGTTGTAAAAAAATCAATTCGCTTTTTCTATTCATACCGATGTAGAAACCGAGTGTTGATAAACCGTGAAAAACCGATAATAGTTCGATCTACGAAGTTATTTCATTAGTGGATAAGAGTGCTGGCGAAGGAGAAACGCCGGGAGTTTTGATTAGCTTTCTAAAATATCGTGCAAATGGCGAAAATTCGATTTCTGAAATCACTCTTGTTCAAGGTACCAGCCTTTTAATTAATCGTTTCTGAAGTTTATCTAAAAATAAGAAGCCGTATACGGTGACGAAGAAATTCGATAGAAGACTAGCTGTCGCACTTTTATCGTGACAAGCAGCTCGGATAAAACGCGAGTGAGCCAGAACTTTGCGCTTATGCAATAATATAATTCGTTTCTCCCAAGCGCGATCGATCGTTGATGCTCTAGTCTAAATTCTAATTTTCTGGGCCCTTTCCCCAGAATTTGTCAAAACGATTACGAGCCATTTCGAGGACATCTGTGGCAGCTGATCGTTGTGACGAACCTGGATTGAGAGATGGAGCTTCCAGGACGTGATATCCTGTTCCAATTTTCTGAGGAGATTCTGCTTCCAGGACACGATAACCTTGTTGTCCAGGGACAGTCTGGATTGTTGAAGTTGGAAGGATGTTATCATTTTTACTGTCGAATGCAAATGCAGGATCTTCTAAACATCGAAGGTTTGTTCCAGCTATTGGCTTTATAGATGGTTCCAGTTTCTGCTGAGCCTCAATATCCTCATCGATTGAATGCTAGGTAGAAAATAGAGTTTTAATTGGGACTTTGCATGCAAAAAATTATGCCATTTTATATATGAAATCCAAAGTTTATGTTACATAAAAAATAATTACAATGGCGTTTTTTCTATTCATTAATTTTTGATTTGCGATCGATTCAAAGATAATGAGTGTTTGAAATGAATAGCTTTGGCGGTCAAGCGTCACTGATTAGTTCATGAAACTGTGACGTCATATCGTTGTGTTTTCGTATCGGCAACATGCAAACCAAGTGCAAGTGAAGTTCTAAATAATTAGAAAACTGGTTTTTTTATTAAAAAATGCCTCCTAAGGTGGATAGTGGATTCGTAAAAGCAGACTCGGGAAATCATCCAAAAATATTAATTTATTATTGTAAAATTTGTTTCGAAGCCAGAACTTGAAAATTTTTTAATGAAAAATCCGAGAAAAGTAATAACAGCAAGTTCAATGTTTAACATTCGACAAATTGAGGTTAGAATTTGTTTTGAGCGCTATAAATATAAATATAAAGAAATATATATGTTTTTTCAATTATAGCTTATTCACTGATAACAATATTAAGAACAAGAAATAACAATACTTATGAAACATCAAAAATGGTAGCAAAATATGTTTCTAGTTCTCGGTTTATCTCGGTGTTGTACACTTTCAAACCATTTATTTCGCACAATCGGATTTACCGGAACCGGAACAAAAATTTTTTCGGGTGTCTTGGTTGTCGAATTATGACATCCATCGATAAAACACCATTTATAAGCCAGTTTTTTTGACATTTTACACAATTTTCAATTGGCCTTCTATACAAAGATGCGACTTAGAGCGATTGTACACAACGATGTGACGTCACCGTATTATCAGAAACATTCAGCTGTTTCCGGAACGTTTTCGCAAAATTTAAAATTTATACTTTTCTTGCGCTCATTAATAAATTATTGCTAACTAAAAAATTCAGAACAAAATTTTGTATGCAAAAGTGACCCCCAAATTTCATTTTTTGATCACTTAAAAAAAATGTGCAAATTCCCAATTATATGGATAAATTTGTTCAGGAATTTATAATGATAATGATTTTATTACCTTAAGAGCCTTAGTTGGAGTGGGAGTCCGCTGAGTGTTTGCTGATAAGGGACTACCCCTCTCCGAATCCGGATCCTTATGTCCATTAGTACCGCTAAAACTTCCAAGAGATACACTTTCACTTTCTGGGGATTTGTAACCGGAGTGATGCATATGTAGAGGTTTGTGCTGAGCAGCCAATTCTGGTGTTGAGGACTGCGGAGCTGAGGGTAATGATGACGGTCCCCAAGATTTAGCTTCACTATGCGGTCTTGTCAGCGGCTCCCCTTAATAAAACGAAAACAAAGTGATAAAATTTACCTAGATTTAGATGATTTTTGGATTGATTGATGTAATTTTTGATTATTCATTTGGATCCCTTATATTCTTATAGTCTCATCCATGTGATAATCTGCTAGGGGGCTAAAGTTGTACGTTTTTCGATTTGAATTAACACAGTTGAGATCAAGTAAAAAAAAATCTCCTATACGAATTGAGAGCTTCGAAATGCCTTTCAAATCGACTTTTGAGGCACTCATTTTGAATCGAAAAAAACACGTAACTGCCGTTAACAACGTTTAGAAACGAAAATACAAATCCAAAATCCCATCATCTGCGACTACAATTAAAAGTAATTTACGATTAGTATATATTTCCGTGTATAAATGTTCAAAAAGACAATAAAAGTATTAATGAGTCAATCATTTAATAACCAACAAATCATAATTGAAAAAAAATTGTATCTTTTTGGCTATAAACGTTGCAAACAGCAGTTACATAAAAAACCGAATCGAATTGGGAAGTTTAAAAGTCTTTTGAATCGACTTTCAAACTGTTCAGTTCAAATCTGTTTGGCAAATTCGAATTAACCTGCTATATACTACTGTGGGCAAAAACTAAGGTGAATTTTTAATTTAAACTTCGCGGGCTAACCGATTCGGGCAAACTCTTTTATTTTTATGTTGGTCCTACTGTTACTGACATCTGTGCCAAATTTCATGTCAATGTCATCATTTGTTACATAGTTACGCTGAGTTACGCTTGTGTTTTCTAAACGGCTAGAAGTGATTTGTTCGATTTTTACAATGTCTGAATTTGTTGAACAAAAAAGTGCCATTAAATTTTGTTTGCGGAATGAAATTTCAGTTGCGGAAACGTTTAGAATGTTGCAGAAGGCCTTCGGTGATTTAACCGTGTCGCAGAAAAATGTTTATAAGTGGTACAAAGACTTCAAAGAAGGCAGAGAACGTGTTGTTGACTTGGAACACCCGGGACGACCATCAACATCAACTGACGAGCAAGACGTCAATCAAATCAAAGAATTAGTGAGCAAAAATCGTCGATAGACAATTAGAGACCTTGATAACACTATTGGCATTTCGAGAGGATCACTCATCACCGTTTCAAAAGATATTTTGGGCAGACAACTCGTGGTTTTTGCACTACGATAATGCGCCGTCTCACACTGCACTCGTTCTTCGTGACCACTTCGCCAAAAACTCAACGCATATCGTTCCACAACCACCATATTCGCCCGATTTGGCTCCGTGTGACTTCTGGCTATTCCCCAAACTCAAAAGACCACTCCGAGGACACCATTTTGACACGATTGAAGAGATACAAGCCGAATCGAAGAAGGCTTTGAAGGCAATTCCGGAAATCGAATTTAACAAGTGTTTCGAAGATTGGAAAAAACGTTGGCATAAGTGCA
This sequence comes from Diplolepis rosae, assembly GCA_030998225.1. NCBI lineage: Eukaryota > Metazoa > Arthropoda > Insecta > Hymenoptera > Diplolepididae > Diplolepis > Diplolepis rosae. Next base: position 13,676,897 of record JAPYXD010000677.1, read on the forward strand.
TTATATCGGGAGGGGATTACTTTGCAGGGGATGAAATTTATTTGGATAAATAAATAGTGACTTTTCATTTTATAACAAAATTCACCTTAGTTTTTGCCCGCAGTAGTTAGAGCTGTACATTGTTCGATTTAAATCGATCTTTTCAAACCAACGCAGCTGAGATGAAGTTGAAAAAAATCTGATTAAAATCTTTTCTATTTCTCCATGCTGAAACTTTTTATCTTTTTCTATCCTCCAGATCCCCGAGTCCAAGTTTTCTTACCAGAAAATATATAAGACGTTTTAAAATTGAACTTTTTATTCTATGGAAAGGAAAGATGCGGGTCAAATGATATAAAGAAATACAAAACTTTAGCATGGAGCGATCGACAAGAGATAAATAACATATAAATAATCAAGGACACAAAATATAAATTTAGGTTGATAATAGAAAAAGATTGAAAAAACGAAAGATAAATTCAGGTAGAGAGCGAGAGATTAAAAATTTGTGTCAGGTGTAGTAAGAACATGAATAGGCATTAAAAGAGATACGCGGAAATGTGGATTGAGGTGGAGATAGAAAGAGATAGATGGGGATGGACAAGTAATAGAAATATTCATATAAGTTGGGATTAAAAGATATATGCCTACATGTGGATTAATATAATGATAGACAGGGATATGCAAATCATAGAAAGATACAGATAGATGTTGATTAAAAGGGATAGGACGGATGTGGATTGAAATTGAGATAGAAAGAGATAGATGGGGATAGACAAGTGATAGAAATAGACATATAAATGAGTATTAAAAGATATATGCTTGCATGCCGATCGATATGATGATAGAGACATATGAGGATATGCAAATCATAGAAAGACATAGATAAATGTTGATTAAAAGGGATAGGAGCAGATGTGGATTGGGATGGAGATAGAAAGAGATAGATGGGGATGGACAAGTAATAGAAATATTCATATAAGTTGGGATTAAAAGATATATGCCTGCATGTGGATTAATATGATGATAGACAGGGATATGCAAATCATAGAAAGATACAGATAGATGTTGATTAAAAGGGATAGGAGCGGATGTGGATTGAAACTGAGATAGAAAGAGATAGATGGGGATAGACAAGTGATAGAAAAAGACATATAAATGAGTATTAAAAGATATATGCTTGCATGCCGATCGATATGATGATAGAGACATATGAGGATATGCAAATCATAGAAATATATATATAAATGTTTATTAAAAGGGATAGAAGCGGATGTGGATTGAAATTGAGATAGAAAGAGATAGATGGGAATGGACAAGTGATAGAAATAGTCATATAAGTGGGAATTAAAAGATATATGCTTGCATGTAGGTTGATATGATGATAAAAAGAGATAGATGGGGATAGGCAAGAGATAGGCAGGTATAAACAATCTTTATTCCTTTCTATCTTAGATATAGAAATAGATAAGATTTCTATCTCTTCACTTCCAATAGGAATCTAGATAGGCGTTTAGAGTTCAAATTAAATTTGAATCATTCTTCTAATTATAATGAAAAAAGGTACCGAACACATTTGTACAACTAATATTTTCATATCAACAGGTTTTATAGTTACCTGAATAATTAGGCTCAGAAAAAAGTTTTTAATCCTACCTTCCCTGACGTTTTGAGTGACAGTAAATGTTTTCCCTGTATCGAGAGGCACTGTCCAATTTACGGGTTCTGGTGATCGCATGATCATCTGTTCCGGAGACTTGACGCGTGTTGGCTCCGGAGGACTTTTGACCACTGGCTCGTCGTCGATCCAGGGACTTATGGCCGATGCTGGAACTGGCGGAACTATGGCTTGCGATGGCGGAGTCGACGCGATGCTCGATCCTCCTGTTATATCGCCGTTTATCTGTGGCTCCGCGGTCACTGGAATCCATAAAGAACACTTGTACAGAACGTATAAAATCTTTCTTCCTGACATACTTTGTTCGAGTTTGATGATCCAATGGGATGAGAAAAATTAAGTGAAAACTCCAATAAATGAATTGTCATTCTATACTCTAAATGCTTTACTGATAATGTTTTTAAAAATTTATGATGGTTATTTAATCTTTTTGAAAAACGCTTTAAGGCCATGAATCAGCTAGATCACGTGACCAAATTTCTGTAAAAGTTCGTGTAAGATAACATTTTTATTTTACAAAATGTCTTCCTGGGAATTTGGAAAATACAACAGAAAAGGATAAAGAACGTCTGTCAACTTCGTTTGAGTGCGAATTTTGCAAAAAATTTTAGTCAACTGTAATTGTCGATAAGTTTTAGAATTTTTTTTCCAAATTTTTACTAAAAAGAAGTTAATAGACGTGCTATATTGTCTTTTGTTACGTTTCCCAAATTTTCAGGAAGGTACTTTGTAAATTAGAAAAGTTATCTTACATGAACGAATAAATTTATAATTTAGTCACGTGGTCCGATTGATCCATGGCCTTAAGGCCATATATTACCTATCCGAGCTCTACCTTACCGACACTTTTTTCCTCCTTCGCATTTCCACATTAATTGAGATGTTAAATTAAAACTTTGAGTAGTTAGGTAAAAAGCACTAAGGGGCGTTTATCTGCTCCTAAATATTTATAATCATAAAGAAATTTATTTTTGGAAATTATTTTGTTTATAATTATAAATATTTCCTTGGTGCTCTTCACCTAACAGCTCAAAGTTTTAACTCAATCTCTCAATTAATGTGGAAATGCGAAGGACGAAAAAAAAGTGCCGGTAAGGTAGAGATCGGATAAGTCATGCCTGGCCTCAAGTTACCTCACCCTGTTTAAAATTTTATTATTTACAATAAATGTATTTGCTTTAGTATTTGTATTTAGGATTGATACCAAAGACTGAAATTATTTTGGTATTGCCTCCATTGAAAAAAATATCATCAAACTTGAACTAATTTTGAGAAGAGAGTCTTACAGACAAGATTACCTGCTTTTAACTAAAACTAATCTGAAAAATGTGGTATATAGTTAAATAAAATGATTTATTTTACAAAAATTAACAATGCGATTGTCAGAAAACTTCAACGAAATTGTTTCTGAACTTTAAATATTTTCCAATCTTATCTGTAAGCTCTATTTTGAATTTTAATAATAACAAAGAAAACATTTGTGTCAACTTTACTAAAGTGACTTGAAAGGAAATTGATATAGATGATATAGACATAGAGAGATACACATAAAGAGGTACAGAGAGATAGACAGACAGAGAGAGACTTTGTAAGAAGCAAACACGTACACTTACAATACACAATCAGTTATAGTTACAGTAAATATCTATAGCAATTGATTCACAAAACATAATACGTGCCTAATATTTAATATTTTTACTCTGAAGAATATATACATTAGTACATTGTGCAACTAGGGAAAAAAATGTATTTTGCGAGTGTGAATTTTGATGCCCGAGCAAAGCGAGGATAACAACCACACGAGTAAAATAAATGTTTTTCCCGTGTTGCACACGATTTTTTTTCTACTAGCGGGTCAGAAAATGGATTTGTTTGCCCCGCACGGGGCAATAAAGTCCACTTTATGGCCCGCTAGTAGAAAAATATAATTATATTTACACGGAATACAGGAAATTTTTTTATCTGATATATCAAAGGCATAATACTTGAGAAAGTTTTTGGTAAAGATAGTTACTTAAATAAGTAAACTTTCATTACGTGAATTACTTTTGTGAAATAATTGATCTAACTATGGGAGATTAGAGCTTAATTTGGTTTTATATTGACAAAGTCTTTAATAAAATGTGATAAAAATACCAGACATTAGATGGAATTAATAAAACTTCCTTACCCTTTATTTTTATTGGTTCAAAGACTTTGCAAATTTGTATAAAATTAATTATATATATAAAAGAGTATAATATCATTAAATCAGTAAATAATTATTTAATTTAGTCTATGTTTATGCCATCTTTTTTTGTTTAAAGTGAATCTTCAATAACAGCAGAGAACTTCCACGTCTTAAGGGGATCCGCTAACTTTAATATTTTTATTTCTATTTGTTGACTTTAGACCTTCCATACAATTTTTTTATTTTTAGTACCTTTATTTAGAAAGGTCTTAGGGTTTTTTTGGAAATTCCAGCACCTTCATGTATTTTTAAACTAAAAATGTTGAGTTTTTTGGGCATTTTTTGGACATTTAAAAAAAAATAAGGTGACATAACTGAAAAAAGTTACAAATAAAATAAAATTAAAATATCCCAAAATTTTATTTTATTCGCAACCTCTTTTCCAGTCATCGTACCTTATTTTCCATACCCAAAAAGTTGCTATACATTTTAAGGAACAAAATTTTTAAAAAATCATGACAGTTGGTTAAAAAAAAAAGTTATTCAATGTCTAAAAATTCCCAAAAAATTCAAAATTTTTAGTTTAAAAATTCATGAAGGTGCTGGAATTGTTATAAAAACCCCAAAACTTCTGTAAATAAAGGTACTAAACATAAAAAAAATATGTGGAAGGTCTAAACTTAAAAAATAAAAATAATAAAGGTGGCGGATCCCCTTAAGTGAATAAAAATTAATAATGTTTTAGACAATATCATTAATTATATTATTTACAATACGCGAATTGATTATTCGAAACTAATACCCATTTAGAATAGCAGCTACTTATTTTATCAATTATACTACAAATTATTATACAGTGGATTACTTTAATTAGGGTTTAACTAATTCAAGTAACAACTAGATATGTAGCTTTTTATGAGTTATGCATCAATAAGAATCGACAATTACTTTTTAAATATGAATACTTATTTGAAACAGTTTCAAATTTACAGAAAATACAGAAAGTTCTATACAGAAAATCTATTTTTATTTTCTAATAGTTTTTAATCAGTCAGATTAGACTGAAGCAGATTTAAAGAGTAAAATAAAAATCATCTAAATTTTGCATACATAAATACAAAATACTTTCTACTACCTTTGAAATTATTTTTTATGGTTTATCACAAAAATTAAGGTTTACAGCTATTTTAAGATATTTTTTATAAGTTAGAAATCAAAAGTTGTCAATAAGATCGTAAAATAATATTGAGAATTTAATCTGAAATCGATTATTTTAATCTTAACATGTGTAGGGAAACGATCTTTCAATTTAAAATACATTTGAATTAGTTTAAAATATTTTAACTAAATATGGAATAAAAATGGGAATCAAATACTAAATTATATTTTTCATTGGTAATTAATGGACCTTTCAATAATAGTTTTTAAAGTTTCATCTTTTATTTAAGAACCAATCTCTTTATTTCTTCAATCTTTTATTTCTATATTTGTCTTTTAATCTAAACTACTTTTCTATTTAAAGTAATATATTTTTATTTTAACAATTATTTGCTTTATTTAGAAATTAGTTGTTCTAAAGTCAGTAATGGAAAATGCACCGACATGCTGAACTTATACGTCGCAAAAAGGTTTATCAGGCTAACGAATATTTTCAACAAACTTTAATTGTGGATACTTCCGTGGTGCATTTTCTGCTGTGCTTTTTGCCCTGTGTGGACCTGTAATTTATTTTTTTCATATGGAATATTGTTTTGAAAACACGTCTATTTTACTAAGGGTACTTATAAAATTCAACTTAGTTAAGCTTATCTTAGTATGATACATATATGATGGAATTATGATGCATATGATAGTCAGCAAGGAACAACATTATGAGGACCTTATTATTTTTAAAGGATATTTTATTACGGACTCAGATTTTTATGACTCTAGAAAATTTTAGAAACCGTGGACAAGTTTTGCAGGATATTTTAAAATTCTATGTAGGAAATACCTAGAATTTTTAGTTCCCTAAGATATTCGACATATGTCTCAATATTCTATAAAGTCTCCATATTATCCACAATATCCATGGATTACGAAATTTTCGTCCTGCGAACTATTTTGTAGAGTATTCTTGAAGCATTTTGTTTTTAAGGAATAAAGAATCTCTAGTACAACTCACACAATTTTTATTACTTAGCAATTATTATTGTTTTTGTAATCGAAAATGAAATATGTGCTGAAAAAATACAAAACCTGACCATATGACTCAATTACAGCTTATGTTCCTGGTATGATAATTTTTTTGTGCATAAAATATCTTTCGGAAAATTTGGAAGATGTTAAAGAATACATTAAAAGAAAAATCTCTTCAGTAGGCTTGACTAAAACTTTTGAAAATTTTCTAAAAACAAATTTTTCTACAAAATATTCAGAAAGATATTTTTTTCACAAAAACGTTATTTTACACGGATATATAATTCAAAATTTCAAAAATTTGAAACTGTTCGAGCCCTGAAAATACAATAAAACGATCAAATTTGGACTGAAAAAGTTTCTTAAAATAAACGATCATGAGAAACTAATTGAAAAGGAGGAAAGAAAAATAAGGAAGGGGTTTGGGAAGGTTGCCTTCTTTTTTCTTTCTTCGTTTTTTATTGGTTTCTCATAATCGTTTATTTTAAGAAATTTTCTGGTCTAAATTTAGTCGTTTTTTTGTATTTAGAGGGTTCGAACAGTTTCAAATTCTAGAAATTTTGAATTATACTTTTGTTTGGATGTTGAGATGAATTTGAGTTTGTAGTGATACAGGTTCGAATCTAGTTTTGAACACGAATATATTAACTTATATATTTAGTCAAATGGTCAGATAGGTCCATGGCTTAAGGCTGTTTAAAAGTACCAAACAAACTTCACAGGTTTAAATTTTCAATAATAAATACAGAATTAGGAAAAGATATTTTATGAATTTAATTTTCAAAAATGTGTTATTTTTTCTAGGATAACTTTCATATACCTTTTTATTTAAAGATAAATAGTTGAAAGTGTTAAGGCCATGGGCCAACTAAAACACGTGACCAGATTCCTACTTTACCAGCATTTCACTTTGTGTTACTTCATTTCTATAAAAAATAAGGTAGGTATCTGAACATTTTTGTTCATAATTGCATAATTACGTTTTCTCAAAGAGCCTTTTTTTTAATAATTAGAAACATTTATGACCAGAGAGGCCTATTTTAGTGCATTATATTTGATTCTACAAAATTTCAGTTACCTATCTTATTTTTTAGAAATGAGGTTACACAGACTGAAATGCCGGTAAAGTAGGAATCTAGCCAAATATGATCCCTACCTTATCGACCCTTTTTTTCCTCTTTCACATTTCCACTTCAATAAATGAATTGTCATTCTATAATCTAACCGCATCACTGAAAATGTTTTTAAAGACTTTATGATGGTAATTTTATCTTTTCGAAATACGCTTTAAGGCCATGGATCAACCAGATCACGTGACCAAATTCCTGAAAAAGTTCGTATAAGATCACATTCTTATTTTACAAAATGTCTTGCTGGAAAGGGCATAGCCGGGTTTCCATGTGAAATCGGCCTTAAAACCAAATCAAATTTCGCATCAACCATATGGAAGGGGTTGGGCAAGAGATTATTTTGTCAAATTTTTAGATCATTATCTGCCATTTTAAATGAGTAATGGCGGATTTTACCATTTTCGTTTTTTTCTTTTCTTAGCTAAACTAATCATGGGAAACTTTTGAAAAAAATCAGGGTTGTTTTTTCTAATAGAAGACACATTTGTAAATTTTTGCAGATTTTTTGATTATTCATTCTTTTTTTTTTTATGCATAATTCGCGATGCAAAAAATTGTGAAAATTTTTGAAGGTTCATGTTTGAATAGCTCGACCACTCTTTTGAATTATTCTATTCATTAGATACCAATCGATGATTAAAACAGGATTTTTGCAGATTTTTGCAAGGTGTGGACGGGGGTAAAAAAAAAACCATGAAAATACGCATTCTTCCACACGCAGAGAAAAGATCAGTAAAATTTACAGGAAGTTCGGTACTTATTTGGACAACATGACTTTTCAGTAAATTTTACCAGAAGTTGAGTTCAATTAACAGATTTTCTGTACGTTTCACTCAGCGTCCAGTAAAATCTACTGAATACGAAAAATCCGAGTTAAGTTGATTGTACTGTACGCTAAGTGAATTGTACAGAAAATCTGTTGATTCAACTCAACTTCTTGTAAAATTTACTAAAAAGTCATGTTGTCCAAATAATTACCGAACTTCCTGTAAATTTTACTGATCTATTTTCTGCGTGCAACATCTTACTATCAAAGCACATTTTATAATAACAGTAGACAAATGAAAAATACAATTTTATTTGGTAATCAATCTCTAACACGGTTTACTGCTGAAATTTTTGCAAAACCTTTGCAAAATATTTTGCGAATTTTTTTTGTTGCGAAAAATCGAAATTGTTTTCATGCATTGTGAACAAATGGTTGATTGTCGTTATTCGCAAGTCGAAAGAGTGTTGCGAAAATTTAGTCCATTCAAAAAGTTTCCGTTTTATATATAAGTGGTATACAAAAAGTAAAATTGGTTTTCCTACAAAGTTACAGTTTTAAACGAAAACAGCGATCATGACTTATTTATAATTGAAAAAAAAATGTTATGCTTGGAAAATGTTCAGCCTCTTATGGAGTATGTGCTATGAAAGTACAATGAACCGTCTATATTTGTATAAAAACTCGATGGTAGAAAAATATATTTTTGTAGGAAAACCAATTTTACATTTTGTATACCACTTTTATTTAAAACGGACAGTTTTTGAACGGACTAAATTTTTTAATGGGCAAAACTTTATAAAAAAATGTAACGAAAATGTAAGTATTGCAATGCAAAATAACTACTAAAAATTGTTTGTTATCCAGAAATCAAAGTTAATTATTTATTTAATTTACGAGCTTTTCTTATTATTTTCGATGTCATGTATGATAAAATGAGTATATGTTATTTTTAACAAAGAGAAATTAATTTAACCTGTATATTCGAAAATTATTCAAGATTACGAAAAGATATTTTTAGGAGCACTATTTCGACTTGCGAATAACGACAGTCAGCCATTTGTTCACAATGCATGTAAAAATTTCGATTTTTCGCAACAAAAAAAATTCGCAAAATATTTTGCAAAAATATCAGAAGTAAACCGTGTTAGAGGTTGATTACCAAATAAAATTGTATTTTTCATTTGTCTACTGTTAGTATAAAATGTGCTTTAATAGTAAGGTGTTGGAAGAATGCGTATTTTCATGGTTTTAATTTTTTTTACCCCCGTCCACACCTTGCAGAAATCTGCAAAAATTCTGTTTTAATCATCGATAGGTAACTAATGAATAGAATAATTCAAAAGAGTGGTCGCGCTATTCAAACATAAACAAAATTGCGTGCACAAATTTTCACAATTTTTTGCATCGCGAATTATGCATCAAAAAATTTTCAAAAATTTACAAATGTGTCTTCTATTAGAAAAAACAACTCTGATTTTTTTCCAAAAATTCCTATGATTAGTTTAGCTAAAAAAAGAAAAAAACGAAAATGGTAAAATCCGCCATTACTCATTTAAAATGGCAGATAATGATCTGAAAATTTGACAAAATAATCTCTTGCCCAACCCCTTCCATATGGTTGATGCGAAATTTGATTTAGTTTTAAGGCCGATTTCACATGGAAACCCGGCTATTCCCTTTAGAAAATACAACAGAAAATGATAACGAACGTCTTTCAACTTCGTTTGAGTGAAAATTTTTCAAAAAATTTAACAGTGGACTGTAATTGTCAATAAGTTTTCAAATTTTTTTCAAAATCTTCCTTAGTGCTTTTTACCTAACCACTCAAAGTTTTAACTCGACCTCTCGAATAATGTGAAGATGCGAAGGACCAAAAAAAAGGTGTTGGTAAGGTAGGGATCGGATACGTAAGACATGGTCTTAAATCTCAAATATTTAAAAAAGTGGAACATTATCATTATATTTAGTAGATTTTCTAATCAGTTAGACTCACCCTCTGCAAAAAGTTGTTTTTCTCCCATACGAGATAAAAAATGATGGTGGCATGCAATGTTGGAAATTGGTGACTTTCATATGACACAAAAAGGTGATACATTGATAAGATAATGATGGACACAACGGAGGTACAAAAAGCAGTTTCTAAAGCCGTAGAGCAAGATTAGTTGGATGAAGACGGCTAGCATGCTACTTACTAGCTTGAACGGCAGTAGTGGATCGATGCGCGTATCGACTTTCGGAGGATGATTTGGATGGATCGACAGTCGCGGCCGCGACTGCAGCTGCAGTCGCAGGTGGATGGCCTGCAGCAGCCGTTTTGGGCTGAGCATGCTTGACACGCTCCAGCCTGACCGCAGCGGCAGCAGTGGTAGCTGAGATAGCAGTAGGCGGGTGATAGGCGATCGAGTGATTCAAATGCTTAACCGAGGGTTTTACTGTGACGTTCGTGTTGGTAGTGGTACTTATGATGTTGGTGGTTATGGGTTTTGCATGATGAAGAGGGCGATGGGGAGGAGCATTGGTTGCGAGGAAGGCTAGAACATATCGTACAAATACAATAAGCAACTATTTCCAAAATTAAGTATATCGCATTTTCTACTAAGTCAATAACGCAAACAATAACAATCACACTACGCAATTCAGGACACCTCCAAAATATTGAATCCATCTTCAGATTATACCCACCGAAAACCTTTCTCTAACTTTTTTCTCAAGAAGGAACATATCCATGGCGAAAGTATCGGATAGGAATTCATTCCGAGACAATCAGAACTATTTCGATTCATTACGATATCTGTATCCGAGCCAATGCAAATCATTCCGAACCAATCCGAAAAACGTTTTGTAACTCGTTTGATGAAAAACGGTAAAAAATCGATCCAACCTAATCCGAGGCAACTATCTGAATGAATCCGAACCAGTCGGAATAGTTGCCTCAGATTAAATCGGATTGGGTCGGATCAACTTTTTACCGTTTTTTATCAAACGAGATTCAAAATGTTTTTCGTATTGGCTCGGATACAGATATTGGAAAGAATCGGAATAGTTCTGATTGGTTCGGAATGAATTCCTATCCGATACTTTCGCGGGGGTGGTACTTGGTACAATAAGCATGATAAAGTATATATTTTTGTCATAGAAAATTGAAACATAAAAACGGTTGAAGCAAAAGGAAGACAAATCTTCTTCAGCGGTAAAGTGAAACAAAATAAAGTTGGAACAAAAGAGAGACAAATTATTTGAGCGGTAGAGCGAAACGATATAAAGTTGGTGGAAAAGAGCGACTCGGTTGTCCTGCTTTAATGTCGGAGCAAAAGCAGGACAACCGAGTCGCTCTTTTCCTCCAACTTTATATCGTTTCGCTCTACCGCTCAAATAATTTGTCTCTCTTTTGTTCCAACTTTATTTTGTTTCACTTTACCGCTGAAGAAGATTTGTCTTCCTTTTGCTTCAACCGTTTTTATGTTTCAATTTTCTATGACAACAATATTTACTTTCCTTTTGCTCTAAGCGCCTCATATGGATGAAAAATATTGTACATGTCTTAGGCCTACACATAGAGAAAAGTTTTATTTTAATTTAAGAAATAGCTTTTTAATTTCGTTTCTTCAATTCAAAGTTTAAACACTTTTACAGTCCCTGGACATATGACTATACTCACTTTGTTTTTGTTGATCGCATAAAATCTCCTATTATTGACAATACGTATACTAAAACTTTTCCCTAAAAATAAAATTAAAGACTTTAAAATTATGCATAAAAAGACATCGAGATGAACTGTTTTTGTCAATTTTGGAAAATATATTGTGGAAAGAGTACAAATTTTATACCTTTCTTTAATTATGAATAACTTTAAAGATAATTGTTGTTTTTGGATGTTCTTCGACTCATCTTAAAAGTAAGTTTACGTGAAATCTAAAAAAAAATTCAAAATTTCAAGAATTCTAAACTGTTCGAACCCTTAAAATACAAAAAAAAGACTGAATTTGCATTCAAATATATTTCTTAAAGTATAAAATTATGAGAAAACCAACGAAAAAGGAGGAAAGAAAAAAGAAGGCCTCTTTTGTCTTTATTACACACAACCATTTACTTAAACAAAAAAAACTACTCGCCGACGTTTCGGTACTCTTCCAGCAACCTCTTTAAGGCTGAAATTCTAAAAAATGAAAAAATTATGTCACCTATCACCTTCCATGGGGACAGGACGTAGAACCTTCTTCATGAACGAGTAGGTTTTTTGTTTATGTAAATGGTTGTGGGTAATAAAGACGAAAGAAAGAAGGGGTTTTGGAAGGTTGCCTTCTCATTTCTTTCCTCCTTTTTTGTTCGTTTTCTCATAATTGTTTATTTTAAGAAATACATTTTGGTCCAAATTTAGTCGTTTTTGTATTTTAAGAGTTCGAACAGTTTTGAATTCTTGAAATTTTGAATTGTATTTTTGTTTGGACGTTGAGGGGAGTTTGCATTAGTAGTGATACAGGTTCGAATTTATTTTTGAATGTAAAAAAAGAGTGCCAAAAAATTATTCTTATTCTTCCCTAGATTCTGAAGCGCTCTAAACTTAGAACAAAAAAGGCGTAAAAATTGAAAAGATTCTTTTACTCTAAAAAAGGATTAAAAATACATAAAAGTGAAAATTTTCTAGAAAAATGAAATATAATTATTTGCACTATTTTTCATGAATAAATTTGCAAGTTTGAATTTATACGCATTTTTTGTTCTAAGTTCAGAACGCTTCAGAATCTTGGAAAAAATTAGTATAATTTTTTATCACGTTTTTTACACTTCACGTAAATTTATCTTTAAAATGAGTCAAAGAACATGCAAAAACATCAATTATTTTAAAAGTTATTCATAATTAAAGAAAAGTTTGAAATTTTGAAATTTTTCACAATATCTTCTTCAAAAATGGACAAAAACAGGTCATCTTGAGGTCGTTTTATGCATGATTTAAAAGTCTTTCGTGTTATTTCTACGGAAAAATTTTAATATGCGTAATGTCAATAATACGAGATTTTATGCGATCAACAAAAACAAAGAGAGTATAATAATTTGGCCACGGAATGTGGAACAAATATAAATTTATTTGATTTTATGAAGTCACATTCTTAGCCTTTTTCAAATGAAAAAATTATTTTTTAAACATTATTTATTTGATTTAAAAAAATATTTTTTCGAATCAAATACAGTACTGTCAAAAACCTAATAAATTATTTATTTAATTTTATTATCTTTGAACGAAGACAATTTTTTCTTTAAATTGAAGAAAATATTTCTGTGAGTCACATTACCTATATACTATGATTTAATGAAAAAAAAAAATCAAGAAATTCTTTTGAATCAAAGAAACTTTTCTTCGACTGTATAGCAAATCTCGAATTTGTTTGATTCAAAGAAATTTTTTTTTAATCAAAGAAACTTTTTTCTGGGTGTAGGATTATATTTATATATATTTAATAAAATTGAAAGTATAGTGCCGGTTATATAGTATGTATAGTAATCCATATTATGCTTATTGTTACTTGTACAATCAAATATGGTAAGGGTTACTATATGTATCGAGCTGGGCACAATACGTATAGTAATTCATAATTATTGACGATTTCAAGAAATTTGAAATTATTTCAAAAAATCGAAAAGATTTTAACCATTAAAAACTACCAAATTGGGACAAAAATGAACCTTTAAACAAAAAAGGAGGAAAGAATAAAGAAGGCAACTATCTAAAATACCTTCCTCCTTTTTTTCGACCTCTTTTCATAAGAATAAAAAATAGATAAATATCTTGCCAATGTTTGTTTGGATTGAACGTTGATATGAATTTGAGTTTGTAGTGGTATAAATTAGAATTTTTTAAACAATTAATCCATAATTATACTTATGGTAGATCCTATGATATTTTATTTTTTGTATATTGTATTTTGTATTAGAGTTGAGAAGTATATTACGCATTTTTACCAAACAGAAGTTTCTAAAAAATTGGATCTCAAATATTTTGCTCGAGGCGCCCTGCTACGCACCTTCCCATGTTCTCAGTATCTTGTAATCCGACGTTATTTTATTTTAGAATCAGATTTGAATCAAGTCTTTGTCAGATTCAAGTACGATATTAGTTACTTTTTCTTGATAACTTCATCCTGGTTCTTCTAGATTCTTTCAATTAAAAAAATTGATTTTCAAAATACAAAATCAAGGAAATTATGTGAGCATTTTTGTTTTTCATTGGGTAAAACATGGCCCAGCAAATGATATTCATCAAGATATTCTTAAAAACCGCGAATTCGCTATGTATATTAAGTAGAAAAAGCATGTTATAGCAAGACGTGTAATTTTCATATAAAAATCAGAATATCCAGATTTAAAATTTTTTTTCAGTATTTGAATATTAAGAAATGACTGCATACCCAGTGGACACTCACAGTTGTTACCTATTTGTTATGTAACGTAAAGTGTCACAGTGTTACACTTTGAAACTTTATGTAACAGTTACAGAATTTCTAAACAGTTACGTATCTTGCTAAGCTACCGTGACATCTTCATTGAATTACTACATAACAATTGTCATTCGCCTCTGGGTATGATTTGATTTTCTGATGCTAAAAGTAATGTCAGAAGTTAAAACTCATTTTTGCAAGACATTTCTTTTGAATATAACATTTTACAGAGATATATTTGTTCGGGTCATTAATAAAAACTTTTACACTTGGACTTGTATTCTATGGCAAATAAAGTTTATTAAAATATTAAAATTCGTATTAGCTTTTAGTCATTATGACGTGCGTTCTTAATTTTGTCAGCAATACCTTATAGTAAGGTTCCTTGCCAGTGTTTCAAGCGCTCCACGTGAAGATTGGAGCTAGCGTACGCGTTGTTCGTGTGCTTTGTTAATTAATTATCTATTATTGTGTGTGAAAAAAATATGTTTATATAGTCCGAGATCCCACTGCAAAGTACCTTCACCGAAATGTTCACGGAGAAAAAAAACTGTTGAATCAACAGATGTCATCTGCTGGAATAGGGACCAGTTTTTTTTGGTAATATTTACAGATTTTTCTGTTGGATTCGCAGATTGTTTGTAAACTCAACAGATGAACCTGTAAAATCTACAGATATGTCTGTTAGAATTGCAGATTTCAAGAAAAAAGAGAAATCCGTAATTCTAACAGACATTTCTGTAGATTTTACAGGTTCATCTGTTGACTTTACAAACAATCTGTGAATCCAACAGAAAAATCTGTAAATATTACAAAAAAAAAAACTGCTGTCCCTATTCCAGCAGATGAGATCCATTGATTCAACAGTTTTTTTTTCTCCGTGTTAATAGAACAAAACGCGTTGAAACTACTGCATTATATACGTCCTAACACGAAATGGCTAGGTTGTCTAATCATAGCCGGGTCCTTATGTCAAAATAGATCATTTTAAAAATAGCAAAATAGACTATTTGAAATAGTGGATTTTACTAATTAGAATAGTGGGTTTCACTAATTCAAAAAGTGCATTTCACTATTTCAAACAGTGGATTTCAGTAATTCTGATAGTGATAAAACTAATTCTATACTATTTCAATAGTGAAATAATTTTCACTAATTCAAATGGTGAAATTTTCACTATTACAGATTTGAGTACAAGGGGAGAAGAACAAGTTAAGTTAATACCGGTTTTCGAATCTCAACTTGTAGTTGCAGTGATGCTCCATTCCTTTCTATCGCGCGCGAAAAATGAAAAGTTTTTGCGTAGGGTTGTCTCACTTTGGACCCGGAATTACGCAGACAACCCTATATTTTCTCACAGTGCAGATCGTAAGCTTTCGATTCCAGTATTTATTATTCTATTAAACAGCCGATGAAGTTGAACGCCAAAAAATCTGTATAAATGTTTAAACAACCCATGTTTAGACCCACCTGGGGGTTAAAAACCCTACAATTTTTCGCTTGTGTAGTCGTCATCTTTTAATTGTTACTATTTTATCTTATTAATCTCATTTGTAGTTAACTCCCATAATTAGGATTTCCAATAAATAATTATTGACATAAGGACCCGGCTATGCTTAGACAACCTAGCCATTTCGTGTTAGGACGTATATAATGCACTAGTTTCGACGCGTTTTGTTCTATTAACATTTCGGTGAAGGTACTTTGCAGTGGGATCTCGGACTTTTAGAAATCCTGCAGTAACTTGCAAATTGTGTAAATTTTATATATATATGGCGTGTTCCATGGCAAATCGGACGGGTTCAGGAATCCATGTTTCCGATTTCCTTGAAATTTTAAGGATTGATAAACTAACATAAATAATGAAGAAACCCAAAATTTGAGATTGTTTCATGCATTATTTAAAAAGTTATGGGATAAACAAACAAAAAAAATATTTTTGTTCTTTTTCAATTATTTAAAAACTGAAAATAGGAAAAATTCTGAAAAAAATTACACAAACGTATCATTAGATGGCCGTTGTAGCAGTATTTTTTGGGAAAATTTTTACTCCAAATTTAATGATAAAAAAATGTTTTTTTCAAACAAATTGATTTTTTTTAAAAACGCCATCTTTGAAAAATCTGAAAAAATTCATAGTGATAGCATATATGAATTTTTTTGTAAAGTGATGCGCGTGGAATCACGATCTTCGATCGACGGTGTCGGGCGCGAGTTCCACTAATGTTCTATTACTATCTGCTTTTTCGAGAACGTTACTATCAAAAAGTGATGGGAAGTGGTTATTAATTGTTTAATTATCGCTTTATACTCATAACATATGAATAATGTAATGAGTTTTATGATTATACATAAATTATCAAAAAAATAATTTTTTTTATTATCATGAAAATAAATTTATTTGTAAAAAATCCACGAACAAATTTTTTACGTCAGAAAGTATGAAGAGTAATTTTTTTAATTGTACGTTGATGAGAATGTGATAAATCGCAAGGACTCTGATTTTTCGTCAATATTATTGTCTTCGAGGGATTTTTGGAATCGGAAGGTACCTGGAGGCCGTGAGAAGGAAGATTTTGCGAGTCATTCACCGATTTCTGGTAATTTTAACAATTAAGAAAGAAAACATAAATGCTAGGAGGAACAAATCTTATTATTTTTTATCCTTCTAAAACTTCATCTTTTATAACTCTTATCCTGTAGGTGTTGCAAAGGAGAGCATTTTTTTTGACATCTTTGAATTTATTGAGAAAATGCTCTGGGAATGCCCTTAAACTGCTTTCATTTGAATCTGCGAGTATAATCTATTAAGAGGAAAATGATTTTTAAGATGAGGCTTGATAAATTATTTATAGATCAGCACGTGATGATTTCACTATATTTCTATTTGTATCGAGAGTAAAAAATCACGTAATATTCATTTACGGTTTTTGTTTTTGTATGGATTACAACAATGTTTCCTTTTTTGCCGAATCATGTCAACTGCTCTTTAAAAATAAACTCTCGTAGATTTTTTACCAACTAATTTATTTTCATGATAATAAAAAAAATTATTTTTTTGATAATTTATGTATAATTATAAAACTCATTAAATTATTTATATGTTATGAGTATAAAGCGATAATTAAACAATTAATAATCACTTCCCATCACTTTTTGATAGTAACGTTCTCAAAAAAGCAGATAGTAATAGAACATTAGTGGAACTCGCGCCCGACACCGTCGATCGAAGATCGTGATTCCACGCGCATCACTTTACAAAAAAATTCATATTTCGCACAATTTTTGAGTGCGCACCTTAATTATATACCCAAAATTTGCGTAATACTTGCGGCTATCACTATGAATTTTTTCAGATTTTTCAAAGATGGCGTTTTTTCAAAAAATCAATTTGTTTGAAAAAAAACATTTTTTTATCATTAAATTTGGAGTAAAAATTTTCCCAAAAAATACTGCTACAACGGCCATCTAATGATACGTTTGTGTAATTTTCTTCAGAATTTTTCCTAGTTTCAGTTTTTAAATAATTGAAAAAGAACAAAAATATTTTTTTTGTTCGTTTATCCCATAACTTTTTAAATAATGCATGAAATAATCTCAAATTTTGGGTTTCTTCATTATTTATGTTAGTTTATCAATCCTTAAAATTTCAAGGAAATCGGAAACATGGAGTCCTGAACCCGTCCGATTTGCCATGGAACACGCCATATATATAATGTAGCTTCGTCTAGAAAATCTAGTTATTTATTCATGGTTGATTTCTGGTTATTATTCTAAGGAATTGTAATTTTGAAATAAAAAATAAAATAACAGCACTCTTTTTTATCGTAAATTTTTAAAGGAATGCATCAGCTAGAACCTTCAATTTCATCGATGCTGTAATAAAACTATAATACGAATTATAGTACCACTACTAGAAAATATAATACATTAATATAACAGCTGGAAGTTATCGTCACATTTTCCAGAGTATATAACAATATGTAACCAGAAATTAGCAACAAATTGTGGGAATTCCAGGCGAAAATTGTTATTAATTAACCAGAAATTTTCAACCAGACTTTCTAAAATTGCTAAGCAGAATTTATAGCAAGGGAATTTCTAACATCAAGTCTAGTTACAATGACCTGTATTCTAGTTGTTTCAACCAGCTCTGGCGAAAGTTTCGGATTGGAATTCAATCCGAGTGAGTCAGAGCTATTCCGAAAAATTCCGAATCGATCCGAAAAATGTTTTAAATCTGATAAGCTCTCAGATTGAACCGGAATGAATCGGATTGAGTTGGCTTGATTTTTAACCGATTTGCATCGAACGAGATTCGAAACGTTTATCAGAAAGATTCGGAATGAATTGGATTGACTCGGACTGAATTTCGTTGCAAAACTTTCGCCAAGGAGACCTTTTTGGTTGAAGTGCATTTCAAACTTTTCAAATGAAATCTTCAGGATAGTGAAGTGTGGTGTTTATGCGAGGAAAAATAAAATGTCGTATGTCGTGAGTTTTCAAATGGACATTGACTGGAAGCATCTAACGGACATAAGAACATACGTTTGCGATGAACTTTCGGGGACCTCCTGTGGATTGGAGTCGGCTTTGGGCCTGAAGGTGGCGGTGATATAAGAGGTATTGGTTGTCCGCTCGTTGATAAAGTTGCAGATGAAACTGAAGGTTCTCTTATGCTCCACCGGACTCGGCTATTGGTGGCTGAAAAACCCACTTCTTTCCTAATCATATTCTAATCTCGGATATTCAATTGTTTCATTGAATTGATTTGATGAAGATATGACGATGAAATTATGACTCCTAATTGCATTCACAATTTTTGAATTGGGCTTTTGATCACGTCAGGTAAAATATTTACTGATTTTATAACTTAATTCACGAGTTAATTCACCAAAACCATTAGATCATTATTTTTATCCTCGTCAAAATTAATGGTACAACTTTCTTATTATAACAACGTTTATCTTTGCTTTAAATGCACGCTAAACTACAAATCTTCAGAGGAAGTTTCTAAAAAACGCTTGAAACAGGTAATTGCAAATGAAAACATTAGACAATGGTATGAAAATGACGTGCAATAATCACCTTTCATGATTAATGAAAATAGGTCGAAGTAATTAAAAACTGCTGATGAACGCAAGTCACATGTAATGGGGAGAATTTATGAAATGCAAATGAGTTTTAGTTTTTCGAACCAATCTGGAAAATTAACATCCAAGATTTTGAAAATTCAATTTTTGGCGGAAAAATGAATTCTGATGCACGTTTTATTTGAAATCTAATGATCATTAATTGTGTAACCTAAATGAGGAATGCAACTTTCAAACAAGGGATTTTCATCATTATATTCATTACAAAAAATCGATCATAAAACGAAAAAAAGTTAAACATTTCCCTACATATTTTTCTTCTTATGCATGATCTAGTCTATCAGAAACTACTGAATATTAATCAACTTTGCAAAGGCATGGAAATAAGACAATTAAACAGGTCTATCATGCATGTCCGCAAAACACAAATTATGTTGTTTTATGATCATTCTGATTGTCCACTAATTCAAGAGTATGACCTTCAGCTTCTAATTGCATTTCAATTAGTTAATTAATTTTACAAATTATTGAATAGTAGAAAAATATATCAGCGTATCATACTCTTATAAATGAGGGGTTCAGAACTGTATTGGGTTAGGTTAAAAAATGGTGTTTTTTGTAATTGTACTTAAGAGTTAATCTCAAATTCTGAAATGATGTCACAAGATTTAGAAAAAAAAATATAATAAAATTCAGACAAAATTGTAAGATAGATGTTTCTTGTAGACGATAATAATTTTACCTATTTATTATACTTAATTAATTAAGTTGTTAAAATTGTTTCAATTTAAATTAATTAAGTATAATAAATAGGTAAAATTATTATCCACGCTCTCTACACAGAGAAACCCAAGTTTACAATTTTTGCTAAACTATGTTTCAATTTAGGAAAAAATATGTAATAGTGAGCATTTTTCGCAGCGAAATACTGAACTTTAGATGATCTCTATGATAATTTATTATAGATTATATCAAACGTTACTATAACCTATATTAAAGTTCCATATAATTTTTCGAATCTTTAGTATTTTGACTGCGCACTCAGAAAAAATATTTGATTGAATCAAAAAAATTATTTGTTTGAAAGACTTTCTTTGATGTAAAGAAATGATTTGTTTAAATGAAACAAAATTTGTTCGATTCAAACAAAAAATCTTTGGACCAAATAAATATTTGTTCGAATCAAATAAATTTCTGCCTCAAATCAAACAAATTATATCTTTGACTATATATCAATGCATTAATTTCTTTGATTTGAAGAAAAATTCATTTGATTCAAACAAATATTTACTTGGTTCAAAGATACTTTGTTTGAATCAAACAAATTTTATTTCATTTAAACAAATCATTTCTTTAGATCGAAGAATCATTTTCTTTGATTCAATCAAATCTTTTTTCTCATTGCGAAAAATTTCCAGTCTGCTATGAATAGTTACCATTACACCTCGATTTTTCCTAGATTCCTAATATTTTTTTAGAATTATCATTATAAAATAAAACATGTTTTGATATGAAAAGTTTCTTCGTGTACACGATACACTAAAATTGATTACGTTTACAAGAAAGATCTATTTTATAATTTTGATTAAAATTTATTATGTTTCATTTTCTAAAAATTTTTTATATAATATTGAAATGTCATAATTATTTTTATAAAAAATGTTGTTCACTACTTTTATTCTGAATCCCTCAAATAGTGGTTGTTAAATGTTGTATAATATGATGATTAGTCAATTAGATATGAAGAGCTGACGTAACAGACACAATCAAAATTCCAACGATAGACGTGATCTATTTAGTTTAGACCTTCCACCAAAATGCAGAGTAGTTCGCAGACTAGATAGAGGCTCTTCGATCAAAAGTTAATTACCTAGTCTAATCAATCGATCATAGCTTTCCTAAAATAATGATATCTAGATGCTTTTACTTACTCGGTCGAGGATGCCTTTCACGCTCTCCGCTCTTCTCCCTCAAATCCTTATCCTTGTCTTTTGATTCTTTTTCTTTCTCCTTTGAACGAACATGATATTTTCATTAACAATTATTTTCATCAGAAGTTTTGTCATTCAACTTATATTTTTACTATTGATCAAATAATTTGGAAAATTAGAAGATTTTGGATTTAGATTTAAGTATTGTTAAGAATAATTTGAGTGACAATTCTAGAAATCTTATCCTGGTTTTCAAGTTTACTGATTATTTATTCTTCACTGCCTCAATCATTCACAAACTCTCAGATTTTCAAAATTTTTAAACTTCGACATTTTTTAAGGCAGTTTTGCCAAAAATCAGGATTTAGGAAAAAAAAGTTTTTCTAAGATTTTAAGACTTGAAATGATATTATCAGTCGTGTCGTATAAAAGAAAAAACATTATTTTTTATAAAGAAAAATTTAAAACTAACGAAAAATAATATTTTTAATAATGTCTTTTTTAATCAAATTTTTCTTTACTATCGCGATTTACCAATTTTTAAAAAATGATTAGAGTTTCATAAAAGATGGTTTATTTTTTCGGGGAGAATATTCTCTACAACTCTACTGTTACTAATTTTGAAAATAAGTAAAAAATCTTCAAATATAGTTGTTTTAAAAAAGTGTTTCTTTCGAAAAAAATTCTTTTAACGATTTCAGCTACTGAAAACATTATCTTTAAAATTGGAAACAGAAGAGTTGTAGAGAATATTATTCCCGAAAAAATAAACCATGATTCATGAAAATCCAATCATTTTTAAAAAATTGTTGGGAAGCGATGATAAAGAAAAATTTTATTACAAAGAACATTAAAACTATTATTTTTCGTAAGTTTCAAACGTTTTTCATAAAAAATAATGTTTTTTATATATAATATTATATATATAATATAATTATATTTTTTTGTTTTGTATGATTACGACCTAACGAACTAAACATTTTATGTATAAAAGTGTAATATACCAGTTACACCCACTTACGTACCAGTTTCATTTTTAGTTCTCTTACAGTCATAGAACTTTGTAAGAATTTTAAGGCCATAGATCAATCGTACCACGTGACTAAATTATACATTAATTCGTTCATGTAAAATAACTTTCTTAATTTACAAAACATCTTTTTGAAACATTAGGAAACTTAATGAGACAATAAAGCACGTCTGTTAACTTCTTTTTAGTTAAAATTTTGAAAAAAATTCGAAAACTTATCGACAATTACAGTTAGCTGTAAAATTTTTTGCAAAATGTTCACTCAAACGAAGTTTACCTACGTTCTTTATATTTTTCTGTTGTATTTTCTAAATTTTCAAGAAGATATTTTTTAAAATAAAAAAGTTATCTGACTCGAACTTTTACAGGAATTTGGTCACGTGATCTGGTTATCTGGGATCTGGCCTTAGGATCTCACTCGTATTTTTAAAGTAACTTGACTTTCTGTTCGTTAAGTTTTTTTATCAAGTTACCTTAACATCTTTTGTAACAGAAGGAGCTCGTCGTTTTGGAGATTTACGGTCAGCAGCACTTGGTCCAAGACTTTGTGAACGTCCAGTCCGAGGACTATTCTTCGGACTGGATTTCATCCTTGGCTGAATTTCTTCTCGATGTTCCTTCAGCTCATCGCGTCGGCGAGGTATTACAGGTTCTAACTTCTCTCTCGTTGGAGAGGGAAGTAACGCTCCATCACCTGTTTAAACGGAAATAAAAAAAAAATTATTCTCGCTAATGAATTCAGTAAATTATTAAAAGAAAGTAATGAGTCTCACCGACTCCTGTAGTGCGATCAAGATGATGACGAATCAAGAAGTCCCTTCGTGCTCGAGCAATAGCTTTATCATTATCCTAAACATGATTTTAAAATTGAAATTGGTTAATTATTACATTTTCATCATGTGAGAAAGTATTAGTTTTATGTGAAAAATAACTTTCGAAATTTTCATCAAATATTTACGTTTTGAGACTCCCTGAGTCAGAAAAATCGGTTTTTACCAGGGCCGCATTTACCGACGAGGGTGCACTGGGCAAACTAGAATAACTGCCCCTCCTCTTTATTATTTCAACAAATATTGTCAAGGCGCGAGTTTTTAAAAATAAAAACAATGATTTTTTTTTGGTTTTTAAGTATTGAAAATTTATATTTAAGGATTTTGAAGAAAAATGCACATAAACCCTCATTTTTGCCGCCCTCTTTGAGGCGCCACCCTGGGCAGCTTCCCATGTTGCCGTTGTGTAAATTCGCCCCTGGTTTTTACGAAAGTGTCTGTCTGTAGTAGTAGGTCGTGTGCGGCTTACCTCTCGATAGAATTATCGGATTGAATTGAGCTTTGACATACATTATTGAAGCCAAAAGTAAGGAAAAGTTCGTTAACCAGCCACATCCGACTAAAATTGTGTTTTTGAAAAAAAATTTATGAAAAAATCAAAAATTTCAATACTGGTTTCTGATAAATCACATAAATTTCTACTAATTATCTCCATAACATTTTCCAATTAAACTACAATTGGGAAAGTTACAGAATTTTAAAACTTGAAAAAAGTCAATATCTAAATTCAATTTTTCAGTTAAATTATACAAAATATGAAAAACAGTTAGGATACAAAATTGTTTTCTACATAAAGATCTACAAGTTTGAATCGCAACATTTTTTCATAAGATGTATATTTTTCTTTTTAATTTAAAAAAGTACTATTGAAAATCGAAAATTCAATTTTTTAACAATAATATGTGAAATACGAAAATCCTAAGTTTTAAAAATTGTTTGTTCCAACAAGATCTACCAATTCTTTCTGGCATAGTTTCTAATAAGACGTATCTTTTTAATTCTAATTTCAAAAAATACGATTAAAATAAAAGAATTTTATTATTTAAACTAAATATGTGACATGCGAAAAAAACGTCAAAACGAAAATTTATTTGCCTAAATGAGATCTACAAATTCACAGTAGGACATTTTTTGATAAGATGTAAATTTTACGTTTTGGTTTTAAATATTGAAAATCCAATATTTAATTTTTTAACAGTCTACGAATTTTTTCCTCAGATATTTGAAAGATAAATTTTTTTTAACCTTGTAAATTATTAGAAGATTACAGAAACGTATACAGAAAATCGAGCGCGAAGCGCGAGTGTCATGATGAGAATGTGTTCCTTGAGGCTGATAGAGTCTTAAGTAAATTGAATTTCCTTTTTCATTTAAAATAAAAAATTTTAATAATTTTGTAAAAATTTAATTCACATCTACAATACCCGTGTGGAAATTGAACTCGGGAACTGATCGGGATCCGGACGGATAGCCCTAGTTGTAACCGGGAACCGGTCGGGCTATCCGACCAGGAACCCGCCAGAAACGTCACGCTAGTTTGGTTATGTTCCCGACTTGAAGGCTGGTCGGGAACCGGTTGGGCTACCCGGCCCTTTTCTGGCTGTTTTTTAGGGGGGTTCTTAGTAGCATTAAAATTTGTTTGGAAATTATTATAGGATGGATAATAAGTAGTAATTACTACAAATTATTTTTGAATAAAGTCATTAATATACTTTTTAATCGCAGTAATAATTTTAAATTACAATTCAGTGTCAGTTTCACTTTCTTCTTGACTAAGATAAGTAAACGAAGACAAAAGAAAACAAACCCGAACACATGCTCTTAAGGAAAACTACTGCATAACATCTTTGAAAATTTAAAAAAATTTTTAAACATCATATAGGTTCACCCTGACGAAAGTTCTAGATTGAAATTCAATCCGAATCAATCCGCACTATTCCGAGCCATTCCGGAATCTGATTCCGAACTAAACCAAGTTATTCCGAATGACTCGAAAGCAAATTTTCAATTCGAAGCAACCCGAAGTCAATTCAAAATCAATCCGAATAAATCCGGTCAATTTATATAAATATATTATATTATATTTTTATTATACTATATATATTATTATATATTATATTTATATATTATAAAATCCATTTTCATTTCATTTATAAATGCATTTCATTTATCAATATTATAAATCAATCAATCCGGATCCATCGGATTGAAAGTTTGGACTGATTCGGATTGTTTGGATTTATTCCGATTAAGAGGTCGGATTTATTTTAAATGGGCCTCTGATTAATACGGATTGAAACTGGCTTCAAATTTATTTGGAATAACTCGGATTGGTTCAGAAACATATTTCTGAATGGGTTGCATTGGTTTGGAGTAAATTTCCAATCCGAGACTTTCGCCAAGGTACTTGACTAGTGCCCGACTAGTTCCCGGTCAGTTTCTGACAATGAACTTCATCCTGGGTTGATTCTGCCAGTTCCCGACATGACTCAGTCTGGTCACGAGTCAACCCGGCCGGTTCCCAACCAGTTCCCGGCCATGCAATACAGACCGAGTTTGCCCGGCAGGGATCCGGCCAGAAACCTTGTTGTAATGGGGCTAACCGGGGCAATTTCCACACGGGTATTATAAAATTGATTTGAAATTCAGTATAAAATTTCAAGAAATAAACTTATATGTAAGTGAAGAATATAAGACCGAGCGCGAAGCGTGAGATCCAAACAGAACGGAGCGCGATGTTCAAATATATCGGAGCGCGAAGCGCGATGATCGAATCACGCTCCCTAGGCGCGCTCAAACTTGCGAGCGATGAGAATGTGCTCTTTATTTTTGTGTTAATTTTACTAACCGCTTTGATGTCATCTAGGATAATCCCATGAATAGGTCTAGCTTGAACTGAAGATGGTCTTCCTGCTGGTGGAATTGTCATTGCTGCAGATGCTGGAGCAACTTTCCTCGTGTTTTCCTTTTCTTTTTCCTCCTTTGTTACTGATCTACTACATTCAACAAAAAAATATAATTCAATTGGATACCAAAATTATATTTATATATTGAATGCAAGAAAAAACGAACAACTACGAGAGAACCCTTGTGAAGTTATAGTTATTCTGTGGTTCTATAAAATCCTGCACATTTAAAAATTTATTAACTTCAGCAAAATACTTCCTCTATGAATCTGCCTACAAATGACAGGAAATATAATTAAAGACTATTATTCCCAATTTAACTTATTATGTTTTCACGCATAGCCTTTTTGGGCTTTTAACTACCATCGTGTATTTTCTTTATAGTTTAAGTTATCTAGGAAATATGATGTATGTGTTAGTGACTGATATTGAGAATTGATGATTTACTAGCCTGGCAAGTGAAAGTGCGTTGAGAGCATGATTACTGGATACTCGTTTCCACAAAGATGCTTCATCCTCGGCTGCCAGTCCACAGCCCCAGTCACGATGCTGATAAAGCCAAAAGCAACCATTTTTCACACAGACAAACTATGATAGAGATTTATATGATGCTATGATTTTTATTTTTTATTTATAATGTTAAATTTTAACACTTTTTATGATTGCTAGGCAACCCTATATATTAATATAAAAATATAAATATAAATATATATAATATAAATATAAATACTTAAAAACTGATTATTTCGGTGTTATCGTGTAAGTATAATTTTGCATTATAATGTTCAAATTTAAAAATAATGCGATATTTTTACAAGTGCTCGCATAATTGCATTATTTTTAAATTTATACATAATAATGCAAAATTATACTCTTTAAACCTGAATCAGTGAACGGCCACTGATTCACAGTGACTATTCACTGATGGCAGCAGCTATAAGTCTTTCACTGAGAATCAGTGAAGTTCGACTGATGAATCAGTGAAATAGATTGAACTCACTTATTGAATCAGTGAAACCTTCAGGTGGGAGAAATAAAACCAGCAATATATTTTAACGATCGATGAACTCGTTTATTTTAGGCTAAACAACACTTAAACTAAATTACGTAATTATTATTATTTTTAAGGGACGATAAATCAGTAAAGTGTAGATGAAAGTTTTGAATTCGCGAATTCAAAAGTTATGTTCACCTGACGCGTTCACTGATTCCTTAGTGAAATCAAAGCAGGGCACTGATTCATCAGTTGATATATTTTCACTGATATAATCAGTGACTATTTTACTGATTCAGGTTTAGAGAGTACTTACACGATAACACCGAAGTAATCAATTTTTGAGTTTTTATTTTAAAAAATCAATGAAAAGCGATAATTCCGACTGGAATATTTGTAAGCTATTGATAGATTATAATACAGCTTAATTAAAACTAATTAGATACCAATTAAAAGCAATTATATGATAGAATATTAAGATAGAATATTCTGAATTAAATCAGAAAAATGTATTCCAATTTTAAAAGTAACTTCTTATCCATTGCAATTTCAATAGCAAGGTTCAAATGTGAATTTTAGTTCAGTAAGCTTGAACTTTTTATAGAATCCGATTTTAATTAAGAAAGTAATTGAAAATAACAGATGATAGATATATAGAGCCATCATTTGTGATATTCTTTGATATCTCTCGTGATCATTTCATTTAACGAAGCGAATGCATCATTTTAACTTGTCTGACACAACTCGAATTTATCTACTAGAAATATAAATTGTATATATATCATCCGATTTGCATACGAAGCATCTCTTTGTGTTCGCGAAGATACAATTGGCTATTGATCGCAAAAAGTTATCTGAATGATCACAAGTAGATGCTTCACAAGCTACTCTATTGTAGCGCATAGAAATTCCAAACTACATGAACTTTGATTTGATATAAATTGCATCTAAATTTCAAAATAAATTTCTGCTTCGGTAAATAATTTTTTTATACGTTTTTATTAGTTTTATTATTATTATCATCCGAGTGAAATATTTTTATTTACAATGTATGAAATTAATGATTTCTAGAGGTGACCACGATCATTCTTTTTTTCAAACTCCACTTAAAATACGGATAATTATTTGAGATGGGATTTTATAAGTCATCTTTATGAGGAAATTACCTTATACTCATCAGCAAGTCGTCTTAAAGCAACCATTTCTGCTCGAGACTTTTTGAGCTCTGCATCCACATGGTCCACTATTTTTACGGTTTTTTCGGGTTTCTTACGTCTGAAAGTGAATGATGAATGTGCGAATTAAAATAAATTGTGAGTATATATGAGTCACACACAATGGGGAATTTCGTAGGTGCGTTCGTTCTTCCTCTGCCGAGGCTGTAATCTACAATACATAAAAATTTATACAAATAGTAACATTTTTTGGGCTGTTTCTGACCTGAAAGTGACTTTTAGATCTGGCATGTCTTCCTCGTTTTCGTCACCTTCCAAGACTACTCCATCGATGGTATCTAATGCGTTGCTTCCCACAAGTGGCTCAAGTTCTGAGGCTTGATGTCCTGTAGGATGCAAAGTAAATCAATAATTAAGGCCATGGATCAATCAGAACAGCTGACTAAATCAATAAATTCAGTTAAATTAGTTGGCCCCAACGTTTTTCCACAATAAAGAATTTTTTTAGCTTAAATTTCAGGACCTAATAAAGAACATATTATCGGATGGCTGTAGAATTACAATTAGTTCTAAACATTTTAAAAAAGTTCCTGTTTTACCGACAGTAAGATTTTTTTAATTGTTGAAAACTAATTAAAGTCTAAAATTGTCCGCTCATAACAAATATATTTGATCCAGCCAAATGATTTTATTATATAAATCAATATTTTCGGTTGCGTCAAAAAAAACTTAGTTGAACCAAGAAAAAATTGATTAGAAACAGAAATATTTGCTCGATTTAACCAAATCATCGCCAAACAAAGCATCTTTTTATTTTATTCGAACAAAATCAAACTTGTTTACATTTTTTACATAATTAGAGAGAAAATTAAAAGGACCCTAGAGTTCCACATGAAGGTAATATTTTCTATTTAATTCGATTTTTTAATTTAAAAAATACGCAATATTGAGAATAAAATTCACTATAATTTTTATATTAATAAAAATATATTTTCAGAGTTCTAGGATTCAAAGTTTTTTCTTAAAAAAAAAAGATATGAAACGATTTTAATTTTTTTTTATTGGAATACTTTTTGCATAAGGTAGACTTTCAGTAAAATTGTAACATTAAATTTATTTTTATATTGTGGTAAACTGACCATCTCGTTTGTGATCAACGTCACCGGGACGTTTCCTATGAACTGGAGCAGGTCCAGATTGCATTCCCTGTTTTAAAGCCCCCATGCTGAGAGATTTTCTTGGAGGTCCTGTGCTGCCAGCAGCTGCAATGGGTGGTGCTACTTCACCATTGGTCAATTGTTGCCTTCTTGGCCAAGCAAATTGTAAACGATACTCTGTACTAATTCTTGATATTGCTTTACTTAACTGACTCGATGGAAGCGTTGACGTCGGCGCAACTTCCTGTACAAATCAAAATTTTTATCTATTCGTTTATTCAGTTTCAAAAAAAGATGAATATTCTAAGAATCACGATCAAATTTTGACAATTAATATTAAAATGAATAATGTTAATGAATAATTAGAATTACCGTTAGTTATATATTTACGTTTCTTCAGAAGTCTAGTGATAATTTCTCAGTTGACACAAAAAATCAAAACTGTGGTTCTATTATTTTATAAATATTTAGAATGAAAAATATTTATCCTTCTATTAAGGGAATGTGGTACTTGATCTCGTATATGACAAATTATCAACTTTATTGATTTTACGTTTCTACAATTTGAAATAATAAATAATAAGTATTTTTCCCTGAAATATTGGAGAACAGTAACGAGTATGAAAACGGATGTGAATTGCATATTTTCGATTTCTATAGATTAAAAAGAAAATATGAAGTCTGTGAAATAGAAATTAACTTTTTATAATTATTTAAGAAATAAAAGGCAATATACTCCGCTTTTATGCTCTTTACTAATTCCCAAAGTTTCAGCGAAAAATATTTATCATTTAGGACTAAAACTGTAGAAATCTAAAATCAATCGTTTCCTAATTTTTCAAGTAATTGAGAAAAGTTTCAATTGTATTTAAAGAACTTGTTTTAGTTTCTACATTCTTACGTCCATAGTATATAAAATTTTGTTCCCAAAATTAAGCAAATGGTGGAGAAGGTAAAATCGAGCGTAAATATACCACTTTTAGTTTTATTAACGAAGAAACAATTGCGAAAGATCTTGTTGAAATTAAACTTTTTTCAATTATCCTAATCAAAAGTCCATTTTTATCTTCTTGGCCACTTCTCGAATTTTTAAAACCAAATTTCATGTAGTTTGGACACAAACATATGGAAACTTAAAATCAATAAAAAATTGTCTTATTTCCTAAGTATTACATGCCTTTAATGAGGGTCATAAAATCATTTCAGATATTCAAACGATTTGATCAAATCATATAAAATAAAATTCATTTTTCTCTCATTTCATGTGTTCGGTTTGGTTGAATCCATAAAAGAGGTTTCATTCTGGTAATTTTTGCTTGACCTATATTTTATTTACCGAACCGCCATTCCTACTAAAGTGGTAGTTCGCTCAGATATCGTTTTTTCGTAGTTGTGCGAGCTTCAAAATAAAATGATGACGTAAAGGATATAGATTTTTTTCATTGGAGAAAGGGGAATGACCAACCTCAAACAAAATGAATGTTTCTAAAATTTATTTTGTTTAAGATAACGTTTCGATGACATGTCATCCTCTTCAGATCAAAAAAATATTTGTTTTAGTACGTGGCTCTATAATAATTATAAAGAATATGATGAAATTATTGAGATAATATAAATTTATCAATAATATACAGATCTAAGTACCTGCTCTCTGAATATGAATCAGTAAAAATTTACTGATTATCAGTGAAATTTGACTGATTCAAATAGCTAAAAATAGGTTACTGTGAATCAGGCAAATTCCACTGATTGCTTCAGTGAATATTAACTGATTTAACAGTGAAAATATTTTTTCCACTGATTGAATCATTCATAATCAACTGATTTAACAGTGAAATATATTTTTTCACTGGTGGATCAGTGAAAAGGCAAATCACTGATTCAATCTGTGAAAATTTGACTGATTCAGAATTAGAGAGTGTAGTTATAGTATCTATTCTGCATTTGTACAAAATATCAGAAATGACAATTCGTAAATTGTCTAAACTTTGGTTAATATAAAATTCGATATTTTTCAAATTAGTAAAAAAACATCACAACTGATTATTCGTAAATATTTGTCAAAACCATTAATCAATTTAAATTTCTAATTTTTGTCAAATTTCAGTCAAAATAATGGTGGTTGCAATAGTTTTCTTGAAAGTTTTTTTCATTTTAGTCCTAATTTTTGTGAAGACTTATACATTTTTCTTTTATCACATATGTGGTTTCGATGAAACTAGTACAGGACTACTGAGTGCTGTAGTAACGAATTTTGTTGTTCTAAAATATAGAATCAATTACGTTTTTGTTTATTATTTTTATTAAAATTTCTTTCAATTTATATAAGTTGATCTAAAATAATATCATAAGAAAAATTGTAATCTTTTAAGTCAGTAATCATAAAACATTTTATTTTGTCCGAGGTTGGTCATTCTCCTTTCTCTAATGAAGAAAATTAGTCGGATGTAGAATTATCTAATTTAAATTATATAGATTTTCATTTTATCATGTTCTAATTAATTATCGGCGCAATAATGAAAGATTTTATAATGATGTAAATTGGTATATTTTATAACATTACAATTAATTATTTCTATAAATATTAGAATGATAAAAAAATTTAAATACCTAAAATTGATATTCCTTAATGGTCACTTTTTTTTCTTGAGTTTTGACTTTATGATTTGCTTTTTTAAAGATTTTTTCTTACCCTAACTTTATCGGCGACGACGTTAGAATCGACGCCATCGATTCCACCTCCGTCAGCAGCAGTAATGAATTCGTGTGTTCTGTAGGCAAGTTCCGGACATTTCTTCCTTCTTGGCAAAGGCGGCTCTAGGGTGGGTCCTGGAATTGAAAAAAAATTACTTTTCTAAACGAGTCTTCCCAGGTGTATCAAAGAAAAAGAAATTAATGTAACATTGATTGCCTTGCGAGCTAACTGGATTAAAGGAGACCAGTGAGCTCTTCAAAATTAAAGTTCAAAGTTAAAGATTGATTAAATTTCAATTTTAGAATTCTTACGTCAAATTCAGTTTGTAATTAACTTTTTCTAAGTTGAAATCTCTGGTTCAAAAGAGAGAAAAGGTCGAAAGTAATTATTCTATATTATTATGACGAACCACATTTAATATTTGTAAGTTTGATTTTTATTTTACACTAAATTTGTATTGAAATTAAATTGTTGAATCTTCGAAGTAGAATTTATTAGTGTTTTTTTATGACTTTCAATACATAAAAAGTTAAAACTATAACCAGATAAAGACTAACCAAAATTTTGAATTGTTTCAGAAATTAGGAATGTGTATAGTACTCTCTAAATTTGAACCAGTCAAAATCTACTGATTATCAGTGAAATTTGACTGATTCAAATAGCTAAACAGAGGTTACTGTAAATCAGTCAAATTTCACTAATTATTTCAGTAAAAATTGACTGATTTGACAGTGAAAAACATTTTTTTCACCGATGAATCAGTGGAAATGAACTGATTTAGCAGTGAAAAATATTTTTTCACTGGTGAATCAGTGAAAAGGCAAATCACTGATTCAATCAGTGAAAATTTGACTGATTCTGATTTAGAGAGTAGGTTACATTACAGTAATAAAATCCAAACACGCTGTAATAAGTGATGAAAGGTGTGAATGCATGCATGGTTTCAATTATGCGTAAAATCATTATGAAAAAATTACAACTTGACTAGAACAAAGCTTCTGAATAGTGAAAAGTGCAATTCATTTTGTAGTACAGAGCAGTGGATTCAAACTAAGCATAAATTGTAACTATGAATCATGTTTTTCGAGATGTAGGCAAATAATCTACTGAAGTTGACTTCGTTGATGTTAAACGTGGCCTTGATACAGTTATTATCTTAAATTGTGAACTAAAATAGTCGTAAATTAATTACTGAAGTGGAAACATAATCGATGATGCTACTAATATTTTAGGATTCATACCAAAAATGAATCGCTAATTTATTTGTGTCTCCGTTTTAAATTTGAATTACTAAAGGTTTGATTTCAATCTTTTTAGACAGTGTAGCGATTTTGCGATTCATATATATATATAGTATTGCATAGCTAAAGGAAAATTAATTAACATAGAAGTAAAATGCAATCCTTGTAGAGGCACTTTATCTTTCTCTAGTAATTAATAAATTACAATAAATTTACGGTAAAGATTTTCATTGCAAATATTACCAAAATCAGTTTAAATCCAGGTACATACCTACTTGAAAAATTGCAGGAAATAATTTTAAGACTAGAATAATTTCAAATCTTCTCTGTAAAAAATATAGAATTGAAAGCCTCACATGTATAAGACTTTTTACTGTAGAACATGGATTGCAACTTTTAGAATGTGAATTCTGTAATTTATTAATAAAATTACGATCTAATTATTAAAATGAACTAACTTTCAAATATTTTCATAACAATGAAAATAGTAACTCATTTCAAAAAATTTCCAAGTTTAAAAATTTTTAGAATTCCTTAAAACTTGGCGAAATTTTTGCAACTTCTAAACTTTACCAAATTTATTTTTTGAAACCATTGAAGATATTATGAAAATCCTTGTGTTTTGAAATTTCTTAATTTCTACCTTTCCTATTTTAAACGCAATTCTCTTTTGATTTTCCAAGAGAAATTCAAATTTGCGATAATAAAGGGGTGAAACATTAAAGGTGAATACATTAAATAATTATCTATAACAAAATGTAATGTTTATAATTATAGCAGATTGTCAAAAAAAATTTTATGGAAAAACTTAATAAATTTATCATAAAAAATGAAAATTTGTCTTAAATCAAAGATAATCATATTTATAAATTAGTATACATTATTCATTTGCCAGGTAAGAAAGTGAGTCTAATTATAAAAAGAAAGATACATTCTTTAAAAAAATGTATTTCAAATATTTATTCACATCCGGTAAAATAACATTTGCAGCTTTTGCTTTACCGTAAAAAACTCATTAAAGGAATAAATTACAGTATGATAAAAACTTCTCTTGATTGGTTCTACAATCTTTTCAAGGTCTTACTCTAGGTTTTGCATATGTAACTACTTATGTTCTACAGGAAATATATAAATAAAGGTTTGCCAGTGCAACTACGGAGTCTTTCACAGCGATGCGGAGGAGTATCATTAAAAGCGGAAGTCACGATATATAATAACTAGCGTTGAATTAAATGACGTATACAAATATAAAACCAAATTGGGACAAAAGGAAACTCAGTTTGCGTATCTCGGTCATTTATAACTTACCTTCGCTGTTTTCATCCTCGGTTGACTTGGCTGATTGAAGCTTCGCGCTCGTTTGTTTTGCTGCAATCAAAATTCGCAGCTGGCTCGTGTCTCTACTCTCTAAATTTGAATCAGTCAAAATCTACTGATTATCAGTGAAATTTGACTGATTCAAATAGCTAAAAAGAGGTTACTCTAAATCAGTCAAATTTCACTGATTATTTCAGTGCAAATTGACTGATTTGACAGTGAAAAATATTTTTTCACTAATGAATCAGTGAAAAGGCAAAATTTGACTGATTCAAATTTAGAGAGTATGGGAATTGTACTAAACTAAACCCCCCTGGTGAAAGTTTCAGATTAAAATTCAATCCGAGCTATTCAAAGTTATTCCGAGCCTTTCCGAACCAATCCGGAAAACTTTTTGAATCTCGCTTGATCCAAATCAGTTAAAAATCAAACTGACTCAATACTATTCAATTGAATTCAATCGGAATCAATTCGAGCTTGAATCGATCCAAACCGAATTTTCAATTTGAATCATTCCGACCTCGGATTCATTCGGATTGAAGTCCAAATTGAACCTGAATAAATTGGGTTCAATCAGATTGATTTTAAATTGCTTTGCATTGAATGATTAAAAATTTTTTTCGAATGTTTTGGAAACAGATTGTAGAATTGAATCGAATTAAATTCCTTTCCAAAACTTTTACCAGGACTTCGCCGTTTCAGAAAGAATCAACATTTACGTGTATTATAACCACTATACCTTTCTCCTTCATTTATAAACGAAATCTCGATCCCCTCGTTTTTTCCTCGCTTTTTCCTCGCTCGGAAAAACAGTTCGCTAATTTTTTCCTAGCGGCAAATTATCTTAAATTTGGTAGAAGAAAGCTAATAACTGATCAATTTTTCTTCATTGATATAATTAACAGATTGTATTAATTTTCTTCTACTGGGAATGTACTTATAAGAAAAAATGTAAGAGTTTTGTATCTAAAGGGACTAATTTTGACTCTTGTTTCACTTTAGCTATTTTCTAAAGCTCATATTCTGATGAAGAAATCCAAATATAAAAGTCGCATTTCACAGTATTTATAAAAAGTGTTTTTTTATCATATGTACAATTGTAGCGTCATGGTTTATGCTTTGCATATTGTATATTGTAAGTGTATATTATATATATAGGTGAAATAGAAAACTAAATGTACACTCTAACGAAGACATATTCAATCAAATAACATTAAGTACAACATCAAAATTAAAAAATTTGATGATCTTAATAAGTGTAAAAGTGAATTTAATGTGATACGTGTGCTATACGTGATAACGTATTAAAGAGCAAGAAATTTACTAACACAGATCTAAGCACAGTGAAATTCGAGTATAAAGATTTAAGAGTATAATTATGAACGTCGACTCATGACAGTTTTTTTAAGTACATATTCACACTTTTGTGGTAAATTATCTAAAAGAACAGGATTACTAAATTATAACTGAAGACATTTTTGGTTTATTGATAATACTTATGTACGTTTATCAAGAATTTTCATAAAACTCTCTAAACCTGAATCAGTGAACGGCCATTGATTCGCAGTGACTATTCACTGATGGCAGCAGCTATAAGTCTTTCACTGTGAATCAGTGAAATTCGACTGATGAATCAGTGAAATAGATAGAACTCACTTATTGAATCAGTGAAATTTTCAGGTGGGAATAATAAAACCAGCGATATTTTAACGATCTATAAACTCGTTTATTTTAGGTTAAACAACACTAAAAATAAATTAAGTAATTATTATTATTATGTATTGTAATTATAATATTGAGTATATTATGTAACGTGTAGATGAAACTTTTGAATTCGCGAATTCGAAAGTTATGTTCACGTAGCGTGTTCACTGATTTCTCAGTGAAATCAAAGCAGGACACTGATTCATCAGTTGATATATTTTCACTGATGAAATCAGTGACTGTTTCACTGATTCGGGTTTAGAGAGCACAATTGCGAAAATTATTTAGTACCGTTAAAAATGAAATTTTACTCATTTTATTTGTTCATGATAAAATAGATTTACAGAGAGTTATTTAAGAACCAAAAAGGAAACATGATTTTTTATATAGTAAACTTATGATTGAATTTAGTGAATCAATCCATAGATTTGACTTATTTCAAGGCTGACTCTACCTCCTGAACATCCTTAAGAATTTAAGTCTTTGAGAAGTTTTGAATAGTTTTTCAACTTCTCTAATAGAATGAAAACTTTCAGGGACAATAAATATTCCTCTATCGATCTTTAGCAAAAGTCTTTTTCTAGTTTTTATCAAGGATTTTCAAGCAAAAATTTGTAATCCTTGTATATTATATTACATAACTAGAAGTACATTTATTTGAGTATACATTATAGTTTATTTTGAATAACACGTTAGCACCAGTTATACTTTTTGTGCATAAAATGTGAATATGTAAATTGATAATATATTTGAAATTCTAAGTTAAGCTACACGCTGGTAATACTTCTTTTTAAACTTACTCGAAGGCGCTTGTGGTGGTCGCCGCACAACAGCTTCCTGGTGCGGTCCTTTGTATTCGTGCCATGTGTAAGTGCTCCTGTATTCTGAATGGAGCTGCTGAATCAATCGAAAAATAATTAATATTTCATACGGATATTTAATAAGCACATTTACAGCGCCAGCAATTCTTTAATTGTTCGCGTGCTTGGGAAACATACGAAAAAGGAAAGTAACACACGAGAATTGATATTTACATATATATATATATCCATATTCGATATAATGTTTTATCTAAAAATAAGATATACTTGTATATGGATATAATACTAATGGTTACTTAAAAGGCTAGGATATGATAAATTCACGTTGAACACACCCAGAAAAAAGTCTTATTTGGATTTTAAAAATCGTTTTTTTATCTTAATTTTTTCTATTCGAAGTAAAATCACCTTTAAACCAAATATTAATTTATTCGACTTTAATAAATCACATTTTCATCTTTTTACAAATAAAAGAAATTATTTTTTTAATATTATTAATTTGATTTAAACAAACATTTTTTGTTTCAAATACAGTATTGAAAAAAAATTAAGGAATAATTTATTCAATTTTTTAAACTTTAACGAAGAAAATTTTTTTGTTAAGTTAAAGGACATTTTTCTGTGAATAACATTACATATGTACTAAGCGACTGCGTATGCATTAATTTCTTCAAATAAAAGAAAAAAAATCAAGAAATTTCTTTAAACCAAAAAAACTATTTTTCGCCCGCCGTACACCGAGATTTAGCCTTGTTGGTGTCGTTTTGCGTGCAGAAAGTTGATTTTCCCGCTCTAGTACCGTAAAATTATAAGTTTGTTTTAGTTTTCCGCACACTTATAATTTTGCCGCACTAGAGTGGGAAAATCAACTTTCCGCACGGAAAACGACACCAACAAGGCTAACTATCGGTATACAGGGAACAAAAAAAATCGTTTGTATAATACGCCTTTTCGCACTTGATACAAAGTATACTATTTTGACCGTGTAGCAATTTCTGGGTGCAACACAGGGCAGAATTGAAAGATGCCGGCCCTGCAAATTTAAAACACTGTAAAAAATATCTGGAATATTCTCAACAATTTTCAATGTAAAATCCCCGAATTTATATGAAAAATTTTCCTATATAATTGAAAATTTTTTCCTGCTTTGGGAAAGATTATCGTTTTTGAAAGGAATGTTTCCATGATATATGGAACATTTTTCTAAGTTAATTGCAATACCCAATGAAAAATTGAGGAAATATAGAATTTACTCGTATTACGCAACCCTTAAAAAAATTCCAACAACCAATAAAAAATTATTAACCTGATTTTATTCTAAAAAGGATAAAATTTCGATATTCATCAAGTTTTCCGTATGATTATATTCGACGGGATTATTATTATAATAAAATATACTTTATTCTTTATAATTTTTCTTAAAAGGCGTTATAGTCTTCATCCATATTCTGTGACGTTATCAAGTATTAAGTCCGCCTAAAAAGTAGATCTGACATGCTGAGGAGTGAGTTTTACTGCGACTATTATATTAAAGCCTTAACTTCCAGGCCACGATTCCAAGACCTCGGTTTATTAGACTGGAGACTAATAAGACGAAGACTTACAATTTCTGCTTATTATATATAAAGAATTTTATTATTATATTCTTTTTTTTTTGAGAAACAAGTTGTTTGCAGAATTTTGATGTCAGGAAATTAATTAAAATTCATATAAATTTCAATGTGAAATTATACAATGAAAGTTTACTTATTATTATATTATATTATTATATTATACAATGAAAGTTTTACAATGAATGTCCTGCATTGTAACAAATCTTCGTTACCTATTTTAAATTTCTATAAAAATGGTATTATTCTAGTAGAAAACAGAATGAAAATGCAAAAAGTGAATTATAGAATTTTCAAGGGAGACAAGCGAACTTTGTAATTCCATCTATCACAACATTTGAGCAGACTTGAATTTAACTTTTGAATAGATATTTGAATTGCTTTTCAAGTTAGATTTGAGTAGAGTTTAATCTTTGTGTGTCTTACAACTTTCATAGAGAATATAGTAGGAAAAAAGTTTACATAGCGAAAAAAATTAATTTGTTGTATCTGTTACGATGTTCTATAAGTAGAATTTATAAAAAATATTTAGGAAGTGAGTGCCATAAATGTAATGAAATAGTTTTTTATTTCTAATTTAAATGGGAATTAATTTACTTAAGGCTTTATCGGCTTCAAGGAACACATTCTCATCATGACACTTGCGCTTCGCGCTTGATTTTCTCTTTGCATTTCTATATTTCTTTGATAAATTGTATATTTACAGAAATTAATTTTTTTCTAAATATCTCAAAAAAATAGAATTTTGAAGGAAAAATATACAAAATATTTTTAAAATATGTATATCTTTTCAAGGCCAACCACTTTGGTTTGTAATATTTTTTCATATTTCGTATAGCTTAGCTATAGAAAATGCAATTTTGGATTTTCTAAAAAGCGTTTTCGCTGGATAAAACCAGAACCATTGGTCAAAAAAAGCTGGTTTGACGTCCTCAGCCTTTATTTTCGGACCTTAAAGTCTTTGAAATATATTAATTTCAAATTCATTTAATTTCATGTTGAAACAAATAACTGTGATTACTAATACTTATTACTGCTACACTAAAAAAAATGTTGTTAATTGAACAAAATCGTTTTTTTGAACTTACAAAATATTTTATGAACTCAAAATTTGTGGTCAGATATAACAATTATTTGAAATTTATATAAAGTAACTATAATATTTGTTTGGATCAATCAAATTTTTCCAACCAAAGAATTTTGTTGAGTCAACGAAATAATTTCCTTAGATCAAATAAACATTTCCTTTTCCGTATATAACAACAAAATACTATAGTTCAACAAACAAAAATTTTGTCAATTAAACGAATTATTTTCTGCGCGTATTAATTAATTATCAACAATGAAAACAACATTTGTGCAACAAAACTTTTTTTGTTGTCCTAACAAAACATTTTGTTTAATTAACCAAAATTTGATTGATTTGCCAAGATGCTTTGTTGGTGGAACAAAAGAATTTTGTTGCATAAATATCAACAAAAGATTTTTTGTTGAATTGCCAAATCTGTTTTCGCACTGAGTCTCTCAGAATGCAATATTTATCACGTTTGTTAGTAAATTCTGTCCAATTTAAAAAAAAAATCGTTTTCTTTTAACCTGTAAAGACAAGAAGCTTGAATTTTTTAAATGACACATGGCCTTGAAAATGATTCCAGGTAGAACTACCATAGCTACCTTTTACCAATACAATAGGTAAGAGCCTATTGATCGCTGTCAAGAAAGCGTCAAGACTCTTATCTGATCTATCATATACCAAGTTTCACGCTTTTAGCACGGTTTATCCAATATAGGAGATTCGTGTACGCAGGGGCGTAGCGAACCTTCCAAATATGGGGGGGGGGGGGGGGGTCGTTAAAAATGCCGACTCGTATGAAAAATTTGCCGATCATATAATTTTGTTTAGTACATCATAGTATTTCTTTTTTCGGAGGTCGGATTTACGATGAAAAAATTTCTCGAAAAGCGATTTTAAGGTGGTTAAGGGGATCTGCCACCTTTAATTTAGCTTTTTACACAAAATAGTTTGTTTACTTATTTACTAATATTTCTGAATTATATGGAAAATAGTTTATAGCAGGTATCCCGATAAAAACACAATATATATATATTGTTTTTATGTATATACATATATGATTTAGTAATACAATGTTGGCTGCCTGACTCTAAAACTTTAATTCAAACTCCGTTTTCTGCAAGATGTGATTTTCCGTGTTTTTTGCAACATATGTTTAAATAAAATCTAGTCTTAGACACAGGCCTTTGAAATTTTTACCACTTATTCTTTGTTAAATTATCAATATTTTTAGCTGCGGAAAGCACTCTAGCTAAAAAAAGATAACTGCAAAATATTATTTTCTATATTCTGGGTTACTTTTATTTATTCTTTTATTTTATTTGTAACTTTTTTTTCAGTCATGCTACCTTATTTTCCATACATAAAAAGTTTCTACATATTACAGGGAAGAAAATAAAAAAAATAATCATGAAAATTGGCTGAAAAACGAAAAAGTTACTCAAAGTTAAAAAATGTCAGAAAAATGCCCAAAAAATTCAAAATTTTTAGTTTAAAAATATATAAATGTGCTGGAATTTAAAAAAAACCAAAACCTTTCTAAATAAAGGTACTAAACATAAAAAAATTGTATGGAAAGTCTAAACTCAATAAATAAAAATATTAAAGGTGGTGGATCCCCTTAAGAATATCTTAACTTGAAAGCTTCCCAAAAATGTCGACTTTTTCTCATCATCATGTAAATTTTTTTGGACTATTCAAATATATAAACGAAAGTTCCAAAAATGCCGACTCCCGGAAAGTTTGGGGGGTGTCGAACCCCCCATACGACCCTCTCGCTACGTCCCTGCGTGTACGTGAATAGTTTTCATAAATTGGTACTTGCATAATGAGGATGGTAATAAAGAAGGTTGAAGTTCGTATCAAAGCTAAAATCTATATAGTTTGTAAGAGTAGAAGTCAATGTACTAGGTGAACAGGAACGGTGGCGCAATGCCGTTTCTCTACCTTTTTAGGTGACGTTCACCTATAACTTTTGCAATGTGAATACTTCAGGGGTGTGTAGGTTCACAATAGAGAAGTGAGGGTCGATGTCTGTACTGCATAGTTCTGGCAAAGCAAGCGAGCCAATTTTGTTGCTGACTATAAATTACGACTCACAACTCGACTTCGCCGCAGAGGGAAGCTGAACAATTTATTTTTTGTTTTATTGTTCGAATTATTTGACGCTTGAATCCCAGAGGACAAGCCATAAACAAAGTTTTTAAAGTTAGTTGTCATGGAATAATATTATCAAAACTGAAACCAAAAAGCAGATTCATTATGGAATTTATTCAACATATTTTATGCAAATGTTAACTCAAGTTTTACTTATTTCGTCCTATATGTATAAATGGATATACTTTAAATTTTTTTGGCACTCTGCATTGAAAAATCACGCAAATCTGATCTTTAAGGTATATCTTACATGATAACTTTTTGATGCAGAAAATTTAGGATGTGATTGAGGATATTTTAAAAGAGGTCAGTAGAGACAACTTAATACTAAAGAGATTCTTTTATTAATTCAAATTTTAATATAGCCACCAAAAATAATTGCATTTTCATATATATTTTTTCTAAAAACATTTTAACTTAAAAATTTCTTTTGTCTTTGATAATAAAGACTAAAATACCCAAAAAATACACTGCTGTGCAAAAGTCGCCGAGCACTTGTTTTTAACCATTAACATAAATAATTCTATTTTATAAAATACCTAACAATGGATTTTCTTCCTTGAAAAGCATGGAAGGTAACAAAATTCTGCATTCAATGACCCCAAAACAAAGTATTTTATTCAATTATTAACATAGATAATGCAAAAAAAGTCAAGATTTTAGTTTTCTTGAATTTTAAATAACTCTTAAAAAAATTAACATTTTTGAAATTTTCTCAGCTTATTATGAAGGTAAATTTACATTGACTATTAGCAACGTGTCAAAAATATTTTGATAGATTTTTTCTTGATAAAATTAAAATTTAGAAAAACAAAGTTGTGAGAATACAAAAGACTCTTATACTTGAAAAATGGATTTTAAAAATTATAAAAATTGATAATGTGAAAAAAATATAATAAAATTATTTTCAAAATTTCTTTCATAAGTAATTTCCCAAATTTGAAGTTTTACAACTTTTTCGTTCTGAGCTCAGATTTTGGCTGAATTAAAGAAAAAATGATTACAATTTACTTGTTACATTACTGACATTCTACGTGAATCTCATTTTGAAATGAGTCGAAGAAAAGTTAAAAAATATTCATTATTTCAAGAGTTATTCCAAATTTTAAAAACCTTGAATTTTTGCATTTTGGCAATATCCTCGGTGAGGGGATCTACCACCTTAAATATTTTTATTTTTTGAGTTTAAACCTTCCATATAATTTTCTTATGTTTAGTAACTTCATTTAGAAAGGTTTTGGTTTTTTTAAAATTCAAGCACCTTAATATATTTTTAAACTAAAAACTTTGAGTTTTTTGGACATTTTTTTGACACTTTTTGACTTTGAAACGCTTTTTTATTTTTTAACCATCGATAGTCGTGATTATTTTTTTATTTTGTTCCTTATAGTGGGTAGCAACTTTAAGGGAATGGAAAGCAC
Organism: Diplolepis rosae; assembly: GCA_030998225.1. Taxonomy (NCBI): domain Eukaryota; kingdom Metazoa; phylum Arthropoda; class Insecta; order Hymenoptera; family Diplolepididae; genus Diplolepis; species Diplolepis rosae. Next base: position 13,720,389 of record JAPYXD010000677.1, read on the forward strand.
TCGAGCTAAAAAAATAGCTACAACAAATTTTTTTTTTATATTTTGGGATATTTATTTTTTTTAAATTGTATTTGTAACTTTTTTTCAGTAACTGCTCCTTATTTTCCATTTCCAGAAAGTTGCTGCACATTGTAAGGAACAAAATAAAAAGAGAATTTATGACAATTGGTTAAAAAACAAATCAGTTATTCAAAGTCAAAAAATGACCAAAAAACTCAAAAGCTTTAGATTAAAAATACATAAAGGTGCTGGAATTTTTAGAAAACCCCAAAACCTTATTTGAGGTAGTTTTCATCCACGAAAATTAGACCTCAGGCAAAAATAAATAATTTTGTTTTGAAGAATAGCAATATTATTACTGAAGGGCTATTTTGAAAGAGAAAAGATTATTTTGCATAAAATAAATTTGAAGCACAGAAACATAATTTTATTAATAAATTTTATTTTTGGCCTAACTTTTTTTCTTATCGCTTTTTACCAAATTTAAAAAAATTATGCGATTCTAATAAATCATGAATCATTTTTTCAGAGAAAAGATTTCCCACAACTTCACCGTTTCTGATTTTTAAAAATAAATTCTTCAATAGCTGAAACCATTAAAAAAACCTTTTCCAAAACAAAATGAACCGTAATTTATTAGAATCGCATAATTTTTTAAAATTTGGTAAGAAGCGATAAAAAAAAAGTTGGGGCAAAAATAAAATTTATTAATAAAATTATTTTTCTGTATTTCAAATTTTTATTATGAAAATTAATCTTTTCTCTTCAAAAATAGCCCTTCAATAATAATATTGCTATTCTTGGAAGCAAAATTATCTATTTTTGCCTGAGGTCTACTTTTTCTAGATCAACTACCTTAAATAAAGGTACTAAACATGAAAAAAATTATAACGAAGGTTTAAACTCAAAAAATAAAAGTATTAAAGGTGGCGGATTTCCTTAATAATGGACTAAAATATTTCGTTTTGAGGTCATTAAATGCAGAATTTTATTACCTTCCATGCTTTTCTAAGGAAAAAATTAATTCTTAGGTATTTTATAAAATAAAAGCTTTTATGTGAATGGTTAAAAATAAGTGCCTTGCGACTTATCGCAATATCGATATTCAGGCAAGTCACAAAAGCCGCAAGTAAAATTTCAAAAATCCTCATTAGATATAGGGTAATCAATATTTATGGTGGCTATGTTCGTAATTAGTGTATTAAAACACCTTCATGAACTAATTTCCAAGAAAATTCGAATTACTGGCTTTTCGAAAATGCACCTGGAATTTTTCTATAATATTGTTTTCAAGAAAATGTAATATTTAAACAAATTCCAAACTTTAAAACCAAATTCAAATTGTTAACTTTTTGATAAAGAATCCTTGAAAGAAAAAGTATTTCGAGCGCCAGTAATAGAGTTTTATTCAATAATTGTGAATAAAAAAGTTTTATCGGTTGAAGTAACGTGTTTGGTTGAATAGTTTTTTATTCTGCGAGTTTTATCTAGTCCTGTTGCGATAGCTTCTGCAATTCCCGAAGCAATATCAAATTAAACGAATCGCTGGGCACATGTGAGGCATATTAAAATCTTTCTATATCCACGGAAAATATTGCTTTGACGGGAAAAAAGATTGAATTCATAAGATAGTAAAATTTGATAGATTAATCAAGCGATTCTGGTAATGATGAATGTTACCTTAAATCAGCGAGATTATCAAGTGAAAAGTTAGATACAGCCCAACACTGGCCCAGCATCGGCAATAATGTTGCCGAAGATCGGTTGCCAGCAACGGTCCGATGCTGTGCCGAACTCTGGTTGTCTCACTTCTTTTACTTTTGGGACTGGATGCCATGGTAAAAGTGACAATCAGCTTTGTACAGGGCCGATACTGCGCCAAGTTTCGGCTGAAGGTTAGTAAATTTAAACAGTCGGCCCAGCACTTGACCGGTGCAAACGGCATCACTGGCCCAATAACAATAGCCGACTGTTGACTGTCGAGATTGGGCCAATATTGTGCCATATTATCAGCTTCGGCACTTTGCCCTTGGGTTATTATAAAATTATAAAATAAAGCATTACCATTGCAGTGCTTTTATTTACTGTAAAGTAATTCACTTCTAATTTAATATTAAATTGCAAGTGTCCTTTATTTTTTTTCAGGAAGGCCGTATTTTTAAATATTTAGCTGTGAATAATATAAAACTTGACCTTTACTATCCATAAAAAGGGGAATACATTAGATCAAGTAGATATCATCATTGCAACCAACTGCCCTCGAATTATTTTTAACCATCGAGTTATGTATCTTGATTTTCGATTAAATGCACGTAGTTGGGATTTATCAACACGTCTTTTCGTTTACATTTAATTATACTCAGTGGAACAATTGAATTGATTAGGAGTTGAAATCCATGTGAAATAGACAACAATAGTTAATTCTAGCAAATTTTACTTATTGTAAGTGCTTTTGCTTGAATTATTTTGATTTGTTCTTACATGCAGATTCATTGAGTTTTTAATTAATTTCCGGTTAAATTTCTCTCATTTTTGCTCTTCACTTTATATATTATTGTTGATTATAAATTTGGCTGAGCCATTACAGTACAAATTGAAATATTTCTGCTAGACTTAAGACATTGTATCATAATTTTAATTTTCATCATGAAAAAAAAATCATCCGATTCATTTGAAAATTCGAAGAAATATTCCCTACTGTATATTCTTCAGAAAAATATACGCTTTTCTGAACATCGTACTCTCTAAATTTGAATCAGTCAAAATCTACTGATTTTCAGTGAAATTTGACTGATTGAAATAGCTAAATAAAAGGTTACTGTAAATCAGTGAAAATTAACTGATTTAACAGTGAAAAATACTTTTTCACTGATGAATCAGTGAAAAGGCAAGTCACTGATTCAATCAGTGAAAATTTGACTGATTCAGATTTAGAGAGTACAGCCTTTTATTGCAATTAATATTTTTATTAAACAAATATTTGAAAAAAATGTTATTTTTTCTTCACATATTCATGTTTCTACAAAAATCAATATTTTTTAAAATCCTCAACTAGTTCTATATTTTTTATATCCAGATAATGAAGTAGATAAATTATTTTCCTGAAATAAATTGTCAAATTTGAGTGTCATTTTCAGGCTCATGGTGATGTAACCTCTTAGCTGAAGGTGGAAAATTTCCATAATTTACAAATTTAATTCGCACATAATGTAATTAGCAGCTTTAGAAAATTTGACACGAATATGAAACTTTTGTGTTACATTACATCAGTAAAATGATTTTAATGTTTGAAATGTATGTTATATTATATTAATTTTAAAATAGAGCACGTATCTCTTATTATTTACGATGGACATGCAAAAAAAAAATTTCATTAAAAATTCATAGAGTTCAGGGTATTTAGACGAGTTTTTAATGACTGCAAATTTTCATAAATTTGTGGTAAGAAATAATCAACTGCTAAGAAATTTAGCAGACAGAAGTTTAGCAACTGTTCATCAATACTTTAGAATTCCTGAGCAGTCTATAAATTTTTTCTGGACTTTTCTTTTATTATTTCTTAATGAACGGCTATCTTTTATAGAAATTTTCTGAAAATTAACAATTTTTAAAACCTTGTCCAAAACTGCTGAACTCTCAATGAAATTTCAACGGATTCTGTTTTTGCACATAAAAAGCTTTCAAGAAAATTGCATCCATCGATTTCCGTATGAAATTTTAATGAAAACTTCCCCTTCAGAAATTTTTCCATCTTTAAAAAATACGAAATTACTCTTTTTATTCAAAACAGTGAAACTCCAACAATTAGTAACAGTTTAGTAGTTCAATAATTGAAAGAGTTGACTCAATAAATCGGTCTCTCAAAGAATTGAAAAATTTTACCAAGAAAAAAAACCAGCGGCAAGGGATCGAACCATCGTTCCTCAAATCGACTCAGACTTTCAGAAGAAAACTGTCTTACCAATACTCTCACTGATCCAGATATATATACATAATTTGTCGAAATTTTCTCACCTTATCTATTGGCATTGAAGGGCACGCACGACACAGGTTCCAGAACGAACCAATCATGAGGCCGCGTTGTGTGGGTCAGTGGAACAATGGGTTGCACACAGTCACTAAAGGACCGTCGGAAAATGATGTTGATTGGCCGTCAGACTTGCCCTTCACCTCCCAGAAGAAGATCTTTTCCTCTTCGGGAGTTCCGGCTCCCTCGAAGTCCACCCTATCCTCGCGAATCCGCCTTTCCTTACCTACGTCTGCGTATCATACTAGTCACCATGAAAATCAACTTTCATTAAAATTTACCTCTAATCTTTTCCAACCAATATCACTTATATGAGTGGAAATGACAATCATAAAAATTACTATATCATAATGGCATATCGAGATTCCTAGCAAAGAAAGATGGATGACGAAATGCCACGACTCTAGTGGAGTGAGAGTGAAATAGACAAAAGGGGTGCAAACGAATAGAAAGAGATAGAAAGATAGAGAGATAGAAGGTGGCGTCTAGAAGTCTCTCTGATGCCTACCACTCCATTTCCTGGTGCATCCGACCTTCAGGACGGTGACTATCCCCTTTACAAATTTCCAAAGACTTTTCTCACTTCACCAATCACCTGTCTGACCGCAGACGCGTGTATGATTGCGATCTACTCGCTTCGCCTTTTTCACTGGCGTTTCGCCTGCGAATTAGGAAAGCCCGGACACTTTGATTCCAGAGACCTTTTAATTCGCGAGACACAAGAAGGCAATTGGTAGATTTGATGAAAAAGGGAAAACGATACTGTGGCAACGTGGGAGGCACTGTCCCGTGGTTGATCGTCGACGTCGTCGCGACGCGTCGCCGGTAAGACGGCTAGAGGGTGGTTTGAGGGATTTAATAGGGCGCAAGCGCACGTAGTCTGGTCGATAGTCCGCAACGTACTCAGCGATGCTTTCCTCTACGTATACCCTAATCACTCTTTCTCGGACCCCTTCTCGCAGGACTTCCCCACGTTTCCTTCTTTCTCGGAAGTGCCCTATTCTAACCCACGGATAGTCCGTCTTTCTCATCGTTTCTAGCTTTTACCTTCTCGCTCCTTCTTTGCTTTTTTTTCTCTTATTTCTTATTGCGATTTTTAGTTTTCTTTTATTGGTGGATTCTTTAGGTGGGAAAAGGAAAATAAGATAAAGTGCTATTTTAAATGGTCAGTTGGAATTCTGAAGGCGGAAATAATAGGTAATATATTTTATTAATGCAAGTTTACCACTTGTATTCCACTATTTATCGGTTTTTTTCGTTCATCTATTGAAAACTGAAATAAAATGGCAATTTGTGCAATTCAAGTGGTGGAATTTGCAGGAATAAAATGTATTATTTATTATTTCCGCCTTGAGAGATCCAGTTGACCATTTAAAAAAGCACTTTTTTCTTTTTCCCTTGTAAAGAATCTATTAACAAAACAAAAATAATAAGAAAAGCAATAAGAAATAAGAGCAATTTTGGCTACGGATTATGGGTTCAAATCTATTCGTTTTTTGTTGTTGAGATTTTCGAATTGTTTTAAATTCCTTAAGGCCATAGATCAGCCAGACTATGTCATAGTTATGGTAAAATATTTTTTTGTCTGTAAACTTTTATCTATGCAAAATAAGATATCAAGTCGAAGAATTGAAAGAGTAAAGAAAAGGCACTAAGGAAGATTTGTCTATTCTCAAATTTTTTAGATTAAAAAATAAAATTTCTTTCCTTAGCGCCTTTTTTTTGATCTCACAAATTTTTGATTTGATATCTCATTGTACATGGATGAAAGTTTACAGGAAAAATAATACCATATCGATGATATGGTCTGGATGATCCATGGCCTTAAAAAATTTCAAAATTTCCCCAAAAAAACAAATAAATCCGACACCTCAAAACAGAAACGCCAAAGTTCGGACCAAAATTTGGTCGTTTTTGTTATCGAAGGTTCGAATCTTTTCGTTTTTTTAGAAAGTTTCGAATTGCTTGTAACTGTTATAGAACTTTTTTCTTTTTCCCCTGTAAAGAATCTATGAATAAAACAAAAATAATGAAAAAAAACAATAAGAAATAAGAACAATTATGACCATGAATCAGCCAGACCATTCTTAGATATGGTTAAATTTTTTTTTTCTGTAAACTTTTATCTATGCAAAATCAAAAATTTGTGAGAGTAAAGAAAAGGCACTAAGGAAGGTCTGTCGATTCTCAGATTTTTCAAAACAAAAAATAACATTTTCTGAAATATATTTTTTTATATTTAAAGAATTTGAAAATCCTTCTGTGGAAAAAAAGACGCTTTCGACTGCGCTGGGATTCGAGCCCAGGTCTTTCGATTGCTGGTCGAAATTATAAGATTTTAAGAGTTGACAAAACTTCCTTAGCGCCTTTTTTTTGATCTCACAAATTTTTGATTTGATATCTCATTGTACATGGATGAAAGTTTACAGGAAAAATAATACCATATCGATGATATGGTCTGGATGATCCATGGCCTCAAAAAATTTGAAACAATTCGAAAATTTCCCCAAAAAAACAAATAAATTCGACACCTCAAAACAGAAACGCCAAAGTTTGGACCAAAAGTTGGTCGTTTTTGTTATTCAGGGTTCGAATCTTTTCGTTTTGTTAGAAAGTTTCGAAGTGCTTGAAATTGTTAATTGAAAGGGCCATTTGAAAGTACCTGATTGTACTGAAAAGGACAAAGTAATAAATAATATGTTCTATTTTTGCAAATTTTACTATTCATTTATCAAAAAATGGAACAGAATGGTAAATAGTACAATGATAATAAGATCAATTGAGAATTGCAAGCAATTCGAAATTTTCCCGAAAAAACGAAAAGATTCGAACCTTCAAAAACAAAAACGTCCAAATTTTTATTTAAACGTTCCTTTTGGTCCGAGTTTCGTCGCCTTTGTTTTTGAGGGATTGAGTCTGTTTGTTTCTGTGGGGAAGTTTCGAATTGCTTGAAATTGTAAATTGTATTGTTGATTGACCGTTAAAATGAGTTCGAGTCAGTAGTGATATATATTTGAATTTTCTTTAAATGGCTCGTTTTGCTATTTTCTTTTTCGTGTAACGTTATTTGCGTGCTTTGTCGTTTCATTGGCTTAACAATTTTTTTGTTGGTTTAACCCTAAAACTTTGTTATCATACAGACTACATAATCTTTAGTTTATCTGAGACAATTTTGTGGTTAAGGAATATTTGGTTGAATCTACCAAATGTTTTTCTTGATCCTACCAAACTTGTGTTTGATGCGGTCAAATAATTTTATTGGCCCAAACAAAATAAATTTATTTAATGAATTCTACGAAAAATTTGGTTGTTTAGACCAAAATACTTTTTAAAATGGACTAAATGCAGTCATTAAAACGATTTTGTTCAACCAACTAAATTTGTTGCTTAGTACGAGTTGACAAATGTCTAAAATTGTGTTTTAGTAACATTATCAGATGTATAGAAATGTCACGCTAATTGGCCTGCAAATACGGTGTCTCGCAAATTTAATGGTATTGAGAAAATTATAGGTTTGAATTTAATTTTTCTTATTTTCATAATTTTAACTAATTTACAAAGTCGCTTTTCTCTCTTTTTCAAAAATTCTAAAAAACATTTCATTTTTTACGTATATATGAGTATTTTTCTAAAAGCCTTTCTTTCCCTTCTTAGTAAATTTAAACTTGTATCTTGTTTTATATTTCTGTCTTTTTCTCTTATTTTCTCTATTTTCTTTTTCAATCTCTTGCTTAAACACTCGCACTCTTCAGATCCGTTTCACTTCAGATTCTTTTGTTAGCTTTTGAGCTCTATTCACTTTGTGAATACCTTCTGACAAAAATCTCCAATCGATTCTAAAGAAAGAACTAATTTGTCAATTGTGGTTTCCTTTTTACGACAAAATAAATCATTTTATATTAAATTATACCCTTGTTGAAACAGCAGAAATTATTATAAATTAGAAAATAGAATTATTCTTACTGAAACATTTCTTCGAATCGATAAACAGAAGTTTTAATTTAAAAAATTAATAACTGAACATAAAATTTACATAATTAGTCTTCTAATCAGAGAGTTACTGGTTGAAATAATTAGATATGTTTTCAGTTTATTATTAAGGAGGGGTAAATTTTAGTTAAAAAAATTTGAAGTAGCTTACTGTATGTAACATTATCCTGCGCTTATATGAATGAGTTCTGTTATCAGAATCAGATACTAGCATTATTGCTACGCTATATCTATATATTACGTAATTAACCCCTCCCAGCTTCAGGAAGAAACACGTGCAAAGACCATAACCGTGTGCATGGCAATCGTCTCTCACGTTTTCTATTTTAGGCAGACGTATTGAAATTTTTATATGTGCTTTATCCCCTTTTTATAGCAGACAGGAGTGAAGGAAATGAACAAGAGTTGGAAAAATTGCCTTTGTAATTTAGCACGTCAGCAAATATTATTTTCATGCTAACCAACTCGTTATGTATGTACATATTATATAATCAATCTCAAGTAACAAAGAGTTATATTCAACTGATAGACAATTCTTTCACAAAATATAGAAAAACATTGAATCCATATTATTTACTTTGATAAAATTTTTCTCAAAAATATCATAAAATTTTATATTCATTGAACCATAAAATCTACAAAGGAATTGCAAAATTCTATAAGTTTGAAAATTACAAAATTTGAGAATTGATTTCGACCTTTCAATCCTTTTTCTTTATGAAGAGCTTCAAATTCAAACTTTTGCCAATATAGTTGTCAAATGGTGAATAATATTTTGAATTTTGCGTGATGCAATTAATTCAACATTTTAAGAAAACTGTATGCTTCGATGATATCTTTATGGAAATACTTATGTTGATATTTTTCTAATATATCATCCTATTTTTATTGCCCTTAACATAATTTTGTTTTCCCCTTCTTTTTACCATTTTTGAAACATTCAAGGCGCCACGACGTCGAGCCAGCATTGTGGCACCGGTGGCCTTTTAAGTGGAACAAGTTGCACGAATAGTGAATAACTCAATTCCTTCTTCCTTTAAAATTAGGCAAATTGGATAAATTTAAATTCAGAAAGGTTATTTTAAAACAATAATCACGACGTATCATTTTGATGCCAAAAGTCTGAATGAAAAATTTAATGTATTTTATTTTTATAATTTTTTGCCATTGCATAATGATTCTAAATATTGATATTTTATGGAAAAGTATTTCCATAGAATAACATAGAAGGTAACAAAATTTTGCATTCAATGACCCCAATAAGAAATGTTTTAGCCTATTATTAACAAGGATGTTGACAAAAAAGCAAAAATTCAAAGCTTCTTTAAATTTTGAATACCTTAGAATAATAAATATTTTTAAACTTTTCTTGACTCATTTCAAAATGAGATTTACGTAGAATATCAGTAATGTAACAAATAAATTGTAATCATTTTTTCTTGAATACAGTCAAAATCTAAGCTCAGAAGGGGAAAGTTGTAAAACTTCAAATTTGTGAAATTATTTATGAAAGAAATTTTGAACATAATGTTATTGTATTTTTTAATGATGTTTTGCATTTTTTTTATATTATCAATTATTATAATTTTTAAAATCTATTTTTTTATGTATGAGAATCCTTGTTTAAAATTGAAGATAAAATCTGGACTTTTTTCGCAATATCTTCTATAATAGTTAACTAAAGCACTTCCTTTTGGGGTCATTAAATGCAGAATTTTGTTACCTTCCATGCTTTTCCAAGGAAAAAATTAATTGTTAGGTATTTTATAAATTAGAAGCTTTTATGTGAATGGTTAAAAACAAGTGCCTTGCAACTTTTGCACAGCAGTGTATAATGTGCGTTAAGTGCTTCTAGCACATTGAGAGCGTGAAGTTAATCAGGAGGTGAAAATAAAGGCTAATAATGAAGAATGTGCGAGAGTTTGTTCAGAGGTCACTTTTGCAACTAAATAATTATGAGACTAAAATAGAATAAGAATAGAACATTTTGTGAAATGCGTTCTTTTTCGCATATAAATGTAAAATTCTGATATTATTTTGACATCAAATTTATTATTTTTGGATACTTTTTGTAAAGAAAATTATAATACGACACTGAAATGTGGGTAGAATATATTTTTTCACATACAAACATCTTGAATATCTTATCTAGCAGATACTTCCTATTAGTATTGATTTTATTGATGGTAAAATATCTGATATAACTTGTCTGATAAGGAGAAATTTCAATGTTCCATAATAACAGAGAAAGCAACAGTATTTCCAATGTTACTGATTAATGCACAAAAATTTTATTACTAATCAATAATTTGCTTAGTCACTTCAACTTCATTGAAAACGTGTCAAGTAAACTAGAGTGAAATAATGTAATAAATAAAAAATATTTTGCTGAAATTAGAATTTTAATAGGACTTTCCATGGAAATATTTCTCGTGGTAAATAATATCGAAGCAGTACTGAAATTTGGCATTAGAATATTGAGTTAAAAATGTCTGACAATATTTACATTTTTCATGAATAATAAATTAATTTCTTTCATCTGAATTCGAAAACTATTTTTTATATAATTTTTAATATTTAAATATTTTATAAAAATCATTAATGACGTGATTTACCACATAAGGTAAAGTAAGAAAACATTTAAAACCCGAGATACATTTTTATTTAATGGTTATTGTTCTACTTTATCATTGTTTTCCTGCTATACTTTAAATACATTATTCATGTGCTGCTCTTGTGGGAGGAAATAGAAACAAAATTCTCCTATTGACGTTTTTCACGTTGGTATTATCGACGACTTTACTCTGTGGGTAAGAATTATTTTCGTTACGAACCACGCGTTATGGATAAAGTAAAAACTTACCACTTTATCGACCTCAGTAATATTTTTCAAATTTACTTAAAAAACTGAAAGATGGAAGCTCAGATTCGTTCTCTGTCTCATAATAAACTTAGGGAGCCAATCTTCAGTAGCCTTTTAATATGAATAATTGAAAAAAAGTAATTAAACCACAGATGGACCTTAAAAGTTAAATTTACTATATGGTTTGTACAAATAATATTTAATTTATAATTTACATACGTAGTGTAAGACATATTTTTATCACAAGATTCACAAAATTAATTATTATAAATTGCATACAATTATCGATTGAGAATAATGCAAAATTCATATCACTATTTAAGGTAGTTCGTTCACGAAAATTAGACCTCAGGCAAAAATAGATAATTTTTATTTCAAGAATAGCAATATTATCATTGAAGGGCTAATTTAAAAGAGAAAAGATTATTTCTCATGAAAAAAATTTGAAACAAAAAAAATAATTTTATCAATAAATTTTATTTTTGCCCAAACTTATTTTCTTATCGCTTCGAGCAAAATTTTAATAAATGATACGCTTCTAATAAATCACGGTTCATTTTTTTAGGAAAAAGATTCTCTACAAAATGACCCTTTTTATTTTTGAAATTGAATTAATTATTATAAAATACAGCAATTTGTTTATAAAAATGTTGTTTTGAAAAATTGTTTTTTTATGATTTCAGCCATTAAAGAATTCATTTTCAAAAATTTGAAACGGTCAAGTTGTAGAGAATCTTTTTCCTAACAAAATGAACCGTAATTTATTAGAATCGCATCATTTTTAAAAATTTGGTTCGAAGCGATAAGAAAATAAGTTTGGGCAAAAATAAAATTTATTAATAATATTATTTTTTTATGTTTCAAATTTTTTTCATGTCAAATAATCTTTTCTCTTTCAAATTAGCCCTCCAATAATAATATGGCTATTCTTGAAAGCAAAATTATCTATTTTTGCCTGAGGTCTAATTTTCGTGAACGAACTACCTTAAACAGAAGAAAAGAATGGTATTAATATAGTATTTAAAATTCAAATGGGTAATTTGTATTACCAAGGAATGTTCAAAACTTTGGTTAAATTGCACAATATTCTACACATTCTGGAAATACGTTTTGCTTAGTATGCCACGGTAGTATAGAGAGAACATTATTATAATACAAATGCGTAAAGAATGTTAATTACTTTTGTACTTTGAAACCGCTCACTATTATAATTTCCTGCAGATGATATTAGATTTTTATAACTTAATGATAGTAGTTTATTTATCTCATCAAGACGAATAAATTTAGCTACATATTTGGCAGAAATCTTATATTCTTCCAAAACAGCAACACAATTATTAAAATATATTTCTAAATCATTGTCTGACTATAGACTCTTTTTTCACTGAATAATTATACTTAGGCCACTTCTATCGATAATAAATATATTTTTTGTTACTGTTACGTAACTTTAACTAGACCAAATATTTTTTTAATTCCACCAAATCTTGATTAAACGAATTGAATCAGTTTGTATGATTTTATCAAATTATTTGATTGATAGTAAATTATTGATTTCAGGAAATGTTCAGGGTGAATTAAACAAATAATTCGTAACCAGATATTTTTTCTAAATGAATAATTTGCTTGGTCGAATAAAATTTTATTAAAACAATTTAAATATTTCTCTGAGCGTAGAGATGAAATGCATTTGGAAATATACTGTAGCCTCTAAAATTATAGCAAATGACATATGAATAATAATAGTTGCATTCATGTCATTTACTTCTCTTCAAAATTCTTGTTTATTTCCACCCAGAAGGAGAGGAATGATGTTTCAGTTTACGATTTAGTTTCACACTGCAATACACAATTTCTTATTGGACACATGTGTGATGCGAAATAATAAATGCGATGGACTTGCGTTCTCTTATCTCTTGGGATGCTGGAAAGATATTACTAGTGAGTATCAAGCGACGTACGTGAAAGCATGAATCGTGTCGACAAGAAGCTATATATCTATATGTTAAAATAACTCGAAAACTAAATCTGGTGTACATTTCAACTATATTCCCTAATCATATCTAGTGATATAAATGGGTCGATAAAAAAACTGTAATAACTCAAACAAAAAATAAAAAATGTCATTTATTAGTTATTTATTCCACAAAGGAAACTCCAGATTGACTAATGAATCAGGACAACCTTATTTTTAATTTAGTATTTATTTAGGGCATTTATCCACAGGGATTTATCCGAATTTGCATTTTAACGTTTGAACTTGAATATTCAAACAACTCATTCAAAAGTCAAAGGATAGCTTTGAATATTCAAGGTTTCGCATTTGCTTCATGAAGATCAATGGGTTATTAAATTCATATAGTACTTTTCAGTCTATACTTTTAGGATAGATCTATACTCTATGGAAAGATCAAACCTGTTGAATTTACTTTGGGTACGTAGTTTTCCAACAAGAGAATTTTATCTTTGATTGTACTGTTCTGAAATTCGCGAAATTTTTACATTGTGTGAAATTTCAGACACTTTTAAATGAACGTAACTCTAAATTGCAACAAATTGACTGATATTTTTGAAGTTTTTCTTTTAAATTACAAAGTTGTAACTGTATATTTATATTCTATTATATTTATTTATATTTATTATAATTATATTATTTATTATATATATCACATTATATTTACAATGATTTTTTAGTTGTTACAACTAGAATGCTGCCTATTTCGAACAGATTTTCTAGTTATTTTTGACAAATCTGTTAAAAACAATCATCATTAGAAAATAATGTTCAATGTGGGCTAACTCGAATTCCAATTGTTTTAACTAAACTTTTCTGCAACTGAAAATTAAATTAAATCAAATTCTCTTTTAAACTTCCTAAAAGGTAACTGAATTTTCTTCAACTTTTACTTAATTTCAGAAAACAATAACTGCATAAAAGTTTAGTTATATTTCCGGAAATATTCCGACAGGAATTACTAACTAATTGATTCTAATGAATTGGAAATAAACCTTTTAAACATAGAATCTCAGTAAGAGGATGGCTATCACTTTTGATATATAATCTTGTCTGTTCTGCTCCTTAAGTTAATAATACACTGTTATAAATTTATGTATTAAACCAGAATTAGATGTAATGCTAGTTTTTTTTTCAGTTATATATATTATATTTAAAATACTTTCATTTAAAAAAATATGAACATTATTTGAATTTTGATACACATGTCTTTTTATTTTAATAATATTCATTAATGTTAATACATTGTTGTTTAAAATGAACGAAATTCAAATGCTTATTCATTTTTTATAATTTACAAAAATATCAGCTTTAATTTACTTCTTGAATATTGAAGTGTAATAAAATGAATAAGATTTGTAATAGTGTAAGAGGCAACATGGCGTGTTTCGGAATTAATTTTAATTTTAAATGCTCTTGTATTCCAAATATTGTCACGACAATAAAAAAAAACGATGCAGAAAATTGTTCGCATTAAAATAAGATTTAGGTTTAAAATAATACCTGGAAGTATTTGCAGATATAATATACATTTTAATATGTAGAAATTTATATAGATTATATAATTATACATTTATTTATATACATTTAATATAATAAATTTCTCTAATTGCTTCTAAAATCATTTATAAATGAATTGAATATTATAAAACCATAGTTTAATTTGTCAAAGAAATAATCGAATTTTGAAATTTCTTTGAAGCTTGCTTTGCTTTTTATTCAATAATAGAATGTTTTCAAATACAAAATCGAGCCAAGAAAGATTTGATAAAATTAAAAAAGATCAATTATCATTCAATGATTATTTAAAAAGAAATTTAAAAAAACGTATTTGTCAAAGAAAGTCTAATGATTATTTGAATCATTGATTTGGTTCTACACCCTTTAGTAAATACTTAATTAAATGCAATAAACGCCTTCGTTTAATATTACATCTGAATTTTTATAGTAGTTTCCAAACATGTCAAAAGTTCAAAAATTTACTGCTTTGCCTCATTTTAAGGTTGTAAATTCTGCTCGTGGGAACGTCTAAACAGAGTCTAAGACGGACTTAGACTAAGTCGTACATCAAGGGGAGGAGTGTTCACGACGTAAGACATTTCGGGTGGCTTGTGAAGTCTCGTGAAAAGAGACAAATTCCTTGAAGACATAAACTTCTCGCCTCCTTTCCCGGTCTTATACAAACCCAATTGCTAAAGGTAACCGTCTTCCTTCCCAAATACATTCTTTTACGCTCCCAAGCAGGAAACAGGCACAACCTCTCGAGCTTCTGGCGTTATTACGTGCAGCCGTTTCTGCCACCTTCTCAATGCACTTTATTAAATACCGCTTTTTATATATCCTCGAGAATTACGTGCCTGCCATGTGGAAAGCTTCTTTTATCCTCCCATTAATGCGATTGAAAGACCAAAGAAACGGAAATGCTAAGAGAGTAGTTTTTATGCGTTTAGCTTTCCTATATCTTCATATTGGAGATTCAAGAAGAGAGGAATAAAATGAGTGACCATAAAGTAAAGGGTGATAAAATAAGGGCAGGGAATGGTCGAGTTTTATGTCACGCTAAAATCGAATCTACTTTCTGAGTCTTTATACCTTCGAGAGGGTATAAATTAACTCATGGAGTAGGAAAGGGGAGGCTGAGGCAGGGTGCTAGATTCCTCATCACAAATTCAAGCACGTTGCACTTGATTCTGTGTTAACTTCATTCCCCATCTTCCCTTAATTATAATTAGTGTTCGCAAACACTTAGATTTATACAGGCAATCGTCAAACAAATCCTGGAACCAATTTGGGATGGAAATAATTCTATTTGTATGATTCAGTTTTATTTAGAAAACTGTTTTCGATTTACTCAGTTTCATTCCGATTGGATACGGAAAACACGGGAATGGTAACAGAATTAATCCGAGGTTGAATTATAGATTTTGATCTTTTGGTGTCTTGGATTCGGTTGTAAAATTAAAAACAATAGGAATTGATCAAATTAGAAAGATAAACATGAATGAATTGCATGAATGAGAGATTTTTTACAGAGGTTTAAAAAAGCAAGGATAAATTAATTTATTATTAATTGTATTGATAAAAAAATTGCTATACATTGATAATATCTCTTTTATATGACAGAAATGAAAAGTCGAACATTTTATAATCATGGGGAAATTTTATATTCAAAAAATAAGTTATGAACGGAAAATATTCATGAAAATTGAGATGAAAAAAATGTTGAAAAATTGAATATGTGAAAATAAAAAGTTGGAATTAGGAAACTGGTAAATGGAAAAATTATTGGATTTGAAGATTATAATCTCAAAAAATTAAGAAATTTACAAAATAATTTATCATTCATTCAAATAAAGTGAAAGTTTTGGGAAATTGCAATACACTTTTTTCCAAATTTTTTGATGCTGTAATTCTCAACTGACCTACCAGATTATAACTTTTAAAATTTCCAAAAGTGATTCAAGAAATTAATCAGGGTGGAGTAAATTATTGAAAAATGACTAAAAGCTGGGAAATTCCCGGCCTCGTTAAAATCTTGCCACTAATGTTAATGCATTCAATTATTATTAAATCAGATTTAGAGAGTCAGTCAAAGTAAATTCTATAGAATTATACAACAATTGTGTTATCATCAATTGTGGTTTGTCTTCCGCATTAAAGATGGAGAAGCCGCATTGTATGATGCAAGTAAACTGAGATTCAGAAAGCAATCATTTGCAAATCGCTAATCCGTATGCAATCTCGTTTACGAGGATCCATATAGGATCCTTTACAAAGATATGGATGTTCAGTTGTCTAGGGATTCATGGATCTTTACTAAAGCGTATGTTCGCGACAAGGATGCAGGTAGGATGTACCATAGAATCCCAAGTTCTCTCTTACGACGTTCATCGTGCTTCCAGCTATAAGTCATATTTATGCGGCAATGCGCTTGACACTCTCATTCATTCCCTGCCACAAGATACCGTCCAGAGGCGGGTTTACTCCGACGCCGTATCCTCCGTTATCACCTTTATTTTCCTATCATACAACCCGCAGATTCCCTCTTTTTATCCCATGCAATACAGTTACCTTTTTACAATTTTCAATGCTATCCGCACTGCAAAGCCTTATTGCTTTATCGTAATCATTTTTTTTCATTGTTATTATTATGAAATATTAATAGAAAATGTGTTTTTTTTCCTTTGGATAATTTTTTGAAAATTTTTACCAAAAGGAAGTTGACAGCCGTTTTTTATTGTCTTCTTTTATACTTTCATGATTTTTTAAAAATTATTCTGTATACAAGGAAGTTATGTTATGTCGGTCTTTCTTTATTTTAATTTATTAGCGTGCCTTTTTGAATGGAGGATTTAAAAAGATGATTTACCTCATCATGACATGGACTTTCTACTTTATAGTAATTAAGGGTGGAAAAAAAGTGGCAAATATGAGACTTATTTCGAATATATCAGAGAAAATTGAATGAATCATTTTCATATAAGGTGAAATTATTTAAAAGTATCTCAACTTAAACCTAAGTCACCTACTCACTTTGTTATTAAAAAGACATATAATACCGTTTTTAACGGAGGATTTAAATAAACGGTCTGACTACGACTTTCTTGTTCTACTGGGAGTGGCATAAAGGGGGAAAACACGTTAAAAAAGAATGTTTTGGTAACACATATTTATTTGCATTCATCAATATCGTAAGATCCAGTGATATAAATTGAATGGAATAATCAAAGAACCAGAAGAAACTTGGAAAAAAAGAAGAAATTCAATATTTCATTATCTACCCTACAAATAAACGTTTCAAAATCAGGTAACGTTATTTTCAGATGGAAATTGGATTCAAGAATATTTTTTTGGTTATATTGACACTGGAAATATTGAAATATTATTTTTTAACAGAAAATTGAAATAATACGTCTGTCTATGACTTCATTATTTCAATTTGCTGACTTAAATATAAAAAAAGAGGATTTAAAAATATGCTTTACTTCATCGTGCCATGGACTTTCTACTTGACAGGAATTGAGGGTGGGAAGAAAGGTAGAAAATATGAGACAAATTTCAAATATATCAAAGAAAATTGGTTGAATCATTTTTAAAAAAGGTAACATTATTTAAAAGTATCTCACCTTAAACCTTACTTATCTACTCACTTTGTTATTAAAAAATTATATCATACCATTTGTAATGGAGGATTTAAATAAACGGTCTGACTAAGACTTGCCTGTTCTACTGAGAGTGGCATAAAGGGGGGAAATACGTCAAAAAAGAATGTTTCGGTAAGACATATTTATTTGCATTTATCAATATCGTCAGATCCAGTGATATAAATTCAATAAAGTAATCAACGTACCAGAAGAAACTTGTAAACAAAGAAGAAATTCAATATTTTATTATCTACCCTACAAATAAACGTTTCAAAATCCGGTAACTTTATTTTAAGATAGAAATTCGTTTCAAGAATCTTCTTTTGGTTATATTGACACTTGAAAAATTGAAAAATGATTCAGTTATGAAAATGAAATTACTTTTTTGCAGTCGAGGAAAAATTATTATTACAATTCACTACTTGTTAGTATTGAAAATCAGCTGCAGAAACTAGTTCAAACCCTCGGAATTTCCAACTATAAGAAATCTGGACAAAATAACGTGATTCTGTATAAAAGAATAAAATCCAGTTAGAGCAGCTGAAGCTCTATTTATTTTAACCCGACTGTTTTTCTGTGCAAGATTAATTAGTCCAGAATTTTCAAGCAGAGACATTCATCTAAATTACATTAATGTAAACACGAGAACAAAAAAACGTTCAAACTTTCAGATTTTCTTATACATTTTATACCCGTTTCTATCTTTCTTCAGCGAATCCGAAAATGTCAAGAACTTTGAAAGGGAATAATATTTTACTTTTTCCATAAATTAGATGAAAGATTTGAAAAGTTCTCAGACATATCTCCGAGAGCGTTGGAAATTGAAATAAACCACAATTTTGTAAGTTAGATGATAATGGCTCTCAACGGTTGCTCTTGTTTTAAAAGAGTGGAGCCAGTTACCTCCCTCCCTTGGGGTAAAAATCTCTAGTTTTTGCTAAGTGAGACGACAGAGACACTTGAACTTTCTAGGCGAAGAATTTTCCTTTACTCTTCGATATTCACTTTCTCTATATAGACAGGCCACTTAAAATGTCTGATCCGCCAGAAGTTTCTTATTTTCACGAGCTTTGAGAACTTGAGTTGACCAAAAGAATTCACTTCTTTTTGGAACAGAGAGTCTTCACGATTTCAAGACGATTAAAGGATTTTCAAAAAGAATACCAAACTCAGCGTTGACAGACACACGGAGCGAAATCATGGAATTGGCATGTTAAAATTATGGTACACCATGGTACATGTTTACAAGACGCATGCGCGGCGCAAAATTCAAATTAATATATTTTCAAATACTTCAAAGTTTAATATTTTTTATGATTAAAATGATAATAACATTCTGTTAATAAATATTATAATATTATGTTTTAATACAACTATTTTAATAATAATTATAACACATTTTCTACTTTTTCAAGTTTTTATACTTTGTAATATTTACTCTCTAAATCTGAATCAGTCAAAATCTACTGATTATCAGTGAAATTTGACTGATTCAAATAGCTAAAAAGAAGTTACTGTGAATCAGTCAAATTTCACTGATTACTTCAGTGAAAAGTAACTGATTTAATAGTGGAAAATATTGTTTTCACTAATTAAACAATGAAAATTAACTTATTTACCAGTGAAAAATATTGTTTCCACTGATGATTCAGTGAAAAGGCAAATCACTGATTCAATCAGTGAAAATTGGACTGATTCAGATTTAGAGAGTACTTAAAGTAACTCTTATGAAAGAATATTGTTTTATAAACAGCTTATAATCTATAAAAAGCAAGTATAATATGTAATTGTCTTCGGAATATCTTTAAGTAAATCACATGAAAATTAAATATACTCAGCCTCCATTAAAAAAATGATTGATTGGTCAAACATGTTTCATATATGGCAAAAAATAATTCTCATTGGATAATGGCTATTCTGCTTTTGTCTTCATTTCATTTCGGTTAAATATAAAATAAAAAATCTGCCCGCTTCGCGGGCACATTCTCATCGCGCGCTTCGCGCGCAGCTCGCTTCGCTCGCAAGTTTGAGCGCGCCTAGGGCGCGCGATTCGATCGTCGCGCTTCGCGCTCGGTCTTGTGCTCTTCGCATACATTTAAGTTTATTTCTTATATTTTGATACTGAAGCTCAAACCAATTTTATAATAATATTACAGATGATGTGAATTACACATTTTCTCAAAGTCACTGAATTTCTTTTTAAATTTAAGTGAAACAGGAAATTCAATTTACTTAAGGCTCTATCGGCCTTAAGGAACACATTCTCATCATGACACTCGCGCTTCGCGCTCGATTTTCTGTATACATTTCAGTATAACTTTTTAATAAATTACATGATTAAAAGAATTTACTTTCTTCCACATATCTAAAAAGGAAAAACAATCGTAGACTTTATTTAAGAAAACGATTTTGCAGAACAACGCTTATTTCGTATCTCACATATTTTGGTGAAAAAAATCGAATTTTTTCAATATTAAAAATCAAAACATAAAATATACATCCTGTCCCGAAATTTCTTTATCAGAATTTGTCGACCTCATTTAGGCAAACAATTTTCATCTCAAAGTTTTTTTTGAATCTCACATATTTTGTCTAAAAAATGGAATTTTTTCATTTTTATCGTATTTTTTGGAATTGAAACGAAAAATATATCTTTTATCAGAAACTGTGTCAGACAAAATTTGTATATCTTTTTGAAATAAACAACTTTGTATTCTTACGTTTTTTTGGTATTTCCAATATTATTGTTAAAAAATTGAATTTTGGATTTTCAATAGTTTTTTTTTTAATTAAAAAGAAAAATATGCATCTTATGAAAAAATGTTATAATTAAAATTTGTAGGTCTTTATGTATTCGATAATATTGTATCATAACGTTTTTTCGTATCTCGTATAATTTAACTGAAAAATGGAATTTTGATATTGACTTTTTTCGAATTTGAATATGCTGTAATATTTCTAATTTTGATTTAATCAAAAAATGTTATTAGGATAATTTGTAGAGATTTATAAGCACTATCAAAAACCAGGATTGGAATTTTTGATTTTTCCAAAAAATTATTTTCAAAAACACAAAAGTAGTGCTCCATCCCTCAATTTTGATTGGATGTGGCTGGTTAACGAACTTGTCCTTACTTTTTCGGCTCCGATAAAGTGTACCAAAGCTCAATTCAATCTGATAATTCTATCGAGAGTTATGCCGCACACGACCTACTACAGACAGACAGACACTTTCGTAAAAACCATTTTTTCTGACTCAGGGGGTCTCAAAACGTAAAGATTTGATGAAAATTTCGAAAGTCATTTTTCACATAAAACCAATACCTTCTCATCCATGATGAGAATGTAAAAATAGAAATATTTTTAAATTATGGTACATAATTTCCTACATAATTTTCCTCTTCATATTGTAAAAGAAAATCTATTCTCTTTTTTTGCAGTACGTTAAATCACTAATAATCATAAGATTGTTTTCTTATACTAATTATCTTCAGGTTTCATGTCCTTCAACTCTTTTAGTTTTTTGCAGTAAAAGGCGAACATATTTCTCAGGTTATCCTTGCAAGTAAAGCGATTAGATCCTCGCCTACTTTTCTTCTAAACAACTGAGGTTTTATAGTTTGCAGGAAGTTGGCTTCGCAAGGCTTTTTATGCAAATCGCTGGAATCTGACTCACACGACATAAAAGGGTGGGAGATAAACAGCCAGGGGCTTATGCACGGGCCAAATGCGAAAATAAAAGTCGTTAGCACTGATGAATGGAAGCTCGATTTACTGTCGATTCCCTTTCCACTAGAACCGTTTTTTTCTCTTCAAAAATTATGCCCTCTTATAAATTCATGAAAAAGGAATCTTTTTATATTTCGTACCACAACCAAGACTTTTGTTCTGTGATTAAGGTAAAAAGGAATAGAAAGATAGAGAGATGCTTTTAAGACAAGATATATATTTTTAAGGTAGTTGATCCACGAAAATTAGATCTCAGGCAAAAAAAGATAATTTTGCTTTCAAGAATAGCAATATTATTATTGAAGGGCTATTTTGGAAGAGAAAAGATTAATTTCCATGAAAATGATTGGAAATACAAAAAAATAATTTTATTAATAAATTTTATTTTTGCCCCAACTTTTTTTCATATCGCTTCTTACAAAATTTTAAAAACTTATGCGATTTTAATAAATTACAAATCACTTTTTCAAGAAAAACATTCCCTACAACTTAACCGTTTCCAATTTTCAAAAATGAATAAATTATTATCAAATTCAGCAAATTGTTTATAAAAGTTTCGTTTTGGAAAATGTTTTTTAATGGTTTCAGCCATTAGAGAATTTATTTTTAAAAATCAGAAACGGTGAAGTTGTGGAAAATCTTTTCTCTGAAAAAATGATTCATGATTTATTAGAATCGCATAATTTTTTTAAAATTTGGTAAGAAGCGATAAGAAAAAAAGTTTGGTCAAAAATAAAATTTATTAATAAAATTATTTTTCTGTGCTTCAAATTTTTTTCATGGAAAACAATCTTTTCTCTTTAAAAATAGCCCTTCAATAATAATATTGCTATTCTTAAAAGCAAAATTAACTATTTTTTCCTGAGGTCTAATTTTCGTGGATGAAAACTACCTTAAATAATAATTATATGTATATCTTTATCGTGAAAATGGCTCAAAAATTTGGCACGGAGATTCTCTAAGCAATGAACAGAAAATATAATTGTGTGAAAGTATTTTCATGTGAAAAATGACGAGATACTGTATTGCTTATATATTTCCATTGACGAAGACAAGGAACATAGTAAGAAAAGATCCTACCGAGATCTACATAGTATGCAAAGTTAAAGATATTTCCCAGCGGATAAGCGCGGTCGTGTCTCGTGGAAATTTATACTCTGCCTTTCCCATCAACTTCAAACAAAATGAAGAGGTTTTCAGCGTAAAAACGAACGATTTCCCATTTTCGGTCGTTTAAATAAGCTCTTGAGAGCACATTAATCATTTTAACTTTTTTATTTCACACATCTAGAAACAACTTTTGGAGTAAAAATGTCAGATGGTATATAAATAAAATATGAGTGGTAATTTTTTATTCAGGCCTTAACAATTTAAAAAAAAAATTATTTGTATCTCTGAAGCATTTTTATCAAAATTTCAGATCATTCCTTTGGCAGAACTAGTAGCACATTAAATAACAAGGATTGAGGAATATAATACACCCATAAAAAATATTGAAAATAATAAGATAGCTTAGCCACATGTTCAACAAATCACATATAATTTTAATTTTAACTTTGACATTAGTGACATTTAAGAAAAATTAGCGGAGCGAATTTTAAATTAAATTTTATTAGTTGATAGATGTCTCTACAATAGAATATTTTGCGCAAAGATACTTTTCAATACTCAAAATTCTAAATGGAAGGAAATATTTATTGTTGATTAAGTAGATGATGGCCTTTCTGGTATTTGTTAAGATGTTATAAGAAGGAAATCAAAAGTTCAGTTTCAAAATTCCTTTGAAAAAGAATATTTATTAATTTCCTCAGCAAGTCGACGTTTCGAATGAAGCTTCATTCCTTATCAAGACTAAAATAAATACTAATACACATAGGTTATTTGAAGATGAAACATGTAACACAAATAGCCCAAGACTTGCGTAGAAAATATCATAAGATGTTACCTTAAACATTTCGTTGCGAGGATTTCGAATTTATAAAAAAAATTTTTTTTTATAAAAAAGACGTCACATGGTTATATAATGCTTCGTAGAAATTACAGATTAATGAAATCTCAAGTTAGTACTTCATCTTATTATCACAATATCAGTGTTGCAAAAACTTGCTTAAAATTATTAAAAATTGCCAAGAGATAAAAGAAATAATCCGGTTATAAGTATGTTGTGCTTTTTGTTTTAAAATTCATCATTATATGTAAAATCGTAAACTTAACCTCCAAGAGGTCAAGTCTATATCCCAGTTGTTTAGGATTCTATAAATAAAACAAAAATATTCAGCAAAGCAATACTTAATTAAGAAAGATATTAAAATCATATTTGAAATGTAAAACAATGTTAAAAATGAAGTTTTATAAACTTACTCATTGTAAAAGATTAATCTATGTATTCAAACTGTCACAACCACTTTCATGGAGAGTCCATGACGACTAATTTGAAAAGTACCAGAAATGTAAGGTTAAGATAGATGGTATAGCTACAAGGCGGGAAAAATTTTTAAATTCAAAAATTTTGTTAGGTCAACAGTTATAAAGCAGGTTGAAAAATATTAAAATAAACAGTTATTTGTCAAGTTGGATAATATTAAAGTAAATATCACATAGATTTTCGATATCAGTTCTAAAATTAATTGAGTTATTATTTTTTTGGATATGAATCATTTCAAGGCAAAGTCTTTGTTTTTAATTTTGTTCATGTTCTAAAATTTTTACTTCTTTAAAGTCAAAATTATGTTTAAATTTATAAGCATGTTGTGCAAGTGCAGTACTATTACTGTTGTAATTTTTAATTGATCTGGTATGTTCTAACATTCTAGTATGTAAAAATCTACAAGTTTGACCAATTATAATTATAATTAAAATTATAATATCAATTATTATAATTTTTTCCAATTTATATGCTATCTTGATAATTATATACGAAGAAAAAATTCGTTTACAGATAAGACTTTTTTAAATTTTAAAACAAAATTCTGACCAAGGAGTTAATTTGAAAATTGTAATAGATTCTGCGAAGGAGTAGTTATATGAGAAGGGATCTGTGGATTATGAATCCAAGTATTTGAAAAACTAGTTTTCTTAACCTATGAAAATTTAAACACTTCGATGCATATTAAAATTCATAATTGCGTGTATAAAATTTCGTATACTGTATATACAAATGAGTTTATATAATTTTATATCAAATTTAATTTTAAAAAATTTTAACATTTTTAATAAAGCAAAAAGGGTCTCATTTGGACTTGAGAAATTCCGTTTGGTGTGTCAAATTTGCTAAAGGTCTTATAATTGTAATAAGTTAGATTATAATAACGAATATAGAATACACCTACAAGCTGGAATTTTAAATTGGGATATATAAGGAGAGTAGAAGGGCTGAGGTGCAAAAGTACGAAGCATAAGTGCTTCATCGCTTACCGTACTGAGTTATAACATCGTAAATCCTGCAAGATCTCGAGTCTCGGCAGATTATGCAAAATTAAAATTCCATCAAAACATTTTTATTTGTCACGCTACGCTATGCCCTCATCTATACATAACTCATCGAGAACACTGAAGTGGTTAAGGGGTTCTGCGGTTTTGCAATTAATATAACGAGCTCACCAACTCTTAATCATTCGGAGTATAAATGAAAATTGCGACCTGCAGCTGCTATGAGTTGTATACATTTAGGGAATTTTTGCCATTATAATATATTAACAATTGTCTACATTCCACACTTTTAATATCGAGCTCGAGTTGGATATTCGACAGCCACGATAGTAGTTTTAATTCAAAGCAATGCCCAACTTTAGAAAATGAAAACCTGTTCTTTTACTTGTAAGAAACCTAATTAATTTATATTTTTTGAAACCAAAAGATGGTTTTTTTATTTTGCGCCATTTTTACAGCAAAAAAATGGTCGATGTTCAACATCAAAGACGACAATTTTTCTTGTAATTTCTTGCTTATAAATTATAAAAAATTTATGCATGACGGTTTTTTCGAAAAATAATAAGACGTCTTAGTCTAATCATATTTGTCTTTGTCAAATAGGTCGTTGAAAAGTCAATTAAAAAGTCATCAGTCAAGTTCATTAAGAATTCATTAATGCAAGGACACAAGCTGGCTTTATTAAGGTAAGATCAATTAAAATCTTAAATTAGTAACATCAATTATTCGACTGTTGGAAAATTGATGTCATATGTCTGACCATAATCTTTCTTTTTCACTTAAAATAATTTTATCTTTTTTAATGTCATCAAATGTTTATATTAATTTAATTATCGATTTTGCCTATTGCCAATATAAAAATACCATAACGATTATTATCTCTTAGACTTTCAAGAAGTCTAATTATGAAAAATAAAGTTTTCAACTGATTAACGATTAATTTTTAATATGCAGAACGTATTAGGCCACGTTAGAAGTGTTTTTGAAATATGGACCATTTTTCACGTTGGCAGATTTAGTACTATAAGAATAAATCGGGTAAATTCCAAACTCATAATTATGCCTGAATTTTATATGATTTTGCAACATTTATATTTCAGTATGAAAGTTCTACACGTAACTGAATAGTGCAAATATAAATGCAGTATTTTTCATGCTTGACTGGATCAATTAAACAATTTCCTGATCTGATATTGGGACCCTGCATTAATTATGAGGGATTTCTAGGAGGTGGCATAACTTGTACTATATCGCATCTAGGCATATTGTTACTATATCCATGTCGAGACGCCATCATGTGTCTTTAGTTTTCAGTATGTGTCATTTTGCCGAAGTATAGACAACATAGTTTTTTGGAACATTAAATATCGATACCCACGTTCTAATATGACGTATCCCACAAAATTTGCGAAATTGACTTTTTTTGAAAAATGGGTTAATAATAACGTTTTACAGCTTATATTGAAATCTTAGGAGTCAAATTGTTTATTTAATACTTTTAAATAAATATTCCAATATTTTGTATCCCACATGCCGATTTTCACGAATTATAATATATCGTATCCCACATCCATAGGTTAAGTCAGCGCCAGCGATGTGACAGTCAATTTTTATTTTGTGATCAGTCTTAAGTTTATTTTAAGAAATTATTTAATAAAATGATTAAGAAGGTAATTACAAATAATATTTTTACAACTCCAATTAAATCTAGAGTATCCGCTGAAATCTCTGTTTGTAGATCGATTAAAAAAAACTAAAAGCAAATGGCAACAATTACAGGCATTAAAAAAAGTGTTGCTGAGAGATACACACTGCTTCTATGATAATATAAAATATATTGATGATACTGACTCTGCTTCTGACCAATCTCCATCAATAAAAAATTTGGAAGTCGAGAGTAAAAATATAGTTAAGGTAACTTAAAAGACTAAGAGTAAGAAACGAAAAGCTAATCAAGTTAATCTTGATGTTAAAAGCAAAGTACTGTGTACTTATAATATATTTAAAAAACCTGACGATAATGATATTAATTATAAAAAAATTGAGATAATACCAGACGAAAGAGGACAAGAAATCTTCAACAATGTCAGCAAGAAAATGTACCTGAAGTAAAAAAAAAAAATTAAGTGTACTTAAAATGAAAAAAAATATGTTTTAAGCAATATTAAAGATAGTAAAAATAAAATATATCAATAATGTTATGTTATAATAATTATGAATTAAACAATACAAAATAAGAGAGAAAAATGTTATGTATGGGATGAAACAATATTTAATTATAAAACGATTAAATCAATTATCTTGCTAACATACATTTTAATTTTTTCTTCTTGCGTAACCCACATAAATATCATAAAATTTATTTAAATAATTTTTTTTTGCTTTAATTATTATTATTTATGCATTTTTATGAACGTAGAAAACAAAAATTTGTTTACATTTATTTATTTGTGCTAACAAGACGTTTTTATCGTTTCCTGAAAAATTTTCCAAATGTGGGATACGACATATTAGAACGTGGGTATCGATATGTCGAATCACGTACCAAAAAAACACCATTTGCGAGAAGTTTTACTTTTTTTTTCAATTCGAAGAAAAGTACTGCTGAAAGTCATCGATTGCTTTTGTAAACTTAGGGTAATTATACTCCATCGATTGAAGAGTGTAAATACTGATTTAGACGCTTTAAAAGTGGTGGTTTCGACACTAAGGACGAAGAACGTCCAGACCATCCGAAAAAATCGAAGATGAGAAAATGGAGACGTTAATCGATGAAGATCCTTGTCAAACGCAAGATGAACTGGCAGAATCATTGGGAGTTGATCGTTCAACTATTTCTAGACGCTTACATGCACTGGGAATGATCCAAAAGCAAGGAAATTGGGTGCTGTACGAGTTGAAGCCGAGAGACGTCGATTTTGCAGCATGTCAATGGTCGGCCCAATGTTGCAAAACTGATGAAAACCTACTTGGAAAAGCTTAAATCGGAAGTCCTACCCCACCTGCCGTATTTTCCAGACATTGATCCTTCTAATTACTACTTGTTTCGGTCGATGACTCATCATCTGTAGTCGCTTGCGTTGGACAATACTTTGAATGATCAACTGGTAACCACTTTTTTAAAATAAAGACATACACGCAGAAAAAAGATCAGTAAAATTTACAGGAAGTTCGGTACTTATTTGGACAACATGACTTTTTAGTAAATTTTACAAGAAGTTGAGTTCAATCAACAGATTTTCTGTACAATTCACTTAGCGTACAGTATAATCAATTTAACTCGGATTTTTTCGTATTCAGTAGATTTTACTGGACGCTGAGTGAAACGTACAGAAAATCTGTTAATTGAACTCAACTTCTGGTAAAATTTACTGAAAAGTCATGTTGTCCAAATAAGTACCGAACTTCCTGTTAATTTTACTGATCTTTTCTCTGCGTGTAATTTTATAGAAAAATCCCCCAAAACTAATGCACAATCCCAATAAATTATTTGAATTTTCTACATCACTTGGCAACAGTAGGTCGTGATTTCTAAAACGTTGTTCAATACTCCCAGCGTCATATTTTTTGCATATTGGGAAATAATTATTTTTTAGAGAATTGTGAGAAAAAAATGTGAAGAATTCAGTAAAAATCTACTTATCGAAAAACAAGAGATGAATCATGGAATGATGTATAAAAAACTACTGATTGAATTTAAGAAAATACAACTCTAAATACATTTATTTATAGGACATGTAACTTTATCTCATTATTAAGATTTCTATACATTTTTTTCTGGGAAAACATCCTTTTTTTACCTAAAGATTTTTTTAAAGTGAACTTTACTCAGTGACAATCAAATTGATTCCATAGCTTAAAATGTATGACTGAATAAAGTTAGTAAAAAAATGACGGATTAGAATTAAAGCAGCAAGTAGGCAAAGTAAGTCACGGCAAGACACACGATCAAATCTCACAAATGTTCTACTTTTAATTTTATTGGTTAAAAAAGCATTATAGAGTGAGGAAAATTAGAATTCACGAGTGAGGATATTATTTTTCTGAACATAAACTTTATTTTGCTAAAGGGAAAGTTACATAACATTTCTCAAAGACTCGTGACGTCAATAAGAGTATCATGTACGCTGTTTAGAAAAAATAAGAAACTGCAGATAGTTTATTTGTGCAGTTCTTCCGTTCACACTATAAGGTTTACCTTATGGAAAAGGTCACTGCTTCCTAAAGCAGAGACTCTACTCGGAGATTCGCCTTATTTTATTTTACGACTATAGCGCTTTCCGATTTTACTCCGAACGCCGAGCACAATGCGACTCAGTCGGGAGTCACGCCTCTTGCCTGGCCCGGATGTTCCAGTAGTACAGGAAGCACCGACATAAACTTCCTATTTGAGTTATGAATCGCGTTGCATCTTAGCTTGGTTGTTGGTTGTGCAGTCGTTCTTCTTTTCTATAGACTCCTGAACGTTCCATCTCATTCCGCCTTCTATCGCATCACAGAACCCACTTTGGTGTCCCATTAACGGCTCAACGGAAAGTTTGCTTTTTCCTTTGCATTCAGAACTCACACAAACGACGCACTTTTCTCGCATTTTAACAGCACACTGCTACGACTCAACTTTTTAATCGGCTTTGAATGCAGAAACTTTCAAGAAATATCCCTCAACTTTCTACAATACGCAGTTTCAGCTGCTTCCAATCCTTGATTTCTCACCAGATGCAACATTTAAAAATCCCAATACTTCAGACCTCTGGTTTGAAGCGTAACTTTCTTTTCAATATTTCTGATAGATAAGTCGCGGGAGCAATTTCGGTGTTTTCCCAAAAAACGGCCAGATCCACGTTTACTGTTTTTAGTAAACGACACTCTTAGAATTTTTTAATTAAATTTAATATGAAAGTAAATGAAGCCATTTGCATATAAAGGATCCAAATTCAATATAAAATCATCTGAAATATTTTGGAATACTCAGAAAAATTATAAAGTATATATAAATATTAATTCCTTAATTTAAAACGTAGATACCAATTTTTTGAACATTTTTAAAAGTTTCTAAAAGATCTATTTGGATTTGTATTACATTTAAAAATATATATTTCATATCTATAATTTAACCGATAAAAAAATCTCTATGGAAAGTTCATTGAATTACTGTGGATTTTTATTTATTGTCATGGGAATTTTTTTCGCTCAATGCACATGTACCGTTGAGTGAGCAAATGTAAATTTATTGTTCCTGTGTTGGGAAAGAGTAGATTCCTCCCTGACGAAATTCAAAATATCTGTGCTATCGAAAAAAAATAAATAAATAACGACTACAGTATTATTTTTTACATTTTCCTGTTATGGAATATTTATATATGTTGCACAATTGTGATACATGATAGGAGAACGAATAATCTAGAAATATGTCAACAATTGTTTCTGATTGTCACAGTCACTTGTACAAGTTTAAGCAAAAAAAAAGTTTTTGTTTATCATTTAAATGGGCTTGTTTATTCCTGTTGTTCATACATCAGAGAGCACTATCCAATTGATTCAATAATAAAAGATTCCACTTCTCGAATCATAAACCAATTTTATTGACACAGGATTTTAGTGAAAACGTTTCTTCACCTTGCACGTGTTCGTATCTTCAGAATACGATACCCTTGAGACTTGATTCAATAACTACCCTGTTACAAATGTTATTGATTCTAATGCACTTTCATATACAAGTAGAAAATAAAAATTTCAATTAAAATTATTATAATAAATATATATCTGCAATAAAATTCAAATAAGAGTTTGTAACACTTGTTTTTGTTTTTTAAATAAATATTCAATTACTTTATTCATTTTTTATATTTATCATCGAATGGAATTCAGTGATTCGTCAATCAGTGATTCAAATATTTATTACATGACAATTCTTGTTTATTATTTAATTGATACGGTTGGATGCTCACGAATTCGGATGAATAATTATAAATATGTCATTACTCCAATAATAAAAGAATCGGGTCATAAATTCCTACTAATCATCAATCGATTCAAATATTATAAGTCTCAACGAATAAAATATAAATTAAACATATATATATATACCACTTGGTACAAGCGCTCAAAAAATCAAAAGTTTACATTATCAAGCGTAAAATAGACAAATACAAAAAAAAGGAGCAATCACATACCTCGATTGACTAATAATTACTTGCAGATAAGCTGAGATAATCGAGAAGGCAATCCCAGAGTTCCTCATGAGAAATCCCTTGAATGATAATATACTTCGTTCAAGGATTAATTTGACATCCAAAATGGCGTTGCTAACATGAAGAGAATATGTGGCTGGTTTTCACAAACGTGCTCTCTAAATATGAATCAGTCAAAATCTACTGATTATCAGTGAAATTTGACTGATTCAAATAGCTAAAAAGAGGTTACTGTGAATCAGTCAAATTCCACTGATTGCTTCAGTGAAAATGAACTGATTTAACAGTGAAAATATTTTTTTCAATGATTTAATCAATGATAATCAACTGATTTAACAGTGAAATATATTTTTTAACTGGTGAGTCAGTGAAAAGTCAAATCACTGATTCAATCAGTAACAAATTTGACTGATTTAGATTTAGAGAGTGAAACGGCTATATTGAAACTAACAAAAATCCCCCATGAAGAAAACGACACCGAATCATCAAATTCTGTGGATTGGTTCTTTGTAGCTTATCTGCATATATATAATTTCGTTGAATCTGATCCCTGACTATAACAACACACTGTAACATAACATATCACGATATTTCATTAACGACGGGTAGACGTTAATCATATAATTGAAGATCACATCAATTAATTCACATCAAATATAAACATTCAAAATTTTGCTCGATGAGATTAAGTTAATGGATATAAGTTTGTACTTTTCGAGATGAAAGTATTGTAAATTTAATATACGTTACTGAAACAAACTTCTATTACATGTAATCGTTGTTTAATACACTCCAAAAAGAAAGTTCTAAACTATAGTAAATATTTCCTTTCATTTAGAACTTCACATCCTGAAAAGTGGCTTCGGGTCAAATGCTCTAATGTACAGAAATCCGTGTACCAAAATGAACATCGAAATTTTCTGGTCTTCAATGCATATTTTCTAAACTATAGTATTTTTTCTTGAACGACCAGAAATTCATATAAATTAGGTGGCCTGATATTATTTTAATTTCTATTTTATATACTTTGTTTGATTTGGAATATTCTTTTATAGATTTTTTTTTTTACATAAAACTGCGGAAAATTTCATTTCGAACACAGAAAAAAATTTAATAACTTAAGGGTTGCAGTTTTCGGATGAAAAAAATCTATATTTTCCATCCAATTGAAATTTTGAGTTGCTCATCATATCTGTGATACATTTTTCACACTTTTCTTACTAAAAAAAACATGATGAAAGAGTATTCAAAATAAAAAAACTGAGAAAAAAGTCGCTTTGACAAATTTTTTTTCGAGCATCTGTCCAATTTTTTCTTAAAAATAATTTACTGAGTTAAATTGTCTTTGGTGACACTGTGGGAAAGTTTCATGACATAAATTACAATTATAAGTACCAGAATGTAGTTTGCGAGAAAACATCTTCGTCGAGAAATCCGTATGACTAGCGTGAAAGTAGATAAGGAAATTCTTCGTCAGCCAGACTTACTCTCCTGGTCCATAACCATTCTTTTATACTGGAGCATGTAGGTTTCATTTAAGTGGATTAGAGAGTTTGTGCTTTAGCACAAGAACAAGGTGTTCTTAGAACAATTCAGCAAAGTAAATTCAAATGCTAGATAGTCTTTCCTATTATTGAATTCTATGTGATTTGTGAAGAAGAAACTCTTGCACAGTTTTCAACTACTTTCCTAAATTAGCCAAACAGTTTCCAATTAATTCTTCTTCAAATTGAGGTCTACAATTTGAAAAATCTTTACACCTGCGTTCCATCTACGTTTGAAATATACAAATATTCTTTTTTTCAAATTTGAAGTAAAATTCGATTTGCTTTTTCTACTGGCAAGTGATTTCATAAATGATCTGTTTTGTACTAACAAAAAATAAATTGGTCAAAGGATTGCTTCCATAACGACACAAGCAATTTCAAAGCGGAAATGTCGGTGCTAAACAGTATTGCCGGTGAAGGGCAAGAGAATTTAATCGGGATGGAAACGGCACGTGCTTGCTTTATCGTTTCCTCTTCACAGTGAGGAAATCTGTTCTAATCGCATTAAGAGCAAAAATAATTTAGTAATTTTGCGTGAACTTTGTCTGTGTATATACAATTTTCTGTCGAAATGATCACGATTCAAGATTCAAACCAAAATTAACGTTATGACTCTATAAAATGAATTATCGTATACAATAAAAATAATGTTTATATATTATATAATACATTAATTTAATTTGTTACATAAACCAAATGAACATTTACAATCGATCTAAATGCACAAATTCTGTAAGCTTGGAAGATATTTAACCAAAATGGGAGAAAACCTATACATATAATGGTTTGTCTGACTTTAATTAACTTTTCTACTCGGAATAACGTGAAAATATTATAATCATATGCCGTACCGAAAAATACTTTTTCTACTTCGGATAACACAAAAATGTCATTGTAAACTAAGATTCTCCTTATTCATCTTTAGTTGCTGTTTGAGCCGTTTTAAGCAGACGCAGTGAAATGCTTCATTTAACTGCGCATGGTAGAGTAGGTGAGGAAAACGCGGGAATTTCAAAAATATATCTCTTACAAATTTACTTAATTTCCAGTTTCCATTACATATTGCAACTTCGCTTGACAATATGTACATGAATAACTTTGTTAATATTAACAAGTCGTTTTTAGTAAATCAGTACCCTAAAGAAATGTTTCGAGTATCGATTTCGTACAAGTAAACAATTTCTTTGTTTTACTCAGACAAGTAATTTTCAGAATAATGTTACAAAGTATGAAAAAAAAATACCGTTTTTCAAAATTATCACAGAAACAAATACGTACTGTAAGTGTATCCAAAATTTTATTGTCAGTTGCACACTTTGTTATACATTTCCCACGAATTAATGAGTAATTTCATTCTCAAGTAATAAATGAATAAATAATATTTATATACCTTATTGAATTAGATGTCAACTTGTCTTATTACAATATATACCCTGAAATAATTTGCATGTTATATGATATTATGTTTATGAAGTAAAATCATTATTTTATTTCGATTGATTTTATTATAAAAATTATGACAATCATTCGATGAACTATTAAATGCGCTCTTGATCCGACTAGAAATGTAATCCGGAATCTTTTTCCTTTAAAACCATCCTAATTCCGCCCAAAAATTATGAGCCCATATCATCACCGCTTCAATCCGTTTAAATCTGACTCACAATTATCACATCTCCAACTAAAAGAAAGTTTAAAATCTGATTTGACCGACGATTACCTTTCAAAGCCACTTTAAACGCTCTAAAGCCGCCACAAACCGTTTTAGGCCCTTCAAATAAAGTTCTTTTAACTCAGGAATAGAATTGACTCAAGTAGAAAGCGTAAGTCTCAAAATTTAAAATTCAAAAAGGAGATGAAATTGGAGTAATTGGTAATTTCTCTTTGCATCATTTATCCAATTAATTTCACAGTCATCGATACTTCGAAATTTAATACGTGAAATGCTGCAGCCAATGACGAATTAAATATCTGTTAATTTGTGGTTTTTGCTATTTTCGATAGTACGTAAAAAAAATGAGAAAAGAAGAAAACTAGTCAGTCGATTGAACTTTTCTCGAAGCGATAGAGTCGAGATGGTAAATCAGATTCTATATTTCTATTAAGGTATGTCAAGTGCAGTGCTACCTATGCCGCAGCCTTCTGGCTCTCATTGGTAGGCGAGAGGGAAATCTCGCACCGAAATGCATTCGACCGCAGTATATGAAGTGAATGCGAATTCCTGGCACAATCCTGCATCCACTACGTTATTTCCCAGCTTCTGATCTCACTATTGCTATCGATTTTCTCCTAGAAATTGTTCTCACCGATATCCCATGAAATATATGCTATGAATGCGACAATAGGACGTCACTCATTCCGTATCGAGCTCAATTTGTTGCTCTATGCAGCAATATCAATTGTAGTTTAATTTCCAATACCAGAGATAATAGTCGTACCGGAACTAGAGAACAACACATGCAAATTCAGCAGCTGATACGCGAGCTTCGATGTTACCCTGCTAATTAGTGCGTACAATCCGCCATTCGACAATTTCATTATTTCTATTCGTTACTTCTTCGACACTGTTCATCTGTTCTAAATCATGCTTTCCAAATTAAAATATCATGAGTTTCTATACCATTTCTACGGATATTTTCCGGAACAATAGACATCAAGAATTTCCATCTAATGAACAAAGGCACATGCAGATAAATATTTTGGTGAATCAACTGAACTTTGGCCGGATTGAACAGATTATTTGGTGAATACGAGTGTTGCTTTGATTTATGCGAATAAGACTTCTGAATATAAAAATATTAATCCTTTTTATAACTTTCTTATGTCTAAAAAGCTTTTATAATATATCAAGAAATCTTGACTTTATTTATAATTTTTAATTAATTTATTTTTCTAGATATTCTTCGAAAACTCTTGAATTTACTCATTTATCTAACAGGATTCTTTTTCATTTTTCAAATTGTCACTCGTGTAAACAAAAATGTGGTCATACAAATGTCTTTTTTTCATAATATTAATTGCATTTGAGGGAACGAATTTTTCAAGAGCATTTTGTTGAATCAATATACTTTTTTGATTGTACCAAACAAAGTGTGCTGTAATGAAATATATTTCATGTTTATTAAACGCCAAAAATAAATATTTGTTTAAATGAAATTTTCAAAAAATTTGAGTATATTTTTATTTTTTGTTATTTAGCTTGAGTTGGTTTACCAAAAAATATTATGATTCAGCAAAATTCACGACAAATTGCTCAAATAATCAATTTGTTTGATTGCATAAAGTAATTGCTGGTAGTTAGTTTAGTTTATACTTAAAATAAAATAGCTTTTATAACATTGTATTCAATTTGGAACTATTGGTTGTAGTTGAAATTGCAGGTGGTATGTGGAATGGCATGTTACGGATTGGAAGGGTAGGGGAGGAAGGGTTGCTATGAGTAATGAGATCGTCGAATGGCTAGCTAGAGGATGAAACAGAAGGGTATTCAAATTCAACTGTAATTTGTTCGATGTTGTAAGCCTCTCACACCATTTCTCCTATTTACTAAAATCAAAACATTTAAACAGACATCTCTTTGGAACTGAGATCTCATTCTACAAAAGCATGTAATAGATTCTCAATCAACTACGTATATACTTCATGCTTCAGAATATTGGAAATATATGTACAATACAGCACATAGACACCTTTAGTACTCTTTTCATTAATTATTCAAATCAATAAATTTACAGTCCCTGGCCATATTATTATACTCACTTTGTTTTTGTTGATCGCATAAAATATTCTAGTATTGACAATATATTTATTAGAATTTTTCAACAAAAATAACATTAAAGATGTCAAAATTATGCATACAATTTTTGAGGAAGATATTGTGAAAAAGGTCCAAATTTCAAACTTTTTGTCGTCTGTTTTCGCGCCAAAATTTCGAACTTATTCTCAACGATGGTTTGCGAAAAAACTAGACATGATATTGAGAAACGGTTTTCCATATTTTATTAGTACATTCTTAGAATTTTAAAAAATTAGATCGAATCAATTGTTTATTCAAAATCGCGACCTTGGAGCGTCCTTGACCGTGCCTCCGCAAAAACGTCACAGTCGACTTTGTGTCACGATTTCGCCATTCCGGTTTCTTGAAACAAAAAAACGAAAAAATGTATTTAATTTTTATCACGTTGGCTAGGTCAGGACACAAGCTTTTTGGAAAATATCAAAATCTTCCAAAATGACAAACGTTTTAACAAAAAAAAATTTTTTCGAGATAAAAAGGGCTGTAAAAATTACATAAAAAAACTTTTTCAAAAAAGCTCGTGTCCTGACCTAGCGATATATCTGCTGAAAAATTATTAATTTTTAGCAACATATAGATTTAAAATATACGAAAAAATAGATTTTTTGAAAACTCGAATGTAGATGACCCTCTTAAATTTTGAAAAACTTTTTAAATAATTGATGATTTTAGATGTTCTTCGGCTCATAATAAAGGTAAATTTACGTGAAATGTAAAAAAAGAAGTGCCAAAAAATTATACTAATTTTTCCCGAAATTGTGAAACGCTCTAAACTTAGAGCAACAACGGCGTGAAAAAATTCTAATACTCAAAAAAAGGATTTTAAAAATACATAAAAGCGTTAACCCACAAAAAGGAATTAAATTTTCCCGAAAAATTGAATAAAATTATTTGTCAGAATCTAGGGGAAAATTAGTATAATTTTTGGTAAGTTTTTTACATTTCACGTAAATTTACCTTTAAAATGTGTCGAAGAACAACAAAAAACATCGATTATTTCAAAAGTTATTCATAATTTTAAAAAAATTTGAAATTTGGACATTTTTTACAATAGCTTCCTCAAAAATTGACAAAAAGTTTTATCATGAGGTCTTTTTATGCATAATTTTGACGTCTTCAATGTTATTTTTGGAGAATATTTTTAATAAGTGTATTGTCAATATTAGGAGATTTTATGCAGCTTACAAAAACAAAGTGAGTATATTAATATGACCAGGGACTGTAAAATAATTTAATAAAGAATATTTAAAAAGTCTGCTTCTGCCACGGTGAATAATATGATCATTAAAATAATTTTTATAGGGGGGAAATTTCGATATAGATTTGGTTCTAACGAATTCTCGCAAAGTTCTCGTTAGTAATCTCCTGAAGAAAAACATTCATTAAAAGTCGTTTCAAATCTCTCAGGAGATATTTTGATTAAAGCCATTGCGTTATCCTTATGCGTGCAACCCTTATTATGAAGTATTCTGAGAAGAGTGAAGTGCCTGCTTTCACAAGGCAGAAATATCATAAAAATAAGAGGTTGAGGTATTTGCACATCTTGCTACGTGATTCTTATATGTATATACATAAATTATAAATTACGTTCTGCTGTAGTACATGAAGCATGTGAATTCATTTCCCAAAGCTCATATTTTATTAAAATAATCATGAGAAGTTTCATGTGAAAATCGATTAAAACGATTGAAAAAAAGCAGCATATTCAGAAGTAAACTTCTGATGTTTAATATAAAAATGAAAAGTTGAAAAGATTACTTCAAATTATTTATTTTCATTACATTTGTTGATAGATATTTTAAGATTTATTCAGTAAGATTTTTCATCTTGAAATGTGGTAAACACAGATTGGGTAAGAAGTTTTTTTACGTTCTCATTAAGGTTTAAACTGAAAAATATACACTCCTTATCTCTCTGTAGAACATCCAAATGCAACATCCTTTAGCGAAGTTATAAATGATAAAAATTAAAAACCGCTCTGTGCGAAATTAATTTATAATAAGGATATTATTTGCAGACCTGTAGTATTGAAACTTAATCCTTATTATATATAGGGGAAAATTGAAATAACCTAAGTACCTTGAAATATACAGTACCGGTCAGAATTGTGGGACCACCTGTTTTTCGATAATTGCTTAAATTATCCTAATTTGAATTATGTGAGTGAAAAAATTTGTTCTCTTAATTAAATTTGAAGCTATCAAAATTCTTTATAAAATGATTCCAGCATGAATTCGTTTTGTTAATTTTTGAAGAAGTTATTGCAGAGAAAGTCAAAATTTCAATGTTTTTTTAAATTTTAAATAACTTTCGAAATAATCAACATTTTAAAATGTTTTTGGACTAATTTTCAAGCTGAATTTCTACAAAATCGAACAAAGTTCTTGGAATTGATGTGTAATTTTTTTCTCCCACACTGCTCAAAGTTAAAGTTCAAATAAAAAAATTTGAAAAATTCCAATATTGCTTTTGCTGAGAAAAATATTTTTATAAGTTATATAAAACATATAATCATGGATTTTGTATCGAATTACCTTAAAATATATATTTATATGGTCTTTGTTATGATTTACCGACAGATGAAATGTTTTCGAAATTTGTCTACTTTTTTGTTACAATTTTAACTCTTTGCATTATGCAAGAACAGAATTAAAGATTGATAATGACAATTTATTACGATTCTAT
This sequence comes from Diplolepis rosae, assembly GCA_030998225.1. Lineage (NCBI taxonomy): Eukaryota > Metazoa > Arthropoda > Insecta > Hymenoptera > Diplolepididae > Diplolepis > Diplolepis rosae. The sequence continues at coordinate 13,759,804 of JAPYXD010000677.1, forward strand.
AGAACCTTAGCTTTAAAATGAGCCTAAGAACATTAAAAAATGTTGAATATTTTGAAAGTTATTTAAAATTTAAGAAAACATTGAAATTTGGACTTTTTTTTGCAATAACTCCTTCAAAATTTAACGAAACGACTTCATTCCAGACTAATTTTAAAGATAATTTAAATGGCTTTCACATTATTAAGAGTACGAATTTCATCACTCACAGATTTAAAATTAAGTTAATTTAAGCAATCATCGAAAAACATTATATCAAAATATTATAAAGTACCTCTAATATCTAAAAATATCCTAAAATTACTAAAAAGATCCTGAAGCATCTCAAAAAATATTTTAAAGTATCTAAAGTATTTTCAAGTTTGTGAAAAATTCTAATGCACATTAAAATATCCTGAAATACCTTTAAATATACTGAATTATCTACAATATACTAAGTATCACAAAATATTATAAAGTTACGAAAATATCCTTAAGAATTACAAAATATCTTAAAGTCACTGAAATGTCCTGCAATATCTTAGAGTCAGAAGTAGATGTACACATGAATTCAATAAATAACTTTTAACTATGCAATCAGTTGTTTTTTTTTAACATTAAAGTGAATTAACCGGAAAGGCCATTCACTTTAGTGTTCAAATTATAATACCGGTAACAACATATCTACAAATCAGTTGTTTTTGATCGATTATTAGTCAGGATTGACTGACTAAACAGCAAAAAGTGAGTTCTTGATTCGAAATCTGCCCTAAGAAAGGATTCAATTTAAGCATTAATGCATCAATTTTCTACCATTATTTTCCATGCAGGTAAACTTCGATTGAAAAACACCTTTTATATATATATATATATACACATATTCGTACACGTATATCTGGGCAGTACTATCTGCTTCAGTGTGATATTATTCATTGCATGGTCACTCCTGTGTAAATCATAGAGAGCTTTAAATGGATTTAGAAATAGAATGGCTTCCTTTGGAGCACAGAAGGAGAAACTTTCCTTTGAAAGGTTTCAGGGCATAAGGCTGACCAACTGTCAGTGTAGATAACGGAAATGCTGAAATGTATACTCATATGGAGGCAACTTCTGACCTGAATATGTGTTTCTATCTCCGTCCGAGTATCTGTTGCTGATTACATTTCAACATACTAGTAATTACACTGGTCAACAAAATATGACCCACGTGTTCATGGAATGAGATATATCATTTTTCTACTAGCGGGTCATAAAGTGGATTTTATTGCCCCGTGCGAGGTAAACAAATCCATTTTCTGACCCCCTAGTAGAAAAAAAATCGTGTGCGACATGTGAAAAACATTTATTTTACTCGTGTGGTTGTTACCCTTGCTTTACTTGGGCATCAAACTTCACACTCGCAAAATACATTATTTTTTCTTCTTTGCATAATATACTATTCCAGAGTAGATTTCTGTGCTGAATCCAAATCTGGCCTCTGTTTTTTCCCAGCATGTCTGGTTTTTGAGATCTTTTGAATTAAATTTTTTTTCGCAAAATCACAAATCGTATGAGCAACATGGAGAAATATTTCATCAAGACATCGCTGAAATCGAAAAGAGGTACCAAGGTAAGCGGATTGTGAACGCTTTAGCAGACTACTGCTGGAGTCTGATGACTGATGAACTACCAGGGGTGTTAGTTGAAGTTTGCCGGTTTTTTCAATAAAGAAAACACTTAATTCTCAAGGGAATCTCAAAAAAATTTTATTCAAAGTATTGACCATTGGATTCTACACATTTTGCCCATCTTTCAGGCAAATCATGGATACCATTCCAAAAAAACTTTTTCTCTTTCAAGGCAAACCATTCGACGTGCCATTTTTCGACTTCTTCAAAATTGGCGAAGCGCTGCTCTGCGAGTAAGTGTCTCATCGATGCGAAAAGGTGATAGTCGGGCGAGGCGAGGTCTGGAGAGTACGGCGGGTGCGATAATATTTCCCAATTCAATGCTTTTAATGTGTTCTTCACCACTTTAGCGGTATGAGACGGTGCGTTATCATGTTGTAGGATAACTTTGCCATGTCTTCGGGCCCATTCCAGCCGTTTTTCGATCAACGCATGATTCAAATTGATAATTTGTTGTCGGTAGCGAGCCGTATTCACCGTCTCACCAGGTTTTAATAACTCGAAGTACACCACACCAAACACAGAGCATTGTCTTACAGCCAAAGCGATTTGGCCTTGGAGTCGATGATTTTTTCCGCTTCGGGTTCTCGAAATAAATCCATTTTTCGTCCCCCGTGACAATTCGATGCAGAAAAGATTTTCTTTCGAACCGTTGAAGCAGCATTTCACAAATGGTTTTTCGATTTTCCATTTTTCTATCGTTCAGTTGGTGTGGTACCCATTTTCCATACTTTTGGATTTTTCCCATGGCTTTTAAACGTTGGCAAATTGCTCCTCGGGTCACATTTAGTGTTTGTGCCAATTGTTGTTGCGATTGGGTTGGGTCTTCATCTAATAACGCCTGCAATTCGTCATCTTCGAACTTTTTCGCTGCACCAGGATGTTCATTGTCTGTTAAATCGAAATCTCCACTTTTAAATTGAGGAAACCATGTCTCACATATTCTAGTCACTGGAGCATGTTCACCATAAGTTTCTAGCAGCCCCCGGAATCTCTGGAGTTGAAAATGTCACAGATGTTGACCGCTGGCCACCGTGGCGCTGGCTGTTCATGAGGCCGACCTTATACAGATTAGCACTATAGAACATTAAAATTTAACGTTTTTTGTGAACAATTGGTGTCTGAAGTGCTTTTGTGTGATTTTTAGGTGAATTGGAATGGTTTTAACAGTCGGTGATATAAAAATTTAAGTGAAAATGCGGAAATTTGTTGCTGTAGGTTGCAAAACAGGCTACACGTAATGCTCTGAAAAAGTGCATTGTTTTGTGGTTTATTTATCATGAGCGCCTTTAACTTATTAAAATTTAATCTATACTAAATTTAAAACGCTTTGAATAAAAAAATCAACAAAGCTGACTGACTGAACTTAAGGTATTATAGATAGGGATGGGCGATCTTAAAAAAAAAGAATTGATTCTGAAATTATTGATTCAATTTGATCGATTAATCGGTTAAAAAGATCGATTTTTGAATCGATCTTCAAAAATTGATACCTTTTTCTGAAAATGATAAATTTCTGTAAAATAACCTTTTTTTTAAATGTTTTATAACAGTTGGAGATATAATTGTTACTTGCATATTTTGTGAATTTAAATTATCAAAATAAAAAAGTGTTTATATCAATAAAAAAGGAAATTAGGCTTAAAAAACACACTATATTTGCGAATCAGGAACGTTTTTTATTTTTTTAAATTGCACAATTTCTAAAGCAATGCGTAGTATTAGTGATAAAGTTTCTGACATAAATATGAAGTATTACTATAAAGTTTATAATATTAATATACTTTGAACTTTGCATATCACTTAAAGTATTATTTATGATAAAATTTCTGGCATAAATATGAAGTATTACTATAAAGTTTATAATATTTATATACTTTGAACTTTGCATATCACTTAAAGTATTATTTATGATAAAATTCCTGGCATAAATATGAAGTATTATTATAAAGTTTATAATATTAATATACTTTGTATATCACATTAAGGATATTCTCGTGGTCGACCCCTTGATCTCAATTTTAAACTAAAAAACAGTTCATAGGAACAGTTCATAGAAATATGAAACAGGAAAAAAAGAAAGGAGAATCGTTCGTAAAGATCGAAAAAAAATATCAATCCAACCGATTAATCGAGTAAAAAAGATCGATCTCCATAGAATCGAATCGAGATCGCCCATCCCTAATTATAGATAAAATACACATAATAAATTATGTGCATATGAGATCTAAATATCCATTATATTATTATGAAATATAGTATATTATGTTGATTATTATTTATTACAAACATCTTTGTTCTTAGTGTTTTCAAATACTTATAAAGGAATTTTATAAATTCTTTATATTTGTTACTTTTTCAAAAGTACGTCCATTCCTTATGTGAAAGTTTTGTTCATAAAAATGTAATTTTTTCAATTACTAAGAAGTTTTAAAATATAAAATACAAAATTTCCTATAATAAAATCTAATTTTTCTAACAAAATAAAGATGATGTAATTAATACCCGTATTATAATTCAATTGGATGGAATTTCAATAGCCAATTTTTCTATTATAATATGTAAGACTGATATAATATCAATAATATTGATAATATAAATAAATATTGTATTTTTATTTAATAATCACAATGTAAATATTAATGTTAAAACGAAGATAACAGAACTTTGATTTCAATTTCCAGCCAGAATTACAAAGACAATTTTCGCCCAAATTTCAAGCATATTACCCTTTATATCAGTAAAAATTGCTTTAAATAATATTTAAAACTTTCTAGTTTAATGTGTTGTAAAAAAAAATATGATCAAGTAGTTTTTATCCCCAAAAATTTAATTTTTATGCATTTTTCTCATGCATTAAAATGAATTCAGGCCTCATGAACAATCAGCGCCCCTAGCGGCCACGGTCAATTCTTGTGACATTTTCGTTTCGCGGATTACGTGCATTCTGGCTAAGATGCAGGGGGCTGGTTTCTAGCAGCAATCGATGAGCTTCAACTGCTTTTTTCTTTTGATGAAATAAGAAAAGCAACGAATGCCGCAAATGCGATTTACTTGGAACGAAACTCGACATATTCACTGAGGTAAACAACTATGATTCTATTATTTTGGCAGAATGTAATTGTGTATTTTTGAAGGTTATTGTACATAGAAAAATATGACATAGATGCCAAATCATAGAAATGTATACATATCTCTAGCGACACCTATGAGTAAAACCGGCAAATTTCAACTAACACTCCTGGTATTGTCGAGCATGCAAGAGAAAAAGTTCCTTGTCAGTAGGAGCAGCTTATAATTAATTTTCGACAGGAGCTAACAACCAATAATAATCTCTAAATCCAAAATAGTAGAATCAGTGATCCCAGAATGCGTAAGATTTTTGCTCCCACCATGCATCCCACCAGCTCATTGCGTCTTCCTCATTCAACCAACTTCGTGCAGTAGAGCGAGGAAGAAACCATGAGCTGGTGGGATCCATGGGGGGACCAAAAATCTTACGCATTCTGAGATCACTGAGTAGAATAGCCACTATTTTATCTAGTGCCGTTTTGAACCACTTACTTAATAGTGGACTTCACTTATAAACTATATAAATAGTAGTAGTAATAGTAAATGCCACTCGTGAATTAGTGATCTCAATCTAAAATAATGAAATAGCCACTATTTATCTAGTGCTGTGATAACCACTTAATTAATAGTGGATTCTAGTTATGAGGTAGTGAATACCACTTATAAAATAGTGGGGTAGGTACAAACCCGTTTGGTAATTGCCAAATTTTTGCCCTATTACAAATTTGACCCTAACTTGGAAAATTATTAATTGGCTACAACATGGCGAATGTCTTGGATATGGCATGAAGCCAACCTTGATCCTTGTTTAATAGTTGTTGCGGTTACAGCGCCACCTACTTTGGCTGTTCTTGTGTTTTTAGATCGCCTCCAGTCTTGAACCCGGGTTCTTTAAATTATGCCAAAGATATTAATGATTATGTTCGGTAGTGTATGCATTTAATTTCTGTGCGTGCTAATTAAAATGACCAAAATAAAGAGCAGTGGACGAGTCCGGAGGCATTGCGCGATAATTAAAGCAAGAAGAGTAAGCAATGAAAACGATAGTAAGTAAATCAAATTTGTAGATTAGACTTTGAATCTGTCATTTTAGAGGTTGGAATAAAGAGTTAAATTTTTTGATTTGTTTTAACTGCGTGTTTGACACTTTTATTTTTAATAATTAAAAGGGCTGTCGTGAACTCCATTGAAAGTTTTTTAAAAAGTTCATACTTGGTTTCAGTGTAATCTCAAAATCAAATTCAATTCAAAATATTTGTTAATAAAATTAAAATATATGACTTGGACTAAATTTTAAATCTCGGAAATTATTCTAGAAGGATTAGATAAAGACATTAAAAACAATTTTAATATGGCTGAGGCACTAATTCAATATGGCTGAGACTCACAAAATGAACGTTGCCAAGTTGGGACCAAACTGGGCCATGAGGTAGGCTTTGGTCGGGTTAGGCGTTTCATTTGCGGTTTGGTCCTGCTTCGATACCCAATTTGGGGCCCGGTTTACCCTGGTTGGGGTCTGGCTAGCGCCATGACAAAATTTCCACACGGGAAATAGTGGAATAGCCACTATTCAATCCAGTCATCATGTGTAGTTCCATTAGAAAAATTGGTTTTTTCACTGCTTAAGGTAGTTCGTTCACGAAAATTAGACCTCAGGCAAAAATAGATAATTTTGATTTCAAGAATAACAATATTATTATTGAAGGGCTAATTTGAAAAAGAAAAGATTATTTTTCATGAAAAAAATTTGAAACACAAAAAAATAATTTTATTAATAAATTTAATTTTTGCCCCAACTTTTTTTCTTCTCGCTTCGAGCCAAATTTAAAAAAATGATGCGATTCTAATAAATCACGGTTCATTTTTTCAGGAAAAAGATTCTATACAACATGATCGTTTCCTATTTTTGAAATTAAATTAATTATTATCAAATACAGCAATTTTTTTATAAAAATTATGTTTTAAAAAATTGTTTTTTTTATAATTTCAGCCATTAAAGAATTCATTTTCAAAAATTGGAAACAGTCAAGTTGTAGAGAATCTTTGTCCTGAAAAAATGAACAGTGATTTATTAGAATCGCATCATTTTTTTAAATTTGGCTCGAAGCGATAAGAAAATAAGTTTGGGCAAAAATAAAATTTATTAATAAAATTATTTTTTTGTGTTTCAAATTTTTTCCATGAAAAATAATCTTTTCTCTTTTAAATTAGCGCTTCAATAATAATATTGTTATTCTTGAAAGCAAAATTATCTATTTTTGCCTGAAATCTAATTTTCGTGATCGAACTACCTTAAGAAGTAGTTCAAACAGCCATTATTTGTTTTAGTGATTATCCACTAGTCCACAGTGGCGTACTTCGCACTTTGTCAAATAGTGGATAATCTCTAGAAAAAAGTGGTTTTCCACTATTTTGCATTTAGAGAGTATATTTTAAACATTGTAAATACTGTGAACTCTGTGAATATTGCATACATTGCAAATATTGGAGCATTTAGTGCAATGAGATACAAGAAACAGAACAGCCGTCAAACTGACAACTCTATAGAAAGAGACGTCTCTGCCATGTACCTTTCGAAAAGTTACAGTTGGAACTATAGACTTTTTTGAAATTATTTCCGCATCAAAAAAAGAAAAGAATGACATGCAGTTGATTGAAAAATTAATGATATTTAGTTAGATATAAGGTTTTTTGTAAAACCATTTTTTTCATGTTTTTTAACAGTTTCTTTTAATTATCTTAGGAACTGTATAAGATATAAAAAAACAATCAATGGATTTTGTGTTAAAAAACGCATAAAAATCATGTATTGTTTTCCATTTTAAAAAAAATGTATATCCATTTATCATACAATTTGTGATTTTTCGAAAAAAAATTTAACTCAAAAAATCTCACAAACCTGACGTACTGAGAAAAAACAGAGGCCAGATTTGGATTCAGCATAGAAAACTAGTCTGGAAATGGTAAATCTCATTCCGTGAACATATAGGTTATATTTTGTTGACCAGTGTTACTAAAGATACGTTGGATCATTCAATTAAGATTATCCTGCAATTCAAAATTCAATAATTAAATTAGTTTCGATTTAACGAGGAGAAGTGCAATCAAGGTTTAAATTTTGAAATCTACTTGTATGTAGTCATACAGCTTTGTGTTTAACATTGTTAAACCAAAACAAGAGAGATGAAAGCCCAAGAACGGATTTAGTTTCCTTTATCGCTGGTTCCTTATCTATCGTTCATGTATTCATTACATTTTCAAAATTCCCATTTTAGGCATTTGAAGTGTGTATTTTCAATAAAGAATACAAATGTAACGTTTAATTTTCAAACACTTTAACGTTTTTTACCCGAAAAATTGAGTTGGCAATGTTTAGTAAGTACATACTTCGCTCAATTACACACTTGAAAATGTGTGTAGTATGTAAAAATTACACATTTCACCACACACTTGTTTTTAGAGTGTGAATCATATATGATTACTCTTGGTTTTAATTAGTAACCTTTTTTACTAATTTCAATCAGTAAAAATAATTTCATCTATACAATTAGTTTTGAGGCAAATTAACTGAGGAATCGACTGAAATTAAATGATTTATTGCTAGAATTCAGTAGTTCATCCACAATAATTAGACCTCAGGTAAAAATAGATAATCTTCTTTTCAAGAATAGCAATATTGTTATTGAAGGGCTAATTTGAAAGAGGAAAGAGTATTTTCCATGGAAATTTTTAGAAAATGATGTGATTCTAATAAATGACGGATCATTTTTTCAGGAAAAAGATTCTCTACAACTTAATCCTTTCCAAATTTCTAAAATGAAAGAATTATTACCAAATTTAGAAATTTGTTTATAAGAATTTTGTTTTGGAAAATTGATTTTTAATAGTTTCAGCCATTAGAGAATTTATTTTCAAAATTTGGGAATCGTAAAGTTGTGTAGATTCTTTTTATCACGGAAAACAATCTTTTCTCTTTCAAATAAACCCTTCAATAATAATATTGCTATTCTTTAAAGGAAAATTATCTATATTTTCCTGAGGTCTCATTTTCGTGGATGAACTATCTTAAGAGAGATTTTGTATGAATTTTTCTACAATTTTTTCAGTTAATTCTACTCAATTTCTCAATTTGAATTAGTTTTTTATTTTTACTTCAATTAGTAACTGAAATTTAGCTACAAACTCAGTTAATACTATTAATTGATAGCTATAATTCAGCAACTGATTGAAATTTCTATAAAAACTATTGATTGAAATGAAGGGAGCAGATTTGGTGAATATGAAACTAAAATGAAAAACATATCAGAAATTAATAGCAATTACATAAAAATGATAAAAAATAATTATTTGAAGAGCAAGAGTAAAAATTATAAGAATTTTAATATGCATATTCAAATATTAGAAGTTTCTGCAGAGATGATTATTGAATTCGTGCTTACATATTATACTGAAAAATATTTGCATGCATATAAATTAAATTTTCCAGTATAGACTGCCATAATTAATAATATCTCAACACACAACTGGTCACAAGATTATTATCCTATAAACTGGTACTTGCCATAAAGGACTTTTGCAAAAGGTCAAGTTATTGATTCTTTCAAAATCCTAATTCGTAAAATAATAATTCGAATTAAAATTGTAAACCATAAAATCGATCCTGGCTCTTTCCTTTATATATAAAACTTAATGAAATATGAGTTCACAAATAAATCTGCTAAGAATAATTATCATCATGGACCAAAGATTTATATAATTGTTATAGGTGAGCCTACTAATTTACATTACTCAAAATATTGACAAATTATTACTCAATTTGTACTAATTTCATCAGTGATGATAAAATTTGAGGAAATTATTTAGTAAAAATTTTCACTACATTGAATAAGTGGTTCACTTTTCACCAATTTAGATTTAGAGAGTATGTTTTTCTATTTATTAGAAATCGTAATTGCAAATAATCATGTAAAGATGAGTTTAAACTTTGGAATTTACTGCTAAATCTTGAAACTTTTATGAAATGTGCAATAGAAAAAAAGAGGGTTGCATACACGCACGCTACCTGGTCGTTTTATGGATTATTCTTTAATCTCGGCATTAATTACCTAAAAGTAGAATTAATGTTATAAGGATATTACGAAACAATCATAAGCCTTAATTATACCTATATTTTAAATTTCCATACAGAACAGAGTTTATAAGAACTTATTTTTCCACTGTAATATCCTATACTTTTATGTTACCATAAAAGAGAAAACAAAAACTCTAAAATCAAATTGAAATACAGTTTTCATATATTTAAGGATGGTTTTTCAAATTCTACAATGTAGTCGCGTATTAAATGTTTCAAATGAAAAAATGGTAAATAAGATAAAATATATGGGCGTTTCTAAGTTAACTATCGTTTTTATGTCCCTGGATTTTTACGGGAAATTTTACACATAAAATGCAAGATATGTTGCATAAAAAAAACTGTCCAGAATACGAAAAATACACCATATGATGTTTGTTCTTCGTTATAAATTTAATGCTTTACATGTTCACAGCACTCCTGCACAACATTTGATAATTCTAAGAAAATTCAACAACCCCGGAAGGAAATTGATGTGCTTCAAAAAATGATGGACCTTAAATAAAAAGCTCAACATTAAAATTTCGCATTTTGCAAAATAAATCCAAATTATTTTTTTTCCAGACACTTAGTATATTTTTTTTTTTATACAAGACGGTAATTAACACGATGTTGGAGAGTATTAATTTTAATATCTGAATTTTTTTTGTATAAATAATTCAAATATTTTATACAAATTGTGCAGATATTCAAAGGTACTAACCAACCTAAAAAATATACTTCAATACGAATGTGGAATGTATAGAAAAAAAATTTGAAATGTGTGACTCAACATCTATTTTGTAACTTTTTGGCGAATAATGACACTTTTTGTGGAGATGCCCATATATGCACACCTAGAAAAAAAGTTTTCTTTAAATTTAAAAAATCATTTTTTTAATTTCATTTCATCAGTTCGAAGTAAAAACACCTTTAGAACAAATATTAATTTATTTGATTTTAAGAAATCACGTTTTTAGTCTTATTTAAATGAAAGAAATTATTTTTTAAGTCCGTGTGGTAGGGTCTGGCGTCAACAATTACATACGACCACTTTATTAATAAATTAATAATTTATATAAACTTTCTGGAGAAGATAACAATGCAAAAAAATCCATCGCATTATTTTAATTATAAAGCGTTCGTATATAATTGGCCTTAACATTATTTATTCGATTTAAATAAATATTTTTTTTATTCAAATACAGTACTGACAAAAACTTGAGAAATAATTAATCTTATTATCTCTGAACAAAGCGAATTTTTTCTTTAAATTAAAGAAAATATTTCTGTGATTCACATTACGTATGTACTATGAAACTGCGCAGACATTTATTTCTTTGATTCAACGAGAAAAAACTCAAAAAATGTCTTTAAATCAAGGAAACTTTTTTTTGACCGTATAGCAATGCACAAATTTGTTTGATTCAAAGAAATTGTGTCTGAATCTAAGAAATTTTTTTCTAGATGCATAAGATCGCATGAGAGTGGAATTTGTATCAGATTAAAGGAAAAAATAGTGATGAGTAAGATTATTTAGCAAACAGTTTCCAGATTGACGTGGGATTGGACCACATTGAGGGATAGAGATGAGATAATATCCGCCAAATACCAGGACCGGAATATTGGCGGCGCACCACGCAGCACAATTTCCTCTTAGGACAATGCGGGTCAAGGGATAACACACGATAGATTCCCATTTTGCGATAAATTACACCCTACTTCACTGACAACAACACTTGCGATGGTAACAATGCAATATTGAGACCTTTGACATGAATACATAGTATGCAAGTACTTTTTCATCGAATTAAATTTTACTCCAAATAACGTTATGTATGCTGACAATAAAAATACCCCTACGAACATTGCTAGGGGACATTTCTCGTAAAATATTCGAGCTGTATATACGTATGTTTTAATGTAATTCAACGGCTTTTATTATTCTCATAGCTTGGGAAATCCTTCTTTGTGGGCATTTGCTGACCTTTTTTCAAACTGTTTATACAACAATCGGAGTGGCAGAAGAGCGAAAAAATAACATGTATTGAATGAATAATAATTTTCTTCGTGTAATTGAATTGCAGTATCATTTAATTCGTAGTTACATAATTACATTCTTATCATATAAGAAGGTATTGGTTTTATGTGAAAAATGACTTTTGAAGTTTTCATCATAACTTTACGTTTTTAACTCTCGATAGAATTATCGGATTGAATTGAGCTTTAGCATACTTTATCGGAGCTGAAAAAGTAAGGACGAGTTCGTTAACCAGCCACATCCGACCAAAATTGTGGAAATAAAAGCCTTTTTTTTGTTTTTGAAAAAATCCAAAATTGCAATACTGCTCTTTGATAATAATTTTTGCTACAACTTATATTTTTCATTTTAAATTTAAAAAATATGATTAAAATTTAAAAATTCCATTATTTAAAAAAATTATTTGCCTAAATGAGATCTACGAATTCTCAGTAAGATATTTTTTGACAAGATATAAATTTGGAATTAAATAGAATTTTTTTTAGTCATGTAAATTATTAGAAAGTTACGGAAATGTATACAGAAAATCGAGCGCCAAGCGCGAGTATTATGATGAGAATGTGTTCCTTAAGGCTAATGGAGCCTTAAGTAAATTGAATTTCCTTTCTCAATTGAAATTTGAATTTAAATCGGTTATCTTATTTTATTAATTGAACAATTTTATGGCAAAAGAGCCCACACTAACGAGAATTTTCAACACACTACTCAAGAAATGGAAAAATGAATTTAAGAATAAAGTAAAAGGTTATATAACTAAAAATTTGACAAATATTTTACGATTTTTTTTCGAACATCATACAATTTCACACTCAAGCAAAATTTTTTATGTCGGCCCTGATGAAAATGTAAGCAGAATAGCAGGAGCTTAATTTAAGACATGTCAGAATTGAAATATATGGAAACAATTAAAGGCAAATTTATTTTTGATAACCATAGTTAAGCTTTTTAGTGATCATTTTTAAACTTTATAAAAAATATGCACGGAGAAACTTTTTATATCAATTTTTACTATAGTTCTTTTCAATTTAGGGAAAAACGTATCACTTTGAGAATTTTTGTTAGTAAAAATACTAAACTTTATAATAATGATATGAAACTTTAGCATAGTTCATAGCAAATTTTACTATAGTTTATACTAAAGTTTCATATCATTCTTCCAGAGTTTAGTATTTTTACTAACAAAAATTCTCAAAGTGATGAGTTTTTCCCTGAATTGAAAAATACTATAGTAAAAATTGATATAAAAAGTTTCTCCGTGTGATTGAAACAAATAAGCCATAATCACATGTCTGGGAACATTTTACACGTCTTGTTCGACTGAATAAAAAAGAAACTGAAGCTCACTCTGTGATGATTTTACCATCTTGGTTGGTAACTTTCTACAGTAGTGCTGGGATAGTACATTACGTGCCCAGGCGCAGAATGAGGGTCATTGCGGGACGAGCGACAATGCTCGCAGGAGATCGAAGCTAAGGCGTAGTCGAGGCAAAGCCGAGACGAAGCCGAAGCGCGATCAGTCCTGCGAGCATTGTCGCGAGTCTCGGAATTACCCGAATTGTGTGCATTGGCACGTATTCTATTTTATGTGACTTCGGTGCGTATACGAGTTTTTATGCGTACACTGGAATCTAAACTAGTATTGTAGTTGTTTGCGGCGCTAGTCATTACACTTGATATGTCACGACTAGTCCCGGCCATTTTGATTTTATCGATCTTGTGTAGTAGTAATGGATTTTAGTAGACGCATGCGCAGTTCAAATGTACAAGGCTTTGCCAGTAAGATACTAACGCTGTACGAAGAAGAAGAAGAATAAGAAGGATTGAGCTTCGTTTCATGGCTATGGGCGCATGCGCAGTTCAATTTTTACATTTCATTCCTTTCTGGCGAAATGTACTACATTGCGCTACTGTTAACTGTTGCGAAAAAACGAGTTTGCGCGCCGGTGGCACATAAAAATATACTTTCATTATTTCAAATAAATTCCGGTTATCTTCAGCCATTATGTATTATTACTGAAGATGTAAATTATTTATACATATTTTTTAATTGATGCTATTGGCAACACTAAAAGTTACGATTATATTTTGTGATATTGAATAAGTTTTGCAACGATTTTTTTTCTCTTGAATTTCATATTCGATAAAGTAATGAATTCCATTGCTTATTATTGAATTTCCTATTTCAAGAATCTGAACATTAAAAAAATTAAGATTTGGCCCAAAAAATTCGAGAAAGTTCCTACAGTATCTACTAACAATAAGAAGTCAATTCCACCCTAAACGGATCTCCCCCCCCCCCCTATTCACCCCGAGCATCCCTTAAAAAAATGAAAACTTTACTGCTTCTATGCAGTGTTTTTGGGGTCACTCATTTCGAATCCGAGGTCCGTTCATCTCCATCATATCAGATTCAAGGTCATTTGAAGGTTAAACTGCAAAATATCCGATGAAAAATCCAGAAAAATACATACATAGGTTACAATTTACACGTTAGAAGCACGGTTAAAAGTTGCCAGATTAGGAATGAAGAAAATTCATTAGGGAGCTTTTATTTTCAGCTCATCCGTCGTAGAAATTCTTTTGAATTCGCTTTAAGTTGACCTTAACTTGACATTGGACTGTTAAATAAACCCCTTCGGATTTAGCGTTCCGAAAAACTTATATATATGTATTTTTTTGGATTTTTTCATCCGGTTTTTTACATTCTGACCTTCAAATAACCTTGAATCTAATATGATGGAGGTCAACGGACCTCGGATTCGAAATCAGCAACGCCAAAAACCTATATGTGTGTATTTTTCTGGATTTTTTTATCGGATTTTTTGCAGTTTGACCTTCAAATGACCTTGTATATGATATGATGGAGGTCAACAGACCTTGGATTCTAAATCAGCGACCCCAAAAACCTATACATGTATTTTTCTGGATTTTTTAAATTGGGTTTTTCTCAAAAACACTGCATAGGAGCGGTGACGTTTTCATTTTTGAAGGGGTGCTCGGGGTGAATAAGGGGGATGAAGGTGGTCCGTTTAGGGTGGAATTGACTTCTTATTGTTAGTAGATACTGTAGGAATTTTTTCGAATTTTTTGGGCCAAATCTAAATTGGGACAAATCCGGCCTTAGAGACCCTCCCCCTTTGAAATTGTTGACACTTTATTCTAGATTACCATCCTTTTTTGGAATTATTAGTGTAGTATTATGAAATTTTAATAACAGATTCATGGATTTTTTTTACGAAAAATTCTTTAAATTCAAGGTACACAATAAAACAACCCAATAAAATGCTTTGTTTAACAATAAAATTTGGAAGTGGACTTTTCAAAATACACTGTTAGAAATGGTTTGGGAGTTTTAGCCATTCGGTTGTAGGTTGGGAATTTATAATTGTATTTATAAAATAATATGTCTCTCTGAACAATGCAGGATGTTGAATACAGAAATCAAAATATTGTAAGTGAAACTGATCGAATCAAAAATATAATATGGGAAGGCGAACAATACATTTTTCCATAGCAACCAATAATATGGTTGATTCGTTCATATTTATTCAGATATAATCGGATGGTTAAAATACAAATCTCATATTGCTGTATCTATGCCAGCAATAAGGTAAGGTTAAATTAATCATAAATATCGTTGTAACAGCCATTCCTTTCTATCAGTGTAATTTGTACCGAAAAAGTATCTATTTCCAGTCGGCATTAAGTAACAATAAATATATCGTAATTATTATCGATCAAAGTTAAATTTATAAAAGAACAGTATTAATTAATGAATGCACTCATTTGAAAAATCTCAGTTGAAAACTTCCATTTATGGATACTTAAAATACACGAATGGAGTTTTTCAAGAAATGTTAGATACATTTTTATAGCAAGTAATTTGTGCTTTATTAGAAAAGTTACTATGATCGAGAAAACTTTCAGCTAAATATATTTGTAAACGATTTTCTTGCTCACGGAAACATGATTTAATATCCCATTTTTAAAAATGACGAGCTATTTGCTCAAAATCGTCAAGTAAATAAAATAAATAAAATCCTAGAAAAATTTCCTTTCCCTTTGAAGTTCTCGAAGATTGAAGTAGTTTAATTTGAAAAAACCGATAGAAAGCTACACAAACTGTTGTTTTTTATTGCAAAGGTTCTGCACTCGCAGTTTTACTTTATAAAGTTTTAGTTTATGTGCGTAGCAGAATTTATCGCACCACACATTCATAGAATTGTGCTCAGGGGAAAATCGTCGAAAAGGAAATACCATTTGGTTTTAGTAGTACAAAAGATGTGAATGTTTTTAATGGAGGATGTTAGAATGATTTTACTGAATACAATTCTGATATATATATATAACCAATTCGGTTTCCCCCCTCTCCAAAGGGGTGAGAGAAATCGATACTTGTAATTCGCTCTCCACATTACACGAATTGGCTGTCTCGAAGATAGACAATTTCCTCTTTCTAACTAAATTTATATAAACGGGAAAGGTTACCAGTTCCTATCCATTCACATTCTGCATTGATCAGCGATTTGACCAAAGATATAATCTCTATTTTTTAACACAATTTAAAAAATCAATATTTCCATTCCATGATGTAAAAAAATGAATAAAATTAAATAGAAATAATTTTCATCAAATCCAATTCTATTAAGGTTATTGGTCGATATTTCTTACAAAAAGTTTTTAGTTGTATATTTCATCAAAATATTTTTAAATATGGATGAAATTTGATTAAAGTATTCAATGTTGATAGATTTTGATAGAATTTTAACAATAGATTTAATTTCATCCTATTATTATTAGTTAATTTTAATAACTATTCAATAAAGTTTCCCAGAAGGATTGATCCTATTGATGAATGTATTTTAAATTGAAGGAAACTGGATTATACAATGCAAAGTCTCTAAATTAGAATCAGTGAGATTTCACTGTTAGAATAGTTAGAAATGATTTACTTTTTCTGACAGCCAGTGGTATTTCACTGGAACATATTGAAATTGTCACTAAAGTTCTTTAGTGAAATCTCACTGCTTCTAATTTAGAGATGAAAACGTAAAGATGATATAAATCAATCATGATAAAATTTTCGAACTCAAGTTTAAGGCCATGGATCAACCAGTACAACTGACTAAATCAATAAAATCAGTTTCCCGATTTCCCCGAATTTTTTTCATAATAATGATTTTTTTTAGCTGCAACTTTAAGACATAATAAAGGACATATTAGCATATGGCTTCAGAGTTCAATTAATTCTAAGCAATACAAAGAAAGACTTCCTCTTTTAGTGACACTACAATTTTTTAATTGTTAAAAACTAATTAAAGCTTACACCGATCCGCTAATATGTCCTTTATTATATCCGAAAGTTTCAGCTAAAATAATCAATTATTAAGGAAAAATCTTGGGGAAAACTGATTTTATGGATTTAGTTAGCTGTACTGGTTGATCCATGACCTTAAATAGATTTTGTAAATTCTCGATAATAGTTTTAAATACTCACGAGCTCATTCTCAAAGTTCATATTTTGATGGAATAATCATGAGAAGTTTTATGTGAAACTCGATTAAAAAGATTAAAATAAAAACCAGCATATTATAATTTATTCAGTAAGATTTTTCATCTTGAAATATGGAGAACACAAATTGGGTGAGATGTTTTTTTACGTCCTTATTAAGGTTTAAACTGGCAAATATACACTCTCTATCTTTCTGTAGTAGATCCAGATGCAACATCCTTTAGCGAACTTACAGGTGATTAGAATAAAAATATATTTATATAAATTAAATATATTTTGTAGAAACGAGTTACTCTTTCACTTCAGTGAAAATTGTACTGACACTCAATGGTATTTCATTGAAATATACTGAAATTATCACTGAAAGAAGATATAAATCAATCATGATATAATTAACAAACTCAAGTTTACCTATATTTTGTAAGTTTTCGCTAATAGTTTCAAATACTCACGAGCACGTTCCCTGAGCTAGCGTACCTGCAAAGTGAATCTACGCACTTTGATTATTAATGTTGATAATTGGGAATCACACATTTGATAAATTAGAGCTTAGAGAATGAATGAGGATGTGTGTTTGACACGTGAAATCCGTACGTCACTTGAATCACTCCATCACAGAAATTTGGAATATCAAAATAACAGACACAATATTCAATAGAGAGAGAAATCCCCTTTTTAAGTTAAATTGACAACTGTTGTCAACGACAATATAGTACTCTTAATATTTCAAATATAAAAAATTCATAATGCATCTCCAATAAAATGATTTTAATTCAACATTTAAAGAAGAATTTGATGTACTAGGGTGTTTGATATTGACGTGATAAAGTAAACAAGAATTAATTTTTTTGGCAAAAATCGGTTTTATTTCCCAATTTACTCTTCTTTGATCTCGATACGAGTCCAACGTTCTTTCCCCGTGTGGAAATTATGTCATGGCGCTAGCCAGGCCCCAACCAGGGTAAACCGGGCCCCAAATTGGGTATCGAGGCAGGACCAAACCGCAAATGAAACGCCGGACCCGACCGAAGCCTACCTCATGGCCCAGTTTGGTCCCAACTTGGCACCGTTCATTTTGTGAGTCTCAGTCATATTGAATCAGTGCCTCAGCCATATTAAAATTGTTTTTAATGTCTTCATCTAATCCTTCTAGAATAATTTTCGAGATTTAAAGTGTAGTCCAAGTCATATATTTTAATATTATTAACAAATATTTTGAATTGAATTTGATTTTGAGATTACACTGAAACCAAGTATGAACTTTTTAACAAACTTTCAATGGAGTTCACGACAGCCCTTTTAATTATTAAAAATAAAAGTGTCAAACACGCAGTTAAAATAAATCAAAAAATTTAACACTTTATTCCAACCTCTAAAATGACAGATTCAAAGTCTAATCTAAAAATTTGAGTTACTTATACTACCAAACATAATCATTAATATCTTTGGCATAATTTAAAGAACCTGGGTTTAAGACTGGAGGCGATCTAAAAACACAAGCACAGCCAATGTAGGTGGCGCTGTAACCGCAACAACTATTGAACAAGGATCAAGGTTGGCATCATGCCACATCAAAGACATTCGCTATGTTGTAGCCAAATAATAATTTTCCAAGTTGGGGCCAAATTTGTAGTAGGGCAAAAATTTGGCAATTTCCACACGGGTCATTTCTTCTATGCCTTCCAAATAATACGATTTGTCAAACCCTCGACTTCAACTTCAACTTCTTCGTTCGACTCAAAACGCCTACCACATAACCATTTTTTAAGGTTTGGGAACAGATAGTAGTCGCTGGGGGCCAAGTTTGGAAAATACGGTGAATGTGAAAGCGATTCGAAACCCAGTTCATGCTTTTTTGCCTGTGCAATGTTCGTTGTGTGAGATGGTCCATTGTCATCATAAAAGAGGATTTTTTTCTTCTTCAAATGTGTCCGTTTCTTCCTGATTTCGTCAACCAATCGATCCAATAATGCAGCATTATATGATCCAGTAATCATCATTCCTTTCTCAAGGTAGTTGATGAAGATTGCTCCATGTGAATCATCAGGTTTAACCACTGATCTCTATAATACACTGGATGCACAATCAATGCAAAGTCGTGTGCTTCATTGAAGGCTGAGCCGCCATCTTTACTTAGGTTGATTCCATAATTCAGTATGGCGGCAATACACTAGGTCAATGCAACACAGCTGCGAATTAATATTTATTAACGCTGTAGTGATATTATTCAATCAATAATTTCTAATAGTCAACGCCAATGAGTTAAGGAAAAAAATTTTCATTGTTTTCTTTTAAGAATTGTTTATTTATTACTTTTGCATGTAGTTTAAAAATTAAGGTGTTGAATTAGTCACTACTTGCGTTTGACATTTAAAACTTCTTGTTTGTGATACTCTGGTGATTATTAATTAAGTGATTTGCTGCTTCTGAAGTATTCTTGTACCTGATGTTTTGTACTATTTAGTGATAATCTTCTATATTATTACTCAGGTCTTTATAAAATTGGATTCTATTATTTAGTAACATACTAGTCACAGCATGTGCATACTTAATTTTTATGTAATATCTGCATTCAGTATTAATTATATTTTAGGGTTTGTTTCTTTTCCAATTTTATTATTTTCTAATAAATTAAAACGTTCGTAAACGACCAAAATACAATAGTTTATAATTTTTGTATATATTTAAAATTATTTCTATAACTTCTTTCAGTTAGAGCAACTTATTACTCCTGAGCAATATAAACGTATGATGAAATACGTCAATAAGATCGAGTAATTCAAGATTTTTTAAAACAGAAGGGGATGGAGCTTTTTTCAGTTTTTAAAACCGTTTATATAAAGATACATAAGGGTTGAATTATGAAACGCGAATTAATTTATACTAAAAATAGTTATTATATGTGACTATTATTAATAGTTCACGTTCAGAACGTGAGATAATTTTTACACTACTCCAAAGTACGTTTACTTGTTGAATTCTATAATCTATATTTGATAAATTTATATTTAATTATAGTTAATAAATAAATACATATGCCCATTTAAATATATACAACATTATATACCATAATAATAAATATTACCAAGTTATCGTCGAGAAATGGCAGACGAGATGGCATGGTGACCAAACTGGGAGATGGACACACCGTCTGATCCCGGAGCTAGCCACCTGGCTGGATGGAAAGCACGGTCAAGTCGGCTTTTACCTGGCGCAAGCGCTTTCGGGCCATGGTTGCTTTAATGCGTACCTGAAGCGCTTCAAGAAAAGAGACGATGAGTCGTGCCGCTACTGCGGTTCCCTTGTGGAAAATGCAGAGCACACACTCTTTGTCTGCGCCAGGTGGGGCGCGGAAAGGGAGGCTGTCGGTCGGGCTGTGGGCGCACAACTCACTCCTGACACGATGGTCTCTCTCATGCTCCAGTCTGAACAGATATGGATGCTTATCGAGTCATTCGTCACCCTGGTGATAAAGACGAGGGAGCTCGATGGGCGTGCAGAGCGCGGCAACAATGGGGGCCAGTAGAAATCGCATCGGGGCTTATACCCGCGGTTCTGCGTCTTGGGCGGACTTGGCTGTTCGCGTCGACTGGGGGAGGAATCTTCCTATTCCTTTCCTGGCTGGCGCGGCCAGCCGGCCTGCCTAACGGACGTGTTTCCGCGGATGGGAGTCCTGGGCGAACGGACGACGGAAGAGTCGTACGCGACTTTAAGCTGGAACCAACTGCCCGCGAAGTTTAAAGCCGAAAGGCGGTTCCGCGGGCGGTGTATTGGTTCGTGAGAAGGGGTTTTTTGGTTTTAACAGGTATGCCTAGACCCGTCCTAGGAGAGTCCTGTACAACGTCTATAAAAGATTTCGCCATTTTTTCACCTCACCAAAAAAAAAAAAAAAAAAAAAAAAAATTATTACCAAGTTATATTTTAGTATTATTTAATAAATTTCATTTCATTAGTTTGATTATGTATACTATCAGTACTAATACCGGTGAAAAAGCATGGATTTCATATTGTTTCTTTAATATTTGCACTTTTCCCTTTTTACTATATTTGAATTTACCGCAACATTCTTTGTAATCAATCTAAGTAAATATGGCAGCTCAGCCTTCAATTGGGCACACGACTTTGCGGACTTTCCCATTGGCATTGTGCATCCAGTGTACTATAGAGATCAGTGGGTTTAACCCACTGTCTTAACCCTTTACGTGATTCCGGTGTATAGTCGTGGATCCATGTTTCATCCATCGTCACAAATCGAGGCAAAAACTCTTTCAGATTGCGGTTAAAATAGGCCAAATTTTGCTCCGAAATGGTCACGCGAATGCATTTTTGGTCGATTGCACAGTATGGTATGTCCACTAACATGTATTTTACGAGGGTACTTAAAAAGTGAAAATAAAGATGTGACAAACCCCGTGCCTAATACGGATTGGTAGAGCAGAGTTTGTTGGAGAGTTCCAGTTAAGTGTTAAGCGGTTATGTTTTCGTTCAGTAATTTATAACGAATGTGAGTATATTCGTTCAATAAGTATCTAATTATGATATATGCATCATAACTGATACATTGTGATGCATATTATATACAGGAAAGTGTATTCGCTCCTAAAACTAACCTCAAAACGTGCGCCTTTTGTTGTTGTTTTTGACGATCAAGAATGCGTATGACGTCACTTCCGATCCAATTGTCATAGCGGAGGGCTCAGTGGAGGAACATTGTCGCATCCTTCCCTAGAGGATGCTTAAGTAAAAGTAACCATCAACGCCGCCAAGTTATGATTGCAAGAACTAATATCAATGCAAACGAAACCCCCGTACCCCGCATCACAATACCCATTAAGAAAGTGGACATTGAAATGGAAAGAAAGAAACAACGGAAAGAAACGGGATCGAGAATGAAACTTTTGAATGCCTTTTAATGCCTAGGAATTAAAATGCATTCAAAAGTTTCATTCTCGATTTCATTTCTTTCCAGATTTTGACATTTTAATGCCACTTAATATCCAACTTCTTACTAGGTATATTCTAAAGAGCGAAAATTTTTAAACATAAATGAATGATTTTCACCATCAGATTTTATCAAAAGAGTATCAAACTATGATTTCTATGGTCACAACAGGTTAAAAAGAACATTGGTAGCGACAATAGCGCCACCGCTTGTTGACAGCAAATACTATAAGCATCTAAGCAATGATTAATAGTTATTTGGTGGTCACTGATTAGTACAAAAAAAACTATGTTCCTATTAGTGACTCGTTACAATGGATACTCAGTCACTTCAGATAAATAATTTCTCGGTGAACAATCAATTTGAAGGTTAGGGCGGTGAATTAAAATTTGAATGTAGAAATAATGTTTTTTTAGTCTCTTACTGACAAAAAATACTGTATTACTTCAATAACATTGAAATTTTTAATACTTTGATGTAAATGGTCATATCCAGGGACATGCATACATTTTTTGTACCTTTTACTGACCGGGCGAAAAAATGTCCAAAAAACTCACCTTTTGAGTAATCGCGTTTTTCTTACTTGTATGAGCTTTCCTCGCTCCAATTCACATTTTATGCAAATGACCAACTGCAATATTAATCTCTATAATTACTTTTGACGTAAGCGGGCTCGCCGAGATTGTTATTGTCAGTAGCTATCTTGCGCTTGAAACATTACGAAAGTTAAGGCACGCAACTTTGAACTCCATTATGTTTAAATGTTGTTTGCAAATTCATGTATATATGATTTTAATAATATTTAGTACAAATATATCAATTAGTTATCCCGGCGAATAAAAATTACGGTCATTAATTGGTCGCAAACAAATTTTTTCGAACCAACTATTTCATTAGTTCATTTTTAATTAAAATTCTCTTCAATCGAGTTTTTTCCCAGGGAATGTGTGAAAAATTTGATCTTAAATAAAACTCAGAGCAAAAAAATCTGTCATTTTTATCCGATTGAAACTTTTTATGACTTCTTTTACTCGAGATAAAATTTTCCATACTTTGATTAAAAGAAACTTGATAGAAAAAAATCCTAAATGAAGAAAAAAAAGTAAGAAAATAATCTCTTTGACAAAATTTTTTTCGATTATCTCTCAAATTCTTCCTTAAAACCAATTGAAGATGAATTTCTGATTTTTAAGCAGTTGAATTGAATAAAATATATTTGAGGCTTGAAGTAAACATTTTTTTACAGCAATAGTTCTTAATTTTTTGATCTGCGTTAAAATGACCATTTTTGTGTTATACATATCATATGTTGTATATGAAAAAAATGTCAGAGGCTCTTGAAGTGATTCAAAGACATTTGAATTCTGAGGTAAACTTCACTTGACAAGATTACGATGAGGGTGAAGAGGAAATACATGTCTGTCCTGTTAGAATAGAGCTACTTCTTTCTTGAACGATGCATTGTACGTGACTGTAACTTCTCCCATATTTCGTGAAACAGGATGAGGACCGTATACGAGAAAAGCTCCTCATACCTTCCACAAATTGTGGCTCTAGAAATCGGCAGAAACTAAAAAATTGTAACAGACTCTTCGTCGCGACTTTCCGCGCCATGGAACGCGTGAAAATCTCAATGGCGCCGTTCTTCTGGACAAGAGAATTTTCACATTGTATTTTTATTCAATTAAAGTTCATTGACCCAATTTTCATTCAATTATATCCTTATTAAAGTAATAGTTTCTTTATAATATCTATTATTCGATTATCAGATGTTATTACATGTTTTTATCTGTTTTTTGGTAAAAATTCTAATCTGTTCTGCCAAAAAGGAAAAGTTAATTTTTATAGATTTTTCAGATAGGATTTCTATCCGATGCTTCAATGTTTCGGTAGATTTATTGTAAACAAGGTTAATTTGCTGATGGATAAGTCTTTCACAATTTTTAAACACGCAATGTCGTCCGTGAAATCATGAAACGCTCTGATTCTGGAAATAACGATGAACAAGGGAACTGAAAATCAGTTAAAGGCAACACGTATCAGTTAAACAATTAGCGTCTATGAAAATACTACTAAAATAAGTTATAGGAACAATAAATCAATTAATTGAATTCTTATGATCAATTTCAGCATTGCAGTATCCCATATTCGAGTGGTTAGTTATCTACAGTTAAAGCAAGTATATGTATCTGTCACTAACATTATACAAAGCCGTAAATTATTGTGATCATAAAATAGTCGTAAAAGATAATGATCGTGCATCCGTATTAATAAATATATACTATAAACTGCACCACAGTGTTAATTTTGTTTCGAGAGAGTTAGCGATGGATATATACAAGAGGCAGATTCACTAAATCGTTTAGATCGATCTTGCAAAATTATAACTGTGCTAATTATGGGTCAATATTCGCAGCCAATTTTTAAATATTAAATTAAAAATGCTTGATAGTATGCTCTTCGCATACATTTAAGTTTATTTCTTATAATTTGATACTGAAGCTTAAATCAATTTTATAATATTACAGATGATGTGAATTACACATTTGCTCAAAGTCCCTAAATTTGTTTTTGAGTTTAAGTGAAACAGGAAATTCAATTCACTTAAGGCTCTATATCGGCCTTAAGGAACACATTCTCATCGTGACGCTCGCGCTTCGCGCTCGATTTTCTGTATACATTTCAGTAACTTTTTAATAAACATATTACATATTTAGGCTAAAAATGGAATTTTTTCAATAGTGTTTCTTATAATCAAAACATAAAATATACATTCTGTCGAGAAGGGTCTTGATGAGAATTTGTAGACCTCATTTAGGCAAATAATTTTCCATCTAAACGTTATTTTTGTATCTCATATTTTGTTTGAAAAAATGTCATTTTTGGAATTGAAACGAAAAATATATGTTTTATCAGAAACTGTGTGAGACAAAAATTGTAGATTTTTTTAAAACTAACAACTTTGCATTCTTGCGTTTTTTCGTATGTCACATATTATTGTTAAAAAAAATGAATTTTGGATTTTCAATAGTATTTTTTTAAATTAAAAAGAAAAATATACATCTTATGAAAGAATGTTGCATTTCAAATTTGTAGATCTTAATGTTGAAAATAATTTTGTATGATAACTTTGTTTCATATCTCGTATAATTTATCTGGAAAATGGAATTTTGATATTGACTTTTTTCGAATTTGAATATGCTGTAACATTTCTAATATTGGTTTAATCAAAGAGTGTTATGAAGTTAATTTGTAGAGATTTATGAGCACTATCAAAAACCAGTATTAGAATGTTTTATTTTTTCAAGAACACAAAATATGGTCTAGTTTCCTCAATTTTGGTTAGATATGGTTGATTAAGGTAGTTGATCCACAAAAATTAGACCTCAGGCAAAAATAGATAATTTTGCTTTCAAGAATAGCAATATTATTATTGAAGGGCTATTTTGGAAGAGAAAAGATTAATTTCCATGAAATAATTTGAAATACAGAAAAATAATTTTATTAATAAATTTTGTTTTTGCCCAAACTTTTTTTCTTATCGCTTCTTACCAAATTTCCAAAAATTTTGCGATTTTTATAAATTACAAATCACTTTTTCAAGAAAAAGATTCCCTACAACTTAACCATTCCCAATTTTCAAAAATGAATAAATTATTATGAAATTCAGCAATTTGCTTCTAAAAATTTCATTTTGGAAAATGTTTTTTTAATGGTTTTAGCCATTAAAGAATTTATTTTTAGAAACATGTAAAGGTGAAGTTGTGGGAAATCTTTTCTCTAAAGAAATGAATCATAATTTATTAGAATTGCATAATTTTTTAAAATTTGGTAGGAAGCGTTAAAAAAAAGTTGGGTCAAAAATAAAATTTATTAATAAAATTATTTTTCTGTGTTTCAAATTTTTTTCATGTGAAATAATCTTTTCTCTTTAAAAATAGCCCTTCAATAATAATATTGCTATTCTTGAAAGCAAAATTATCTACTTTTGCCTGAGGTCTAATTTTCGTGGACAGACACTTCCGTAAAAACTACTTTTTCTGACTCAGTGGGTCTCAATACTTAAAGATTTGATGAAAATTTCGAAAGCCATTTTTCACATAAAACTAATACCTTCTCATCCATGATAAGAATGTAAAAATGCACGTTTCAATTTTTTATTAAAATGTATCTTAAGGAAATTGAAGTTAGGGATGAATTTTCGGTAGATATTCTAAAAGTAAAATATTGATTTCAGTATTTTCGTATCCTTAAAAACTACTACCGTATGAAGAAAACTATCCCTAATGCTCTGAAAATGTTGTTACAGTTTTGTAAATTTATGATAAATTTTATAAAAATTCTTTTACATTTTGGTGATTTCAAGATACATTTTATAAATATTCAGTTGAGTTTCATATAATTTAGAAAAATTTCATAATAATCAGAACATTTTTCGCTATTTTAAGATATCTTTACTCAAAAACATTATAAATATCATCAAATTTTACGATACCTCTGTAACAAAAATTTTTTAAAATTCCGAACATTTCTAATAGTGTATAATAAGAATTTCGGAAAACCCAGGTATTTTAAAAGTTTGCGAACTTTATGAAAGTAAGAGAAATTTCAATCTAATTTTCAGTTATTTCATCCTAATTTGGATTAAAGAAAGCATTTTTATATTCTGAACAAATTTGGTTGTTTCACTGAAATATTTCTTCTAGAAATGAAACTTCGAAAGCAATTTTTGACAGGGGTCAAAGGCAAGGATCTAATAATTTTATATCCCCTTATTGCATCCGGCATCGGCGCCACAATCGCTCAACAGATAAATGATTGACAGTCAGTAACGAAATTTAGATGAAATTCTACGTTGATGTAATTCATTGTTGATTGATTATTTCAGATTAAAAATGTGAATACGAATTTGTGTTGTAGATGGAAACAATTTTAGTTACTTAAATGGCATTTCAGTATTTCATTAAATGTAGCTTGTATAGTTATAGCAAAGGATATTGGAATATTTCCAAGGTAGAGTGTGTGTCACATTCTCAGTAGTGTAACGATGCATGAAATCGATTAATTTACAAAAGAATGAATGCAACCTACACTTGTGAAAGTGAACCCCAATTTATACACCCAGTTGTCTCTTCACTTTATATTTGCTAAAACGTAGACCCAGAAAAGAGTTTTATTTAAATTTAAGAAATCGTTTTTTTAATTTTATTTCTTCAATTCGAAGTAAAAACACCTTTAGAACAAATATACATTTATTTTATTTTAAGAAATCAAGTGTTTAGCCTTTTTTAAATGAAAGAAATTATTTTTTTAACATTATTTACTTGATTTAAAAAAATAATTTTTCGATTCAAATATTGTATTAGCAAAAACTCAAAAAATAATTTATTTAATTTGACTATCTTTGAAGAAAGAAAATTTTTCCTTTAAATCAAAGAAAATATTTCTGTGAGTCACATTACGTATGTATTATCGACTGCACAGACATTTATTTCTTTAATTCAGAGAAAAAAAACAATTAAGAAATTTCTTTGAATTAAAAAAACTTTTCTTTGGCCATATATTTAGTAATGCACAGATTTGATTGATTTGAAGAAATTTTTTTTGAATCAAAGAAACTTTTTTCTGTGTGTATACTACTATTGAATAATTAACTTTTCTACTTTGAAATTAATTCAATGGGAAAAAGACCGAAGTTTTGAAACCTATATAAGTATTAAGAGGATCCGCCACCTTTGATATTTTTATTTTTTGAGTTTAGATTTTCCATATAATTTTTCTTACGTTTAGTACCTTTATTTAGAAAGGTTTTGGTTTTTTTTTTAAATTCCAACACCTTTATGTATTTTTAAACTAAAAATTTTGAATATTTTGGGCATTTTTTGACTTTGAATAACTTCATTGTTTTTTATCCAATTTTCATGATTCTTGTTTTATTTCGTTCCTTAAAATCAAAAAATGTCGAAAAAATTCAAAATTTTTAGTTTGAAAATACATAAAGGTGATGGAATTTAAAAAAGGAAACAAAACCTTTCTAAATAAAGGTACTGCCGAGTGACATCAGATACGCCGAACGTTTCCGATATTACCCGAGAATCGGTCCATATACTTGTTATGATTATTTGTCGTTATCCGATATAGTAATATATTTTTTTACATTTCAATGTGGCGCCTTTCTAGCTTACGATTTTTGCTAACAGAGGGACTACCGAGCTTCTTCTCACAAATCGTAAGTTTTCACAGTTCAGTATATAATGAAGTTGCTACATTGCAAGTATTATATCACTGCGATGCGTTTATGAATGTGTGCGTTGTCCGGTTAGGTTAAGTTGTTTTAAATTAGTATTTGAGCGTGTATTGGTATGTTTACTATCTATATTGATACGTTTATACGTGTATGTGTATGTAAGTATGTAACTATGTTTATAATTATTCTCTCTATGTAGTTCACAAAATCTAATACGAACTATGACAAAATTTACGATTAACTGAATTTTTTTTATTATGAAGGTACAATTATTCCCTATTTTCGATAGGAAAAGTTATAAATATGGTTCCACTATCTCCAGAAGACTATGGTAATTCGGTTATACAGAAGATGTGACTTTACTATTGTCTTTTGTAAACTGAGCATTATTTTTTAGGAATTAATGAAACATTTATTGGATTTACTTCAATATAATTCGTTCGATGTGTCGATTACGATTTTACCATTTCAGGAAATAAAACTTGCTTTT
The DNA here is from genome assembly GCA_030998225.1 of Diplolepis rosae. Classification (NCBI taxonomy): domain Eukaryota; kingdom Metazoa; phylum Arthropoda; class Insecta; order Hymenoptera; family Diplolepididae; genus Diplolepis; species Diplolepis rosae. The sequence goes on from JAPYXD010000677.1 coordinate 13,788,861, forward strand.
ATTTTTAGGCATAACTAAAATTATTTCATCATTTTCTCCAATATTATCACTTGCTCCATAGTTTAATATTCAAAATAGTAATTTCTAAAAAAACTAACGCTATATCCTCGTTCCCTATTGAGTTTTAGTAAAAATAAATATAATAATACTAAATTTTACAATGAAAAGTTTCTGCGTGTGTGAAGTTTGCTGCCTGAGCGAAGCGAAACGATTCTGTTGCTAGACAAAAGAAATCTGCTTAATTTCAATGGATGCATTCTGAAAGGAACGTAATTTTACCATCAATTGACTTTTTTTTTAGAGTATAAAGGTCTAGTTTACGAATTTTTTTTCTCAAAATCAGAAATTTTTACAGCTTAATACGGAGGTTTAGCCCGTAAAGGAACATGTTCTGCGAAAGCAAACAAATTTTCAAACCGATCTGAACCTCCGTTTTTTTGCAATCACTGCAAAACGGAACAAAAATAAAATAAGCTTCTATTTCCTGTGGCCCGTTAATTTTTGCGAAAGGTGCTCAGCCTTTTTGTCTCTCATTTTTTCATTTTTCACCCAAACGACTTAAAACTTTGGAATTTTCCTTTTGAATAGTAATGCTATTGAAAATGGCAATACAAAAAAAATCGATTTTTTGACTTCCTAGTCCCCTTAAGGGGGGAGATACCTCTAGAACCCTTAAAAAAAGCAGTTTTTTTTCAATTTTATTCTGGGAGAATGAAAACGAAGCAAGTCCGGATTTTTTGCATATATTAGAAGGCATTATTTAACTTAAAAAAAACAATTTTTTCATGATTGAAAAATACAAAATGGCGGAAATATGACGGATCCCGTCGATAGCGTCGCTGCTCAAATTTTTTGCGGCCGTCAACTTCCTGGCTAGGTTTTTCATCTAAAACGATAAAAGAAAATTTTTTATAAATCGGGAAGCTTTTATCGAGTGAATAGCAAGGGGGTTTTGAGAATTTCGAAAAATTGGGTATATTTTCATGCGTTTCGTGAAAAAGTGCCATTTTTACCCGTGTTTTTTGACATGAAAATAGTTAAAAAAAACTGTAGAAATACTATTTTTCTCGAAAAAGCGCCCTACCAAAAGTTATTTTCGAGAAAACGAGCCTCAAAAATTTTTTTCATGAAAAAATATGTTCCATTTAACTTACGGGTTACCAATAGAACTTTGGGATTATATTTTTGAATAGTTTTTCAATCGATTTGAGCAAAAAAAAAATTTTTTGATTTTTTGAAAGTTCTGGAGGTATCTCCCCCCTTAAGTAAATGTGTGTCTTATTAAGGTCAAAATTACTACTGAATATAGATAATTTTTTAGAGTGTTGTTTGTTTACAGAGTCCAATAACGTCTATTGATAAAAGGAAAATATCGAGTGGAGGATTAGAGAAGTATGCCTTGGGAATGACGAGAGACGAATGTGACAATGACTGCGTTTATTTTCGGTGCCCGGCTTTACTGGTCGCTTGAGAATTAAGCGACGGTTGTACGATCTCGTATACATCGACACTAAACTGACTAAACCCTATTCGGTCATGAATTCAGCATTTCATACGTACGTGACTGACTCGGAACGTAAGGGTACAGTTACATTCCTCTTTGGTGCACTCAGGTTTATTAGATTCTATTGGATGGCGTCCAACGGTTATGAAACTGTTAAATCCGTTACATATATCTTCTGAATACGGTCTGAGTAGGTAGCTGGACCATAAGCTGAAGCTGAAATATAAAGAATAACTATTCGTTTCACAATGAAAAAGATACTCAAATTTATAAGCAATAAAGTTTCAAGCTCTATTTTCAGTTGGGCAGAAAATCTTTAATGCAAGATTTGAACTAATAAAATCTCGATAAGAGAACAAATAATTGATTCTTTTCATCATTCATTCAGTTTTATTACAGTATTATTCTGTGTCGTGAGATATTTTTATCACTTGTTGAAGGTTTATCATATTTTACATCTCATTGAATGAAAAGATATCGGGCTTGTGTGGACTCTCACTTTCCTCCTTTTCCTTGTAAAGAAAAAATAAAATAAGCGAGACTATTTTCATGGGACTCATAAAAAAGAACAAGTGACCTGTCGACTTTTAAAGATTACTTGATTTATTCGACCGGCAATCGAAAGACCTGGGCTCGTATCCTAGCGCAGTCGAAAGCGTCATTTTACCACAGAAAGATTTCAAATTCTTAAATTTAAAATTAAAAACACAAATAAGTTTCTATTCTAGTATCCAAAAGTTTTGTGAGTATAGTAGGAATATTTTGTTCTTTTAAATATGAATTTCTTTTTCTCTGACCCTATTGTCAGTAAAAGAAATTCTGTTCTTTCGAATCTTTTGAAGTCTTCATGATAAAAGAGAATGGAGATCATTTATCTTATTCTAACTCTCGTCTATCGACGGTAATTTAATTTTATCTTTTTGTTAATTCGGATCAGCTTCTATCTCTCTTTTTTCTTTATGCTCTATCCCAATCTATCTTTCTTCTAACTACGTCCGTTTAAATGATTACCTGTCTTTTTTTTCTTATCTGTCCTGTATGTCAATTTCATTTTCTATCTTTTGTTCACTATAAAATAATGTCTATCTCTTTTCTTTTCTATTTTAGGCTAAGCTCGGAAAATCTAGGCTAACCTTTTATATTTCTTGATTCTTTTTTCTTTTCTTCCTCTTGCTTTTCTGCTTAATATTTATCTATCCTTTTGTCGATTAAAATCAATGCATATTTTTCGAATACCTTCTCTTCTATCCAAGCATATCTCTTTTCTGTCTTGATCAATAGTCTTCTGTCTCCTAGTAACTATACAAAAATGCTTATAATTTTCTATAAATTTTTGTCTATCCTATCCTATCACTATTCCATCTAACTCGGTATTTTTCTATCTCATGGTCACTTTCAATCAATTTCCATCCATTTCAACCCTTTCTTTTATATCTCAATCTATCCTTCGTTTAATATTTTACTATTTTCTTGTGAATCCAGGTTTCCACCTGTCATTTTCGTTATTACATTTGTATCGCAATCTATCTCTGCTTTATCTACGTCAATATTTTTCTATCTTCTCGTCAATTAACATCAATGCCTGTTTTTTTACAGATCTCTTCTCTATCCAAGCCTACATTTTCTATCTACCTCAGTACAGACGCTTTTACTTACCTTGCCACTCCCCTCAATTCTCGCTCAAGCTCTGCCCCCACCACGACCGCGTCAGCCCGGCGCCGTTGTCTACCGTTGCTGTTTCAAATCTTTTAATGCCGCTTTAAAGCCCAAAAACTTGTTATATATGTATATTTATGGAAGAAAGAGAGTATATAATTACTTAATTGAAAGATTTTCATTTTCTACTACGAAAATTCGATACGGTTCCAAAATTCTGAAAACTATTATTTCGATTGGGCCGGAAATAATATGTCCAAAAATACTATTTTTGCAAACATTCGTTTTTTGCACTCTGCAGGAACATTTTGTCTTTATAGAAAAAAAGCGGAAAATGTTTGTCGTTTTCATGATTTGAGATATCTGCCTCTGCTGTGCTGTGAATTTTGTGTGCTGATTTGCATGGCAACGCAAATAGAGAGCGAAAAGAATTGCCTCGAGAACCGGCTGGACTCGGGAGTGGGGGAACATCGTTTCCACGAAAATTACTCCCCTATGTTCGCGAACACGGCAAAGTAATTAGAGGCGACTGTATTTTTCTATCCTCATCAATTTATATCACTGACTTCTTTCAGCTTCCTATCCTCTATCAAAAACAAAAAGAGACATCTATGTTGAAAAAGATAGATAATGCTGCAAATAGTGGATGAATTATTTCTTTTTCAATTATTAATGGTTTACATCAAAGGTATTTTCAAAAGTAATTAGTTTTAGTGAACGATCTTAAGTAAAACTAGCATAAAGCGCATGGTTACTCAGGAGTGATTTTGGTAAGATAGCCAGATGCTGTGGAGCCACTTGATAACTTCTCCGACTTTGGAGCTTCTAGCGGATTAATATCGCACGCTGTTTCTGTAAATTGTCGTATTCTATTAATGAGGGACGACAATGCGAACCTACAGACGACGGCGTATGCATGTTTCACGGTAACGTATAGTCTAATGCATGTACAGCAAAATTTATGGAGTAAACGCAGAGCAGATGGCACCGTCACCCGTTTCGCGGTAAAGCCAGCTTCAGCGAATGTCCGACGTAGCTTAACAGAATCTCATTGTCAGGCTGCATAATTAAACAGTGGAACCTGTATCAAACGATTGTGTACTTCTAGCAAGCACGTCAACCATTCTCAAATCACAACATTCAGCTCATACCCATGCTCACAAAATATCCCTAAAAAAATCTCGCGAGAGTTTATTTCACTGTTGAAGTTAATTAATGCACTAGTTTCGCTTATGTATGTTTTTTAAATGTATCAATACTTAGAATGGTTTAAAAAATTGCATCCAATAATTCTCGAGTGAAGAAAGTGAAGCTAAGTGAAAATACACAATAATATTTAAGGCTTCAATTTACAAAATGTTAATATTTTTGTGCTAATTTTTTTTTAATTCCGTCTGCTTCTATATCTTTAAATAGACTTATGAATGTATTTTGGAGTAATTGATTAAAAACTGAAAGTTGTATTAGAAAATTTCAGGAGCCCAAAATTTGAGAAGATGTTCAGAGATCTCTTGTATACATTTTTTTGGTTAATAACAATATTCCGGGAGTGAAGAAAATAAAAATGCTTTTCGAATAAACCGGAACTCTTCAATGTAGAAAAAATATTTATGATTCAAGAAGAATCTCATTTTACATAGAGATGAGTTCACAGATAAAATGATGTCGGTAACGTAGAAATTGGTAGATGATACATGATCTTAAGGCCATGGATTAACCAGATGACGTAATCAAGTTCCTGTAAAAGTTCGTGTAAGATAACTTTTTTATTGTGCAATGTCTTTCTGGGAATTTGGAAAATACAACAAAAAACGATAAAGAACGTCTATCAACTTCGTCTGAGTGAAAATTTTCCAAAAATGTTTACAGTTAACTGTAATCATTGGTAATTTTTCGAAATTTTTACTGAAGAGAAGTTAACAAACGTGCTTTATTGTCTTTTGTTACATTTCCCAAAATTTCAGAAAGATACTTTGTAAATCCATGGCCTTATTAGGTGTAAAACTTTGCTTCCGCCGTTCTTTCCCAAAATTTGAGGCTTTATTCATAAAAAGTGATTACCGATTTATGATTGAAAGTACTATCCTTCGTTAGCCACTGCTTTTTTCCATCTTTCTGGCAATTGTCGGATGTCATCTCGAAAGAACGATGCATCTTTTCAGACGATTCATGAATGGATCCATTTTTGACTTCTTCAGAAGAGCCGAAATGCTCATGAGTCAGGCCGTGTGCCATCAATCGAAACAAATGGTAGTCGGAAGGAACAACGCCTAGAGATTACGGCGAGTTGGGTAAGACTTCCCATTTCAGCGTTTCCAAGTATGCCTTGACCGGTCTTGCGACATGTGGCCGAGCATTGACGTGATGGAGGATAACTTTGTTGTGTCTCTCTTGGTACTGTGGCTGTTTCTCCTTCAATACTCGGCTTAAAAGCATCAATTGCTTTTGATACCGATCCCCTGTAATGGTTTCACTCGGTTTCAACAGCTCATAATACACCACACCGAGCTGGTCTCACCAAATACAGAGCATAACCTTGGCACAGTGAATATTTGGTCTGGCCGTCGATGTGGAGGCATGTCCGGGGAATACCCATGATTTTCTGCGTTTGGGATTATCGTATTGGACCCATTTTTCGTCACCAGTCACAATGCGATTCCCATGATCATTTCCATGGCTTTGAGGCGTTTTGAAATGGCTCTTGAAGCGTTGAAACTACTCACGACACGTTCTTCCACTAAGAGCAGCCTCGCCGTAAGTACAGTCTGTTCCACAAAAAAAGGTACGCGGTTTCTCAGAAAGCTTCAAAGATTTTTATTCCTTTCTTTTATGTCCTGACTGTACGTTCGAAGGGCTACGACACAACTACCAATTCGTGTCAGTCTTGTTCGAAGTGTCAGATATTACACAACATTAAGCTATGAGTGCTATCTACGCTAAACGTTACGAAACGGTTTTTTTGTGCACCCATGCACGCGGACCACATCTTTCATACTCAGCTGCTGCCAAAGTGCTTAAAAAGTCTAAGCACTTCGTGCAAATGTGGGTAGAGCGGTATAGGGACACAAAAACCGTCGATGACCTGCCAGGGAAAGGAGAGACGCGAGCAACGTCCAGTAAGGAGGATAAGATGATCGTTGCACTGTTCAAGCGCAACCCAAATCTCCGGCTGTGTGAAGCCAAAGCTAAGCTAGCGGAGAAGGGACTACACGTTAGTATAAACACCATAAGATGCAGATTAGCTGAGGCGAAAGTGCAGTATCGTCCCACAAGGCAGAAATCCCTGCTCTCAGAGGTTCACATGGAAAAACGCTTGGCATGGGCTACGGAAAATGTTGATCGCGATTGGTCCAATGTATTTTTTTCGGACGAAGCGTCCGTTTGGGCATGGGTTCCCATAAAACGTGCCTGGTCAGCCGCTGGTCTGCGGTTATTCCAGCGAACTGTTAAACACCCCATAAAGATCCATGTTTGGGGATGCTTCTCACAGCGCGGTTTTGGCTGTTTAGATATTTTTACTGAGAATCTCAACGCTCAAAAAAAACGCCAAAAAAGAAAAATGAGGTTTTCTTTAAAACTTTCCGCGTAAACGCGTACCTTTTCTTGTGGAAAAGACTGTACTTGAGAGCATTCGATGAGTCTCAGCCGCAGTTTTCTTCAAATGAAAGCAGAAAATCAAAACTCCTCGCGAATGACGAGAATTAAGCTCGAAAACTGACATCTTTGATGAAGAATAAATTTATGATACAAACATAAATTCATTAATCTGCCGTGCAAATGAAAATGAGCGTATCTGCAATTTTTGTCAAAATTGAGATATAGTCGTCAGTATGTTTATGATACTTCCCTTTACTTAAATATGTATGAGAAAGATAAAAATTGATAGCGCAAAGTACTGAATTTTTGAAAAATATTTTACCGAATTTGCGAGAAGAATAGACTATGCAAATGGAAAGAAGCGTAGGTTGAAGATGGGAGTTCGCGTCATGCGAGCCGTTCAGTTATGCTTTTACATAAAATAGTGTTTTGTAAATACGGTAAGTAAAAAATTGTGTAATGTCAATTACTGTTTATGAAAATTTATATTTTAATCACATTTAGATGTGTGTAGATAAATTTAACTTTAGATAATTGTTTAATAGAAACGGGTGTTTGTGTTGAAGGTTATGGAGGGAAAGTTTTTTGACAATTATGCTTTTTTTAACAGGATTTTTGCAATATCTCTGCCTGGTAAAGAAAACATCACCGAATTTGCCTGAGAAAGTTTATTTGAATTTGTTTTCAGTGAATTAGTTGGAAAGCGACAAATGTAAAATTACAACATAGCCGTACATTTCAAATATTTCTGTTTTAAATTACAAGATTATGATTAGTGGACATTATGTATTCGATTTAAGTGGATTCCTTAAAATTTCGTTTGGCTTTCTTTTGTTTCGACTCATTATCTTGAATATTTTCTAAAATATTAATTTCTATGATAAGTGCATAAGGCTTTAAAAAAATGTGATCAGGATTTAAGTCTCCGTTTAAGTGTTACTTTTGAATAAATATAAAGAGTTATAAAAACATGTTATTTAATAGCTTAACCATCGTTTAAAGTGTTATTCTAATCAAGAAAATACCAAATGTAACAAAACATGTGATTGCCTTATGTGAATTAAAAAGTACAAACTTCACCAGAAAATAGTCTTTCCTTTTTAAACCCCATTAACTAACAATAATTTACGTAATAAAGTTATAAAATGTCAATCATTTATGTAACAAAATCATAAACTATGCAAATAATAATTAATTTACTAGTTATGAAATTAAGGAATTTTTTGTTGAAAAAAATTCGTACAACTATTAAAATCTGTGACATAATATTAGAATTTCTCTACAGTTCGATAAATGCAAATTTTGGTATTCTTATATATCATTTAACAGGTTTATCTACATATGTAGAAAATTGGATATTTTATTTGCCTTTTCTGATGATACTGAGTGGTTTACTATTGTTTAAAAGTTTTTGTAGCAGATACGGTATCTCCAGTCCAAGTAGTTGAAATTGTAGGTTAGCATAACTGCAAATTCTCACTAAAAATTATAAAAATACGTCTTTCTTTTTGCTGAATCTAAAAAGGCAGTGTTTTTTATGTGAGCAGTCACTTTTAGTTTAAAAAAACTGGTTAAAATATGAGTGTGGTATATCATAGTGGTTTTTCGCTTCCAGTGTAAAGTTGGCTCTTCTGCAGGTACGCTCATTTTCATTTGCACGTCAGTAATGTGGTGCTGTCGTTATGTTGACAGATGTCCAAGCTTACTGTGTGTCATTTTTTATTTGCCTATTTCGACCAGCACTTACTGCTGCAACCATCTATCGTAAAGCGGCAGAAGCAAAGTTGTACACCTAATAAGTATAGAATTTTAACTTATCCATGTCTTTAAAACTTCTTGCAGTAAGAGATTTCGACGCAGACTCAAAATGAAATCAGACCTCGCAAATATCTTATCAAATGTTATAAATTCAAATTCAAGATGAAATTGTAATTGAACGAGCAGAATAAAATATTGATAATTCGTTTTACAAATACCCTAACCTTTAAATTTTCATTCATGTTTAATGCATTTCTGCAGACGTTGAAAGGCAGTAGGTGTATCACTATTCGTGTTGGGTGACTATAAAGATTTTTTGGTGTTTTATGTAATTAAATTAATCTTCATTTTGCATCTCGGTTCTTCATTAGCTATTGAAAAGGCGCAGGAAGGTGAAGCCCTTTTAATTAAAACCATAGGTAATATAACCTATTGTACTCGAAGCTATGAGCCAATATCGTCTGAAATTGTGTTAAAATTAGTAGACTGTGCTTAAATCTGTTTCTGAGATGTGTTCACCCTTCTTTGAATTTTTTGCAAATGTTCCTCGTTTCTGCAGTAGCTTAAGGCAAAATCGATTCTTGACTTAGCATCAAGAAGGAAATACGCTTTTACTTACGGAAATGTATTCTCCTTCTCTGAGATATATTCTTGTGGAGGACTTTACTCACAAAATTGACGTTTGATGGGGCACTGCATGTGCCCTCGGGGAGTTCCGTTTCACAAATCAATTTCCATGACTTACATCCAACTCCCATTTTCATAGGAATGGAATGGAACGTGTTCGAAAGAATATCGTCATATTATAAAATTCGTAAGCTTTCAGTGCTTGACCAATTTTGTGGGTGCAATCAGCTAAGTGATCGTAAGAAATATGTTAAGGAGGCTACGGCGACCGTTTCTAAAGCTATATATTGACCACAATAAGAGATAAAAATACTGTGGCTCTTCTTTTGTCGTTCTAGTTATCATTCAAGCTTGTCTTAGAGATTCTAGGTACTATTTACTTCCAGGATATATCCCATTTATTCGAACGAGATATCACATTATCTTAAGCATTTTTCAAAAAGAACCAATTCAACATAGTATTGCCGATTTATTTTAATTCTTTGGTGATCATTGCCAATTACAAGTTATTAAACACTTCTTCAACAGAGTATTATTTTATTTTTGAATTGTTCAAGAGAATTAGCACCAAGTACAAAAAAGACAGAATTGTTTCCTTACTATCAGTTTTTTTAAAAACGATTGGATTTTCATAAATCATGGCTTATTTTTCGGGAGAAAAAATCTTTACAACTCTACCGTTTTTACTTTTAAAAGTAAAGTTTTCAATGGCTAAAATCGTTAAAAGAATTTTTTAAATAACTAAATCTGGAGACTTTTTACTTATATTCTAAACTGGAAATAGTAGAGTTGTAGAGAATATTCTCCTCGAAAAATAAGTCAGGATTTATGAAAATCTGATAATTTTTCAAAAATTTGTAAGAAGCGATAGTAAGGAAAAATTCTATTACAAAAAAGATTATTTAAAGTATTATTTTTCAGCGTGACAACTACTTTAAGTGTACATTATTAAAACATTTTTTTTTATTATTTGTTGAATTTTGAAAAAATGTCATACTAGTTTGTAAAAACTTGTAGAAAGATATAACAAAATTTATAGATAAAAAACTATAACCTGTGTCGGTTGCTCACAGAAAAGTACTTTTCTCTTTTTAATAGACAGAACCTTTTAAATTTGTTTAAATCTCAAATTCATTTTAAAGATGAAGTTATATATTGAAATTCTGGGATTGGAGGCAGGTAATATTACTTATAGGACAGTTCAAATAAACTGATTTTATGGTCTATTATCTTCAAAGATTATTCCTTATTGTAGGAGATAATCAATGGGATATCTCTTGATCAGTATTATCTGATTGAAGAGGATCTTGATTTCTCTCCAGAGCAACTTTAGCATTTATGAGATAACACATCTATTTCCTCCAAGGCAAATGCTCTTTAGTAGTTTCAGCAATTTAGGAAGCATTTAATCCATGTGACACCCGGTGAGAATTTACAGTAAAATGAAAGCGTTACTATATAGATTGGCATCTTGATAGACTAGGTTTGAGCACTAGATCAGATTTCTATCAGAAAAGTGATCGATGCAATGAAAAAACAATACAAAATTTCTTGATAGGTTTTCTTTACATATTCTGAGTTGTAATGTTACCTTCACTAAATGACCAATAGATCCAAATAGATAAGGAATTCTATTTGGAAAGAGTGTGTTAATTTTATATAAATTTCAAATAGAACGCAATATATTGCGTTTGGATAGATAGATAAATAATATTTCTGGGACATTGCGTTTATTTGTTTTACTTTATTTGGAATATCCAACATATGATGAGCTAGGTTTTATTTCGTTCTGTTTAAATTTCTGAATAAGATACAAGCGACCCCGGAGTCTGATTGGTTCTATTTGGAATTCTCAACATATTATGCGCTGGTTTCTATTGGATTTTTTCGAGATCGCTAATTTTTACCCAACTCACCTCGGAGTCTGATGGATTCCTATTTGAAATTTCTAATAGATAAACAAATTTTCTATTTGGCAGACTAACAGAAACCAACGGGATTGATCAGAAATCAGCAGAAATTCTATATGGATCTATTTGGACCTATTGGTAATTTGATGAAGGGTTGTTTAACTTATTTCAAAAATACTTAAATCTTATTGATATGATGATTATGGCTTTTATGATTTACTAAACAGCATTTACGGTATCATCACCTTCTGCTGTTGGAAAACCCCGACATTGAGAGGCTTTTCTGGCATTTTCACGTCTTTGTTCATCTTTTGTCAAAATTGTGATAATAAAGCCCCCCATTAGAGCAGAACATAAGCCAATGTGCGCGGAAAGGTCTCCGTAGATTTCCATGAGTTTACCAAAAACCAAAATAAAAGCTATACCATACGCATTATTTGCCACATTAAGAATTCCAGAGGTAATGAATTCGGGTTCAGGGTAAGTATATTCAGCGCACATCTCATAACCCAAGGCAAAGTAACCCGACATGAAAAATCTGAAATAATAAGTTTAATCAATTAGGATCGTAGAGTTAAAGTGTAATCGAAAGACCCGGGCTCAAATCCCAGCACATTTGAAAGCGTCTCTTTTTGCACAGAAAGATTTCAAATTCTTTAAAAAAAAGTTTAATGTTCAAAAGAATTTGAGTTAAGGCCATGTATGACTTATCTGATCCCTACCTTACCGACACCTTTTTGCGTCCTTTACATTTCCACATTAATATAGCTATGGAGTTGAAACTTTGAGTAAGTAGGTTTAAAACACTGAGGAACGTTTATCTCCTTCTCAATATTTATAATTATAAACCAATTAATTCTTGGAAGCATTTTTTATTTTAATTATAAAAATTTAGAACTAGATAAACTTTTTTATTGCTTATTACTTAATTATCCAAAGTTTAAACTCGATATTTCAATTAATGTGAAAATGTGAAAGACGGAAAAATGTATCAGTAAGGTAGGGATCGGATGAGTCATATATATGACCTTAAGGGGATCGGCCATCTTTAATTGGTATATTTTTTGACATTTTCCAAAAATGTTATTTTTTTATTCTCTATACTTTTCTGAGTGTGTGTGTAAATTTACAGGGCAATCTGATTATTTTTCTTGGAAAAGTAAATAAAATTAAAAGTTACTAAGATTTACGAATAACGCGTTTGCAACGAAAATTAGCTTTTTACACAAAATAGTTTGTTTATTTATTTAGTTATATTTTTGAATTATATAGAAAATAGTATATAACAGGTATCCCTATAAAAATACAATATAATATATATTGCATTTAAGTACATGTATGTATTTTTTTTTTATTTTATTTGTTACATTTTTACATTCTCATCATGGATGAGAAGGTATTGGTTTTATGTGAAAAATGACTTTCGAAATTTTCATCAAATCTTTACGTTTTGAGACCCCCTGAGTCAGAAAAAATGGTTTTTACGAAAGTGTCTGTCTGTCTGTCTGTAGTAGGTCGTGTGCGGCATAACTCTCGATAGAATTATCAGATTGAATTGAGCTTTGGTACACTTTATCGGAGCCGAAAAAGTAAGGACAAGTTCGTTAACCAGCCACATCCAATCAAAATTGAGGGATTGAGTACTACTTTTGTGTTTTTGAAAATAATTTTTTGAAAAAATCAAAAATTTCAATACTGGTTTTAGATAGGGCTCATAAATCTCTAAAAATTATCCTAATAACATTTTTTGATTAAATCAAAATTAGAAATGTTACAGCATATTCAAATTCGAAAAAAGTCAATATCAAAATTCCATTTTCCAGTTAAATTATACGAGATACGAAAAAACGTTATGATACAATATTATTGAATAAATAAAGACCTACAAATTTGAATTGTAAACTTTTTTCATAAGATGCATATTTTTCTTTTTAATTAAAAAAAAAAACTATTGAAAATCCAAAATTCAATTTTTTAACAATAATATGTAAAATAAGAAAAAAACGTAAGAATACAAAGTTGTTAGTTTCAAAAAGATCTACAAGTTTTGTCTCACACAGTTTCTGATAAAACATATATTTTTCGTTTCAATTCCAAAAAATACGATTAAAATTCAAAAATTCCATTTTTTAGACAAAATATGTGAGATACAAAAAAAACTTTGAGATGAAAAATTGTTTGGCTAAATAAGGTCTACACATTCTTATCGAGAAATTTCTCGACAGGATGTATATTTTAATTTTTTGATTTTTAATATTGAAAAAATTCGATTGTTTTTCCTTTTTGAGATATTTGGAAGAAAATAAATTTATCAATAATCATGTAATTTATTAAAAAGTTACAAAAATGCATACAGAAAATCGAGCGCGAAGCGCGAGTGTCATGATGAGAATGTGTTCCTTAAGGCCTATAGAGCCTTAAGTAAATTGAGAATTTCCTGTTTCACTTAAACTGAAAAAGAAACTTAGTGAATTTGAGAAAATGACTAATTTACATCATCTTTAATATCATTAAATTGCTTTGAGCTTCAGTATTAAATTATAAGAAATAAACTTAAACGTATGCGAAGAGCACAAGACCGAGCGCGAAGCGCGAGGTCCAGAAAGAACGGAGCGCGCAGCGCGACGATCGAGTATTACGGAGCACGAAGCGCGACGATCGAATCGCGCGCCCTAGGCGCGCTCAAACTTGCGAGCGAAGCGAGCTGCGCGCAATGAGAATGTGCCCGCGAAGCGGGCAGATTTTTTCAGTCATGTTGCTTTATTTTCCATACCCAAAAAGTTGCTACACATTGTAAGAAACAGAATAAAAAAAGAACCATGACAATTGGCTAAAAAACAAAAAAGTTTATTCAAAGTCAAAAAATTAAAAAAAAATGCCCAAAAAGTTCAAAATCTTCAGATTAAAAATACATAAGGGTGCTGAAATTTTCCAAAAACCCAAAAATCTTTCTGAATAAAGGTACTAGACATAAAAAAATTATATGGAAGGTCTAAACTCAAAAAATGAGATGAAAAAATTCCCATTTGTTGTAGCTCAACAGTCATTGACAAAACAATACTATTGGCAAAACAAACGTCCACCGCGGGCTTAGGGGCGCTGCTGCGTGAAGACAATAATGGCTGCCGCAGGGCTTCGGCGTTCACGTATTTATTGTTGACCTGAATAAGACTTTTTAAATTACGTTTATCTATAAGTGCTAAAAATGCTTTTGTTGTCGTTAAATACGTTATGCGAGTACGTACAAGCATTGCCTTTACGAGTAAAGTCCTTTCCTTTCCTGTGCTTCAGTGAGAATTCCATTTTCACGCTTATATTTATTTATGCACTTGTCACTTACTTTTTATGTTAACTATATATTTATTTGTCAAACAATTGATTAATTACTGCGTTACACTGTGAGCATCTGGCTTTAGTATAGTATATACAATGCTGCGCGAAGCCCAGCGGTAGCCATATTGATTAGTTCGCTTGTCGAACACCAGGTCTCGCATTGCAAGTTTGAATTGCCAATAAAGAATTTTATTCTTCTCCTCATTAGTGCACAATATCCATAATGGAAAAATTATTATGATTTGAAAAATCTGTATAGACTTTTATGAATTAAATATAGGATGTACATAAAATTCTATCCAATTTGGAAAATTCTCTCAAATCCATGAAACTTGAATGCGTTAATCAAAATCTGAAAGCTTCTTCTCCAATCAAAGTCTATCGTGTGAGTGGATGAAAATAAAATTGTGTCAAATCCTGTCCGCAAGTCTCTATCAAATACGAAGTGCAATTTTCAATCAGACTGGTCAAGATTTTGATTGAAAAGTCGTATAGATATTGAAATATGATTTTTGACAAGATTAAATAGGATTCCTATTAATGAATTTGATAAAAATTGATGGAAGTTACTAAAATACTGTATTGCTCTTATTTTATAGTTTTTATATCTATAGTGAAACTTTGATTAAATTTAAATGCTTTTCAGATAGACACTCATCAAACAAATTGTTTTGATAAAAAGTACAGATATTATTTTGATTCATAAAACGGATTAAATTTGATGAAGATTGTTTCCCAATAAATGCTATTGAATTTTCCCAGTAGGGGTAGTAAATAAAATATATTCTTTATTTGGGTTAGAACCTAAATAATGAAGTAATCAGTCGCTCACCCCAGAAATGTGGCAGTTGCGTATACCATCCATTTTACTTCGAAGCTCACAGCAAATGCAAATAAAACTTGACCACATATTGTTAAAAAATAAACTGTCACGGTTGTCTCTCTGAAATATTTGAAAAATATTATACTTAGAATTTTTATTAATCTTTAATAAATTACATATCTTATATTCAAGAATAACTACAGTACCGGTCAGAATTGTCCGGCCACCTGTTTTTCGATAATTGCTTAAATTATCCTAATTTGAATTATATAAGTGAAAAAATTTGTTCTCTTGATTGAATTTAAAGCTATCAAAATTCTTTATGAAATGAAACCACCTGAATTCGTTTTGTTAAATTTTGAAGAAGTTATTGCAGAAATAGTCAAGATTTCAATGCTTTCTTAAATTTTAAATAAGTTTCGAAGTAATCAACATTTTTTAATGTTCTTGGGCTCATTTTAGAGCTAAGATTTTACGGAATCGCATGAAATTATCATTATAAATCTATAAATTTTTTCTTGCATAATGCAAGGAGTTCGAATTGTAACAAAAAAAGTAGGGAAATTTCGAAAACATTTCATCTGTAGGTAAATCATAATAAAGATCATATGAATATATATTTTAAGGGGATTCGATACAAAATTCATGATTATATGTTTTATATATCTTATAAAAATGTTTTCCTAAGCAAAAGCAATATTGGAATTTTCCCAACTTTTTTATTTGAACTTAACCCCGTGCAGTATGTAAGAAAAAAATTACACATCAATTCCAAGAATTTTGATCGATTGTGTGGAAATTTAGCTTTAAAATTAGTTCAAGAACACTAAAAAATGTTCATTACTTTGAAAGTTATTTAAAATTTAAGAAAGCATTGAAATCTTGACTATTTCTGCAATAACTTCTTCAAAATTTATCAAAACGAATTCATGCTGGGCTCATTTTATAAGGAATTTTGATAGCTTTAAATTTAATTAAGAGAATAAATTTTTTCACTTACATAATTCAAATTAGGATCATTTAAGCAATTATCGAAAAACAGGTGGCCGGACAATTCTGACCGGTACTGTAGTTACAGGATTGTTGAAGATCTGAAAATTTATGTCTTACTTAAATTTATGAGTCTTGTCAATAATTACTCCAAATGTGACAGATCCAATCATTCCAGTTAGAATAATCATCAAGCCAATTTTCCCGGCATCCTCTTCACAACCCTGATATACATATAACAAAATTACATTTTTTCCTCTTCATTCATAAAATTGTAAAATTTTATAAAGTATTGAAATAATTTTGATTAGCCTTTCTATGTACAAAAATCTGTTGTTCTTTTCATTGAATTTCTTGATTTACGAATGCATTTTGAATTTTGTTGGTATAATCCTCTTCAAACCTGAAATTGGCGGTTGTGAGGCTTTTGAGATAATGAAATTGTTAAAATAGAATTTATCACCCAGACTTTACTTTCAGAAAATTGTTATCTTAAATATGCAACACCTTTTTTATTGGCCATTGTCAGTACTATGACGTACAATAACGCTTCCATTTTACCTTTTTTTTAAAAATGTCAAATTTTATTAACCTGATAGGTATTGAATATGGAATGCTGTATTTTAAATGAAATTGAATTTAAAATTGAGCGTAAATTTGATCGTGTTTTATCTGATAAGTATTTAAATCCATACCGGAAAGTGCATGAGAAATATTTGATTCAGTAAAGTTGAAATGGCATTAAGAACACCTATATTCATGCCATAGGAATTGCAGAGGAGCAGAAAGCACTTATTTCTGAAGAGCCTTTTCATTGGTTGGATAAAACCATCCTTGTTATCAATGCGATTGACCTTGAGAATTGCTCTTGTTTCACTCGGGGGCAATTTTGGCTCATCCTGAAAGACTGTAGTTTTCAGTAATAAAATTTTCTTTACCCTTTTATTATTCAGAATATAATTTTCATATATTTTTTGAAGCAATATCCATTAATGTATTGATTATATTTTGAGATGATGAAAGACTTTGAGAACTTACAAAAGATAACAAGTAGAGCTACAAATGTTATTATGACAGCATAGAGGATATACATGTGTTTGAGATCTTTGCCTATGTCTTCCAGATCATTATGATTTTTCACGATCATAGGAGGAATTAAAAATCCGAGTGCTAAACCTGCTAGTATCCCAAATACTCCAAGAGACGTGGCAGTAGAGACTTGCTTTGAATTAAACCATTGTGCAGCCAAACGGTTTGGAGAACTTAGAACACTTGTCTAGTATTTAAATTTGATGATAAATAATAGGGGTTGATGATTTTAGATATATTATTATTTGAATAATATAAAATTACCTGCATAGTTGCTACTAGAGATTGACCAATAAATGTTACATAAAATCTATCAGGAGATGCTGATAGAACTTTTATCCATGCACCTAGGCAGGTGATGCAAATACTTAAAATGACTGTCCACCTTAATCCTATTCTCTCGAATATTAATGTTGCTGGTATTATTAATGGTATATAGAAAAACATAAATGACATCGCAGTCCAATCAACTGCCACTATCGACACACCGTAGTATCTGTAAATAGTTATTGCCCGGCAAATAATAAATGTGGTACACAAAACAGTTTTTTTTAATCAAAGAAACATTTCGATGGTCCCGAGCGACTTTGACTTAACTCGCAAACAAGTGAATAAACTGTCCTAACTGAAAATCTCCGTTCCATTTTGACTCAACTGAAAATGTCAGTTCTATTTTGATTTAAGGTAGTTCCTTCACGAAAATTAGACCTCAGGCAAAAATAGATAATTTTGCTTTCAAGAATAGCAATATTATTATTGAAGGGCTAATTTGAAAGAGAAAATATTATTTTTCATGAAAAAAATTTGAAGCACAAAAAAATAATTTTATTAATAAATTTTATTTTGGCTCAAACTTATTTTCTTATCGCTTCGAGCCAAATTTTTGAAAATGATGCGGTTCTAATGAATCACGGTTTATTTTTTTAAGATAAAGATTCTCTACAACTTGACCGTTTCCAATTTTTGGAAATGATTTCTTTAATGGCTGAAATTATAAAAAAACAATTTTTCAAAACAAAATTTTTATAAACAAATTGCTGTATTTGATAATAATTAATTTAATTTGAAAAATAGGAAACGGTCATGTTGTATAGAATCTTTTTCCTGAAAAAATGAACCGTGATTTATTAGAATCGCATCATTTTTTAAAATTTGGCTCGAAGCGATAAGAAAATAAGTTTGGGGCAAAATAAAATTCATTAATAAACTTATTTTTTTGTGCTTCAAATTTTTTTCATGAAAAATAATCTTTTCTCTTTCAAATTAGCTCTTCAATGATAATATTGCTATTCTTGAAAGAAAAATTATCTATTTTTGCCTGAAGTCTAATTTTCGCGAAGGAACTACCTTAAGTGAAATCGGTTGTGATATTTTGTTGTAACTCTTATTTTACAGTTTTAGAGAACAAGCTGTGTCAAGTTTGCGAGTCATTTTAAAAATATTACTCTTATAAATTTGACCTTATTTCAATATAAATATAAAAAATCGATACATTACAGATTATGAAAAAACAAAAATGACTTTAATACACAGAAGTGAAGAGTTAAAAATGAACTATTAAAAATCGATTGCCAATCCGTCATTTACATTTGGAACAAAAATTCGTGAAAATTAAATTTTTTTCGTTATTTACCCGAAATTATATTTTTTTTTTTCTTGTTGTAATCATTACTGGAGTTGAATAGATTATCATGTCAAACTAGAATATTGATGTGTATTTAAGTGCAGAAAAAAAATCCAAAACAAATACCAAAAAGTTACTTTGTGATGCAACATTATAATGAAACATTTTTAAAACTTATAATTGATGTAAATTTCAGTATAGATTTTAAACTTTGTTCAAAAAGGAATTGTAAGGATATTTCAGATAAGGTTTTGTTGACAGTACGAATTTATACGTAACTTTGGAAATATTTGGATTAAAATCACTTTCTTCGATTACCTCCATTTCGAAGCTTGAAAAAATGTTCGCCAAAATCCACTGATTGTCTTTTTTTTCGTAAACAAGACAAAAAACATTCTACGTCGATTGAGTTGAGAGAAAGTAGAATGGAACAAATATGATAATTTACAGTTACAATAAAAGGGAACATGCCCTTTTATGAATGAGAAATCGAAACTTGCTTCTTTACACTCTCATGTAGGATAGATCTCTTTGCCTCATTATCATTTTTATCACAAATTAAAAAAAAAACAGTTAAAAAAAAAAATCACAAGTCATTTCACTTGAGTCAAAACGGAATTGACATTTTCAGTTGAGTCAAAATGGAACGGAGATTTTTAGTTAGGACAGTTTGTTCACTTGTTTGCGAGTTAAGTCAAAGTCGCTCGGGACCACCGTTTTCTTTGATATCGATCAAAGAAAAAATCTCTTTAATTCAAAAAAATTTTCTTTAATGTAAACAAATCTATTTCTTTGGATCAAACATTTTTTTTAAATTGATAAAACTTTCTTTAAATCAAAGAAATTTATTCTTTGACCATATATTAAAAAAACTGTTTTCTGAGTGTAAATTTGAAATTGTAAATGGTACGAAGAAATTGAAGATCATTGTCAATTAAATTGAGTAAGATAAAAAAGCATATTTTAAATTAAATTAAATTTTATGAGTGATCTACTTAGTTTAGATTCTAAAATATTAAATCTTTCAATTTTCTAGTGTACTAAAAACACAATTATGTTTTTTTCGGGTCTATGTTTTTCCGAGTTTGTGAAAAAACATTATCAGATTTTAAATAATTTTTTACTATTAATTCTTACCTGCTAATTATGTTAGAGATGATAGAATACTGCACAAATTGAAGATTGTTTGTACCACAGCTTATTATAAACAAAGCTAACATTAACCATCTCTTTTTATAAACCTTAAAATTAGGTAAATTTCCGTTGATTTCGCTTTTGTTTTTTTCCACTACTTTTACTAAATTGTCCTTAGTTAGGCACTGGTTTTCTATAACATCACCGTTCATCATTTTAATTAGAGTCACTATCCAGTTCATAAGTGACTGAATAGAATTCTCAAGATTATATTCATCCAAGTTGTGGAGATACGCAGTTAGATGTATGTATTATCTGTTTGACGTATGCTTATCACCTTTTGAATTGCTAATATTTAATATTC
This sequence comes from Diplolepis rosae, assembly GCA_030998225.1. Lineage (NCBI taxonomy): Eukaryota > Metazoa > Arthropoda > Insecta > Hymenoptera > Diplolepididae > Diplolepis > Diplolepis rosae. Next base: position 13,809,270 of record JAPYXD010000677.1, read on the forward strand.
CACATTCAATCTTTTAAAAATGTCTTGCTTTGCAAATCAGAAATCATGGAATGATTAAATGTTACTCATTAGAATAATTTTAAATTGAATAGAAGAGTCGATAACTATACACCTAAGAAATAACTTATTTCATAGCGCCTCCTTTGAAAATCCGATTTTCGGTACCTGTAGAGCGGGTTGAAACAGCGACTTTCAACCCTAGGGTTGAAAATCGTAGTTTCAACCCGCTCCACAGTTACAGCCAATCAGATTCTCAAAAGAGTTCCTATGAAAAATAGTATACATTATTCGAAACAAAACACAGCGAAAGCATTTCGTGTGATTGCAGCCCTCGTTTCACTCGGGCAGAGCAAACTTCACACTCATGCAATCGCTCTGTTTCGCCCCTTGTAATGTAATATATTATTCAATTCTATTACCTTAGACGAAGACAATTTTTTTTAAATTCAAAAGTATATACACGGTGATCCATTTTAATCTAAAATCCCAAATATCTTCTAAAATACTTCATCTACGAAAAAATGATTCGGACAAAGGTTGAACAGGACAGAGGGAGACATTTGACCTTATCATCAATTTTGACATTGATGTCAATTTTCAAGGTCGAATGGAGTTATGCCCTTTTCTTAAATACCTATTTTTGACTGCGGATTTGAAAAGAGCGGGAAATTTCACGTCAAAAATGACCTGTGGAAAAATGGTTTTTGTGACCTTGGGAAGGTAAAAAATTAGGGTCAAATGTCTGAGAAACGACCAGATACTCTTTTTCTGAATTATCTTGGTTTTTCGGGGTGAACAAACGTTCAAGATGCTTCACAAAAGTCGATGAAATGTTAAAGTGTACATCACCTTGATCATCATGGCCTTCAGGTCAATTTTCAAGGTGATTTGAAGGTCAAGATTATTTTTTTTAGTTTGAACTCTGTGCCGGGATAAATTTCGTTTGTATACTTCAGGCTGTGGATTGTTATTACAGCACCCCTCCAAACACCAAGACAATGACAATCATTTCAGATAAGATGTAAAGACAAAGAATGTGGCTTCAACAACATGGTGCTCCGCCACATTTTGCACTCATCCTACGTGAGTTTTTGAACTTCGATTTCAATGAGAGATGGATTGGACGAGGTGGTCCATTCGAATGGCCCCCCTGCTCACCAGATTTGAAAACGTCTACGTTTGTGTCTTCAAGCCAATGGAGAGCACTTTGAACAGTTACTCAGTGGCTGATTGTAAAACTGGTAGCAATGGTGAGAGGCAAGGGGACTCACGTTAATCAACCACCCGAAACGTAAGAGGCAAGAGGAACTCAAGGCAAGAAAGCACCCGAAAAGAAACAGAACTTAATACGTCCACGCCGTTGTTTCTGGGTAACGCTAACAGTAAAGACATAGTTTCTTTTTTTTTGTAACTATTCACAGAGAAGTGACATTGTCAAGATATTCAATTTTGTAACTACAGTAAAACCTCGTTTATCGGGACACTCATTTATCGGGATCTTGCGAACTCATTTATCGGGACATTTTGTTCCGCCTCCAACCACCACTCCTTGTACATAGTCACATGAAGTGGGGTAACAACAATAGTCATGGCAACCTACCATGAGGCTGTAGGTGGTAGTGGGGGACCCCTCCAAATCCCGATAAACGAAGTGTTTACATTTCAAGGGCGTCCCGATAAATGAGGTTTTTCTGTACATAGTCACAGTCTTTAAATCTTATCCGAAATGATTGTTACTGTCTGGGTGTTTGACTGCTTGGAGGGGTGTTGTAATAACAATCCACAGCCTGAAGTGAACAAAAAAAATTTATCCCGGCACAGAGTTTAATCTAAGAAAAATCGTCTTGACCTTCAAGGCACCTAGAAAATTGACCTGAAGGTCATGATGATCAAGGTGATGTACACCTTAACATTTCATCGACTTTTGTGAAGCATCTTGAACGTTTTTTTACCCCGAAAAACCAAGACAATTCAAAAAAAGGGCATCTGGTCGTTTCTCAGACATTTGACCTCAATTTTTTACCTTCCCAAGGTCACAAAAACCATTTTTCCACAGGTCATTTTTAACGTGAAATTTCCCGCTCTTTTCAAATCTGCAGTCAAAAATAGGTATTTAAGAAAAGGGCATAACTCCATTCGACCTTGAAAATTTACCTCAAGGTCAAAATTGATGGTACAGTCAAATGTCCCCCTCGGTCCTGGTCAACCGTAGTTCGAATCATTTTTTCGTAGATAAAGTATTTTAAAAGGTATTTGGGACTATAGATTAAAATGTGTCACCGCGTTTTCAATTAGAGGTCTCATTTAGCCTCATTGCACATAATGATTTTTTGTAATGAATTTTAACAATTTCAATGCGTTGTTGAAGTGTGTATCGTTTCATTTTTATTAAGGGCATAGTTTTTAGTTGTCATCTGTCAAAAAACGACATTTCTTATTATGACAGCTGCCAAAATAGCGGGCTATTCAAAATGAAACCTCTAATTGGAAAACAGTGTCTCCAGAACGTGGGATTTTTCGGCCCCCACCACGTTCCCATCTGGGAGAAACCCATGCAAACGTGGCGTGTCTGTTTGTCGGCTCTGCTACACGCTGCGGTCACCAGCTTCGTGTAAAGCCGAAGGTGCACGAAGACGGACTTCGTTACATTGCTTGAGTTTTCAAGTTATTTTTAGATTTCACGCTTTCGTTTATCGAGTCGAAATTAAGAATTGTATTTTTCTCGAGTACGTGCAAAAGAGGCGCGAAGCAGACGACGAATTTGAATTTACGAAGTATATAGTTCAAGAAATAACACTTTTCTTCAATTTCTTGAAGAAAGTCTGCATGAAATAAACATCAGTATGATCTTGGAAAATTTCATGAGGATTTCAACACTTCAAAAATAAACTTTCAGTGAAATTTAGTGACAATAAATGTATAAAATTTGAATCAATATATAATTTTCCATTCAAATTTATATACTTCTTACTAATTTTGTACATTTAACAATTTTTCAATTACAACAATATTTTCTATCAAGATAAAATGAACATAAAATTCAAGTTCATAATTTATATTTTCAGTTATATGTTAGAAATATTTTCATCTCACATTTTTGTAGCCTAAGCACAAACTTTTCATTCCAAAACTTAAAATCTCTACGGAAATGGAAAATTGTCTAATAGCAGTAGATAAATTAAAAAGCTAAAATATGTGTTTATTGGTATTTCCATATTAACATATAAATATCAATCAACTTTAAATTTTACATAAAAATGTTCGTTCGAAGTGTTCAAATCTTGTTACAATTTGACAAGATTTTATGGAGGAGTGCAATCTTTTGGATGAAATATTTTGTAGTTCTTAATTTGTCTGTCCGTCTGAAATCGTAGTAAGATTTGAACAGTAAACAACAAATTTTCCAATAGAATTCAGGATCAATAATAATTGATTCAGGAAATACTTCAACTCTGTAGAGCATTTTTGTATTTCGAATTCAAAATGTGTGCTTAAGCCACAAAAAAGTAAGCTGAAAATGTAGATATAAAACTAATTATGTCATGTTTATGTCTTCTTAATGGAAAATACTTTGCATATAATTCTCTAATTCGATATTTTTTTAATGTATGAACATTCAAGAAATTGATAAATATTCCATCTTTTTATAGGAACTAAAAATTTCCGGATAATGCTTTGATTAAGAAAGCTAAAAATTTGTCAAATATTGATATCAATTGCAATTTTACAATTGCATTATTTTTCAAATATTTTAGCATCTCTTCAATCTTGATAATTCTTACAGAAGTTTATTTCATGTGAGTGACTTTTTCTTTTTCTAATGAAAGATTTCGTAATTCTAAATTCGGCCCAATTCGTAACATTGTAAAAAGATTTTAAAACTTCATAAAAATTTTTTTCTGTTTTATTCAAAGTCAATAAATATTCAATGTTTGGAATCGAAATATTAAGTAAATGATTTTTAATTTCTGGGAATAAACTGCTTTAATAAGACAATCTTTCTTCTTTGTGAGAAATCTCAATTTTAAAATTAAAATTCTACGCATAGGATACAAAAACATAATATGAAAATACTTTTATTACAGAATTTTGAAATATACAAGTTGACCAATTTTTAATCGAGTAAATCGGCTACTTTAAGCAAAAAATTATGTTAAAAATATTTTATCAAAAAAAATAAGACACATTAAATTACGGTTTAAAATCCACATTCATAGATTGATGGTAAAAGCAGTTTAAAGTTTTTTAATCTTACGTTTTAGTGACGTATGCACAGACTTTTAATCAGATAAATGAAATGCTTTATAGAAAGTCAAAATTTTCTTATTACTGCACTTAATCAAATTTATAAAGTAAAAATATTTTTTAATTGATGCTTTCACTCAATTCTTTAAACATTCATTAATTGAAAATTGTACTCTAAATTTAATCTTGCAGCGTTCCAATATTCCCACAATGTTACAAAATCTTATTAATCATTATTTTAGTCGAATTATTTTCAAAATATTTAAAAAATAAATGTAAATATTTTGATTAAATACTCTGTCAAATTTTGCATTTGACTGATCTTGCAAAATTGTTGAAAGTTTTGAATACCGATAGAAGAAACTTTAAATGAAATGTTATGTCCATAAATGCTTAAAGTTCTATATAGAAATATCAACTACACCATTCTCAAATTTTATAAATAAACTACTAAATTCAAAAAGATTCGGATTTTTTTAAAAACTGTACAAATTTCAAATATGAATCAGTCAAAATCTACTGATTATCAGTGAAATTTGACTGATTTAAATAACTAAAAACAGGTTACTGTGAATCAGTCAAATTTCACTGATTACTTCAGTGAAAAGTAACTGATTTAACAGTGAAAAATATTGTTTCCACTGATGATTCAGTGAAAAGGCAAATCACTGATTCAATCAGTGAAAATTTGACTGATTCAGATTTAGAGTGTATACAAATTTCAAATATAAAGTGTACTCTGTACATTAATCAAACAAATTTAGAAGATGAATATTTTAATAAATATTCCTAAATATTATTGGAATATGATACATATCGATTTAGAAAAACTTCTTCAAAGTACTCAGACATTTTTCTTATTTTACGACATTTTTGCACCATGTTTGACCTTTGGGTAAGATTCAAGAAAACAATTGTAGACATACTTTCATTACTTAGTAAAATACTATGAAGACTTGCTTTTTAAATTAAAGCGAAAACTTTTAAAACCTTTAACAATCGGTTGCATAGATTCTGCTCTAATCTTGGACGCAATTAGAGAAATAGGTTTTTTTGCTTTTTTTAGATCTAGTTTTTGCCTTAAACATAAAAGAAAGAAAACACATTTGAAATATTAAAATAAAAAATCTGGTTCATTCTTAGAGAATCCCAAATATTCTGAAATAAAACTCCTTTCCACACCACCACGGAGGTAGAGTTTAAGGCTCGTTTTTTTTACGTGGTATCCTCTGTAGGCCTAGTCCACGTCCTACGAAACGAAAAGGGTTTTTGCTTTCAAGCAAAAAGAAAAAAGGAAAAAAATGAAGCAAAGTGGTAAAAAACGCTACAAATGTAGCCCGTACTTCAGGCTTGCCTCTATCAAATGCGAGTATATGTCGAACAAAAATGTTTTGTTTTAAATCAAATAATGAAGAAGTTTGATTAATTCGGGATGATTTGGGGTGCTTGATTATTGTGAGTCCCCTTGCCTCTCAATTATGCCCAAAGCGTGATTTTACTCAATTTCAGTATGTTTTCTTACTCACAAAATAATAATTAAGACTAAACAATTTCCATACGCGAGGCACGCGAAGAAAGGAATAAAGAACGTATCTCTGATATAAGAAATAAAATGTCATTATTTTGTGAGTAAGAAAGGGGTTTGAAATTGATTAACGCCATGCCTTGGCCATTAGAATTAATCCTCTCCTTCGTGAGCGAAGAGTGACAAACCACTTTCCCTATCACTTTCTGCCATCTCATATAGATTTTCGGTCATTAATTGCAAATGCTTCGAAGTGATGCTCGTTGTTCTGGCTGTTTCAGCTCTCGCCTTTAGGGCTGATCGAGTAACACAAATTGAGTTGATCGTCCTGTTTCCTAAGCGATTTCTTTTCTGAGTTTTCGCGTCCGTGAGCATGGAGAAACCTCGCTCCGCCTCAGCATTTGAATGAGGAAGACTCCGAACATGATTCAATACTGAGGTCAAATTTGGAAAAAGTTTTTCTCCTGTACTCGTCGAAGATACACCGATACTAGACCACATTTCATCAAAAGATAAATTCGACCACTTTTCTTTGAGTTCCTGTCTGATTTTGAGTAAAGAATCCCACTCCTTTTGTACACCTATTCTATCAAACGACCCTAAATCTTGACAAACTTTCCAGACCCTAGAAAAAGTTTCGCTTCGATCAGCATAGAAAGCTACTTGAGGCCGGAAAACAGCAACGCAAGACAAAAAGATGTCATCAAAAGGAAGTCGATTGCGAATTTCTTCGCTTGCTGTGACATAAAATTTCAAGCAATTACGAAGAAATAGATCAACTTCTACTATTTGCAATTTCTTGTTTGTAAGTTGCTGCTGGAAATATTCTCGCGTTTCCTTACCAACGTCAATGTCTTGAAGCGGCTTTTGATTACTAGGATCTGCAAAGTTAACATTTCTAATGATTTGAAAGAATAAATTCGGTTGAAGAAGACCCTCTTTCAAATAACTGCTAAGAATCCATACGAAGAATTTAGCCGAGTTTGGCTGCAGTTTCTGAACCATTGTTTCGCGACTTTGAAATTTCGCATTGTATACGTTGAACCTATTCAAAGTAAATTTCAAGAATAGGAAATATGCGAGTGTCAAAGGATTCTGCATTTTTCCTAACAAGTCTTTGGCCTTCTCTACCTTCTCAGATACGAGGACCATAAGATACTGAAGAATAACTTCCCAATTCTTTATTATAATATCTATGCATCGATAGCGGACAAGCCAGCAAGTTTCAGAATGACTAGGAATTTTTTGATAGTCATTTCCTAATTCCAAAACAATCGATCGAAAAATAGCCGTTCGCTTGGAGCCAGCATTAAGAAAAGCTGGCAAATCTTTGATTAAATCCTCTACATCTGGGATTGTGGCAGAAGCATATTTTGCTACAATTGCTGACGAATGCGAGACACACGGGAAAACAATTAAACGGGGACTTTTTTCCTTTAATTTTGTTTTAAATGAGGACCTATTGCCGACCATCACCTGTGCATTATCACAAGCTAAAGCACAGATATTAGATAAAGGGATTTTCTGCCCGGACAATGCTTTTTCGAACGCATCAAAAATTTTAGAGGCAGAACAATCCGAAGCATTTACATTAATAAGCTGGAGCAATTCCACCCTGACAGAAAATGTCGTTGGCTCCACATATCGAACCATTAATGACAGCCACTTTTCTAGAGTCCTGTCGGTCGTTTCGTCTTCGTACACTGAAAATGATTGCTTACGCAAAATATTTGCCATGCGATCAGTTTCAGCAGCACATACGACGTTATTTACAACTAGGACCATTTTAGTGTGGCTCAATCTAACGTCTTTTAAAACCGAAGGTTCCATATCTTGGAAAAGTCCTATCAATTCTGATGAAATCGCGAATGGTAAATTATGCTCTACGAAAAATGTACTAATCCTAATCTCTGCTTCTTGTACTTTCTGTTTGAAAGTAACACTTTCCGGAATCGTGGAATTTGTGAATTCTGAAGCAGAAGAACTTGCTACACAAGGTTCAACACTGTAAGAATTGGCAGTTACATTAGAAGAATTTTCACTTACTACTCCATAACATTCTAATTTATTTGAAAACTCTTGCTTCTTTCTGTGTGATAAAGATGCTTCATGCTTTTTAATTTCCGATTTGCCACATAGCAACGTTTTATTGCAAATTTTGCAATGAAATCTTGTTTCATCTGCTAATGTAACCACCCACTCTCTCCACGACGGAAATTCCTCAAACCATCCCAACTGAAAGTTTTTTGCATTTTTCATGACTTTTCTAGCGGGTTGACATTCGTTTGAACCAGAGTTCAAACGGTGGTCAACCTTCGTTTGAACCTGGCTGTCCTTCAAAACACTCGAATTTGGGTCAACCGGATTACTCATTGTGAACAATAAATTATACGATGAAGGAAAACAGAATTATTTGAAAAGAATTAATAAGATGAAAAGTCGATAAAATTGAGCGAATGTGAATAATTTGTAATCTGCACACAAATTAAGTTTCACAAAATAAACTTACCCACAAGCATCAAACAATAACGTACGTAAGAGCACTCACGCATCACCAAATAATAATATAATATTCTTACTTTTGCCGTTTTCAATAAGGAATTACGATAAAAATATGAAGAATCCACACTCTTGCCTTCTCAAATAACGCATAAAGCGAGAATCAAGTATATCTTAGAAGAAAACAAAAGAAGGTTGCTATTATTATTTGTTTTCGTCTCCAATTTGACCTCTATACCGTTCGTTTGCGATTTAAAACATTGGTAACTTTTTGGCTATTAATCTGATTGAGCTACAACTTTTCAGAAAACTTTCTTTACTAAAGTATTAAAATTTTTCTCCTGTAGATAGTTTCAGAAAATGTAGACACTTAATACAATATTAATAAAATCGTAAAATTCTGAAAATTTGTTAAGCTAGCGCGAGTGGAAGTAGAGAAAACAATTTTTTTTTAAAATGTACTTCTCCCAATTACTTGACAAATTAGAAGTTTTAAAAATTTTTGCAAAAGGAAAAACGATGTGCCTTGAAAGTGTGTACAAGTCCTTGAAATTCAAATTCGAACGATTTTTATAATTAATTATCCTGTACATTTAAAGATACAATTTTTGTATTTGGAATAAGTTTTCTGCAATTACGAAAAAATTTATTTAGAGTACATAAAATTTATTGAACTATTACTAGTAAACTCTACCTCCGTGGTGGTGTGGAAAGGAGTTTTATTTCAGAATATTTGGAATTCTCTAAGAATGAACCAGCTTTTTTATTTTAATATTTCAAATGTGTTTTCTTTCTTTTATGTTTAAGGCAAAAACTAGATCTAAAAAAAGCAAAAAAACCTATTTCTCTAATTGCGTCCAAGATTAGAGCAGAATCTATGCAACCGATTGTTAAAGGTTTTAAAAGTTTTCGCTTTAATTTAAAAAGCAAGTCTTCATAGTATTTTACTAAGTAATGAAAGTATGTCTACAATTGTTTTCTTGAATCTTACCCAAAGGTCAAACATGGTGCAAAAATGTCGTAAAATAAGAAAAATGTCTGAGTACTTTGAAGAAGTTTTTCTAAATCGATATGTATCATATTCCAATAATATTTAGGAATATTTATTAAAATATTCATCTTTTAAATTTGTTTGATTAATGTACAGAGTACACTTTATATTTGAAATTTGTATACACTCTAAATCTGAATCAGTCAAATTTTCACTGATTGAATCAGTGATTTGCCTTTTCACTGAATCATCAGTGGAAACAATATTTTTCACTGTTAAATCAGTTACTTTTCACTGAAGTAATCAGTGAAATTTGACTGATTCACAGTAACCTGTTTTTTAGTTATTTAAATCAGTCAAATTTCACTGATAATCAGTAGATATTGACTGTTTCATATTTGAAATTTGGACAGTTTTTAAAAAAACCGAATCTTTTTGAATTTAGTAGTTTATTTATAAAATTTGAGAATGTTGTAGTTGATATTTCTATATAGAACTTTAAGCATTTATGGACATAAAATTTCATTTAAAGTTTCTTCTATCGGTATTCAAAACTTTCAACAATTTTGTAAGATCAGTCAAATGCAAAATTTGACAGAGTATTTAATCAAAATATTTACATTTATTTTTTAAATATTTTGAAAATAATTCGACTAAAATAATGATTAATAAGATTTTGTAACATTGTGGGAATATTGGAACGCTGCAAGATTAAATTTAGAGTACAATTTTCAATTAATGAATGTTTAAAGAATTGAGTGAAAGCATCAATTAAAAAATATTTTTACTTTATAAATTTGATTAAGTGCAGTAATAAGAAAATTTTGACTTTCTATAAAGCATTTCATTTATCTGATTAAAAGTCTGTGCATACGTCACTAAAACGTAAGATTAAAAAACTTTAAACTGCTTTTATCATCAATCTATGAATGTGGATTTTAAACCGTAATTTAATGTGTCTTATTTTTTTTTGATAAAATATTTTTAACATAATTTTTTGCTTAAAGTAGCCGATTTACTCGATTAAAAATTGGTCAACTTGTATATTTCAAAATTCTGTAATAAAAGTATTTTCATATTATGTTTTTGTATCCTATGCGTAGAATTTTAATTTTAAAATTGAGATTTCTCACAAAGAAGAAAGATTGTCTTATTAAAGCAGTTTATTCCCAGAAATTAAAAATCATTTACTTAATATTTCGATTCCAAACATTGAATATTTATTGACTTTGAATAAAACAGAAAAAAAATTTTTATGAAGTTTTAAAATCTTTTTACAATGTTACGAATTGGGCCGAATTTAGAATTACGAAATCTTTCATTAGAAAAAGAAAAAGTCACTCACATGAAATAAACTTCTGTAAGAATTATCAAGATTGAAGAGATGTTAAAATATTTGAAAAATAATGCAATTGTAAAATTGCAATTTATATCAATATTTGACAAATTTTTAGCTTTCTCAATCAAAGCATTATCCGGAAATTTTTAGTTCCTATAAAAAGATGGAATATTTATCAATTTCTTGAATGTTCATACATTAAAAAAATATCGAATTAGAGAATTATATGCAAAGTATTTTCCATTAAGAAGACATAAACATGACATAATTAGTTTTATATCTACATTTTCAGCTTACTTTTTTGTGGCTTAAGCACACAGTTTGAATTCGAAATACAAAAATGCTCTACAGAGTTGAAGTATTTCCTGGATCAATTATTATTGATCCTGAATTCTATTGGAAAATTTGTTGTTTACTGTTCAAATCTTACTACGATTTCAGACGGACAGACAAATTAAGAACTACAAAATATTTCATCCAAAAGATTGCACTCCTCCATAAAATCTTGTCAAATTGTAACAAGATTTGAACACTTTGAACGAACATTTTTATGTAAAATTTAAAGATGATTGATATTTATATGTTAATATGGAAATACCAATAAACACATATTTTAGCTTTTTAATTTATCTACTGCTATTAGACAATTTTCCATTTCCGTAGAGATTTTAAGTTTTGGAATGAAAAGTTTGTGCTTAGGCTACAAAAATGTGAGATGAAAATATTTCTAACATATAACTGAAAATATAAATTATGAACTTGAATTTTATGTTCATTTTATCTTGATAGAAAATATTGTTGTAATTGAAAAATTGTTAAATGTACAAAATTAGTAAGAAGTATATAAATTTGAATGGAAAATTATATATTGATTCAAATTTTATACATTTATTGTCACTAAATTTCACTGAAAGTTTATTTTTGAAGTGTTGAAATCCTCATGAAATTTTCCAAGATCATACTGATGTTTATTTCATGCAGACTTTCTTCAAGAAATTGAAGAAAAGTGTTATTTCTTGAACTATATACTTCGTAAATTCAAATTCGTCGTCTGCTTCGCGCCTCTTTTGCACGTACTCGAGAAAAATACAATTCTTAATTTCGACTCGATAAACGAAAGCGTGAAATCTAAAAATAACTTGAAAGCTCAAGCAATGTAACGAAGTCCGTCTTCGTGCACCTTCGGCTTTACACGAAGCTGGTGACCACAGCGTATAGCAGAGCCGACACACTGACACGCCACGTTTGCATGTGTTTCTCCCAGATGGGAACGTGGTGGGGGCCGAAAAATCCCACGTTCTGGAGACACTGTTGGAAAACCCTATATACGAGGTCGGTCCGGAAAGTATCGGGCCTACCTTTATATCTCCGCGCCATAGTGTTCGAGCGACCTCTGGGGGGTATGAGCGTCAACAGTAAAGCCTCACGAACCTATCGGTTGCTTGCTGACATCTACCGGACGTATAGTTCATGCGCAGCGTGTCTTTGTTTACAAAGTTATTTTTGAGTTCGGCGGATTTTGTGATTGTTGAAAATGACTAAAAAACAAGATCAACGAATTTGCATCAAATTTTGTTTTCTACTGGGTAAAACGAGTTCGGAAACTATTCAGATGATTCAGAAGGCCTTTGGGAATAAGTGTATGAGCAAAACATAAATAAAAGAGTGGTATAATCGTTTCAAAGGAGGCCGCACTTCTGTTGATAGTGATTCTCGTTCTGGCCGACCTTCGACGACAAAAACATTGGATAATATTTAGCGGGTGCGACTTGCGAATGAAGGTGATCGTCGATTAACTGTTCGTGAAGTAGAAAATGATCTCGGAATACCGAAGACTACTGTTTGGGAAATTTTGAACAAGATTTTAGGAATGACTCGCGTGTGTGCGGTGATTGGCTTCTTGAGCACGATAACGCGCCAGCGCATTAATTGAATCTTTTGCAGCAGTTTCTGAGTAAACACAGTATCGCATTGCTTCGACAACTTCCGTACAGCCCCGGCATAGCCCCCTGTGACTTTTGGCTGTTTCCAAAACTCAAAAAACCACTCAAAGGACAGCGATTCGATGACAAAACGACGGTTGAAAATAATGCGACGTGCGTACTCAAGGCCATCCCTAAAAGTGAGTTCCAGGACTGTTTCTAGAAGTGAAAACATCGCTGGAACCGTGTTATTCAGTCAAGTGGGGATTAGTTTGAAGGATGCCACCCGCCCGATGATGAAGAATAACGCCAGCGCGGAAATATAAAGGTAGGCCCGATACTTTCCGGACAGACCTCGTATATATATGTATATATTTATGTATGTATATCAGTAATACTTTCACATTATAAGTTAATTGCCAGGCTAATTGTAAGATACGTTGTTAATCAGGCATTTTAATTTACTTCAAATTACTATATGATAATTTGCAATTAAGGTTAGGAAACTGATAATAATGTTTTAATTTAAAAACATTTAAATATAATATTCGTAACATTCCATGTTATAAAACCCGCTTAACGTCTGGGATATTTGACAAAATCCAAGAATGGAATTTCTCGGTTTTCCCAGAAAAATAATTAAGAACAGGGAAAAATCTGTCTCAGTCCAAATTCGACCTGCTTCCCCACTTTACATGAGTGGTACGTAAAATACCATAATTATCCAGATGAACTGTGGAATCTTATTAATTAATAATTTATTATTATTATTAACTGAAAATAATTAGGTTCCAAAATGAAAATTAATTACTAAAAGACTAATAAACACTACTATAGAAGTTTCTTTTTACAGAACCTTTTTTAGGGATTCTTTTCGACCTAAAAGAAGGGGAGGGTTATTCAGTTTACGTACAACCAGGACGTATTTGGAAAAATCTCGACTCCCATAATAACCACAAGTGGAATGCAGAAAATGCACGTAAAAAAGTCTCTCGTACATATATAAGTGCACTAATTGTTGGAACGAATCTCGAGTATGCGGTCTCGTAGCCGGGCGTTTAGGTACGTTAAATCAAATTTATTTCTCCTGCCTCGAGAATAATCAGGAGAAAATGTGAAAGCAAATAACCTAGCCCTTGGTGAATAAGAACTCGATTTATGCTGTCGTCTTTTTAGCAATGTATGTGTCACTAGTTTGCACAGCAATATTATATTTTCACTCCAGCCGGACTACCAACTTCTGAAAGGATATTGTGTCTGAAAAGGATCAGAATCTTATACGAAACTCAATATTTAATTATTTTTTATTTGCTATGTAATTTTAATTTATCTTGACAAATAATATTGTAAGTTATAACATCCTCCTGAATAAATTATTTTAATTATTATTTATCAATTGACTATTTTGATAAATAACTATTTATTATTACTTGAAGTTATTTGTTTATATTACTCTTGGGAAAAGAAAAAGTATTCTGATTAAGTAAAGCATTAAAATCAGTTGAAATAGTATAAGGATTTAAATATTTTCAAACTTTCAACTAACTGTAACATCATTCTTAGCTTGAGATTATATTCTAAAATAAAGTCAGTAAAGTATCAATAATATTGAAGATGCCAGAAGATATGATCTGAGATATTATTAAAATTTATAATTTATAAATTTGTAGATAGTTTCTTGAACATTGAAAATATTTAGATTTTTCAAAGCAATGAATGAGAGTTTTTTAAATTATTTTCAGCACTTCTAAGTGAAGATGTACTTCTCTCTAATTTCGGAACCGAAAATAAAAAAATTAATTTATTTTGACGTGAAATTAGTCCATATGGTTAAATTAAAGTTATCACAATCAATAAATACAAATGTCAGTAACATTTTACAGAGTATCGGGTTTAAAACAAAGCTTAGACTGTTTAATTATTTGGTTGATGGATTGGTGAACCTTCGATGTAATTTATCGTATCATCTATACAGTCTACTTTATCGGTAATTTTTATAAAAGTAAACGTCTCTTCTTTATTAAAACCATTACAAAGTCCTATAGGTCCTCGCGAGTTGAATAAAAGTGTACCAAGCTGTTCCTAAAATACAGAAAAAAAATTTTAAACATTATTTCGAAGTACAAGGACATTTGAAATTAAAATTGTCTTGCTGAATTCTTAATTACAATTTTTGTAAAATGTATTTTGTCAAATTTTATTTTGATTTACTCACATAATCGGTGCGCATACCACTATCTATCTTTACTTTTATATTATCTTCGATTTTTATTTCAGGAATATATGCATCCACAAAGTTCAAATGCTGCAACATGTTAGATATATGCTTTTGATTATTTGAGGATTTTACATGGTTTATGCAAATTTACTACAGGTGATGTACCCGCGTAGTACTATTTATCCAGAAAAAAGTTTCTTTGATTAAAAAAAAATGTCTTTGAATTTAAAAAAATTGTGCATTTCTATACGGTTGAAGAAAAATTTCTTGATTGCTTTTTTTCTTTGAATTAAAGAAATGTATGTCTGCGAAGTCGCATAGTACACAGGTAATATGATTCACAGAAAAATTTTCTTTAGTTTAAAGAAAAAATTGTCTTCATTCAAGGTAATAAAATTAAATAAATTATTTCTTAAGTTTTTGCCAGTATTGTATTTGAATTGGAAAAAAAATTTTTTGAATCAAATAAATAATGTCAACAAAATTATTTTTTTCATTCAAAAAAGGTTAAAAACATGATTTCTTAAAATCAAATAAATTTATATCTGTTCTAAAGATGTTTTTACTTTGATCTAAAGAAATGAAGTTAAAAAAACGATTTCTTGAATTTAAATAAAACTTTTTTCTGGGTGTTTAGTGAATCATTATTCAGTGCTAAATTAATCCAATATCAGTATTTCAGTCAGAAAAATATTTGGTCAACCTAAGCAAAATTTAATCAGATCAACCAAAGAATTTGCTTATTATAGAATTGTCCAAATTTTTGGTTCATTCAACAACAGAATTTCTTTTATATAACTGAAGATGGCTTGTTTTCATACCATTTGGTTAAATTAAACAAATATTTTAGTTGATTCAAAATGGTTTGGTTGGATTAAGTAAATTTTTTTCTGGGTTTGCAGGTTCTGTAATTCTACATTGTTAGTAAAACTGTAACAAATTATTATACGGATTACCGTAGGTATTTTATCCAATACGATGCAGACAGTAACACATACGTAAGTATTGTAAGGGTTACTATCTGTGTTGTATCTATTACAATACAGATAATAATCCGTACAATATTAATTTTTAGAATAGTGATGGGAATTTTCATGGTATCCGATAGCTTATTTTTCTCTTTAAGGGGTTTCTTCACCTATGCATTTTCAAAAAATAATATTTTTTTTATTGCATAAAAACGTCCCTTAGGGTCCTAAAAACGATACCCAATAGGTAGTTAAATATGGAGCAGGCATAGCAGATTAGAGGTATTTCAAGATTATAGTACTTTTTTACGTTATTAAAACTTTAAACACGTTTTTCTTGAAACTGACTTTTTCAAATCGACAAGACACGCTATTTCAACAATTTTCAACCAATTGATACACATCTTGTTCTAAATAAAATATTATTCAATTATCTAGTGGACTAGCTGCGATTTTTGAGACTGGTTGACAATTGTTTATTTGGTTAACAAATTAAGGTCCCTTTTTTGGGCGAAAATCGGGTATTACATTCAAATGCTCACTATTTTTGCAAAAATGAATATTTTTTTATAATCTTAGGTACTTCACTGGGCAATCTTATGAAGATTAGGAAAAAATTTGTTTTTTTTTTGTTCCAGGTGCAAATCTCAATTTTTATAATTTCTTGCCGCGGACTTCTGAAATTTTTTTTTTTTTCACACAACAATACTCAGCCGCTATTTTGAATTTCATAAAAAAAAATTTTTTTATAAAGTTAATATATTAGTTAAAAAACTATAAATTTTAATTGCTTTACGTTTTGTTATCTGCCTGAAAATAAATCATAAAAATGACACTATTTTTGGAGGATCAAAGGTGATGAAACCCCTTAAGAACACTATCGCCGGACGGTATTAATAATACACCTGTTTTTTGGCATTTACATAAAAGTTCCCAATTTTTAAGATAAAGTAAATTTTTTTTCTTAGAATGACATGGAAGGTAATGAAGTTTACATTTAATGACTTAAAGACAAAGTCTTTTCGTCTATTATTGATGAAGAAATTGTGGAAAAATTAAAAATTTTAAAGTTGTCATAATTTTTATATAACTTCCGAAACAATACATTTTTTGGAACTTTTTTGTGTTTTTTAAGATAAATTTCCGTTGGACTTCAGAAATATACCAAGAAAAACGGTGATAACTTTTTCCTGATTTCTGCCAAGGATTGAGTTAAGAACAAGAACATTTTAAAACTAAAAATTCGTGAAACAATTTATTTTAATTTTCACGTTTTGTTTTCAGATAATCAGGTGGTTTTGGCCCAGTACTGGGCTAGGGTTGATATACTACCGTGAGCCAGTTCTAAGGAATTAGAGTCAATATTGAGTCAGAATTTTGTGCATCATGTATATTTACCTCATCCAATGATAATGCCACAGCGTCTGAACAATCTTCTAGATCTTGCCTTATCAAAGGAGTCACTGAAGAAGGTTTTGAGTCTTTGTCTTGAACTTTCAGCTAAAAAGAAATTTCATGTTTTTCTTTATACAACTATTCAAATATTAAATGTTCTGGTATAAAATTGGGAGAAGTGATACAAGTTTAAAGCTATGGTTTTAAATAGAACTACTCACGCTTATGAGTTGGAGGTCACTACAGTTGATAATATCATGTACTTCTTTAATAAAGCGACGTTCAGTAAGTACATTATCGTTTACTGAAAACAAAGCAGAGGCCCAACCTAATCCCTTATTTGATAAGTCTTCTGCGCATTTACGTACAGTTAAAATGTATAATGAATTAATAAAGAATCCACTGCACCAATGTGTACATTCATACTGAAGAGAAACTAGGGAGTTTTTTATTGACCATGGAACATGTGTTTTGATTTTTTGGGGTTCACGATCTCGAATTACAGAAGCTTTTCTTCCTTTTCCTGTCAGTTGAGATAAATCTATCGCAATTGTTTCTGTTGAAAAATATTCAAAATATCACATTAGCAATTAAATTTTACCTGTAATCGTCTAATTTTTATAAACTTAGGAATAAACTACTTTTCTAAAGCTTGAAATGCTTTTTGTCGTTTGCTCTTGTTTTTCTAAGTACAACGCGATACACAGAGAAAGATATGAGTTTGTACCAGGTGTATAAGGTTAAATCCGCTCTTTGCTCATACATGACATCAGTAAGCATATTAACCCCTTCGTTGGCAGAGAGATTTCGTCAAAAAGTGCCCAAAATGGCAAGAAAATATTTTGTTTTGAAAATTCGTATGTCTAGTTTTTCGAGGGTGCTAATTACGAATCTGAACTCAAAACTTCAAAATTCAAAATGGCGGATCCAATATGTCGGACGTAAATGCAAAAAACGTTTAAATTTGGTAATTCTTTGCATTTCTTGATTATTTAAGTTGCTTATTATTTTTTAATATAAGTTTATTTAGTTTGCTGATTATCATGTAAATCAAAATTTGAAAATTAAAAATGGCGTGTTGAATATAATCAACGGAATTTTGAAAGTTGCTTGATTTCGATATATTTGTCCTATTTCTGTGTTTTTTCAAATGCCTACTATGAATGTTAACTAGAAATTTAGAAATCCAAAATGTCGAACCGATGCGGGGAATACAACATTTATTTATATACATAGATTCACTCAAAACTTAATACTCATGGGTTATTTCGATTACTGGTTATGACTCTGAAAACGAAATTTTGAATGTAGTTCTTAGATGTAATAAGGGTCTCAATTATCTGTTGAAAATTTTTCCCGCGCTAGTATTGTGAATATAGATTTTTGAGAATTAGTAATAATTTTTTTTGTTACCCCCTGCAGAACAACAGATAAGCCTGGAATTTCGTCCGGTTACTGACCCTGAACGCCGGGTTTTATGTATGCGAGTCGGTAAGTATTTACACTAAAGAGCGTTTAGAATTTATGAATTTTTACTACAGATTAAGATTCAGTGAGCCCGAAAACCCTTAGGTAGACTTGGATTCCAAGTAGGACTTAGTTGAATATGAAAAAAATGGTTGACGCCAAATGGCGTCATGACACACAGGGCACGAAAAAATTTGACGCCGGATGGCGTCAATGCCAACGAAGGGGTTATGAGGGGAAATCCATGTAAAAATTTCAAAAAATCGATTTTTTTTGCAAACAGCGTTAATAAAATACTTTTTGGGGGTTAAAAATATCGAACAAATAGCCCAAAATTTTAACTTATTTTTCAAAGGCTTATTTTATATTGAATTTTAGGTTTTTTTAGTATCATAAGTTTATCCTTCCTGTTAATATGTTATAAAAAAAAGAAATTTAATTATTTTGTTTCAGATTAATGGTTAATGTGTGATAAATAGAGCATTTTTGGACCTTACGCCGAAGACGACAGACGAAAAACTATCCTGAGCCGCCATTTTGGAAGGAAAGAAAAAAAAATTTTTTTATACTTTAGAGAGGTTAAATAAAGTTATGTTAAAAATTTAAAACAATAAAGTTATTTTGTGTGCTTCCGGCGTGTAAACTAGTTTTTATGCTACAGTTGAGAGTAGCGTAATGTTGTGTATTACGATACAGAGGAATGTAATGTAAAAATTGAACTGCGCATGCGCCTATTACAATACAGCAGAGCGTAATCTTCTTCTTCGTACAGCGTTAGCATCGTACTGACAAAGCCTTGTATATTTGAACTGCGCATGCGTCTATTACAATACGCTACTACTACACAAGATCGAGAAAATCAAAATGGCCGGAAGTATTCGAGAAATGTCAAGTGAGATGGGCGATAATCACGGCAATTTCGACCTTTTCAGATTGGATTCGAGTGTACGCATAAAAACTCGTATATGCGCCGAACTCACATAAAATAGAATATGTGCCAATGCAAACAATTCGGGTAATTACGAAACTCGCTTAAAATGCTCGCAGGACTGATCGCGCCTTGGCCTTGCCTCAGCTACGCCTCGACTACGCCTTGGCTTCGATCTCCTGCGAGCATTGTTGCTCGTCGCATAATAACCCTCATTATGCGCCTAGGCACATAATATACTATTATCACCCTCAAAAATATTTTTAAAATATGACTGATTTTGAGGCATTTACATGGACTTCCGCCCTTAAGCTACCATGGACACGCCATACTTTTTTTTATGAGTTTGACATCTTTCAACATTAATCAGTGCACATCGTCAGCAATTTCATACAACAACAAATATTTTTCCATTGGTAATCATGCCTAGTTATTTGCCAGAAAAAGAGCATTAGCGGGAAACTCTGCTTTTCTGCTTCAGTTTAAAGAAATCGGCTGCCGAATCGCACCGAATTCTTGTGGAGGCCTATGGTGACAGTGCTTTATCGGAAACAACGTGCAGAGATTGGTTTTGTCGGATCAAAGATAGCAATTTTGACCAGAGCGACTAGAAGCGTGAAACCTAATCGCAAAAAATGCTTGCCTAGCAATTGGGTGTCACTCAACCAGCAATTTCCATGCGCCTAAGTCCCATGGGACATGACAAGCTGATTTTCCTCCACGACAACGCACCATCACACACGTCAAAAATGGTCCGAAACTACTTAGAGACACTCAACTAGGAGGTGCTACCCAATGCCGCTTATTCACCAGACCTGGCCCCTTCCGAGTACCACCTGTTTTCGTCGATAGGCCACGCGATCGCTGAGCAACACTTCGATTCTTACGAAGACGTCCGAAAATGGCTTGATGAGTGGTTTGCCTCGAAAGAGAAGGAATTTTTTTGGCGTGGTATCCAACAATTGACCGAGAGATGGGAAAAATGTGTAGCTAGCGAAAGCAAGTACTTCGAATAAATTTGTTTTTGCTTTCTATGAAAAAAACATGTGTTTTTCTGACTACAAAACGGTGGATTTAAGCTTATACACCTGGTATATTATTGCAAAAAATAATAGGCGGTTGCTTACTCTTTACTGAAGTTTATATTATTATTATAATCTGTATATTGGTAGATTATTTGCCATGTTGGTCAAAATGCTGAACACGCTTCTGCGGTTACTTATCACATCGCTTCGCCAATTTAATTAATTATAGAAAATTAATCTCGCCACAATGGCATAATATATTGAATTTCCGTTTTAAATTAAATTAAATTTAAGCATTTGTAATATGTAATAATGACTTTTGAATAATGTGAAAAAAATTTCGGTTGACAAGACTTTGTTACTAAGGTGAGTAATTATAAATGGCTCGTGAAAATACCTAAATTATCTATTCCATATTACTTTTATTGCAGAATTAGTGTCTTGAAGAGTTTAGTTGGCAGAGGTATAAGTGTATTTAATGACAAATTCCATTCTAATGATGTGAAAATTATTGTTCAAAGACCCCTTAATGAATGATAATTATAATGGTCGATAATAATAATTACGACATTCATAACAACAATAATGATTATTATTATTCCACAAAGGAGCAATAACATATATAAATTTAAATACCAGTGAAATTATAACCTTACATTATGCGCGCCAATTTATTATATTATTACTCGGCGATATTTTTAGGCACGGTTATGTCAAATGTGGAATTAGAGTAATATTTTAGTTTATTTAAAATAATTTTTATACTTTTTTATGCATTTTTTATTCGATTTTTCTGTAACATTTGACTTTATCGGTTATTATCAAGTTTGCAGATTTTTAAACCTCCTATTTAATACCTTGCCTGCCTGATTTATTAATAAAATGTAAGAATTCTAAGCTCAGGATCTAATGAAAAAATTATGAAATTTTCTAAGAGAGTATAATTCATTAACCTTTTAGCTGCGGGGGTGGTCGATATATCGACCACTCAAGAGACACAAAATATTTAATGTTTTTAGGCAAAATTTGATGTTTTGAATACGTAAAAAATAGTTTTAAAATTCCTCGAAAAATTGTTGACCTCGAAAATTGGTATTTCAAGGTCAAATTTCATTTCTAGTAGAAGCGAGGATTACAGAGTGTTTTCCTACGTAATTTGATAGACTGAATGCGAAAAAAATACTGAAAAAAATAACTGAGGTATCCTTGACCTTGAAAATCTACAGTCAAGGTCAGATTTCATTTTTTGCATAACCGAAAGTTGGAGATGGCTTTCCAGCGTCATTGATGTGCTAAAAATGGGAAAAACCTTCTCAAAACTCGGCTTATACTAGAAATGAAATTTGACCTTGAAATAGAGATTTTCAAGGTCAAAGGTGTCTGCGGGAATTTTTTGACTATTTTTTTCATATACAGCGCGTGAAATTACATAGAAATACCCTCTCAAACCTTCATGACAAATGAGACAAATTTTTCACATTGCACCTTACCTTGCCTGCGGGGTTAGGTCGGGGACTCTACCTCAGATATTCAGTGATTTTATGTATAAATTTTGCATTTTATAAAAGGCCGATCTGTACTGAAATTTCCCCGCAGCTAAAAGGTTAAGAAATCTAAGTTCTGTTAACCTCAGAACTGATTTATATATGATCTTAGCAACAAATACAAAAGTTTCACAGTCAATACTAACAAGTAATAGATAAAGAGACATGAATTTTTGAAATCAATAAATTATATTTTACGCTAAATTACCAACTATGGAATCGATTACTCTACTGAGACGGTCTACGTTTGCTGACAGTTAAAATGGCGAACATACGGTTGACTTATCACATCGTTTAGCCCAATTAATAATTATACAAAATTAATATCAGCACAGGGGTATAATTTATTCAATTCGGTTTTGTTTCATTTTTCATTAACTCCAGTTCTCCGTCATTTTTAACGATCGTTTTTTTACACAAGTTACCACGAATTTTGTATTATTTTTTTAAGATTGTTATCTTAATTTCTGAGACATGATGAAATTTCCACGAATCTTGAATTATTACAAATAAATATCACCTCCACGATGATTTTATAGTTACTAGTATGGATTTATTGATTGAATTGCAGTAACATAATTACAGTGAGAGAAAATGTATTGAATCAATAAATTCTAATTTTCTTAAAAATACTTGAAATTTAAATAGAAAAAATTACCTTTGTAATGAGAAAAACTTAGTAGCGCAGTAAGTATTGCAGCGATAAGAATCTTCATTTTTTTTCCTTTTCAAAACAGCTAGGCAATCTTGATTGTAATTATTTCTACAGTAGAATAAGTCGTGTTGTATGCGGTTAACAATAGTACTAACGTGGCAGTAAGTTTGAAAACATTGATTTTACTCAGAAGACTTGATATTTTTTATATTCCGCTAATGTGTACATAAAATCGTTCAACAATCTTCACAGAAGGTGGTTAATCCTACCGTAATAAAAGTTTTTACGTGAAGAGAGTTGAGGTCTGCAATTGACATTGATTCCTCAATTTGGCACACAAATGGGCGTAATCTCGTTTTATGTATTGTAATCTTTATATCCACATTATTTACAGAATCTATTGATTCTCAAGTAATATTTGCTTCGAGAGATTAAAATTAATATCTACGCACTCACTAACTTTTAGTTGGTGAAATTATTATTTTTATCTGTCTACAAGTAAAATTTGAACGAATATTAAGATAGATATTAAGCTTAAAATGAGAAGGGCTGAAATAATGTATTTTATAGTATGGTTAGTAAAATAATGAAAATCTAAGGGGAACTGTGCTTTATAATGTGGAGTAAAATTTATAAAAATATTATTACACAATAATTTTTTTTATCAAAATTAATAGGTTATAAAAAAAATGAAAATATTTCCGAAAATTTAAAAATCTGCATAAAATATAAGATAACCTTTTTGTGAATGAAAATATATTTTATCAGTCATGAATGGAATTGAATCAATTGTAAGGCTAATTGAAATAAATATATTTTTCAAGTAGAAGAACTCTTTGCTTGATTACAAAATATTTTAGGCAAGATAACAAAACAGTTGTTACATTTAAATATTGGAAATAGTCCAAGAAGTTTTAAAATTAAAGAAACTTTCATCGGGAAGTATGATTATTTTACAAATGTTTTGAATTCAGAGATAATTCTTATCAGCGTAATTTATGGATGAGTATTAAGTTTTTGAGTTAACATAACATTATGAGAAAGTAAAGGATTGTAGATGGTTAAATGAAACATTTAAAAGCGTGAATCAGCTAAAATTTTTAGTGTTTACAAAAGATAACTCAGTGAATATTTATAGTTGTTAAGCAATCGCTACATAAAAATTGTTTAAAAAAGGTTGCCTAAATATATGCGGCGCTATGAACAAATAAATGTCAGTGATTTCTATCGAAAACAAGTTCGGGAAAATTCTATGTTCCTTAAGTTATCAGAAAAATGTTCATACCCTATAAAAATCTTTTCATTAAAGACTAGAATTTCTCCGAAATAATGATAAAGTTCCCAATCATATTATATGTAAAAGTAAGTTTTCCTTTCCAGAATAGGGAATTTTACCTACAAAATTATTTAAAAAGATTTTAAATGACTTTTAGTGATGTTATGATGTATGAAAATGAATATATATTTCCACTGCTTGTGTTTTGCCTGTCAAAGAACATGAGTACGAGTTCTTGCATCAAATTCAGTCCATCAAAGATATATCTCTATTATAATATTCATCACGGAAATATCTGTATTCTCAGCTGGCACCTAATTTTCTACGTACACTCGTAGCCGAGTTGCTGCTAACTCATCCGTGAATCAACGACGACTAAAGCAGTTAGGATTGGAAACTGCCTTGAACAGATTGGCTGATTGTAGCGTGTTTCTGCAAGTAAATAGCAACGATTGCGTGAGTAAAGCTTCCAGCTGATTCTATGGAAGGCGAGAAGTATAAAAAAACACTCGCGGTTAAAATACTCGTAAAAAAGTGTTCTTTAGTTTTCTCCAATAAACATAAAAAATGAAGAATTGTTGGTTTTGCAGTTCTATAAGAGAGACTTTTATTCAGAAGATCTTGGTTACTTTATACTACATAGTAGAACAATGCAGATGAGAAAGAGTACGTACATAGGGGTGTCATAGAGCAACTTAAAAATTCAGCAGGTTGAAATTTACTTGAGTTTGCCTTTGTACATTTGCTTTCTTTTATTCACATTGCTATTCTGCATTGGACTTTTTTTATTATATATGACCATGTCCAACGAAAAAGTTTCATAAGTTCTTGCTTAATCTTCACCTGAAAAGATGTTTATTTTAGCATGCAGTTTTAATTTAAATGATTAAAATGTGTTTAATAACTTTTACATGTGTCTACCAAAACATGAATCCACATGAAAAAATTAGGATTCATTTTTTTATAGTCATTAGTCTACTGATGATTATTGGTTGTATTATATTAGTCCAAAAAATCTTTCCAGAAGTTTGCTTCCAGGAGAAGATTTGTCACTCTAAGGTTGAGTCTGTAAAGCCTCAACAACAGGTTATGAAGACAGATGGTCCAGACAAATCTTTCGTTAAAGGGACTTTCCTACATCAACCTTGAAGTAAATAATTTTCTTCTGGAAATAACCTTCAAGAGCGTTGGCCTCTTCTACTGAACCATTCCGTGCATCACTATTGTAGGGATGTTCTGAAATCAACTTTGGAGTGACAAATTTGTTTTTAAATGTGAAAATCAGCGGTACCAAACACATTCTTCTTTTTCAATTGCGTGAGCGTGAGGAAATGTCAAACATATAGCAAATAATTTTATTTGGCAGGGAAATTGAAAAATATAAAAATATGTAGAAGTACCAATGAATAAAATACAGATTATTATTCTTGAAATTTTATTTTTTGATAGGACAGGCAGCGCTTAGCCGACAACCGAAATCCCTGAGCTATGTATACCTGATATATGATCCTTACAAGTTCCGTCTTCTTCTCCGGATATTCAGCTTTGATGATACTGTCTTTTTATATCCTTCAAGACAACCAAAATATTCTGCGGAGAACAAAAGTGAGTGCAACACGAAATTCCTTACAACACCTCGCGGTTTGGTTCTGGGACATGCATCAGCTGAACGACCACGGGCTGTCCTAAGCTATGTATAGTAGATATCGATTTCTACCGAAACCCATCTTCTTCCTAATACTTTCAGCTTTGATGAAAATGTCTTCCTTTGTACGCCAATACAATAGAAAACTTCTTACGACACCTCAAAGTACGGTATCTGGGATAAGCGTAGGCTAGCCGATTACAGACAGTCCTGAGCTATGTATACCAGATATCGACCTCTACTTCCCAATACCTTCAGCTTTGACCAGTACGTCTCCTCTAGTACGTCAGTTTAACACAAAGCTTCTTACAACACCTTAAAGTACGGTTTCTGGGTCAGGCACCAACTGGACCGACCACCGACTGTTCTGAGCTATGTACATATATTCCAGATATCGAAGTCTACCAAGTCCCTTCTTCTTCACAATACATTCAGTTTTGATAGGAATGTCTTCTCTACTACGTCAGTTTAACGGAAAACCTCCTACAACACCTCAAAGTACGGTTCTGGGACAGGCGCTGGCTGACTGACCACCGACTGTTCTGAGCTATGTATACATGTTCCAGATATCGAAGTCTACCGAGTTCCTTCTTCTTCACAATACATTCAGTTTTGATGAAAATGTCGTCTCTACTACGTCAGTTTAACGGAAAACCGAAAACCGACCACCGACTGTTGTGAGCTATGTAAAGTGTGATCAAATTGGAGGTACTTTTTCCAATAGGGTTTTATTGACATTGACATACCATCGGCAAACTCGAGAATAATTTAACATTATTGGATGATACTCGACCGACTAGACCACGTACAGTCCGAACTGTAGAGAATATTGCGGCTGTAAATGAGAGTTTTGACGAAGACCGGAAAGAATCGATTCGGCGCCGATCTCAACAACTTGACCTATCTTATGGCACTACTTGGGCGATTTTTGATGTCGGAAATTGAAGCCCGTAATCTCCACGACATTTGGTTCCAACAAGACGACGCTACATGTCATAGAGCCCGTGGAACAATGGATTTACTGCGTAGTCGTTTCGGTGAGCAATTTATCTCTCGTCTCGGACCGGTGGATTGGCCTCCAAGATCGTGTGATATCACACCTTTGGACTTTTATTTGTGGGGGTATGTAGAGTCTAATTGTTTTGTGGATAAACCAGCTACTATTCAGGCATTGGAATCCAACATTACTGAAGTAATTAGCGAGATACCGACCGAAGTCCTCGAGCGAGTAATTCAAAATTGGTGTTTTCGGATGGATGAATTAAAGCGCAGTTGTGACCAACATTTGAAAGGGGTTATCTTTAAAAAATGAATGTCATGAATGGTTCTATAAAAAATAAAAAAGATTGCTCTATCAATTTGAATTTTCGGTGTTTTATTTCAATTTAAAATCCTATATCTCTAAATTGATCACCCTTTATATATATTCCAGATATCGAAGTCTACCAAGTCCCTTCTTCTTCCCAATTCATTCAGTTTTGATGGGAATGTCTTCTCTACTACGTCAGTTTAACGGAAAATCTCTTACAACACCTCAAAGTACGGTTCTGGGACAGGCGTCGGCTGACCGACCACCGACTGTTGTGAGCTATGTAAAGTGTGATCAAATTGGAGGTACTTTTTCCAATAGGGTTTTATTGACATGTCACGCGTGACTACTGTCAAACTAAATACACAATTTTATTCAGTTTTTATTAACATTTCGTCACGGAAAGACTTACGCCTCAACAACGTTTACAAATCGTACCATTATATTACGAAAATGGACGCTCTGTGAAGTGTTTATCGCGCGCTCAGGCCAATTTATGGTGTACATAATCGTCCTACCGAACGCACTATTCGGCATACCATCGGCAAACTCGAGAATAATTTAACATTATTGGATGATACTCGACCGATTAGACCACGTACAGTCCGAACTGTAGAGAATATTGCGGCTGTAAATGAGAGTTTTGCCGAAGACCCGGAAGAATCGATTCGGCGCCGATCTCAACAACTTGACCTATCTTATGGCACTACTTGGGCGATTTTTGATGTCGGAAATTGAAGCCCGTAATCTCCACGACATTTGGTTCCAACAAGACGACGCTACATGTCATAGAGCCCGTGGAACAATGGATTTACTGCGTAGTCGTTTCGGTGAGCAATTTATCTCTCGTCTCGGACCGGTGGATTGGCCTCCAAGATCGTGTGATATCACACCTTTGGACTTTTATTTGTGGGGGTATGTAGAGTCTAATTGTTTTGTGGATAAAACAGCTACTATTGAGGCATTGGAATCCAACATTACTGAAGTAATTAGCGAGATACCGACCGAAGTCCTCGAGCGAGTAATTCAAAATTGGTGTTTACGGATGGATGAATTAAAGCGCAGTTGTGACCGACATTTGAAAGGGGTTATCTTTAAAAAATAAATGTCATGAATGGTTCTATACAAAAATAAAAAAGGTTGCCCTATCAATTTGAATTTTCGGTGTTTTATTTCAATTTAAAATCCTATATCTCTAAATTGATCACCCTTTATATATATTCCAGATATCGAAGTCTACCAAGTCCCTTCTTCTTCCCAATACATTCAGTTTTGATGGGAATGTCTTCTCTACTTCGTCAGTTTAAAGGAAAACATCTTACAACACCTCAAAGTACGGTTTCTGGGATAGGCGCTGGCTGACCGACCACCGACTGTTCTGAGCTATGTATATATATTCCAGATATCGAAGTCTACCAAGTCCCTTCTTCTTCCCAATACATTCAGTTTTGATGGGAATGTCTTCTCTACTTCGTCAGTTTAAAGGAAAACATCTTACAACACCTCAAAGTACGGTTTCTGGGACAGGCGCCGGCTGACCGACCACCGACTGCCCTGAGCTATCTATACCAGATATCGACCTCTACCAAGTCTCTTCTTCTTCCCAATGCATTCAGCTTTGACCGGTATGTCATCTCTACTACGTCAGTTCAACACAACGCCTCTTACAACACCTTAAAGTACGGTTTCTGGGACAGCCGTTGGCCGGTCGGCCACCGACTTTCCTGAGCTATGTATAGTAGATATCGACTTCTGTCGAAGCCCATCTTCATCGTAATACTTTCAGCTTCTCTGAATCCTGAGCTATGTATACTGGATTATATTTGAACAAGTCCCATCTTCTTTTCGTCACATTCATATTTGATGAGAATGGCTTTTCTAGTTCGTTAAGTCAACCAAACACATTTTTTATGGACATGTGAATCGAGATATGAAATACTTTTGTACTCGATACTTTAAATCAGGCCTCATTAGAGAGGAGAGTGTGGCTCATTCTTCAGATGTGGAATTCCTCCCACTACGAATCCTCACTCAGCATGGAAAAGTTTTGGTGGTGGTTCATGTCACGTTCATTAACATTAACATACTTGCAATATATGATTCATTCACAAACGATTTATAATTTGCTAATAAATATTAAATTGTTAAATGATAAATAAGTATTTTACATAATATTTTTGCAGTTAGGGGATTTCTACAAATTCTTTTTCATACTAAGGTCCAATTATAATGAAAATTAACCCTTGCTTACCACTTTGGGTCCAAAAGGACCCAGGACCTTTTTGCGCCTCAATTTTAAATACCTAAATGAAATAGAAACCGGTCTGTAGCAGCATTTATCGATAGTTAGAGTTTAACTACCCTTCAGGTCATTTAGCATGACGCTAGAGCCATTCGTCTACTTTTGGCAACTGTCCAATAATAGGCCTGGGTCTTTTGGACCCATGTGTGGTAAGTACGTTCGAAAGCGATTTTTTGGACAGAATTTTGTTTAGTGTATATTGGCTTTACATTAAAGAATAAAGCGTATAAATTACGTTTAACAACGTCTAATTTTTTTTATAACAATATAAAACATTTCAATAACGATAATTGTTAAATGGAGTGATTTTCTATTTTTTCTGTTTACTCGTTTCAAAAAAATGTTTTTATAGCACCTCCTTTGAAAATCCGATTTTTGGTACCTGTAGAGCGGATTTGTTTTATTATAATGTCTTATGACATTCGGTTTTTCATAAGTAATTTCTACCGTATGCAGAAAAGAGGAATTCATACACAGTGAGTGGTCGAAGCAATCGATGGCCAGAAAGATATTTACGTGGCATATTGGATCAAGCAATTTGAGATTATTTTCAATAAATATCATCTTGTAATAGATAATACAATAGTGTACTTTGACAAAAACGCCTATTTCATTTTTCCACTTTTTTTCGTCATTCATTTTCCAAAATAAATATACTTTTTTAAAGATCCACTAAACTACTATTGTTTTTTTTGTAGTGGTACATTATTAGAAGACTGCCCTAAATTTTTAGCCCTTAATATGGAAAATTAAAAAATTTGTGAATTCTTTAGTAACAATAGTCATTTTTCCCACTTTTTTGACTTTAGCATTTTTTAAAAAATATTTGAATTTAATTTGTGGCTATATAGCCTATGGAGTCTTCTAAAGTAAGTATTCAAGAAGTTTTAAAAAAAATTTCGAGTCAATATATGTAATTTTTCATTTTTTATAACAATTTTTCTCGCCTGGGTCCTTTGGACCCATGTGTGGTAAGCGTGTTACTCCAGAGAAGTGTGGTAAACAAGGGTTAAAGAATTTCTAAATTCAGTTACCCTAAAATCACCCTAGTAATGATTTCACATTTCTGTACTGGACTCCCCAATATACGTCACGAGAGACGAAAAAGCGCACGCGACGTGAACCACCACTCCAACCCTTTGAAGCCGAGAAAGGAGTCGTAGTGGTGGAATTACCATATCTGTAAAATGAACAGTTTTGACGAAAATTTCTGGAATTTTCCCTATCTGGTGAGGCCTGCTCTAAATAGTCAGTGAGAATTGTCCATCACTAGCGTTTAGCATCACTGAATGAAACGTAGCTTTAATTTTTATTGGACTTGACTATAATAATATATGATAGCTCTACATGATATCGTTCTAAATAATATTCTTAATAGGTTTACGTTGAATACATTAGTGTTCCTGAGTGCTGCAAGTTCGACCATTATGTCTTTTCGTGGAGTAGTTTTCACAACGAATTTATTCAATTGGACTTGGTTATGCATAAGTTTCAAATTGGCCGTCCCGTGGAGAAAATCTGTACCATCACAACTTCTCCAAGTTATCATTGAAACACCGCAGCACCGAATATTTTGCTGCTTTGAAATTTCTAGAGATTTCGTAATTGGTGCGAAGTTGTGAAAAAGAGTTGAAGGTTCTCTCTTGCATTGCAATACTACCTGGGTCGATTTCGGATAGCGTTAGCAATTCTACTAGTCACCCCGAGGCAACTAGAAATGGAGTAGTTCGAGAACAAGAGCGTTAAAAGACTTTCAGGATCTGCGGATTAACTTTAACTTCGAGTTCGCACAACTCTACATATAGCTATCCAAGTAATTTAACATGGAATAAAATTATTCAGGCTTCAAAAATAATATCGTTTATCGATCTTTCAAGAGTGTAACACTTCAAAACTTTCTGTGGAAAAAACTAAATTGTGAGAGCTTAAATAATTATTTAAAAGAGAATAAAAAGTTCGATGACATTTTTTAATTCTTAAAAATGCTGTGTCTTGTAAAGAACTCTGATATATCTTTTTATGAAAGACAAATTCACCACGGCAGATATTAATGAAGTCCAAGTAGAGTACACGTGCTGATGAATATTCACCTTTGTGGACAAGAAGCTAATTTATTTTTTAATTTAATTTTTTAATCTTCCATTTTAATTATAGAAATCGCTTGGATTCTATAGTCTAACGTCATGTGTTCCATGATTAAATATTTTCAATCCTTTCTTTCTCTTTTATGTAAATCAGAAAAGTCTTTCCATTTTTGTTGAATACTTACAGGCACCGACGTCATGAAACTCATTTTTTCTTTCATTAACTCAGGAGAGTGAAAATCCTTTTGCATACAAAGTTACATTTTAGAATAACTCTTAGAGAAATGAAGGAAAAGAATATTTGAAAATTCTCAGTTTCTAGTGAAATATAAATTTAGGAGTATAGATAGAATTGCAATCTCTTAAATTTAGTGGAAGCTCATAAAGGGTAACTTAAAACTCAGCAAGGGGTCATACCAAAGTTGATTCCTTACGATTGCAGGTGATATGAATGCAGTGGCTCGGAAGGTTTTAAGAAAATCGTAGACGATGTTATGTTGCTTGCTCGTATGAAAGAAGAGCTTTGAGATGGCCGTTTTATCGATTTTAGTGGCGAAGAAAATATGATATACGTGTTTCGGCGAGGAACGTTTATGTCCTGGCTCATCCGACATAAGGAGATATCTCTCACTAACCCCCTTCTTACTTGGTACTCCGCAGCTTCCCTGGCCGACCTTCTTCGTGTCCTCCTCCTCTCCTCCTGCAAACCCCTCACCAGTCTTCTCGTATTTTGCTCCCATTCCCCCCCCCCCCCCCCGCTGTGGTTTCACATCCTCTCACCGCGACGTCTTGAAAAGGAGTGATCTACGACTGAATTTCCTAGGGAGGGCCGAACGATAGTGCGAGGCGATGCGTCTTCCAATAAATAACACCGATTGCAAGATTCGTCGAGATTTGCAGCCACAATGGTTCGCCAAACGGATTTGAAACTTCAAGCATTGATGGATAAAGAGGTCCTTAAATAACAGCAGATTTTCTTTCCCTCAGATTAAATAAGTCTATCTGTTTGATTTTCAAGCTACTTGAAATATCCAGAAGAATAAAGTATGCAGAGCTCTCTGGGAAAATTGTCCTCAAAGTTTGTAAAGAATATTTTAGGTTTTGTAAATAGGACTTATAACGACTCTCTAATACAAATTTCCAATCATTATTGATGTTATAAGTTGAGGGTCCAGAAATAATGAAACACAAAGTTACATCCGTTCAAACGTTTCGACTTTTATCGATATATTTAAGGGGTAAGACCACTCTAGAATTTTCAAAAAAATCATTTTTTCTTTTATTGGCTTAAACGATGCTTTGAACCTTCTGAAATATGAGGCAAAAAGTTCAATCCCTGAAAAAAAATTTCTAAGAGTTTTCTAAGAGTAGAATTTTTTAATTTGTTCGTGTCTATAACTCAACTCGAAACTTTAAACGCGTTTTTCTCGAAACACGTTTTTTCAAAACGGCACGCACCACAACTCGAACAATTTTCAATATTTTCTTTTCAAATTTCAAGCACATATTTCAAACAACATTTTGAAGAGAAACACGTACGGATTTTTCGATAAGTTAATTTAAACAATTTCTATAAACAAATGACTGGCCTTTTTTTCGTCCAAAAATGACGTTTTTTCTTCAAACACTTGCCAATTTTACAAAAAACAATATTTTTACAATTCCGTACGTGTTTCTGTAGCTATACTTATGCAGATTAAGTAAAAAAATTTGTTTTTATTCCAGCTTCAAATTTGCGGTAGTTCTAGTGCGTGCCGCAAAAAACACGCTGCAGGAGAATGGCTCCAGTGCCGCCATTTTAAGATATTTGTCAATGAAAAAATTTCCCTGAAAACTTAAATACATGGCCAAATATATCCTCAAAGCGTTTTTTCTCACTACCTTTGCTTTAGCCCAAAAAAAATGTCCAAAAATCTATGCTGTTACACTGGTGTTGATCCTTAAGGAGGTCTTCCAGGTATGCGGTTTTGAAAAAATCGATTTATATTTAAGCGTGTTTTTCCAAAAGTTGTGTTTTTCCAACTGGTTGGTAATTTTTACAGCTTTTATTAGTACAAAAAAAAATTTATTTGTAAAAAAGTTTGCTATTTTGAAAGATTTACATTTATTTTTAAACCTCGTGGAGATTTAAACATAGCCAACGTAATAATAATCAAAGACATATCTCACTTTTTTTGTTTAAGGGGAGGTTCTCCTCTTTTTAGCCGAAAATGAAGCGGAATTTGATAATTTACTGTCGGATAATGAAAAGACATACGAACAAACGGTTATGATGGTGTATTAAGCCATCTTTTTAAAATACAAAAGAAAATTCTTCATGACAAAATCTAATATGGTGGCCCCAAAATGGCGGGTCTTGTCATCCTTTGAAAGCGAGAGGTTGTTCGATAACGTCAAGGTTGTAGCCACTTGTAGTGAACTGAAGTCAAAAATTTGTTTTTTATAGTCAAATTTATAAAATTCCCTATGACTTATACCTATTTCTAAAAAATTTTCATTAAAAATTATCCAATTCATGCATAATCAAAGAAAAAGTTCGATTTTACCCTCTTTTTATTAAAGTTTTTTCTTATCAAACGACTATTATTTAACAATTGCTTATGTTTATTTTAGGTATAAGTCATACAAAAAATCATACTCTTCCAGGAACATTTTAGATGAAGTAAATCGGATCAGTAGATCATGAGCTATGCTTGACGTTAGGATAAACAAAAAGGATTTCGAGATAAACGCGTTTAAAGTTGTAAGTCTCACATACACGTTCCAAGAGAACCATCATCACTGGATACTCGAGTACTCAAGAAAAACCTTGCAAATGGCAAGCGAAAAATTCGCCCCACCTTTTGTTATATTTTCAAGGGTGCTCTTTACGATAGTGCCATATTAATTTTGACGAAATCATTTTTTTAAAACAAATCTTGTCGAAATGACATTATAAACGTAAATTTTTCAGTCACTTTTTTTCGTTTATTTCATATTTTGGTAGCTTCTACGTGTTGCCACTTGAGTATGTAATGCACTCGTCTCGTCCTCAACAGTTGTTTTTTGAAATTGTGGATTATATTTTTTTGTTGATGGGACATTGTTGCAAAATAATGGAAAAAAGAGTAAAAATTCAAAGCATGTTATACGTAGCATTTCTATTTACCAAATAAAATTGAGTTTTTTTTCCGCAAACAAGTAACATTTACATGGTTTCCAAATATGTTCGGATTGCTTAATGAAAATTTACCGACTCTACTTCGTTTCGGTACATATACAGTCATTTATGGACATCCGTGGCCGCGCAGTAGAATGGCACCTGAGCGTTCCTCCGTGCGCGCATGTTCGGCGCATCAAAGACGCTTTAATAAGATAAATATGCTGCGGATCGAAAAATCCTTTTGCACCAATATTCTAGGCATTCATACCTTTCATTTGATAAAAAAAAAAATCGATTTTTTGAAAAAAAAAAAAAGAGGAGAACCTCCCCTTAAGGCAACCTAGATAACCAAAGTTTCACGATTTGATTGACTGTGACGTTTTTGCAGAGGCGCGGTCAAGGACGCCCGATGGTCGCGGGTGTGAAGATTAGTTTCTTACAAATACATATTTTGGAAACCAATGGATTACGAATTTAAAAAAATCATTTCTAATCATCTTGTGTGATTCCTTCGCAATTATTTCCCGAAAATAGGCTCGAAATTCTGGCTCATACGGGGAAGAACCCATAAAAAAAGTTTTATTGTTCTTGGAGCTCTAAGTCTCTATTTCAAAAGTACACTAAAAAATTTCGGGTAACTCTACAATTTGTTAGAGATTACTCCTTATTTTTGTTGCAAGGGTGTATTTTAATCCAGATCAAGGAGAAGTTTTTAAAAATATCTCGTAAATGATATTGGTTAGGAGAATTCCTAAAAATTCAGAATATTCAATAATACCTACCATTTTTAGTGAGTTTCTCTTAATTGTTTAGGAATTTTCAGAAAAATTGTGAATATCTCCTAAAACCTGAGGACTTTTGGGGATTCTCCCTAATGAAGCAAAAATAAAATAAAAAATATTTCGAGAAATACTTTAGGTAAGCGCAAAGTGAGATGTAAATTTAAGTATAAATTTTCAAATTCCAAGCTCATTGAAATTAAATTATTCAGATAATTGAGTGCCAACCTACAAATGGAAAACCTTAGACATTTGTCAATTCAGATGATTCAATTTTTAAAGACATGTGATAATATGGCAGTTCGCTTTAGTAATTTATTCATACAAACCTTTTCTTTTTCTAGTAATCCTATTTAATTAATTACTCTAAAAGAAAGGTAAATGTAGAACTTCAAGTATTTAATGGGCAGGAAGGAAAAGATTAAATGAAGAGCAATTATGGACAATTACTAACTGAATAACTTACAAGCTTTCTTCTATCATTTGCATTACAAAATTAAAAAATTAAATTACATTTTCATTTACAATGAAGAAAAAACCAGGGGTTATTAAAGATTATTTTAGTTTTCGAGACTAATTATTTCCTAAAACGGGTTGTCTGGTGTAGCTTCATTCGCAGGTAGGAAACGTTACTATAGAAATAGTTTTTGCAATTGGATTTCCTTGCACGGAAATACACGTTTCACGAAAGCTACAACAGTCCAGTGAGTTGGGTGTGAACGTAATGAACTTCTATTTCCAAGTAGTTTAGTTATGGCCAACCACCAACTCTCACTCTAATCTTGTTCATTCAAAACGCAACTTTATGTTCCTCGTACATAACGCTTACCTTACATCATTGAAGTTACGCTCTGAGACTTAGCAATCCATTCATAAACTGCAGGAAACTTTAACCGACGTGAAATAGTTTAAAAAATGATAGAGGGTTATTGAGGGAGTATTTTACCACGACGGTCAGGAAAATACAGTAGCGGTCAGAATTGTGGGACTACCTGTTTTTCGACAATTGCTTAAATTATCTTAATTTGAATTATGTAAGTAAAAAAATTTTTTCTTTTAATTAAATTCGAAGTTATCAAAAATCCTTATAAAATGAGCCCAGCATGAATTCGTTTTGTTAAATTTTGAAGAAGTTATTGCAGAAATAATCAAGATTTCAATGCTTTCTTAAATTTTAAATAATTTTTCAATTAATCAACATTTTTTAATGTTCTTGGACTAATTTTAAAGCTGAATTTCTATAAAATCGAACTAAATTCTTAAAACTGATGTGTAATTTTTTTCTTACATACTGCTCGAGGTTAAAGTTGAAATAAAAATGTTGGGAAAATTCCAATATTGCTTTTGCTGAGAAAAATATTTTTATAAGATATATAAAACAGATAATCATCAATTTTGTATTGAAAACCCTTAAAATATATATTCATATGATCTTTATTATGATTTACCTACAGATGAAATCTTTTCGAAATTTCCCCACTTTTTTGTTATAAATATTAACTTCTAGCATTATGCAAGAAAGAAATTGTAAATTTATAATGATAATTTCCTATGATTCTGTAGAATCTTAGCTTTTAAATGAGCCCAAGAACGTTAAAAAATGTTGATTATTTCGAAACATATTTAAAATTTAAGAAAACATTGAAATTTTGACTTTTTTTCTAACAACTTCAAAATTTAACGAAACGACTTCATTCCAGACTAATTTTGAAGATACTTTTGATGCCTTTCAGATTATTAAGAGTACAAATTTCATCACTTACAGAATTAAAATTAAGATAATTTAAGCAATCATGGAAAAACAGGTGGTCCCACAATTCTGACCGGTAGTGTACGTATTTTTTAGGAATTTTTATTATGTAAGGACAATACCTTACGATTCGAGTTTTTATAATTAAAAATGGTTTCTATAGGAAACAAAAAGATTTCAATGATCTCTTAAACGTTAAATAACTTTCGAAATAACAAACATTTTTTAATGTTATTTGACTCATTTTGAAGCTTAATTTCTACAAAATTATTAAAAAATCGAATGGTAAGGTATTGTCCTTACATAAAAAAAAATTCCTAAAAAATACGTACACTACCGGTCAGAATTGTGGGACCACCTGTTTTTCGATGATTACTTAAATTATCTTAATTTTATTTCTGTAAGTGATGAAATTTGTACTTTTAATAATCTGAAAGGCATCAAAATTATCTTCAAAATTAGTCTGGAATGAAGTCGTTTCGTTAAATTTTGAAGAAGTTATTGCAAAAAAAGTCCAAATTTTAATGTTTTCTTAAATTTTAAATAACTTTCGAAGCAATCAACATTTTCTAATGTTCTTAGGCTCATTTTGAAGCTTAATTACATAGTGCAAATGAATATAGTGCAAAAGGTTAAAGTTCAAATAAAAAAGTTGGGAGAACTACAATATTGCTTTTGCTGAGAAAAACATTTTTATAAGATATATAAAACATATAATCATGAAATTTCTATAGAATCCCCTTGAAATATATATATTCATATAATCTTTATTATGATTTGACTACAGATGAAAAGTTTTCAGATTTTCCCTACTTTTTTGTTACAATTTCAACTCTTTGCATTATGCAAGAAAAAAATTGTACATTTATATTGAAAATTTACTGCGATTATGTAGAATCTTAGCTTCAAAATGAGCCCAAGAACGTTAAAAAATGTTGATTATTTCGTAACTTATTTAAAATTTAAGAAAACATTGAAATCTTGACTATTTCTGCAATAACTTCTTCAAAATTTAACAAAACGACTTCATTCTGGACTCATTTAAAAGATAATTTGGATGGCTTTTAATTTATTAAGAATACAAATTTCATCACTCACAGAATTAAAATTAAGATAATTTAAGCAATCATCGAAAAATAGGTCGTCCCACAATTCTGACCGGTAGTGTAACAATAATAAAATTCTAATATTCAAACATTTTATATATGACGTTAAAAAAAGGTCTTCCTAAATTTTACTACTACTGCCGTTTTATTATCAATAGAAAAATGAAAATTATTATCAAAAAATTATCATTTTACTACAGGCTGGAGCTATTAATATGTAGAACATTGTATCAAATTTGGAGAAAGATCGGTTAATTATTATTTTTTCTATTCCTTACGTTCGATAAAAGATCGTTTTCAAAAATTCGCGTTTAAAGTTTTAAGTATGAAAATCTTATATAAAATTAATTTTACGTTTGATTTATGAATCCAGCTCCATAAAACATACCTTAGAAGGGAATTCTTAAAAGTATATACTTTAAGAAAATAAAAAATAAGAAAATTCGATTTTTTGAAAATTTCACAGATCGGGCCACGTGACTAAATTATACATTTATTCGTTCATATAAGATAACGCTTTTAATTTACAGAG
This sequence comes from Diplolepis rosae, assembly GCA_030998225.1. Lineage (NCBI taxonomy): Eukaryota > Metazoa > Arthropoda > Insecta > Hymenoptera > Diplolepididae > Diplolepis > Diplolepis rosae. Next base: position 13,847,916 of record JAPYXD010000677.1, read on the forward strand.
TATCTTACTGAAAATTTGGGAAACGTAAAAAATGTCAATAAAGCACGTCTGTTAAGTGGGTAGAGCTGTGTCAAGAGCGAATTTCGAGCGCTTTTTTAGGAACAACGTGTAGGTAAAGTCATTAAAATTTTTTAATTATTCCTTCACGATTTTCTCGCTTTATTCTTAAATATTTTACATTAATTGATTCAAAGGTGTTATTAAAATAGTAAATAAATGATCGAAGCGGGAACGAGACCTTTTCAAAATGGCAGACCCAAACGGTGTGCAAGATACAGTACGCATCTGTCTTTTGAAACGAAAAACGAAAATACTTCGTTATTCGTAATTAAGTTGCCGAGATACTGACGTAGGGATTTAGTAAATTTCGGAAAATTGACAAAATGGCGCACTTTGCAAAAAAAAATTCGTTTTTCCCTCTTTTTTCGAGCGTAATGAGCCGTAAAGAACGGGAAAAATTTTTTTTTTAGAAATCCCTACGTCAGTACCTTGCATTATGCATAAAAATTAATTTCACAAAATGTGAGACGAATCGATTGAATAGATTTTCCGCAATCCTGCACACCAACTTGAAAAACACGGTTTTGAGAAAAACGAGCTCAAAGTTTGAAAACGGGATGAATCATTGTTTTGATCAACCGACCGCGGGAGCCTTTAGGTCCTGCAGCTCAAAAACTAAGCTGGTTTCGAACAAACCCTTTTAGAAAAGTCTCTTTAACATGTTGTAGATTAGAAATAAGCAATAAAAAAAATCGATTTTTCGAAAGTGACACACAGGTTTACCCCCTTAACTTCTTTTTAGTAACAAAGTTTGAAAAAAATTTTAAAACTTATCGGCAATTACAATTAATTGTAAAATTGTTTGCAAAATGTTCACTCAAACGAAGTTGACAGACGTTCTTTGTCGTTTTCTGTTGTATTTTCCAAATTTCCAAGAAGACATTTTGCAAAATAAAAAAGTTACTTTACATGAACTTTTACAGGAATTTGGTCACGTGATCTGGTTGATCAATAGCCGTGAAGGAAATGAAGACTGCTCATTATTTACGTACAAAATGCTTTGAGCTAAAAGTTCACTGGATGCGAGAGGTATTTGTGAATTGAATAATTTAATCAGCATAAATTTGTTTGCAAATTTAATATTTACTAATTATTCCCATCAATCTTGTTGAAATACAATTGGATACGTAGCAAAAGCAGAAAATAACAAATAAAAATCGTTCAATGCTAGAATTCAATAACATTACAATTATTGTTGTTTGTAATAGGAACAATAATAAAGAGATAATGAAAGGGTATGCAGTGTTGTCGAAAAAAAGAATATAATGTGCAACGAGATATTGTTTTGTCCAACAAATATGAGGAATGATGATATTTTGCACAGTCTGGAAAAAATGAACAAAACAAGCGAGCCATTACTCGATGCGATTTAAGATAATGAATATACAAATCTATATTACAACGACGTACGTTTCGTAGATTCGATGAATGAACGTCAGTCGTCAGATATGAAAAAATAAATGTAACGTTGATAAACTCTCTTGACAAACGAACACTGAAAAAAATGGTTAGTAAAACCAACTACTTCGGTTTGTAAAATATGCCTCAGCTATTTTATTAGTTAGCACAACACATTTTTTTTGTTAGTGTTACTACCCAAGTTCTTGTGATAACAATTGAGATAGTAACAGCAACAAAAAAAATTGTTGTGCTAACTAATAAAATAGCTGAGGCATATTTTACAAACCGAAGTAGTTGGTTTTACTAACCATTTTTTTTCTGTGAAAAGCGCATTTTTTTTCTTCCACCTCTTCTGCTATTTCTTCACTGTTTTTATTTACTTTCCCTCACTAGTTGAGGAATATTTCTCAACAGTTATAAGAAACAATCGAGAAATCGCTTGTTTTGCTCATTTTTTTCAGACGCAAAATATCATCTTTTCCACGTGAGTGTTGGACAAAATATATAATCATGCGCGTTGGCAATTGCTTAAAAAATAAAAAAGTTATTCAAACTAAAAAAATGTCAAAAAATTCCCAAAAAACTCAAAATTTTTAGTTTAAGGTAGTTTTCATCCACGAAAATTCGACCTCAGGCAAAAATAGATGATTTTGCTTTCAAGAATAGCAATATTATTATTGAAGGGCTATTTTGAAAGAGAAAAGATTATTTTAAATGAAAAAATTTGAAACACAGAAAAATAATTTTATTAATAAATTTTATTTTTGCACCAACGTTTTTTCTTATCGCTTCTTACCTAGTTTAAAAAAATTATGCGATTCTAATAAATCATGAATCATTTTTTCAGAGAAAAGATTTCCCACAACTTCACCGTTTCTGATTTGTAAAAATAAATTCTTCAATGGCTAAAACCATTAAAAAAACATTTCCCAAAACGAAATTTTTTAAAACAAATTGCTGAATTTTATAATAATTTATTCATTTTCGAAAATTGGAAATGGTTAAGTTGTAGGGAATCTTTTTCTTGAAAAAGTGATTTGTAATTTATTGAAATCGCATAATTTTTTTAAATTTGGTAAGAAGCGATAAGAAAAAAAGTTGGGGCAAAAATAAAATTTATTAATAAAATTATTTTTCTGTGTTTCAAATTTTTTCATTTAAGATAATCTTTTCTCTTTCAAAATAGCCCTTTAATAATAACATTGCTATTCTTGAAAGAAAAATATATAATCATGCGAGCTGGGAATCTCCTAGATCCCCCACTTGGTAAACAATGTACTATTTTCTTTATATACCGCGGAGGGGAATGCGATTTCGGGGCCTGACGCGAAACAGCAAAAATAATCGGTTCCACGGTCGCTTGATGCAACCATATCAATAACTACGTGGAATTTCTTTTGCTCAGAACATGGCAAACTAACAATTGAGGTTGGAATTCGAATATTCCCAAACTTTTCCGTCACTAGTGTAGAAAAGTAAGTTTCATTACACAGACTCATCATTAGGGTGGCCCTTATTTTGGCGATGTTGGAACTTTTTCGGTCTCGCCCCCTAAAATAATCATGTTATGAAAAAAAAATTTTTGTGCAAAATTTGAAATCAAACGGATATTATTAACCCGTGCTACCGAGCGGTTGAAATTTAAAATGTAAATTACATCTATTTTTTCGTGCATTTTTCATTAACTTTTATAACTTCTATGCAGCTCCGCGGAAAATTCTGAAACTTGGAATCGATAATCTTTGCTGTTTCCCGCCATGGCCCCAAAATCGTATTTCCCGCACGGGTATTAAAAAAAAGTGATTTTATAAAGGAATGAAATAGAGAAATAAAAAGAAAAATGAGAAAAAGAGTTACGGATGAATGTGCAATGAAGCGACGCATTCTTTAATAAAAGGGCGTTAAATTGTGCTTTCTTGGACAAGACTTTTCATTGCTGCGAGGCCAGTGGCAAGAAGAAAGAGGATGGGAATTTGTTGAACGCAAATTGAGTTTTGCAGCTCCTCCATCGAGTCGGAAATTGTATTTCTTAGTGCCAATTCCCAATGAATTCTAAGAGCGCACCTGTTCTTCAAGACGTGAATTCGATAATAAATTTCCATTTTCTCGAAAAGCTGCATTCAACTCGTGGATTCCTAAATTTTTTCCGCTATGAAAAAACGATTAAGTATATAAATATATATATATATATATGTATGTAACATATGAATTATATGTAAATGTATATGTATATGCATAATATATTTTGGCATAATTTGCAAACATATGTTGCTGCTCATTCATTTGAAAATGCTCTCGAAAATAACGATGTACATTCGAATTTCCGTTTCTGTTTATCATCGTAATTTGAAGCTGTGCTATAATTTCACTTGATTTTTGCACCGTAATTAATTGATGCTCTCTTGAGACGACTGAATCGTGCAGAAGCCACTTCACACGGCTTTCTAATTTATTTCATAATTCATAATAGAGGGCGGATAACCATGAAAGATTTAATGAAGTGCTGCCACTAATAAATCCTAGGCATTATTTTAATAACGCGTTACTCCAATTATTATTCAGTTTTATTTAAGTTTGGAGTAATTTGTCATCCAGGTATGACTTTAGATACAATTAATATTAGAAAAATTAAAACTTAAAAATAACCCAGTAAAAAACAAATTGAAGTCAAATGCATTGAAGTTTTTAATACGTCTCAATATGTGTGAATTTCCCTTTTTGCACATTTCAATTAATTTGAATGAATTTTCACTGACGGATTGAAAAGAATTGACCTGTCTCAAAATTCATACAATTACTTTAAATTATTTAAATTAATATTTTTCAATTTCGCTTAATTTTTTTTCTTTTGATGGAGATAAAATAGTTTTAAAATATACATTAAATGTGAGGAGCACTTAAAGAAGGCTGTAGGAAATGAAAAATACAATTAGGCAGCGAATGTATCATATTAAATTTTACGTATAGGGATGTAAGAGAAACTATCTTTTTTAGCAAACGATCTACTCGAGACATCCCTTAACGAATCCTCAACCCCGTTTTGCTCAATTACGTTCGTTTCACACTCCCCTCACAACTCGTTTATCCTTAAGCCCAGAGAAGGAGAAAGTTGAAACGGAAAGAACCTGAGTTGAATACAAGGAAATGCTAGCCGAGAACGAAGAGTGATTCTTCCCCGTCGAAAGATTTTCTTCCGGGAATGTTGCTTTTATCTAATATGGAGAAGTGCAGAAGCTCGAATTTCCAAGAAACCCCCACCTGAATTGTGAAGTGAATCTCGAAACAGAAAAAAAAAATGTTTCCTTATAAAGAATGGTGTCGGAGATCTGTACGTCTGATTCGAAAAATGCATCGAATCAAACTCGCTTCGGAATTACAAACTAAAGCACAAAATATCTAATAAAACGTTACATAATTGGATAATATTGTATATTTTTATTGCAAGTAAAAGTATAGCTTCAGGCTTTGAATAGACAAAAGTTATTTCTATCTAAATATTTCTATCCCTGGCGAAAGTATCGGATAGCAATTCAATCCGAGCTCGGATTGGAAACTTTGTTTCGGATATATTCGGATAGTTGTCTCGAAATAAATCGGATTAGATCGGATCGATTTTTACCGTTTTTCATAAAACGAGATACAAAACGTTTTTCGGATTGGTTCGGAATGATTCGCATTGGCTCGGATACAGATATCGGAATCAATCGGAATAGTTCTGATTAGCTTGGAATGAATTCCTGTCCGATACTTTCGCCAGGGACGTTATATCTATCCCTTTAAATCTGTTTCTAATATTTTATTTTATATTCAATTCGGAGCTTATCCCTATGAATCCAGTTTTTTCTCTCCAACTTAATATCATTCTACCCAATCCACGTTTTTATATTAAAATTTTCTATACTTTTCAATTAGTTTTATACTTTCTTCAGTCTTTATACTTGAGGGAATCCGCCACCTTTAATTGGTATGTTTCTGATTTTTGAGACATTTTTGAAAAATATTATTATTTTATTCTCTATACTTTTCTGAGTAAGTGTGTAAATTTTCAGGGCAATCTGATTTTTTTTCTTGGGAAAATAAATAAAATTAAAAATTACTACGATTTACGAATAACGCGCTTTTAGCGAAAATTAGCTTTTTACACAAAATAGATTGTTTATTTATTTACTAATATTTCTGAATTATATGGAGAACAGTATATAATAGGTATCCCGATAAAAACACAATATATATTTTGCTTTTATGTATATACATATATGATTTAGTAATACAATGTCGGCTGCCTGCCTCTAAAATTTTACTTCAAACTCCGTTTTCTGCAAGTTGTGATTTTTCGTGTTTATTGCAACATATGTTGGAATAAAATCTTAAGTATTAGGCACATACCTTTGAAATTTTCACCACCTATTATTTGTTATATTATAAATATTTTTGAGTATGGAAAGCACTCTACCTAAAAAAATAACTACAAATTTTTATTTATTTTTTTATTTTGTTTGTAATTTTTTTCCAGTAATGTCACCTCATTTTTTATACCCGAAAAGTTTCTACACATTGTATGGAATAAAATAAAAAAGAGACCATGGCAATTGGTTAAAAAATAAAAAAGTTATTCAAACTAAAAAATGTCAAAAATGCCCAAAAAACTCAAAATTTTTAGTTTAAGGTAGTTTTCATCCACGAAAATTAGACCTCAGGAAAAAATAGATAATTTTGCTTTCAAGAATAGAAATATTATTATTGAAGGGCTATTTTGAAAGAGAAAAGATTATTTTACAAGAAAAAAATTTGAAACACAGAAAAATAATTTTATCAATAAATTTTATTTTTGACCCAACTTTTCTTCTTATCGCTCCTTACCAAATTTTAAAAAATTATCTGATTCTAATAAATCATGGATCATTTTTTCAGAGAAAAGATTTCCCACAAGTTCACCGTTTCTGATTTTTAAAAATAAATTCTTTAATGGCTAAAACCATTAAAAAAATATTTTCCAAAACGAAATTTTTATAAACAAATTGCTGAATTTGATAATAATTTATTCATATTCGAAAATTGGAAATGGTTAAGTTGTAAGGAATCTTTTTCTTGAAAAAGTGATTTGTAATTTATTAAAATCGCATAAATTTTTAAAATTTCGTAAGAAGCGAAAAGAAAAAAAGTAGAGGCAAAAATAAAATTGATTAATCAAATGTTTTTGTGTATTTCAATTTTTTTTCTTGGAAATTAATCTTTTCTCTTCCAAAATAGCCCTTCATCAATAATATTGCTATTCTTGAAAGCAAAATTATCTATTTTTGCCTGAGGTCTAATTTTTGTGGATCAACTACCTTAAAAATATATAAAGGTGCTGGAATTAAAAACAAAACCCAAAAACTTTCTAAATAAAGGTACTAAACATAAAAAAAATTATATGGAAGGTCTAAAATCAAAAATTAAAAGTATTATAAGTGTCGGATCCTCTTAAATCCATTCGAATCTATTTTGTATTTGGAAATTGCAATATACTTTTGAACTTACCTGTTTCATTCCTCTTGCAAAATGAACACATGAGGTATATTTTGCAATTTCTGTAATCATTTTAAAGTATCTGTCGTATACTTTGGAGTACTTTTCCCTGACTCTAATTACTAAACGATTTAAATTGATAAAATAATATGTGACTCGTTACTATAGAAGCACATTGTTTGCATTCAAAGCTATACATTTTATCTCAGCATCACGTGAGAACGACAAGAAACAATTAGAGTGCGACATGATTGGCGAACTTTTTAGCGACCATACCAGTGCTGCAAATTAAATTTTTTTTACTTTCTCATTCGTACCACTCTTTTTTTCAGGGCTGCGCATATAATAGCATTAACCAATTGCAGAATTTCAGAATATATGGGCTCTTGGATTTTTATTCAAATTCTGAAGTAAATTTCTTCATTTGATTGTCACCCACGATTAATTGGGAAATACAATTTTCCTCGTCATTATAAAGCTTAATGCACGAGAAAAATAATATAATTACAGTTCTAGTAATATATTTGAACCTAGTGAAGTGATAATCAGACAATACATTTTTATCAATTATTTATGGAAAAAAATTTTTGTAATAGTGGAAAATCATATAAAGAAAGTCTTACAAATTAGAGGTCTGCATTGCATTTTCCAATATTCATATCTATGCAAATTAAAATCGGGTAAAAATAAATCACAAGTGCTCTACAAAACCAGTTCATAGAGAATTCGAGATAAAAAAGTAAAATCCAATCGAGCAAATCGGAGAATCAATTTCGTAGAGTATAGATTGATATTTATATGATATTTTTCAATAAATTTTGTATCATTTTATAGAAATTGAATTTATGTAAAAATTAGATATAGCAGTGATAATTATAAGAATACTTTTTACATTAAATGATCTATTAATTTTATATTTTGGATAAATTCTAAACTCGAGCCATTTTTAAACGCTCAAATTATTTCTATTTTTCAAAATTATTATTTTGTGTTATCCAACTATTTACTGAATTAATTAAACTACTTTTGTTTTCACCTTTCAAAACTAAATTATTGTTAAAGATGGGAAAATTTTGCGGGTGCATAATCGAATATTTTCATAAAATTTTATTAAATTATGATGAAAGAAAACATTTTTTGATCCCTAATTATACGCACTAGAAACACATTTTTTAGGGATGCACAAAAAGTTTTCTTTTCATCATTTTAAACAATTTTATGGAAATATTCGATTATGCGCCTGACATAATTTTCCTATCCCTACCCGTGCAGAAATTGCCCAACTTGTTCCCAAGTTCCGATCCGGGCAAGATCGGATTTTCCACATGTGGCCGCAGGGGGGCACATGGTGTGGCCTGGGTTGGAACCACATCGGATTATGATAGACAAGATTATTTTCAAATTTTGTATTGTTGTCGTGATATTGTAGTGACTATATTAATATTAAAATGCCAAAAGCAAAAAGTACATGGCGAGTTCAGAAAAACAGAACCTTTGGTGAAATTTCTTATATCCGCATTATAGATCAAGCTGAGTTAATTCATTAGATTCATTACATAAATCCTAACATTGTAATGAACTAGATTATTATTTGAAATAGTTTTTTATCAACGGTAATTTGCAAAGGAGATTATAATTTTAAGTGTAGAACGTTATTGTGTTTCATTATTTTTTATATCGTATATTTAATTTTCCAAAGTGAATTTTTTAGAAAGAAAATTATTAATAATGTAATTTAGTTTTAGATTCAGAAGAATCGAATAGTTATAAAGACTACGAAGATGGGTTTGAAGATTATACAGTTTGTATACTTTTTATTATATTGTTGCATCACTAATCTGAATTTATGAAAACAGATTATTTGAACCAACTATTTATTGTTATTAAACGAAAACCTTTTAAATTTTACTATTTGTGTCAAAATTTGGTAGTGGACCGTTTGATACTTTTCAAGAAAAAATGTTTTTGTGTGACCGCGCGCTTGGAGCGCGCAACGCGAAGTATAGAGTCGAGCGCACTCAAACATTTGTGAGTCTACCATATTTCGATGAGGATTTTATGCAGTTCCCACAAATAAAAGTCGGTAAATAATAAAAAGTCTTTTAAGAAAGAAACACTGTTTAATTCGAAAGCAGTCATGTAATTTATTAACAATGCACATTTACGTCCAATACTTTCAAATAAATGAAAATTCAATTTTTGTCAGTTTGTAATGTTTGTAATGGTGTCGTTATTTGATCATACACAGACCTTTGAAGACTAGCTTTTCGTGCTTGTCTTTCAGGAGTTTGAAGTCATGTTTGGGCCTTTTTTTAATGTACTTTGCAACATTTTAGCGAAAAACCAAGATTGGCGTTATTTTGTGCTTGATTTATATTTTTAAAAGCCGTTTTCAAAATAAAAATCGGACCACCTCTGCGGCAAGCAGACATTTTACAATTAACGGATTAAATAAATTAAAGTGTCAATAGCGCGAAAACGTATTATCTCAAAGTGTCCGTTTTTTTATGCATTTGAAGAGCATAAAGTCTGCTACTTTTTAACCAAACCTCAACCTAAAAAGTTAAAAATTAACTGAGATATTAATTTGTTTAACAAAAGCTAAATTTACTGGTTTTTCCGAATTTTCTCCGCTTTTAATTATCCAATCAGATCAAGCGACAGCTCATTTTGTTAGCAATTCAATTATCTACATCCTACTGATGGATGTCGTCAAGATTGGATAATTACCTTTAATGTTATAAACAAAAAACTAAAAAAGTGCGATTTTTTGGTCTTAAATGTTGATAAAAAATTTATAAATCATATTTCATTGTCCAAAACATGACACAATTACTCTATGACCAACCTTTTTTCTGATGGCGCAGTCCGTTTTCTGAAATAAATAATGTCATAAATCATTCATAATAAATGCCCTGTTGCTTGGACTATCGACTCTATACTTCGCGTTGCGCGCTCCAAGTGCACGGTCACACAAAAAAAATTTTTTCTCGAGACGTATCAAACGGTCCACTACCAAATTTTGACACAAAGTTCTGAGTACTTAACGAACAAATTACACAGAAAATGATTCAATTCAAACATGTCCCTTTTGAGATAATTTCATTTGCTTACTTAATTGTTGCATAGAAAGTACTAAATACCGTTTCTGAGTTTTGATCAAAGCATGGACTTAATAGTAGATCCCATGGCATATTTTATTTATGTATTTTATACTCTTCGTTGAATATTAGAAGCAGTATTGAAAAAAACATTTTTTGCACTTTGAAAATAAAAAAAATCAATAACTTGAAAAATTTACATATCATATTGAAAAAAAAATATGTGTCATTTTTTTTCCTCTCTAGAACGAGGAATAAAATTTTCAGGTTAATCAAAATTTTGATTGTAAATCTGATATGGAATAACCCATATATATATTCTTCAAAATTTCCGTTGGTACTTTTGACACTTTCAAATTTTCTGGCAATTTTCATGTTCATTCTTTCCAATATATTTATTTTTTATTTTCAAGTTGTAATAATTCATTTAACTTATTCAAATCGAGGGATTATTTACAATTGGCTTTTAGAGTTTTTTAAATGACAAAATTGGAATAAAATAAGGACATATTTGTAAGGTATAATAAGAAGACAACAAGACATTTTTATAACATCGTTTCTATATTTATAACATTAATTTCGGTTTCATTTAGTAAAATACCGTTACATCTTGCTTACATGTACATATGTATCGCGCATGTGTGCGTTTGAAACGACGCAATAGGTATACGAAAAAAGTGCGTTCACTTAAAAAGTGGTCGCGAGAATGTTTGGCACGTGCAGCAATATAGATAAGTTCAGTGAATATACAGACATCCCCTTTAACAGAGTTTGTGCCAAAGAAGGTATGAGCCGTTTTTATGATTCGATGAATACCCTCGCGTTTGGCAAATGCATCAAGAGCGTTCTTTGGTAAGGAATAGAGTGACAACTGGTTATTTACGAGAAGTAAAAATCACAAAAATAAATGTACTAAATGTAACGTTTTATATTGAAAGAAGTTACAGCTGACATTTAGGGATAAAACTCACTTTTTTAATTGGAAAAATCTTAGTGGAGTTGCAATAGAAAAAGAAGGAAATTAATAGGAGATATATAAATGCAGTCATCAATGCCAGCAGTGAGTGTGATTTACTGCGATGTTTTGGTTTTAACTCCTTCTACGGCAGTGAGTAAATTTCGATATTAATCTTTGACTCAATGTAGCGCCAATTTCTAGATACGAATACATATTTGCTTTATGGAGCAGCAAAAAGTTTCATCTATATAAGTTATAGTTAGTAATTATACCATAAAGTGAAATTTGTCCACAGTATTTACACCATATGATGTGAGTGCCATCGAAGGGGTTAATGTGACGAAAATTAATATCTCTGTAGTATTTACCGAAACTTTATCACGATGAGCAGTTTTACTGGTTTTGAGATAAACTAAACCATTGCAAATTATGCAAGACAAAATTGGTAAAATATTTTCATTTCTCTATAAAATATTAAATCTTAAATGCTCCATGAAAAAATACATTTTTTAATTAGAGATCTTTTTAGCCAGTTTGAAATTGTTTTACCATTTATAAAGAGTTCTGGAATTATTTCAGAACCTTTGGAATATTCGGTAAAATTAAAGAACTTTAGAAAATGTTCAAGTTATTATACATTTTCAGGTTTTGAAATGCAGATTGCGAAAATGAAATACATTTTAAATTGTTTGTAATGCTTTAATAACTAAAGTTAGAACGTTTTATAATAATCGAAATAATTTTAGAAGTAACTTTTTGCATTCTATAGTCTCATTAAAGCTTTGAAATGTAACAAACCTCCTAAATTCAAGCATCATTTTTCATAATATTCTGAAATAGGACTTTCTTGGGACAGTCTGAAGTTTCTGAAATTTTCAAGTGTTTTTGAACTTTTGTAAAAACATTGCAAAAAAGCGTGTTTTCTAATGTAATCATATTCATGAACGAGGAAATATTTCAACAAAGTTAAAGTCAAGAATACTATTTAAAAAGTAAATCAGAGAGAATCGCAAATTTTCATAAATTACCTTATGGGTGCTGGAAGTTTTTTTTAGCTTGAATATTTTAACTGATCCTGAAACATGATGAAGTTCATCCTGTATAATTAGAAAGGAGCATTTGAATACAAAGAATTTCCTTCTACCCTCAACTCACAAATTGCCTGTTTTATACAAGTTTCAACTCTTTTAATATTTGGGACTCAGGGATGATATTCTTTGAATAAAATAAAATGTCCGATAAATAAAGATTTAAAATCGAACTATATTTGCTGCGCAACAGCGATTCAGATGCAATAAACCTATGATATGGAAATCGTCTTTTAAGTTTAGGGCATCTTTCAAGTTTATTGATCTATGAGATTACAAAGTGTTTATGTGCCACTTCATTAAACGTTCTCTACATGTAGCATGAAGCTCAAAACATCAGGTTTAACGATCTGTCGTAATCTGACAACATGCCATCTTTAAAGTCCCCTATCGTGCCATGGCTCTTGGATTAAATTCCCCAACAAAGTTCACTCTGAAACTGCAAACGGTCAGGTATTTGCATTACATCTAAAGCGCATAGATTGTATTAGCATAGGCTTTTAACTGTGTTCAAACTGTGTGTCTCTTACAATTAACAGAAACAGCTGGGCTGGACTCGACTTCGCTTCTTGTTGCATCTGTATAATATTAGAGAGAAGGCAAAGTCTAGGAAGTCATGTCCTAACCCACCTGATGTTCACTTCGATTCCATTCTCGAGAAATCGCCGGGTAATACTGGCCTTTGCTTTTCGTTGAGTAAACAATGTTAGCAAGGAGTTTCACTGAGAGTATCCTTCTGCACGAGTTTCTCAGCTCAATTGACACAAAGTATCGATCATTTACAATCTTATTCGCTTTCGTCGATACATCTTGAATACAAATTTAATCCAGAAATATCCCTTTTTTATTTTTTTCGTCCCAAAATAACGCAAAATAGAGAATTTATGTCGGTTTCATTAATACGTACAATTCTTTCTAGAGACATTTTTCTTGAGGGCATCCGCCACCTTTAATATTTTTATTTTTTGAGTTTAGACCTTTCATATAATTTTTTTTTTATGTTTAATACCTTTATTTAAAAAGGTTTTGGAGGTTTTTGAAAATTCTAGCACCTTTATGTATTTTTAAACTAAAAATATTGAGTTTTTTGGGCATTTTTCTGACATTTCTTGACTTTGAATAACTTTTTTGTTTTTTCATCATGATTATATTTTCATTTTGTTCCTTATAATGTGTAGACAATTTTTGGTTATGAAAAGCATTTTAGCTAAAAAAAATAAATACAACATTTTTTTTCGTTCATATTTGGTAATGTTTTTATTTATTTTTTTATTTTATTTGTAACTTTTTTTCAGCTATTTTACCTTATTTTTCATACTCAAAAAGTTTCTAATCATTGTAAGGAATAAAATAAAGAAGGATCATGGCAATTGGTTAAAAAACAAAAAAGTTATTCAAAGTCAAAAAATGTCCGAAAAATGCCCAAAAAACTCAACATTTTTTGTTTAAAAATAGATAAAGGAACTAGAATTTTCAAAAACCTCCAAAACCTTTCTAAATAAAGGTACTGATTATAAGAAAAAATATGGAACGTCTAAACTCAAAAAATAAAAATATTAAAGGTGGCGGATCCCTTTAAGAAGGTTTGACCGTGGTTAGGAAACCTTTGGAAAACTTAATTAATTACTACTTTCAAAAATGTTAGTGTTGTTATTCAATACATAATATTTGAGAAATATGTTCACTTTATCGAGAAGCAGTTTCAAAAAATAAATAATGCCTTTTTTAGTAACAATTACTGTAGTTTGAATTTCAATGCAGTTTTTTCCAAGTTTTCTCTTTAAAGATGATCGAATTTTAAGAGATGATGAATCATTTTCCTCTTTAAACTTTTTAAAAAAAATTCTACCGTCTTGATTTTTTAAATTAATCTCTCTTTTTCTGACTAAAGATATTTTTTTGTAAAATTTATTTAAGTTTTTAACATTTCTGAATAGCAGTTATAAAATGAGAGAATAATTAAAAAATGTAAAATAGTGGAGTTTCATAGAAATGTTTAAAGAAGAAAATGATTCATCGTTTCTTAACATCCAATCATTTTTAAAGATAAAACTGGGAAAAAACTGCATTGAAATTTGACCTACAGAAATTGTTATTAAAAAAGGCATTTTTTATTTTTTTGAATTTGTTCCCGATGAAATGAGCCATGTCTTTTAAATTGGTGACCACGATCACTCAAATCAGCTTAAACAATATATTTTTAAAATCTCTATATTTTCTTTAAAAAACACTTTCTATATGAATAATAATGTGTATTGACAAAGCCGACTCCAGAACTGGAAAATATGACAACAATTCTTGAAATTAAAATAAGAAATAAAAAAATTATATGAAGATTCTTCTATTGTGAATCTCCATTTTGTTTGAAATTATTCAGCATTAAATTTCTAAGATGAAATCTAAGCAGATTTTCGAATTTTTTTTCGTGTACAATTCTACATAAACAAATAAATGGAAAAAATACCATTTTCAACGATATTATTTCTAATTTAATGTGAAAAAAATAAATTAAATCCATTATCTCTTACATTATATTTTCTTTTGCAACAAAAACAGGACTATTTTATATAATATCCATTAAAGTTGTTATAAACAAATGGTATTTGTGAACAAACACCCGACTATAGTGTTTTCTTCTAAAAACATTTACTTTTGTTTACTAAGATTGTACTGAGAGTTGGAAAATTACTCTATACAATCCAATTAACCCTTAGCTGCCCATGACGAAGATCTTCGCCGTCGGCAATCAAGGGGTTAAAGTCATTTTGCCTCTTCTAATAAAAATTCACCACAATGGATTATTTATGCTAACTTATATAATACATTACACTCAAGAAATAGATTAAACAGATGAAAAAAATCCACTCTTTGAGAGATGAGTCATTTTAAAATAAATGCTTTAACCCTTTGAAGTACGCATTTTTTTCAGTATTTTGTTATTAATATCAATAAATTTACAAGAAACGTCAAATAACGGAGTATAATTTTTGGTTCTCTAACATGTTATTACTGTAAATTTACGAAAAAAACCACAAAAATAGAATTAATTTTTGGTAAGACTCATTGTTAAAAGTTTTTCAAAAGATAAAATATCTGATATAAAATATTTTTGAATCAAATTCATTATTAATAATTTTAATTCTTAACTGCCAGAACATAATCTTTTCTGGAACATTTTTGGCTTCAGTTGAAAAAAAATTTGGCTTTACAAAATAGCCGATTATTTACTTACAAAATTTTTAAAAATTGCTACGATAATTACGATTATTTTGTCATTAGATATTATTATTTTGATAATTCTAAACGAATGTATAAATTAAATAATTTTTTCCAGAGAAAACACTATAGTTAAGTGTTTGTTTATAAATGTTATTTGTTTATAACAATGTACATGGATATTAAATGAAATATCAATTTTTCGTTATGAATATACATAAAATGTGAAAGATAATTTATTCACTTTCTTTTCCTCCTCCTTTCTTTATTTTTTTCCTCAAATATAAGTCATTATGCCAATAAATTGAAAAGGCTGACACTATTTAATAGTCTTCGTGATAAAAATTGCAGTCAAAGAGATGAAAGTCGAAATTTGTTTTGACCTCTTCATACATAAAATAATTATATAGTTTAAAAAAACTGAAAAATGCTAACAAAAAGAATATTTCAGATTCGGAAAGAATAAATCCAAAAATGTTATCATACCAATTTTCATAAAGATTCATCGACAATTTCTATAAAAACAATGGAGATGAAGAAAATTCGAAAATTGTATCATTTTGGGACAAAACGGGTTAATAGTTCGATGAGAATCAAATTTTTGGTTCAAAATAGAGAATAAAAAGTATACAAAAAAGTTTCCTTACCAGTACTTTGAATAGCTAATAGTAGATAAATTTTCATCATCAGTTTTAAATTCAGGATTCAATTTCATCGGAAACGTTGATTGCGAGCTGGAGATAAATAAAGAAAGAGAGCCTTTTAGGCATCTTATGGATTTCATGGCAAAGTGAACATCCTTTTTAACGATGCAAATCCTCTCCTAAAATGTACAAAGAGAGGGATACGTCTTGACTCATTTCTACAAGTCAATTGTGTGCAGCTTTTTCTCAAATCTTGATTAAATTTAGTACCTCAAGCTAAAACTTCATTAAAATAATATATATAAAGTAAAATGCTGTCTCATTGTAACTGCACCTTATATATCGAGGGTTTCAAAAGGCAGCGAGAATACACATGTATGCAAACATGTGACACAATATTGAAAGTGCCGAATGGAATGACCCTGGCACAATAAAGGGGAGCAAATTCAAAAAAAGGAGAGAGAGAAGTCAATTATTCGGAAACACATCTTTCCTATGCAAAAAATTAATATTGATTAAAAATCTTGCTAAGTTCCTTTTTTCATGAATAGATATGCTTTTTTATATATTAATTTCGTTTTTTGTAAAGTAAGAGTAACTCGACTTCTCTCATTAAAATAATAATTACTGTTCCATGGCCTCCGATTCGCTGACAATTTTGTCCAAATGGGTTCCATCCTCGCGGTAATAGGTATAACGTACTTATCGTTATATCGTTACACGCTCACTTCTAATGTTTCATAGTCACTCTACGAACGTTGTATCGAGAAAATCCTTTTCCCATACTGCAGCCCCTCATTCTGTAGCGCCGTAAACGATTTACAATAACAACAATTCGTTTTACCCTGTGTACAACCGGTAGTTACATAGATAGACGGGGAGTGAGTACGGAGAATGAATTTCTATGTTATACGATACATATATGTATAGAGTTTATGAACCCGATGCTTTAGAGGCGCTTTTCTCTAACAATATACATACAATGTTCTGTCACGGACGGAAGATGCACGCGCATTGTAACTTATGTAAAGTGTACTGAAGAGGAAAGACAATAATTTAACGTTTACTTCACTATCAACATAAGCCTGGATTTCTTAGAAAATATTATCCAGGAAAAGAAGTAAAGTATCATATGGTAAAAAAGCATAAGGAGTAATACCGTGAACATACATTTTTTAAAAATTTTATGGTGTTTCTTAAAAGAGTGTAAAAGACGAAAGTCCATTTAGACTGCATACTGGGAATAAATCATGGTTATAATTTTAAAAAAGAGAATTTACTGTAAGGGCCCGTTTAAAAATTACGGAAGAATATTTTTCAGCTTTTTTTTATCAAACCCCTTACCCTGTAAGACACCGTAATCATTTTCTAATCCCACACTGAGAGAAAGTATTAGTCGTGGTTACCTATTTTTTTTTGTAAAAAAGGGTCACAAGTATGTATTTCACTTTGTATTATTTAAGCACCTTAGTTCTTAGAGCAATATTAAATGAGTAGCAATGATTAAAATTTTTAGTAAAACTTATAAAATCCGATTAGTCGGTCCGTTTTGTAGCCGCGACTATTTTCATGCATTCCCACATTGTATCGAGCTTCTAATAGATGTTACCATTACGTTTTTGTAAAATTTACTAATTGCTTCAATGTTAAATTTATCATTCTATCTATTTTATTTTTGTTAATGTCGATGGGGACTTTCTTAGGTTAGAATTGTTTAGGAGAATAACTTTTCTAATTATTGTTTTTCAAAATGTAACAGAGGATGATAATGTTGAGAGGTTTTTCATCAAAAACTGCACAATAGTTTACAATTATACTTTAAAATTACCATGATTTAATTCTTCTCATTTTGATGAAGAACAAAAGCAAAATTTTAAGAAATCAATGTATGTACACCGAAAAAAATTCCTTGTACCCGTGTACAAGGAATCAACTATTTTGCCTAGTTAGGACAGGCGCCAACTTTGCAATCCTGGTTGAAATGACAAAGTTCAAGTTTAGTAAGAAAAACAAAGAAAGCAAGTTGATTTGACGGACAGATACTTTCAGGCGCATGTATTAAACATAACCAAAAAACAACTTTACGTTTATGATCTACTAGAGAAAAATTGATATTGATAAAAGTGGGTCTTAAAGAATTATAGACAAAAATAAATTTTTGTTTGAACAGTGAAAAAGTAATAAATACAGAAGATATTCTTTTTACAGCGGAGTTTTGTAATAACAGCATAGCAATATTAATTGAATTTAATTGTTAATAGAACTAGAATTATTTATTTCTCTGTAATAAGGTTTATATTGGTATGTTTAACTGTATGTACGTGATTCTCTTAAACAGGAATCCGTGTTATTTCAACTAGGTTAGACTTAACTATGGGTGATAGTTGACGCTCGGAAAAAAATTTTTTTCGGTGTAACGATTTCAAAACGATTCAAAACAGTTGATAAGCAGGTAACATCAAATTCGTCTGTACAATTATTTCTTGAAGTTTACTATTACCAAAGAATTGCAAGTCATGTTTACACACGAAATATTGCATATGGAAATAAAATATTTACATTTCTCAAAATAAATGAACTTGATCAATTTTACAAAAAAAATTAGTAACATTTACAAAATTTTTGGTACTGCTTAAAAAAAATACATAGTTGTGACCTTTTAGTCAGCACAACTAATAGGATTTCTCTCAGTGCATACTCCCGCTTTTGACTCATATACATAAATGTCCATTTGTACAGAGATAAAATTATAGTAGGATCTTGGCATTGATAAAATTTTTTACATTTAAAAATTCTTAGATAAGATAACCCTCACTAATGTTATGTAGCGTAAGATATATACCGACTCCTCACTTCCAAAAGTCTTACGCAATTTTCGAATGGTCTCTTGATTGTCATTTGTTTTTTTTTTACCTCGTTTGATAAATATATTACATAATGAGAGTTAAATTTATGAATCTTGAAAATTCTAAGAGTTGACTTAAAAAGATATTTTGATAATTTATGTTTATTTATGTGATGTAATTTGATAGAAGAAATTACAACTCAAGAATATTTTCTAGATAAAGGTTGAAATTGAGTTTTTCGAGTGAATTGTTTCATTTCTATGATTTTAATATAAATTTATTCAGGCGCATTCCAAGAAAAAAATTTGTAATATCAAATGTTGTTCTGTATAAGATTATTTTAAATTTCGGATTTCATTGATAGATAAAAAATATAAAAGGATACTAAAAAAGATACTTTTTTCAAGTCGTGGTCAATTTTTAATACCAGATTGATAAACAATTTGTTTGCAACCTTCATAACAATTTTACCAAGTTTGTATTCTTTCCCCTCCTTTATGGTTGTTTATGAAGATTGGCATCATTAACATATTCTGCATTAAAGTAACGAATCCTCTTTTAAACAATAACCATGATTTTATTTTGAAAACTCTTGATAAAATAACCGTACATGTTATGAATTATAAAATTGTTTAATTTGAAAAGTTGAATAAAAAAAAATCATAATCTTTGAAATAATAAAAAATGAGATTAATATTTTACTTTTATAAATTATATTTATTTCAATAAAGAGATCTCAAAAAGAAGTGATTTCGTAACATAAATGTACAATTATTGAGTTAAATAATAAGTCTCAACTGATAATAAAGAAAGTAATAGTAATTTAGGCACGTGCGTGGGTCGCTTAATTTCAAGGACCACAGAACTGAAACGTAATTTTTAAAAATCTGTACATTATAGCTATGTTTGCCTCAAAAGCGTCGAAATCTTACGCCACAGGAGTGAGTGTGAAACGGAGTATTGCACAGGATTAATTACAATTGTTGACAATAAATTCAACATAACAAAAATCGATTAACGTTGTTAGGTTTCTTATTACTTTATATAAACACTCTATTAACTACGTTAATCCTTACGCGGTACACTGTATACAATTTATATCTTTTTACATGGCTAAGACGCATCAGCTGTCAATAATCAACTGTACAGGTTTAATTGTTAATTTTTTACATGTGATACACAGCGCGCATTGATGCGTTATGAGTTATTCAATTCACCGAGCAACAGTTTGAAGGGCGAACGCGACTTATTGATGCAGAAAAAATGCGATTAAGATAATCGATCGTATGCAGAAACTGAGTATCAAAAAGTCTGAAAATATATTTATAACAAACATAACAACATATTTAAAAATGGACATGGGAAAAGGCATTTGGTGGTAATTCTAGATTTACTTTTCCAGGCCTATTCAACTCTTTTATAAAATCTAAGGTATTACTTTGGAAGACGGAAGGAGTTTAATAAATGTAAGAAAGAAAGATGAATAACCTTTGGTGTTTTGAGAGTCTTTTGTATAGAAAATAGTGGTAGAATCGTCGCGATTATATAAATATGTCCTCCATCTTAGACTATCGCCCTGAGATGTATAGATATTAGATTGATCCCAGAACAGACCTGACACGGAAACAAATTTACGAGCATCCTCATAAAAACATGTAGCATTTTTATTGAATTACAAATTTTAACAATAAATTTAACATAAATTATATAACAAATTTTTTGCCGATTTTATATTCCTCCCTCCACCTAGCCTTGCTGGAAGTGAAGAGATAGAAACCTTATTACTTTTGATCGCATTCTATCTCTTAGATAGAAAGAGATAAAGAACATTTATCCGAGTCTATCCCTCGTATATTCACATGTATCTTTCTATCCCTTGTCTATTCATTTTTATCACTTTTTCAATCTAAATTCAAGCTTATCTCTTTTAATCCCGTTTTCTTTATATCTGTCTATCCTTTGTATATCCACCTGCATCTGCTCCTATCTCTAGTCTATCCACCTCTGTATCTTTATGTATCTTTGTCAATCAAAATTGACGCCTATCTCTTTCAACCCCATTTTCTTTATCTCAGTTTATCCCTCTACCATCCACTTGTATCTATTTTTATCTGTTGTCTATCCATCAATATCTTTTTCTGGCTCTTATTTATCCAGATTTACAGATATATATTTCAATCCCCTTGTCACAATCTCTATCTTTCAATCCTCTTCTCTTTATTTCAGTCTTTCCTTCATCTATTTATACCTCTATTACTTTCTATTCCTTGTCTATTCTCCTTTATCTTTTTATATCTCTTCGTCAATCCAGGTTCACGCTTATCTCTTTCCATCTCTGTTCACATGGAGAAACTTTGTATAGCAATATATGTTTTGTTTTATAATGATAATTCTAAAAAATATTAGGCATCTAGGGAAAATCAAGGTGCAATGGTTATTATTCCTAGCAAACTGGAAATTTCCCGCAGTCAAAATACTAAAGATTCGAAAAATTATATGAAACTTTAGTATCGGTTATAGTAAAGTTCGATACAATCTATAGTAAATTATAACATAGTTTATTTAAAATTCAGTATTTCACTGCGAAAAATTCTCACTATGAGACCTGTTTCCCTAAATTGAAAATAGTTTAGCAAAAATTGTAAACTTGAGTTTCTCTGTGTATCCTCGTAGTTAGTTCTTCTAATTTTGTTCATACTGTATCATTAATTACGAACGATTAATTTTATTTACTAAATACAAAGGAAATAGAAACTTATGAAGCAAATATAGAAAGGATAGATCGAAATAGACAAAAAGGCATTCAAAGATTGGCGTGAGTCTGGATTGATAAAGAGATAGAAAAAATTTCATGGGGATAGTCGAGGGATAGACATAGATAGCGAAAAGTATCTTATGACTAATAATGAGTTTTTTCAAAATGTTCTACCTTAGCTCAGTAAACCAAACATTCGGGAATAATTCGGTGCGTGCGCGGTTAGGGTTCGCATCTTGGTACTTGCGGATTTTTTAATGTTATACGTGTTAGCGACAAATTTAAAATATTGTATATATATAAAGTAATGTATTTATAAAGTTTCTAAGCATATGTTAGAAGTATGAAAATTAGTAAGTTTGTAACGAAATATCGAGAAGGGGACACAAAGAGATCCAAATTTTTTTAAAGAGATAGAAAGAGATATATATCACCGGATGCAGGTATAGATTGGAGATAGCAAGAGATAGATATTTCAGAACAAGCGATAGAATAAGGGATAGGAAGAGATACATATTCCTTGGCATTGTGGATATAAGTTCGGAGATAGAAAGACATAACGCTTTGAGGATGCAAATAGGCTACTTGAAAGGGATAGAAAAGGTTCTATCTCTTTCGATCCCCGTTTTTATTTCTTTTTATCTTTTTATTTCGAGCAGGGATGTCACAAGACGTTTCCACCCAACTCCTCTACTTTATTTTACATAGTTTTTGAAAATATTCTTTTCAAATGATTTTTACTTTTAGAACATAAAATAACAAGTCAAATAATTTCGATTCTTTCCTTCTCCCTCCTAGTAATAGATTGTAATATTTTCCTGAACCCCCTTGTTCCCAAAATCTGTTACGTAATTTGTGGAGCAAATTCAATTCTGCATGTCCAGAGAAAGATTATTAAATTTTTAATTCATTCACTAACTCATAGTCTTTGTTCAGATACATTTTATTTTTCAGAATTTTTAACAGATCAAAGTCGTATTTTCTCTTTCAAGTTAATGAGAATTTTCCGTTTTTTCTAAAGCTAGGAGTATTTATAAAACTGTATAAAAAAGTAACTTGATCTTCCACTTACGAAGATCTGAGTTAGCAATAGAAGTTTCCCGTAAATTACACTTTACACTCAACAATTATTTTCTTATTGCACACTAAAAGGCTAAAAATGAAGAAATTTGAGTTGCTTTTATAGGGTTAATTAAAAAGTTGTGTCGGGTTTTTCTAGCGAGAATTTTATTACCCTTTGCTATGTCTAATAGGGTTGTTTCGCAACTTTAGAAAAAACAATTATTAAATAGATAATTCTAAATTCAAATTAGTGTGTTTAGTAGTGTTTTCTCTTGTTCCTTCATTCCACAATCAGTAATTCATTATCAACCTAACTTTGAATGTCGAAATTTTCTGAAATTAATTTTTGTCTCGTAGATGAAAGATTATGAATTGTTCCAGAATGTTTGATTTTTCTATTGGGGTGAAAAACTTCCATCAATTTCAAAATTCCTTGAGACAAACTTCTGAATGAAGGCAAATTTTGGAAGATTTTACTATAAAAACTCTCTTTTGATTCTTTTTAAAAATATTTTGCAACGTAAGGACCATGAGAAAAATTAACCAGAAATAAACACGCAATAAAAAAAAATCTGACTAGATTGACGTCACTTTAGTCATCCAATTAAAATCGTTTATAAAAATTCTAATTTCAACATTTATTCAAAAATAGTATACAACGTGCAAAAAAAATATATCTGCATGTATATGATTAAAATTTTCTGAATTATAAGGTCCAATAATTGGAAATGTAATGTTTTATTTCGGTAACAACCCTATTGATTTTAATTGCAAAAAGTATTGGTTTTCGGAAATGAAGAATTTTCCTTTTATTGAGTTTAGTTTGAATTTTAAATTTCGAATGTCGAGGATGTTTTTGCTACTATGGTTATTAGGATGCTAGTGAATTTGATCGTTTGATTCCGTGCTCATGTACAAAATATTATTTATACAGTATTTATATTTACATATAAAGAGGCGACTTCATACCGATCGAGTCGTATTTATGTACATCCTGGGTACTAATGATGGCACTTTAAAGGACGCGAGAAGGAGTGCTTTTAGAGAAGTTCCTCGTTGTCATCAGACACACCGTACATCTGGGGCCTTCTTTCCGGAATCTGTTGTTTCCGATTTTGCAGCAGAGCAATACTGGCAGCTTTGTAGTTTATAGGCCCGTAGGAACGATAGTCCACATCTGCATAATCCAGGTCAGAAAATTCCGGCTTGAAAGGCTGCACGCAAAGATAAAGTTTGTAATTTAGAGCTATGATATAAAAAAAGACTGCATGTATTTCTAGAGCTTCTCAACTTTAATATAGTTCTTTCTTCCTAATAAGGAACTATGCAGGAATATATACACTCATAAAACAAGAGAAACTTTACGTCTTGCAGTGAAATTAAATTAGGTCTAATTAAATTAGTCTTTATAAGATTCCTTTTAAGTTCCTTCACTAAAATTCCGAGAAAGTTAATTGAGCTTACTCAAAAGATAATTTGAGCTGGAGATTTTGAGGATTTAAAGTAATTCGCTATCATGCGAAATTAAAAGACAAGCATTTGTTAGTTAAATTTCACTCTTGGTTAAGAATAAAGCAAGCCTTTCGAATCTATTTATACCGACCTTGTATGACTTTTTTTCTTTGAAACTAATAGAGATAGTTTGATCTATGAGTTTTCTTTTTGTTACATGTGACCAATCAAGGGTATAATAGAAAATTATTGACACCTAAGAACTTTAGGCTCAATTATTTTACTGAAATCTGAAAAGTTAAATCTTTAGATATTTTTAATTTTTGGAAAAGGCCTGGATGATTTTTTTATATCATAAGTTCACAGGAATTATGAGTTAAATATTTCATCAAACATTTGCAGGTTTATATTAATTAGTAGTTTTCTGAGTCTAAGATAACTTTAAATTATAATTAAAATTATGGTAAAAGATAATTTCTTTATAATTCTTGCATTTCAATTAATCTAATAGTTTCATTATGCTTCGGAATTATTTATGCTAAAAAAATACTCAATAGTTAATACTATTTTTTGAGACATACCTCATCACTTTCTTTAAAAGCTTTCAGATAATCTTAAATAATAAAGTTTACTTTTGAAAATACTTCTTATAACTTATACTCGCTCAAAAGCCTCAGTAAAATTATACGAAATCATTATAACATGCAAGGGTGGAGAAATGATAGCATAACAATAGGCTATTGTTGAAATCCAGTTAAATGTTTCAATTTACTATCATATCGAATATTTATGTACTTGTAATTAACTTGGAAGAGCTGATAATAAAATACATGGACTTGCACATAGTTGTTTTTACATTCAAATGACTTGGTACAAAGCGGATATTAAAAACAAATTTGTTCACTGCTGATAATAACTTTTATAGATATTTCAATATATTCCTCATAAAGACATGACATATTTACGGAATATTAACACTAGAAGCAGTAGAGAAAAAGCATCAATTCAGGAATTTCAATTTAATACGCAAAATTAAATCACGCATGTTTTTTATGAAAGGGGACGTGTCGAATATTTATTTTTTATCGAACTAATGAACATTTACATTGGCATAACTTTACGATTTATGAAGAAGGGGTTAATGTCTAAGCATGGAGAAGCAAATAGTTGGAAAGAGAAAAAAATATCGAACTAGTAGATCGTATGCTATACAATTTTCTGGAGCTATATACACGGTGACCCATTTTAATCTATAATCCCAAATATCTTCTAAAATACTTTATCTACGAAAAATTGGCTCGGACAAAGGTTGACCAGGACCGAGGGGGACATTTGACTGTGCCATCAATTTTGAACTTGAGGTAAATTTTCAAGCTCAAATGGTGATAAGACCCTTTTCTTAAATGAGAACCCCCATTTTTGACTCGGATTTGAAAAGAGCGGGAAATTTCACGTCAAAAATGACCTGTGGAAAAATGGTTTTTGTGACCTTGGAAAGGTAAAAAATTAAGGTCAAATGTCTGAGAAACGACCAGATGCCCTTTTTCTGAATTGTCTTAGTTTTTCGAGGTAAACAAACGTTCAAGATACTTCACAAAAGTCGATGAAATGTTAAAGTGTACATCATCTTGACCATCATGACCTTTAGGTCAATGTTCAAGGTGACTTGAAGGTCAAGACGAATTTTCTTAGATTGAACTCTGTGCCCGGATAAAAATTTAAAAAAATAAAAAGTAAGGACAAAGTGTCTTTTTTTTTGTAACTAGTCACAGAGAAGTGACATTGGCAAGATTGTCACTTTTGTAACTACGTAGTCAGTCTTTACATCTTATCCGAAATGATTGTTACTATCTAGGTGTGTCAAATGTCTCCCTCGTTCTTGGTCAACCTTTGTTCGAACCATTTTTTTGTAGATAAAGTATTTTAGAAGATATTTGGGATTATTGATTAAAAATGGGTCACCGTGTATGCTGGTTTAATGTTTACAACACTGCATTGAGTTCCAAATAAAGTTGATCATTTGTTAGCTGGAGTAACCTCAAATAGATTAAACGCGCTATAAAAGCCTTAAAATCGCTTTGGAATTAGCTTTCAAAAATATCTTCGCCTCCTCATAATGAAAGCCAAATTGAAGAACGGCGAGAAAAAATGTCAGTTGCACACTTCGTGGTTACTGCACTAAAATTAAATTTCTTTTGACACTAAAAATGCAGACTGAAGAAAAGTGATCTATTCAAAAAAGGGAAAAAAGATTCTACTTTAGTTTTCAATAATAACCAAATAGAAAATAATGACTAGCAAAAAAGGTAGGGATATGATCTTTGATAAAACATGAAAACATAAAAAGATTAAAATTAAAGTAAAGAATCGTAAAATCATTTGGAATAAATATTTCATTTTGTTTCAGATGAATTTCATGTAACGAAATAGGAAAGGGTATCATTTTCGCTTTACTTAATCAAAGTCAGCATACTGATGTTATTAATTGCGAGGCAGGAAAAGGATTTCCGAAAAAATGGATTTACAATTTTGTACCTACAGTCAATCATAGAGATGGCAACTTCTTCTAGTAAATATACGTGTTGCTCATTCTGGGTTGACCCTCCTACGAACAAACAGTGAGATATAATTTTTACAAGTGATCCCACTTGCAATAATTTTTATCTAAGTTGACGATCATATGGCCTCGATTTTGTTAGTGTTAGTTGAGAGAAACAACTTCAGTACATGAATGTTTTGGCGTTTTCGTTATCTGTGCATTGTATAGATGACTAGAGAAATACAGAGGCTTTTGAACGTAGTAATTTGTTTTCTTTTTGGTGCAGTGTTCATGCAACTTTGGGTGGAAATGTGACAATAGTTTTCACAAACAAAAGCAGTATATCAGAGTAGCATTTTAGCATTTGTAGCATTAGCAGAATAGTATTTTCTGCAGTATAGATACCATAAAATTACCAGCTAGCAATGTTCATTGACATTCTTGATTGCAATTTTGATTGTATTCAGTTTATAAAATAGGAGTTTTGAATGTATTTGTGATTTTAAAATTTCTTACACGGAGAACAATATTTATCTATAATTACCAAACTGTTCGGAAATGCATGATGAAATTCTAAAACGACGTAGTTTTTTATAATAAGTCACATTTATTAGGATTTTTTTACAGAATACGCTAAATTACCTATAAAAATTCCCATCTATATGGCAACAAAGATTGAATTATTAGAAAATTTTACCATCTAGACGAGAATTTTTGTCAGTATAATTAAGCGCATTCTATAATAGAATCCTAATAAATGCAAATTATTAGAAAAGAGTACGTCGCATTTGAAATTTATCATGCATTTCCAAATAGTTTGGTAATTTTAGACAAAATATTTTTCTCTGTCTACCATCTGTAATATTTCCTCAACAAATTGAAATTGCCTTAAGGCTGTGTGGTAGGGTCTGACGTCACCAATTACATACGTTCACTTTATTAATAAAATAATAGTTTAAATAAACTTTCCGGGGAAGACAATTATGCAGAAAATTGTAACGCATTACTTTCTTCTCCGGAAAATTTGTTAAAAATATTATTTCCATTATAAAGCGGTCGTATATAATTGGTGACGTCAGAGCCAACCATAAGGCCTTAAGGCCATGCATCAACCAGACCACGTGACCAAAATCAAGTAAAAGTTCATATAAGATAATTTTTTTATTTTACACAATGTCTTCCTGGAAATTTGGAAAATACAAAAAAATATGAGAAAAAACGTCTGTTAACTTCGTTTAAGGTAGTACGATCACGAAAATTAGACCTCAGGCAAAAATAGATAATTTTGCTTTCAATAATAGCAATATTATTATTGAAGGGCTAATTTGAAAGAGAAAAGATTATTTTTTATGAAAAAAATTTGAAACAAAAAAATAATTTTATTAATAAATTTTATTTTTACCCAAACTTATTTTATTATCGCTTCGAGCCAAATTTTTATAAACAAATTGCTGTATTTCATAATAATTAATTCAATTTCAAAAATAGGAAACGGTCAAGTTGTAGAGAATCTTTTTTCTAAAAAAATGAACTATGATTTATTAGAATCGCATCATTTTAAAAAATTTGACTCGAAGCGATAAGAAAATAAGTTTGGGCAAAAATAAAAATTTTTAATAACATTATTTTTTTGTGTTTCAAATTTTTTTCATAAAAAATAATCTTTTCTCTTTCAAATTAGCCCTTCAATAATAATATTGCTATTATTGAAAGCAAAATTATCTATTTTTACCTGAGGTCTAATTTTCGTGATCGTACTACCTTAAGTGAAAATTTTGCAAATAATTTTTCAGTTAACTGAAACTATCGACAAGTCTTTAATTTCTTTCCAAAATTTCTACTAGAGAAAAGTTAACGGACGTGGTTTATTGTCTTTCATTACGTTTCCCAATTTTTCAAAAAGATTTTTTGTAAATTAAGAAAGTTATCTTACATGAACGAATTAATATATAATTTAATCACGTGGTCCGATTGATTGATCAATCAGACTATGTGAATAAATTCCTGTAAAAGCTCATGTAAGAAAACTTTCTTGTTTTACAAAATATCATCATGAAAATTTGGAAAATAGAACGGAAGACGATAAAGAACGTCTGTTAACTTTGTTTAAGTAATTCAGTCACGTGGTCGTATTGATCCATGGCCTTAAGATGATTTGATTTTTGAAAGAATGTACCTATTATGTGAATACTCAGAAAACAAATTAATGATTTTCTTTAGAGGTTTGTTTGTTGTGATGCTAAATTATTGTTGAAATAAATACAATTTTTCAATTGGAATTAAGATTTTAGTGTAGGTAGAATTTATTGCTGATCACACTTTCACACATCTAGAAACAAGAGTTATTTTACTTTTGTTCGATTTTACTTACATGTAGCATTAAAAAAAAGCACAATTGAAACGTGACAGGAAATGATTTTGAAGGTAGCCTTATATAGAGTGATACTGGTTGTGGGAATTGTTGAAGGTATAATATCAATTAGGTAATACGATAGATTCTCTAAAAACATGTAGATTGAATGGCACTTGTCAGATAAAGATGGGTATAGTTACCTAATGTTGATGATCAAGTCTATTTTACGCTGAATAATTCTAAATTATGCTTTGTCTTAGCTTGCATAATGCAAATGTTATTATTCATTCAAACTTATTTGGCTTCGAAAAATGTAGATAAGGAATCGATTTCTAAGTAAGAATACAATTTCAGAAATGTTCTAAAATTGTAAAGTTACAAATCTTGAATTTGTTCAAGATTAACTAGAATTTCCGTCTATTTTTCAAATTGAGAAACTTTACTGAATTTTCCTAAATTTATCGTGAAATTGCAAACACGGAAAAAAAATTTCAGTTACATATAACTGTATGAAGCTTTAATTATGTGTTTCAGAAAACTCCGGCAGAAGTTTCTAACAGTGAACTCTTGCTCTATATATAAATCAGGAATCTTTCTAGATATTTGAAGTCATAAAAAATGACAAATTGTAATGATTTTTATTTGATTCAATTGGGAGTTATTATATATAATTCTTGAGAAGCAATTAGACCACTCCAATTTATAAAAGATATTATTTTTCTCTTGGATGGAAGTAAATCTGTATTTTCTGTTAGATTGAGGTCATATGTGGCTTTAAAGGCAGAAACTCTTAAGTCGAACTTGATTACGTGACTCAAAGCATTGATTTTATTCTTTCTAAGATATGAAACAAACAAAAAATAAAAATAAACTTTTAAGACTAGTTTAACGATCGTCTACTACTTATTATATTGTTTGTATATTTTGTTTGTATTTATGTGTATACCTTTTGTTTATTAGTTCAACAAAAAGAGAATTTTGAAATGACAGTGTCTTTTCCAAGGTTTATTTGTCTTTCTTGGCAATATTTCTCCAGATAATAATACAATTCAGAAAAGTTGCAATAGGCTGATTTGGAACGATTTAATTTCTGTATCAAGTTTAAATTTTCAATAAAAATCACCTCTGAGTTTCTGGAAAAAATCTTCAAAAAGTTTTTTAAAGTTCACCAAATTGAACAAAAAATGTCAAACAAAACAAAAAGTCTCAGTGAGATGTAACATTGCATTCAAGGTGATTTGTGTAAAGTTATTCATATCTTTGTAGTATTGTAAATTTTTTCATTTTTTCGGGAAATTAATTGTTTCATAAGAGAAATATTTCCATAATGTATGGGAAATAAAAAAAGAAGTCTTGTAGAATATTTCTCAAAATGTTTTGAATTTTTTCCATCAAAATTTGTTTAAAGTTCTTAAAATCCCCAAGTTTTGGAAGATATCCTGATATTTTTTTCAACAAAGTAAATGTTTAAGGAAAATTCCATAAAAATTGGAGGTATTATTTGATTCTTAAAATTTTCTGAATTGATATTTTAAAAAATAGTGAATTATCAGAGGTTTCACGAAAGTTCTCTTATATCTTGTTGGGAAAAGATATTCTCAACAAAAATGTGAAACAATCTTTCATAAATTGTAAGATTTAAGATTGTTAAGATTGTTTTTTGGTTTTGCATTCATCATTAACGGCTTTTTCACTAGTGGTTGGATACCCTGTATATTAAGGGTGTGCAAAAATCGCGAAAGCTCAACTTTTTCCGGCCAGGCTCGAGAATACTCAAACTGTCAAGAACCCGAAAATTTAGAGTACCCGGCTGGTTTTAAGGTAGTACACTCGCGGAAAATTAGGGTTCAGACAAAAATAGATAATTTTGCTTTCAAAAATAGCAATAGTATTATTGCAGGGATCATTTAAAAGAGAAAAGATTATTTATTAGAATCGCATAATTTTTTAAAATTTGGCTTGAAGCAATAAGAAAAAAAGTTCGGGCAAAAATTAATTCATTAATAAAATGATTTTATCGATTTATTTATAATAAAAAAAGGTCATTTTTTTACATGTCCCCAAATTTCGTATTATTTTTGTTGTTGCTATATTTAGGTTCATTAAAAGCGCAAGGACTAAGTTTAATCAAAAAAATTTGATTCATTGATTTTAGTCAATTACAAGGACCTGAGCAATCCTCGGCGCAAATTGAAGGAGCCGATTTCAAGCAGCTGTAACGCCGCCATTTTAGATTTTTTCAACTATACAATTTTTTTTTTTAAATACTTTATATAGTCAATATTATCATGTACTTTATTCCAATTCAATAAATGCTTTTATTTTTCTGAAAAAAATTCTCAAAAAAACAGTTGTTTACATGAGGCTCCCCCCTTAATTCAAAGAAGCCTAATTATAGAATAAATCTTTCATAAACTTGTTTCAAAATAACTCAAATTTTTCAGTACACACTCAAATGTGACGCGATCTTTAAGGAGGTTCTATCGGTACATAGCTAATCAGAACAAAACATTTCGTGCAGTTGACTCAGGAGGTAGTTGATGTGGCAACACCGCCTCGCTTTTTTTAGTGTCCCTTCTAAATTTGGCATCATAAGAGGCATTTTATTGAACTAGATTATAAATCTATGGCATTTAGGTGTGAATGCTATGACAGGGCAAACGTGTATGTAGGCTCAATGTTTCTTTTTGAATAGCACGCCATAACCTACCAACGTATACTCGGCTGCGGTGTTGCCATATCTACTACATTATCACTCAATATCATGATTTTTTTAACATTTATTTCCATTTTCATTGATTTACAAGTACCCTTCTAACAATGTTGTAAGCTAACAATGTTTTTTAGATATTTTTCTCACTATTATAAAATATTTCATCGATATTCAACCGTTAATAAATGTGTGGTGGGTAATTGAAAACAATGAAAAGGTAGTTGTCCATAAGAAAACATGTTAAATGACGGAAAATATTTATTAAAATATCTTAGCTCACAGGTAACCTGGAGTCTTGAAAATTTGACTGATTCATTTTTATGCATTTAAATAACTATGTTTCAAGTTTCATCCTTTTCTGACCGTTAATCCGTGTTACGATAGAACCTCCTTAACAGGAGAAGGAAAGGATATTCAACGAGAGATTAGATTACTTTATGAGAAGAGAGAGAGGATTCGAACATATTTCAAACCACTGATGGAAAAAGTCTTACTAAAAGAGAAATATTGCACGCAAAATTATTCTGATTTCATAATATTAAAAATTAAAAAGCGACTTTAAATTAATCTGAAACGACCATAACCCCAAAAATAATTTTTGGACACTAATGTTCCTTTCCTCAGATCGTGTCACAAATATTTATTTCAAAGGAGGAGCTGTGAAAAATAGTATACATTACTCGAAACAAAATACAGCGAAAGCATTTCGTGTGATTGCAGCCATGGAGAATAGACATAAGGAGACCAAACTAATGTAACTGAAAATGAGCATCTTTTTGTCGGAAGTACATTGATTGAGTACGGGAACTTCCCAAGGGATGGCGCTCCTGCAAGTAGCGTAAAAAAAAAAGAACTTCATATACCTTTGCATGCATGAAGGTTGTCATGGTAACATATATTTATTATAAGAATGTTTACAAACATTTACAAATATTAACCTTAATTTGCGGTTATGTTAGAATATTTTGAGCGAACAGAAGAAAGAGGCCATTTTTTACGCCACTTGCATTCGCGCCATCAATCGGGAAGTTCTTGTACCTTTTCCATGTACTTCCGACAAAAACGTGCTCAACTTTTGTGAAGTTCATGCATAAGAGATTGGTCTCCTTAGGTCTATTCTCCATGATTGCAGCCCTCGTTTCACTCGGGCAGCAAACTTTACACTCATGCAATCCCTCTGTTTCACCCCTTGTAATGTAATATACTATTCTCCGGAATAAATTCTGGTGCATAGATCTGAAAAACTAGCTGGATTTTATCGAGCTCCCGAAATTTTCAGGTAGACAAACTTTTTCGAGCTTTTAAAATTACCCGGTTCGATTCGAAGTCTTGAAAGCTCGTATCGGGCTTCGAGCTTTTTGCACACCCCTGCTGTGCATACATATATATATGTATATGGGTCATTCCATATTACATTGACAGTCGATGTCGCAGATTTGAACGAGATAATTTTTTTTCGGTTCTTTATCAACAATAAATAGACACGTATTTTTTTGTTTGGACAAAATAATTTTTTTTACAAGTATAAAATTGCCTGTTTATCTTGAAAACAATTGTTCGCACGAAAATTTTTCCAAATTACGAAAATTAGGGTTTTGACTCTTATTTACAGAGATTGTTGCGAAAAAATTGTTTAAATATTTTTTAACATACAAAAGTAAAGAAATAAATGCAACATCGTTTTTTTCCAAATTTGGCCCCTGTCGAAATTTTTTTTTCGTGGATTTAGATTCTTTAAAGTCTGTTATAAAGTATGACGATTGAATCAAAATGGCTGGATCATTGATTCGGAAGTTATGGAATTTTGAAGAGCCTCGCGCTGGCTCGCGCGCAATCCGGGCGCCTCCATACGCGGCGAGCGTTTTATCGGGCGTAAGTTATTAGCCCTAAAAGTAAAGGTAAACGCTCGTCACGTGTGGAAGAGCCCGGATTGCGCGCGATGCCGCGCGAGGCTCTTTAAAATTCCATAACTTCCGAATCAATGATCCAGCCATTTTGATTCAATCGTCATACTTTATAACAAACTTCAAAGAATCTACATCCACGAAAAAAAAATTTCGAAAGGGGCCAAATTTGGAAAAAACGATTTTGCATTTATTTCTTTACTTTTGTATGTTGAAAAATATTTAAACAATTTTTTTGCAACAATCTCTGTAAATAAGAGTCAAAACCCTAATTTTCGTAATTCGGAAAAATTTTCGTGCGAACAATTGTTTCCAAGATTAACAGGCTTGAAAGTGCGTTTGCTATGTCGAAAATATCATTTCTTGGAAAATTCAAAAAATCGTATACTTGTAAAAAAATTTTTTTTGGCCAAACAAAAAAATATGTGTCTATTTATTGTTGATAAAGAAACGAAAAAAAATTATCTTGTTCAAATCTGTGACATCGACTGTCAATCTAGTATGGAATCACCCATATATATATACATACTCATTTTCTGAGTATTCATGAGATAAAAAAGTATGTGTATGTAAGTGTATATAAAAATGCCGATAAAATTGAGCACGAAGCTGGAATTTCATACCTTTAAACGTCAATCTCCTGACCGACATCGCGAAAGTGGAGTTCGGCGTACTGGGTGATTGAAGGCGTCGAGGACGATCGAGCGTCTCGAGAGCTCGTCGAGTACCTCTTCGTTGCCTTGTTCCTGTTTTTGGTTAGACTAAGATCGGCGTAATGAATGCCGCCAGTCCCGCCATTGCCAGGATACCGATTTGTCTCCCGATCACGTTGCTGTTGGGAGATTAAATTCGGCCTTGGGTAATCAGCCGGACACTCCGTTATCGCGTCCTCATAATAATGCGGATACGAAATTTTGCAGCTCTCGGGTATCCCTAGTTCTTGGACCCGATTGAAGCTTGTCTCACAGGGGTTTTCCCCAGATTGTCTCCGTGACTCTGATCGCCTCTTCTGTTTACGATCGGCTCTTCCATGCTTGCGGTATTTTCTCCTCTCATTCCGTCGACCCGTTGTGTTGGAATGTTGACGATCGTAGATAAGATCCAGGTCGTCTCCATGCACCAAGGAATGGGGAACACTGGCACTGCCATCTTGGTGCATCAGGGAATGACGATTGTTAGTTTGAACGTAGGGGGTCTGCAGGGGACTGACTACAGAGGAATGGTAGAGACTTCGCGTTAGTGGCAGTGTTAGTTGGCTCGAACTGTTGCTCGGCATTGGATAACCGTACTGTTGCATTTCCTGCTGCTGGTGCTGCTGATAGTGTTCTTTGTAGTCGCATATGCTGTTGTTGGTCTGCAACATTCATGGTTAGTTCCCTAGTGGGGTGCTCTATAGCCAGATGTTAGTAAGTTAACAGAGGAAGGTTCTAGAATGCGAGGAAACAACTTTCTCTAGACAGATCTCCAAAGAATCATAGAAATTGATATAGTACTTTGATAAATTACTTTGAATTCACTCTCAAGAGACACTTTTACTTCTTTCAAATATTTCTTTAGCTCAAAACACCAAGAAATTCGGAAAATTTCTAATTATTTTACAAAACGAGCAAATTTGGATCGTAAGAACGATACAAGGTTTTTCACACTTAAGGGGGTCATCCCGTGTAACTGGTTCAAAAATCGAATTTTTTCTGCGGATAATTCTGATTCATTAAGGGGGGAGTAAGGGATAATTTAAAACAAAAAACACTTCTTTCGCTGATTTTTTACGGAGATACAGCTTAAACAAATTAAGCATAATAAAGCATCTTCTGAAGAATATTTAGTTAAATTTTCGTAATTAAAGATTGAAAAATAAGCCGGTGACAGAGCATTTCCCAAAACGTCTTTTGAAAAATACATTGTGCGGTGAACACGATAACTCGGCGTAGAATTATCTGAAATCAAAAATTCTGTAAAATTTACTTAAAATATGAGTTAATTCTCCCCCCCCCCCCCCTGGTCATTGTTAAGTTATTATTTTCGTTTTTTAACTGTTCGCGGCCTATTTAAGCAAAAAAAGCGATTTTCCGCCATTTTTTAGGTGAAAAACTACCTTAATATGAAAATGGAAAAATAAAAATAACAGGGGGGGGGGGGGGTTTATACCAAGAAAGTATGTTCCAAGTTTGAAAAGAATTGGTCGAGTAGTTTTTGCGGGATCGTGTTCACCGCACAACGTATTTTTCAAAAGACATTTTGGGAAATGCTCTGTCACCGGCTTATTTTTCAATCTTTAATTACGAAAGTTTAACTAAATATTCTTCAGATGATGCTTTATAATTTAAAAAAAGTTTGAATAATTTTTTTTAAGCTGTATCTTCGTAAAAAATCATCGAAAAAAGTGTTTTTTGTTTAAAATTATCCCTTACTCCCCCCTTAAGCTGTTTCTTTTCATGTTGAAGAAGTCGTAAAAAAAGAACAAAATTCACAAAAAAATATTTAATAACATGCCAAAAATTCAATTTTCAACATTTCTTAATGATCCTTGTTCAAATACTGGTTCTTATTTCACAGATTAAATGCCGTTTGATTTTTTTGTTTTAGATAAACAGAACGCTTGCAACCTTGGTCACCGCAAACAAATTTTGTTAGAGATGAGTGGCAAAGTTGCCCTATAATTCAGCAATGAGAGACGATTTCGGACAGAAAAAATTTTAAAGTGTGCTCCAAATAAGAATAATTATGTACTGAATAGTTCGCAGTTGTATGTTCATTTAGTTCACCGAAAGAAATTTCCAAAAAAGCGAAAAAAAATTGTCATGAGGCGGGATGACCCCTTTAAAGGGTCAGGCCACTAGAGGCAGAAAAAAATAGGCAGGTTACAAAATATTTTTATTATACGTGTAATTGACTCTAAAAAATAATTTTTTGAAGCAATAGATGCCAAAATGGCCTATTTTAAAAATATGCCTATTTTTGTCTGCTTCTAGAGTGGCCTAACCCCTTAATAATCATGAGAACCTGACAAAAACAAAGGAAAAGAAATAAGGCGACCGTCCAAATTTTTTTAGGTTTCTTTTATAATTTATGATTGAGAGAAAACTTGTGTATTTGTTTTCATCCAAATTTGCTTGGTTTGATAAAGAATTCAAATTTCTTGAAGTTTTTAATCCTCTATGGGCAGAATTTTTTTCTTAAATATACAACTTACAATGCATTTACTTTGATATTTCAGGTTGATGGTGCTGCTAACCGTCATCAATATTGTTATTAGTTATCCCAGAGATTATATAATTGAGAGGTATACGTCATCTTGTGAAAAACTAAAATTACTTGGTAAAATTTCGATATATTAGAAAATGACCTCAAAGTAACACGAGATCACAAAAGGTTAATTTAAGTTCATTTAAGCTTTTAATTCGTTTAATTATTTTTGTATTGGCATTGGGTCAGTTTCTTAACGTTAAAATCTTTAATTTATGGACATATTATAAAAAGGAAGCTAAAAACAGAATCATATAAATCATAGGGAAGCTAAACAACTATTCATAAAAATAATTAAAAAGGGGGGAGGGGTTAAAGGCAAACGTTTCGGCCACAAATGGGGGCCCTCTTCAGTGCCAAAAAAATGTTTTTCAAGGACTTAATGACTAAGCTGTAAACATTCAAAAATTTAGATGTACATATTAAATTAGATTTTTTCTTTTTTATGTTTTTTGGTTTTTTGTTTTCTTAAAATTATTGTTTAATAAAAACATGCAGTTGACTTATGTAAGAGTGGGGCAAGATCCAAACGTCCAGGGACTTAAGAAAATAAAAAACCAAATAACATAAAAAAGAAAAAATCTAATTTAATATGTACATCTAAATTTTTGCATGTTTACAGCTTAGTCATTAAGTCCTTGAAAAACATTTTTTTGGCACTGAAGAGGGCCCCCATTTGTGGCCGAAACGTTTGCCTTTAACCCCTCCCCCCTTTTTAATTATTTTTATGAATAGTTGTTTAGCTTCCCTATGATTTATATGATTCTGTTTTTTAGCTTCCTTTTTATAATATGTCCATAAATTAAAGATTTTAACGTTAAAAAACTGACCCAATGCCAACACAAAAATAATTAAACGAATTCAATTTTGGGTCAAGACAAAAAACAAAGACGTGAGTACAAACATGTCTCATATTAAGCTTTTAAGTTTCTAGTGATATAAATTCGAATTCTGTTTTGTATTTTTCTAGCCTTAGGAAAGTTTTGTATTTTTGGAATTGTTACTTTTTTGAGAAAAATATTGGATCCACTTCCAATTAAATTAATTAGTTCTGATGCTTTTCTTAGTGTATTCAACTTATATGGATAAAAGTTCATAAAATGAGTAGTTTGATAATTAAATAGTTTGGCAGGATATTTTAGATATTTCGCCACTGAAGTTTATTGTGTGAAACAATTGACGATATATTCGGCGATCCAATTAAGATAGTTGAGTAGGCCTAGTTACTATTGAGAACTTCGCGTTTGAGACTTTGATTAGAACCATAGCCTAACTCGAGTTAGGTAGGGTACTAATTATTATATTACTATGGACGTACATGATCATCTCTTGGATAGAACAACGGTGTAACTTGTCATGCATACAATTCCAAATTTGCGGAATATAATACGTCTTATTCAGAATACAGACGTCTGTACAATGGTACAGGATTCTATTAAGGCTTTGTGGTAGGGTCTCGCTTTATTGATAAAATAATAATTTAAACGAATTTATCGGAGAAGACGGCAATGTAGAAAATGCAACGCATTACTGTCTTCTCCCAAAAATTTGTTCAAATTGTTATTTTAATAATAAAGCGGTCGTATTTAATCGGTGACATCAAAACCTATCACACGGCCTTACTCTCTAAATCTGAATCAGTCAAATTTTGACTGATTGAATCAGTGATTTGCCTTTTCACTGACCCATCAGTGAAAAAAATATTTTTCACTGTCAAATCAGTCAATTTTCACTGAAATAATCAGTGAAATTTTACTGATTTACAGTAACCTCTTTTTAGCTATTTGAATCAGTCAAATTTCACTGATAATCAGTAGATTTTGACTGATTCAAATTCAGAGAGTAAGCAGTATAATTTGCACTTTCTTACATAAGTTATTTCTCAAATTTAATTGTCACTGAATTTTGAACAGTCAGTGGGAAAATGTTGCCTAATATTGCAAAAGTTCAATGAAAATTTAAATATAAATAAATAACTAAAAATAAAACAGATATGTGTGTACATTTAATCTATTATCAATAAGAAAAATATTCTTGTAATTCTTTTTTAGTCTGAAAGACTGAGATGAAAGGTGATAGGGAGAATAATAATAATTTCATTAGGAATAAAATATTTTCTTATTAAATTTCTTTGGAATGAAACTATTCTATGCATTCTCAACCTAAATCCATAAATTCTTTAGTACCTTTCATGGGGTTTTCAGGGAAACTCTTTCAAGAAATTGCAACAGGATTAAAGGTGAACACCTTCTGAAAGTTTGCTCGAAGTCGTTTAAAAACTTCAAGATTATCATTACTTTATAAAGAGATCATTGTCCATGATATTTAAATTTGAATTTTCAAGATGGAAATTTTTTTATATCTGCATAAAACAATAACTACTTGTTTAATCTTAAAACATTTTTAAAAGGTTAAAACGTTTTTATTTTTGTATATAATCTGCAACAATGAATTTTGAGAATTTGGTTTTGATGTCATAAAGATATTACAAAGTTAAATAACTATTAAAAAAGAACATTGGCTTTAAAATTTTCACCTTAAAAAAACATTTTTTAATAAAAGTAGAATAAGTTTACGAATTTTTTTATAGCTATTTTCCATATAAAAAAAGCTATTCTTCTCTTTACGACACATTAAAATCCCAATGGAAAGTTAAGTTTTTTAAACCACTTTTTGTAGCGGTATACTATAAAAAATACATTTTCCTAGCATTTTTCATTGCTAAACATCAACTTTATCTGGGGCGACTTACTGCAAGGAATAAACCTGTTTCTTTCATTAAAATACAATGATTACTCAATCCTTTGAATTACTTTAATAAGTTTTTCAAAAAAATGATTTATAACTCACAATTATTATTTTTTTAGAAAATTCATCAAAATTTTCTTCAAGGTAAATTTATAGCAAACTTAGTTCTAGAGGATTTATTTAGTATTTTTTTCATTAACATATACACATAATTCTGATTATTATTATTATTTTTCTAATAATTGTATTGATGCCTTTTTTCAAAATGCTTTAAAATTAATTTCAGTTTCACTTTTCTTATTTCCATAAACAGTTCTTTAATTTGAGGTTATGTCAATGGGTTGAGTATCCTTAAAGTCATGTTTCACAACAGTCATGTGACTTTGGAAATAAATTTACTTAGTGTAGTTTCCGCAACTTTTTTCTCAAACAATAAATTGTTTTTTGCTAAAATTTCGGGATATGATCAATAACTTACAAAGACTTGATTTATTTCTAATTGGATAGTTAAAAAAACCAATTTTCTTAACAGAAAGGAAAAATATTTTGTTTTGATAGTCACAGGTCTGGTTTGGTAGATGGCCTTAAGGCCATAGATCATCTAGTCTACATAACTAAATTATATGTCAACTCATTTCTGCAAGATAAGTTTGTATCTTCAAAATATCTGTCGGACAATTTAGAAAATTTAAATGAAGAAATTAAATAACATTCTTTCAATTAAAATTCAATTTAATTGAAGCTGGAAAAATTACTGGCAGTTACGCTAGCTGTAAATTTTTTGCGAAATTCTTCTAAAACGAAGATGAAAGATGTTCCTCATTGTTTTATATAATATTTCTCAAATTTCTAAAAAGACTTTATGTAAACAAGAAAATTTATCTTGTAAGTAATCTTAAAACCTTATGCTAGAGATTGACGTCACAAACTGCATCTAACCGTTTTATTAATAAAATAATAATTTTAACAATTTTTGTTAATAAAGTGATTTTATGTAATTATAGTCATTACAATTGTTGAAAAATGTAATTTAACTATTCCAGCGTCTGG
This sequence comes from Diplolepis rosae, assembly GCA_030998225.1. NCBI lineage: Eukaryota > Metazoa > Arthropoda > Insecta > Hymenoptera > Diplolepididae > Diplolepis > Diplolepis rosae. The sequence goes on from JAPYXD010000677.1 coordinate 13,888,560, forward strand.
GATTTTCAATAAATTCAGTATAAAATTCCACGCATCTTCCAGACAATAATTCAAGAACGTTAAAAAATCTGCCTCAGCCCGGATTCGAACCCTGATACCATCTACCACTCATCTAAAGTAATGATCACGGTTCGAATCCCAGCTGAGGAATATTTTTTCTCCTTCTTCAGTTATTGACTAGAAAAATATTCAATATCAAATAATATCAATTTTTCTAAATGGGAGTAACGCTTTTTCTAAGTAAGCCAAGTTTTTAATACATCGATTCTTATCATGAAATATTAAATTATGATAAAAATACTAAAGACTAGAGTCGATCAATTTCTCTGAAATAATTTGTAGATCTGTCTCTCTTAATTAGAGGAAGGGATAGAGAGAAATAATGTTAATGGCAAGTATTGAAGGACTTACTTGATGCGCAGACATGCACACTGGCGGTCCCTACACAGACGCCGAGATCCAGCTTAGCGGGCAAAACATGATTTCCGATTAAAACTCGGAGACCAAGGATTCTACTTCCTATTTGCTTGTGAGTGCTGTTTTACGTCTATATAGCTGAGATCCGATACTCTAATGTATTTGTGCGCGCGCAAGACTTGGCTGGTGCGCGGTGCAGCTTAAAAAGTTTGGTATCGTTCGGACACTCGCTACGTATCGGGACCGCTTCCTCTCCAAACACTAATACTCAAGTGCGCGGACCGACGATCCGTTTCTATCTGCAAATATAATCAGCAGTCAGCTAAGACGCCCGCTTACCTCCTTTTCAAAGGTTCTTACAGAAAGTTCCGCGACGAATTCTTATCCCGATACTTTTTCGTCGAGAGAGGAACGTTTTTTTTTTTTTCTGGGATGGAAGACAATTTCCTCGACTTGGTTCGAGATATAAAGCAATTTATCACCGGATATTCTAAAGTTGATCTTTTGAACCTAGGTCGAGAAAATCGTAATTTAGCGATTGATAAATGTTAGTTGAAGTTGATTACATTAACGATTGACGTCAGTGGGTTATTAACGGTTAAGAATTATACCTGAAAAGATCCGCAATTGGTTCATTATTTGTTTAGAGGCTTTGGGTTAACTTTTAAGGGGATTTTCTTAATATTTTATTTAATTAAGAAAGTAATTGATAGCTAAGGTAGTAAAATTGCGAAAATTAGGCTTCAGGCGAAAATAGACAATTTTTCTTTTAAGAATAGCAGTATTATTAGTGAAAGAATAATTTTAAAGAGGGAAGATTATTTTCTAAGAAAAAAATTTGAAAGACAGAAAAGTAATTTTATTAACAACTTTTATTTTTGCCCTAACATTTTTTCTTGTCGCTTTGAGCTAAATTTAAAAAAATGATGTGATTCTAATGAATCACAGATCATTTTTTGAGGGAAAAGATTCTCTACAACTTGATTTTTACCAATTTTTAAAAATTAATCAATTATTATCAAATTCAGCAATTTTTCTAAAATATTCTGTTTCGATAAATAGTTTTTTTATGGTTTTGGTCAGTAAAGAATTTATTTTGAAAAATTGGAAACAGTCAAGTTGTAGAAAATTTTTTTCCTTCAAAAATGATTCATGATTTATCAGAATCGCATCATTTTTAAAAATTTAGCTCGAGGCGAAAAGAAAAAAAGTTCGGGCAAAAATAGAATCTATTAATAAAATTATTTTTCTGTCTTTCAAATTTTTTTCATGGAAACCAATCTTTTCCCTTTTAATTTCAGGTTGAACCAGAATTCTAGAGGACCTCAAAAATTTGCAATTTAATGTGAAATTGCTCGAAATATGGATTTTTAAATGTTTCTAAACTCTCCTAACCTTTTATAATATGATGCCATTTTACGATTCCGTGAGTGAACTGATAAAAATGATCTGGTCATGCCCAACAAACATTTTTCTGCCTCCCAGTCAATCAAATATTTTTGTTGATGCAAAGAATGTCTTTTGGTCTTGTGCAATTTTCTTTCAAGATCAACAAACATTTCAGAATGGCTAGGAAATTAGAAAAAATTGTTTACTACGGCTAAATCATATTTCTTATTTCATATTAGAACCACTTAAAATCTCTATGAATCTTATAAAATATTTACAAATATTTAGAAATCTTTAAGAACTTTGAAATACTGAATTCATCTCGAATCTGTCTCAAAATCGTTAAAAAAATTAGGAATCTGTGACGCCTTTTTAAAATCAAAGACATTACTTTTTCAATTTCACATTTTTTGATTCAATTCTTTATTTGTTTTGAAATAATTTAGAATTCTTTCATGCCCTACATTTATTCGTATTTCAAGATTATTCTTAAACTCAATTTTACGCTCCATAAGAAAAATAGTGGATGACATGTATTGTAAGAGTATATCCTTTTTTCAACCTAAGTGGATAGTGAGTACATTTCTTCATATTTCACTAAGACTTTGTAAAATTAACTTTCTCATTTGGAGTGTATTACAGAAAGAACGAAAAGTGTACAATGTAATGGTAGAAGAAAGGCACCTACATTTCTTGAAAATAAGAAACATATAAAATTATTATAAAATATTACATCGTGACTTTTACTTAGTAACTTAAATGAAATCAACTCCTCAGTCCCTTTTTTATTTTTGAAATAAGAGAAAATTAGAAATTTACGTAATAATTAATCAAAAATATTGATTCAGTAACAAATGAGGTCTAATCCAAGAGAAATTAAAGCGTTATACAGAAGGAGAATTTATCAAAAATAATTTAAAATAAAAAAAAAAATAACTTAAGGTAGTTGTCGTGCCAAAAATCAGTCTCTGGAAAAAGCAGTTTTTCTATGATTTCATATGATTGAAGTTTCTTAAATCATAGCTTATTTTTCGGGGAAAATATTCTCTACAACTTGACCGTTTCCAATTCTTGAAAATAAATCAATTATTATCAAATACAGCAATTTGTTTATAAAAATTTTGTTTTGGAAAATTGATTTTTAATGATTTCAGCCATTAAAGAATTTATTTTCAAAAATTGGAAACGGTTAAGTTGTAGAGAATATTTTCCCCGAAAAGATAAGCTATGATTTAAGAAACTTCAATCATTTTAAAAAAATTGGTAAGAAGCGATAGTAAGGAAAAATCCTATTACAAAAAACATTATTAAAAAATTATTTTTCGTAATTTTTAAATTTTTTCATTAAAAAGAGTGTCTTTCCTTACATATGACACGGCTGATGATATAATTTCCAGTCTTGAAATCATAGAAAAACTTCTTTTTCCAGAGACTGATTTTTGGCACTAGCTTAAGGTAGTTGATCCATGGAAATTAATAATAATTTTGCTTTCAAGAATAGCAATATTATTATTTAAGGACTATTTTGGAAGAGAAAAGATTAATTTCCATCAAAAAAATTTACAATACAGAAAAATAATTTTATTAATAAATTTTATTTTTGCCCCAACTTTTTTTCTTATCGCTTCTTACCAAATTTTAAAAAACTATGCGATTTTAATAAATGACAAATCACTTTTTCAAGAAAAAGATTCCTTAGAACTTAACCATTTACAATTTTCGAAAATGAATAAATTATTATCAAATTCAGCAATTTGTTTATAAAAATTTCGTTTTGGAAAATATTTTTTTAATGGTTTTAGCCATTACAGAATTTATTTTTAAAAATCAGAAACGGTGAACTTGTGGGAAATCTATTCTCTGAAAAAATCACATAATTTTTTGAAATTTGGTAAGAAGCGATAAGAAAAAAAGTTGGGTCAAAAATAAAATTTATTAATAAAATTATTTTTCTGTGTTTCAAATTTTTTTCTTGTAAAATAATCTTTTCTATTTTAAAATAACCCTTCAATAATAATATTGCTATTCTTGAAATCAAAATTATCTATTTTTGCCTGAGGTCTAATTTTCGTGAATGAAAACTACCTTAAAAGAAAGAAAAATCGTCTTGTCTCCAGCCAATAAAGATATTTAATGATCATTAACTTTTTTACTGAATGTACAACTATTAATAAAAATCAAAAAGGAATGTAATCAATTTTATAGATTGTCAAAGTGAAAGATAGTATGAATTTACCCCAACCAAGATTTCTGAAACACTCAAAACTTCATTGACAATAATTAACGCCGGAATCGACCCGACTGATAGAAACCACAAGTCTATTAAGAGTAAATCTGATTAGTTTTCCGATTACTACTGATTTCGCGCGAATTAATAATTGCACCCAGAGTCTCTCCTTTCATAAATCTACATTAAGCAGAAAAGACATTAAGAAACTTTGCAAACAATACAATCAGAACGCGATTCTAACCGTCAGAAATGAGATCTTCCATTTTTCATCGCGAATTAAACACGTTTACATCTCGACTCGAATCTTGAGGGATTGGATGCTGCAATTTCGAGTTTTCTTAAGCGACTCTTTATCAAGGAATGGAAATGCTACTCGTGCATACATCGAAGGAAGTTCAGTGATAATGAACTGAAAGTTTCGCGTGGAGAGACCGCCGCGGGAAAGCGCATCCGGGCAGGCGAGAAATGAAGGCGAGAACAGAGATGTGAGGTAAAGAGCAGAAGAACGACTTTGCGGTCGCAATATTTGCGAGTGTCGGAACGCGAAGGAGCAGTAAATAATATTAGCAGGCGACAAACCTTGAGTTTCGAGGCGGTGGTGTTTTTCTCAGGGAAAACAGGAGGAGGGATGTTTTGGTATGTATGTTCAATGGGATTAGTTTTTCTCGTTCTAGGTGCCGGAGTTGGAGGTGTCGCCGTTGATTTAATCCCTTCTGAGTTGATCCTTTCTGAATTGACTCTTTCAGAACAAATGCTCTCGGAATTTATTCGTTTCAAGCTGATTCTTTCCGAATTGGTTCGTTCTGATTTGACCATTTCGGTTTTGATTGTTTCCGTCTTGATGATTTCTGACTTGATCGTTTCTCTGGATGATCGAGTCAGGGTTGATGTTGGTGTGCATTCACCAGATCTGACTGAAGTCGCAATGGTGCTAGTACTGCCGTTTTTGTGAGGACAGCTTTTGTAAATTGGTATCGCATAGACGTGGAAATTACGATGAGTTGCTTCGTGTTTCCGACAGAGTCTTAGAGAGTAGAATTGTGAATGTCTGTGTTTCCTGCGACGAGGCTTCAGAGTGTTATATCTTGGCTGTGGAGAGTTACTTCGAGGCATATTATGAACGCTGTAATGTGGACCCAGGTGACTTCTAGTGGATTCGTAGCCGGAACTGCCACCACAGAGGCTGGTTGTTCTGCTTAACGGCCGCGAGGAACACGGCGAGGTCGTGGTTGAATGCAACGTGCCATGCAAAGCCGAAACTTGCACAAACTTAGGGGAAACCAACTAAAACAAATGCATGGTCGTTTCACGACCAACACTACAATCAAAGCGATTTGCTAACTCTTACCTTTTTTGCTGCATCGAATCAACACTGTGGCCAGGACTTGATCACATTTTTTTCAAGATTCTCAAATTTTATAGATGGAAATCGCTAATTAAATAGTTTCTATGGATATTCGAAAAATATTAGGAGTCACAAAATACCAAGTTTCTTTCTTTAGAAAAAGAGAAAAGAAAGAGCAACATTGTTTATATCCTCTTATGTCAGGAAAATAAAAATAAATTTTATACTTGGTAAAAGGTTTTATACCTTTTATCAGAACTGAAAAACCGAAAGTGAAATTCAGTTGGATTAATTGAAAATTTTACGAATTATTGCGGATAAGGTCCCATTTTTATTCAAGTGTTTCTTCAAAAATATATTGAAAATAGTTTTGGAAATTGTTAAATTGCTTGGTATAACTCAATATAGGATGATAAATTCAGTACTTTTGAGTGAAATTTGAAGAACGTATCTATAGAAACCATTTACTGTTTTGAAATAACAAAGTTGAATTGTAAGAAAAGAAATTAATGATAACAAAAATTTTCTCTCGAGTCTAGTCGTGGCCACGGATCGAGAACATTTGTACTGTTCTTTTGCTTTCGTCACGTGTGCTGTTATTGTAAGCGATTGCTCCTAAAGCTTTTATGTTTTGTAATAAATAGAGTAATAAAGCTTTAATTTTCTTTAGAGAACTTACATTTTCTCTAACCAGTAAATTGATTATTTAATTTTATAGGTAGGCAATTAGTGAATAGACTTTAATATTTTTTATGACGTACATTTTTTCATGATAACTTTATCTGATTAAAAAGAAAATCAACCAGTTAGAAAATGTAAGCCGATTCATAATTCAACCTTAAATAAAAATATACCATGAAAAATGTATATTTATGTACATATTGAAGTTAAATAATTTAATAATTATTATAGTTTAACTAATTTCTAAATATTCAAAAAAAATTCAAATTATACATTTTTCTTGTTTTATATATTTATAAAAGTAACGGATTTTTTATAGCTTAAAAATTGAAAAATAAAACAACTAAACACAACGTGCAAAAAGCTCACAGTGAAAAAAAAATATATATTTTCAAGCATATGATTTATTACACTCAGTATAAGTAAACATTAAAGACGTGAATCGTGTTTTGTTGTTGGCAGTAAACTAAAATTTATCCAGAATTTCTAGATAAAGATAATTCGGCATTTATACAGAATCTCAATAAAGATAGCAAATTGCTTCGCATTAGCATAAATTTAATGTTTTAGACAATCAATTTGTCGTATTAAAGTTTCATCAAACTGATTGAGTGTATATGATCGGTATTCCTTTGATATAATCATATTTAGTTCCTACTTAGGAATTTATTGCATTAGCTGTACCTGAATTTAAATTTGACTTCTAATTGGACATTCCCAATTATGTCTCATATACAGAAATTATATTATAAGCTAAATACAAATTGAAATTTCCATAAAAGGATTTTTAATCATTTTTTTATAATTAATAATTCGAAAAGTTTTGAGACCTATTATATCTATTAACGTTCCTAGAGTTCCCAATTTGAAAATCTTTTTTTCAATTCCGAAGAAATGAACTCTTGATTCATCCAACCGTTCCTATTTATGATTAATTTTATATACGGAGAAATTTTGTATAGCAATATATGCTTTTTTTATAATGATAATTCTAGAAAGTATTTGGAATCTAGGGAAAATACTAAAGATTCGAAAATTGAAATAAAACTTTAGTATAGGTTTTAGTAAAGTTCGATACAATCTATACACTTAAAAAAGTCTAGTTAAAATAACTGGTATTCCGGTTAGGCCATATTTAACATTATTTTCTAGTTAAAATAACTAGAAATTCAGGTTATCATTACCAGTTTTTTTAGGAATTACTAGAAAATCTGTTTAAAATAACCAGAAAATAGTATTAAATATGACCAAACCGAAATTCCGGTTGATTTAAATGGAATTTTTTTTAGTGTAGTAAATTATAATATAGTTCATCTAAAGTTTGGTATTTCGCTGCGAAAAATTCTCACTATTACACGTTTTCAAGAATGAAAGATTGAACTTATATATTCCACATTAATTTCATTTAAAATAATCAATTATAAACAATTTGATTTGATAAAAATATAAATTTTTTTAATAATCATACGCAGAGTAAATATGCAGACAATCAACGTTTTGGTTTATTGAACTAAATCTTTGGTTGTTTCAATCAAAATTTTTGCTACACGGAGAAACTTTCCATAGCAATATATGTTTTATTTTATAATGGTAATTCTAAGAAATATTAGGAATCTAGGGAAAATCGAGTTGCAATGGTAATTATTTTTAGCGAACTGGTAATTTTTCGCAGTCAAAATACTAAAGATTCGAAAAATGAAATAAAACTTTACACTGAGAAAACAGTTTTGTCAAATCAACAAAACTATTTTGTTGGTATTTATGCAACAAAACATTTTGCTATATCAATCAAATTTTTGTTACTCAAACAAAATGTTTAGTCAGGGCAACAAAAAAAGTTTTGTTGCATACATTTTTTTCTCAGTGTAGTACAGGCTTTAGTAAAGTTCGATACAATCTATAGTAAATTATAATATAATTCATCTAAACTTCAGAATTTCACTGCGAAAAATTCTCACTATGACACCTTTTTCCCTAAATTGAAACATAGTTTAGCAAAAATTGTAAACTTGAGTTCCTCCACGTATGTGATATGAAGAGAAGTGGAAAATCACTGCTAAAGTAACTAAAGCGAGATAAAACTATAATCTACTCGATCTTTGAGTAACATCTCTAACGAAGAAGTCCAACATATTATAATTGACGGGAATTCTCTGGAGCTACATGTGCTAGATTTATGTACTTAACAAGTTTCATTTTCAGCCAACCGTGGCCTAGTGAATAGGAGGTTAAGGGTTCCTGTTTCTGGCAATCGAATCAAGTGGGCGGTTGGTAGGTGAATGAAGCAAAGGGACACCCGGGCAGACGTTAATGTAACCCTCTTCACTCTGCAAAGTCTCTTACCATGGAGTGAGGTATATACCCCTTTACTTTTACGACCCCTTGGCCCCTCTTCACAGTTCTCCATATACCTCTCTAGGATTGCAGCTTCTCGTACTACTTCACCACTCCACCCTTATAATGCGATTATTTCACGGTGACTTTACTGCCGGCTTCGAGGATGTCTGAGAGCTTGTGAGATTTCAGATATTACAGAGTCATTAATCATGGTTCGCCAAATGAGCTAGTCTTTCCTAACAGAAACATTTTATCTTTATACAGCTCAGGACTCATGGGACGTTTTAGATTGATAATTAATCGCACACTCTAAGTCTCAAGACCATTGCTCAGCTGCACTCTTACGTTTTTCTATGTTGGAAATTAAGGCCAAGTAGGTTTGGTATGACGTCATAAGTATCCAGTAATCGGAACTTGGGTTTTGGCGCCCTTTTTATAAATTGTCGAATCAATTATAATTTATCAGAACATAAATTATATCGCAATTATTTCATTTTTAGATATCAGATAAAATAAACTGCTATGTTGATTATTTTAGTAATAAGGGGGATGCATGAATGTTCCTCAAATTCTATAGAGCTGGCTTTAGAAAATTTGGCGCCCTAGGCAGAATAAATATTTGCGCCCCAACATTCTGAAGATAGGTAAATCTATCTCTATATTAAGCAATATGGAGTTATATTTTGGTGATTAAATCAATAAAAATAAATTTTCTCTGCATAATCTACTTTTTAAATTACTACGAATCAGTAGAAATTTACACCTTTTTCTTTCAATGAAGATACAAATTTATGAGAATTACCTCAGCAAAAGTGTATTAACTTAAGATATGCCAATGGCGTTAGAAAATGTACACATGACATATGCACTTCTGTATGTATGAATAACATAAATAGTATTTCATTAATTGGTCACTAGGCAGCGCTTTCATTTTTTGCTGTAAATTTAAAATAAGAGATAGATATTTTATATTTTTTCCATCGAATTCTCGCTATAAAATTTTAAATTTCCCCCCGACTTTGCCACTCTAGGCTGTTGTCTATTTCACCTATATTGTAGAGCCGGCCCTGAAATTCTGTATTTTTGAAAATTTATTTTACTGAAATTCATGTAACTGAATGACCAATTGCTCTAATTTTTATATTTGCGATTTATCACATAACCTCTTGTTTATATTTCCGAATTACTATTTCTCTTAATTTCCACTTTACCGAATTGTCATTTTAGACAAAAACCATTTGACCTAAAATACATCTGGCCGAAAAATAACGGCGCCAAATTCAAATGCAGCTAATCAGAATTTATAATCATTTACCAGTTGTATAAGCTTAAATCTGTCGTTTTTTTATAGATGGCGTTAGTGAGCGTATTCAACAACCATGGACTTGCCATCAGGGTTGTGCAGTGACGCGTCACTCGAGGTTTTTTACGTAAATTACCTAAGTGAGGTATTTTACGTAGAAAACCGGTAAAATACCTAATAAATTACGTGCCAAGATGGCGGCCTTATAGAACTGTATATAACCTCACTTTTTCAAAGTTCCGTTCCCGAAAAGTTTGTTTTAAACGTGAACATTGTTAATTAAACAATATCATCAATGTCGATTAAAAATAAACGGGGGAAAATAAAATCCCACTTCGGGCTTCCATATATTCCATGGAATAAATTAAACTTTCTTCGCCTGCAAGAGAAAAATAAAAATGTTGCAAAATGTTTATTTTGTAGTGAAGTGTTAAAAAATGTTGGATATAATCGCCTTTTGGGTGAGATTAGGTTTATTCTTTGTTGGCGGGACCGAGAATGGGCATCGCAGAAGCGTTAAGTCCCGTATACACGTAATTTACATCATGTAGAGAACTAGTGGGGTAAAATATCTAGTAATTTACGGTAAATAACTACGTAAATTACCTAGAGTATTTTACTTACCCAACTCTGCTTGCCATACTTTTTTTTCATGAGTTTGACATCTGTCAACATTAATCTGTCCACATAGTCAGCAATTTCATACACCGTACATTTTTCCTTTGGTAATCATGTCTAGTTTTTTGCCAGGAAAAGAGCATATGCGGGAAGCTCTGATTTTCTGCTTCAATTTGAAGAAATCGGCTGTCGAATCGCATCGAATGCTTGTGGTGGCCTATGGTGACAGTGCTTTATCGGAAATAATGTGCAGAGATTGGTTTCGTCGGTTCAAAGACGGCAATTTTGACCTGAGCGACAAGAAACGTGAAAATTGGCACAGGAAGGTTGAGGATCATCAATTGCAGGCCTGTTTTCGTCGATGGGCCACGCGCTCGCTAAGCAGCACTTCGATTCTTGCGAAGACTTCTGAAAATGGCTTGATGAGTGGTTTGCCTCGAAAGAGAAGGAATTTTTTTGGCGTGGTATCCACGAATTGCCCGAGAGATGGGAAAAATGGGTAGCTAGCAAGAGCAAGTGCTTTGAATAAATTTGTGTTTGCTTTCTATGAAAAAAACATGTTTTTCTGCACTTTAAAAAAAGTTTCGGAAATTTTTCCGAAAATAGTCGGACAACTTAAAATACAAATGGGTCGTAAATTTTTCCAAAGATATAGTCAGAAATATTTCCGACGTAGAACTGGAAATAGTTCTTACTGTTTGGTCGGAAAAATATCCAGTTTATTAGGAAAAATTGATATATTTCATAATTTAAGTGGAAAAAGATCCAAAAAAAGTGAACAAATTTCCGTTTTTGTGGAATAATTTCCGCTTTTCATGGGAAAAATTTCCTACAACTTAGGAGATTTTTGAAATGTTCTCAATTTTTTGATATATTTTCTAATAGTTCGGAAATAAATCCGAAAAATCGGTCAATTACCCTCAAATCTATGAAATATTTCCACTTTCTGTAAGAAAATATATGCTTCCTAAGGATTTAGGAAAAATGTCCTAATACATAGTAGGAAAATTTACCGAAATTTTTTATACAGTATGACTAAAAACAGCAGATTTAAACTTATATATATACACCTGGTAAACCAAAAATTTGTTCTCATGCATGCACAGAAATGGCCACATTTTTTGCCTGAAACGCGGGAAGAAAATCCCCTTTTTGGGGTAAACACGAAAAATGCGGGATTTATCAATAATTCCCGTGGGAATTGTTATTACCTCCCACATATGCGGGAACAATTGCGTGATTTGCGTTAGCACCATGATTTTTTCGCCATTTTTTGCACCGTCAGGTGTCGTCATCTAACGGACCAAAGGTAAGTTCGTTGCGAAAACTTGAAAGTTTGGGCGCCAACTTCATCGTTGTGAACACCTACAATTGGTGCAAAATTGTCCCTGTCGAATCTTATGACTGACAAAAAAAGTTCGTAAATATCTCCCTCATTTTCCGTGTGTACCCCAAAAAGGGGATTTTCTTTCCGCGCTTCAGGCAAAAGAAGTGGCCATTTCTGTGCATGCATGAGAAAAAATAAAGTATGCTACACGGGAGGAACAAGATGATTCTCATTCGTGTTTTTGCACCCTCGCTTCGTTCGTGCGCAACTTCACACTCGTTAGAATCAACCTCTTCCTCCCTTGTAGCATAAATATCTATTGATTGCCTGCATTTGAATTTCGTGCCGTTATTTTCCGTCCGAATGTATTTTAGATCAAATGGTTTTTTCTGTAACATGACTATTTATATACCATTTCTAAAGTAGTTTTCTCTGCTGGATCCAAATCTGGCATCTGTTTCTTCCCAGTAAGACAGGTTTTTCAGTATTTTTGAGTTGAATTTTTTTTTGAAAAATCACAAATCGTATGATAAAAGGATGTAAAAAAATTGTTAAACGGAAAGAAATACATGATTTCGATGCGTTTTTAAACGCAGAATCCATTCATTGTTTTTTTTTCAAAATCTTATACAGTTCCTGAGATAATTTGAAAAAACTTTAAAAAAAATTGTTTTACAAAAAACCTTCTATCTAACTGAATATTATTTATTTTTTAGTCAACTGTGTGTCATTGCGTTCTTTTTTTGATGCGGGAAAAATTTCAAAAAAGCTTATAGTTTTCTTGATAAAATGATAATTTGAATGGATTTTCTGGAGACGATGGGGATATATTCTCTTTTTCTGTATTCTATCAAGAAAGTGGACGAATGTAATTGGTTACGTGACTGTTGGATCAGACACGACTATATGGCCTTAAATCCCCACTTTACTAATCCTTTCGATTAATTTCTTGGAGTAGAATTGAATCGATAGACTTAGTTACAAAATAAGTGGAGTGGAAATTGAAGCTTGTGTAGTAAATAAAATTATAATATTTGTTGAGAGGGATAAGTAAACGCGTTCTTTATTACTGATCAGGAGTAATTGGAAAGTGTAATAGAGCAATTTTCATGGTGTTATCCATCACCATCAATCTTAGATTACTGAATGTTATGACAAGCTTTATATGCATTAAATGGTGATCGATTCTTTGGGAATTTTCTGGAACCTTTAAAAGTGTTCCACGACGTGTGAAATTTGCATATTAAAACGTTATATGACAATTATATAGGTAAATCACGTTTTCTCTGATACGTTCGACGACTTTGAAATATCAGAGAAAGCTCTAGAGGAGTTTTTATTATTCTGTAACTGTAGAATTTTTCAGAAAACGAAGTGCAGATTGCAGAAAAAAAAGTATGTTAAAAAATTATAGAACTTTTTTCAAGTTGATCTTAAGGTAGTTGATCCACGAAAATTAGATCTTATGCAAAAATAGATAATTTTGCTTTCAAGAATAGCAATATTATTATTGAAGGGCTATTTTCGAAGAGAAAAGATTATTTTACATGGAAAAAATTTGAAACACAGAAAAATAATTTTATTAATAAATTTTATTTTTGGCCCAACTTTTTTTCTTATCGCTTCTTACCAAATTTAAAAAAATTATGTGATTCTAATAAATCATGAATCATTTTTTCAGAGAAAAGATTTCTCACAACTTCACCGTTTCTGATCTTTAAAAATAAATTCTTTAATGGCTAAAAACATTACGAAACATTTCCCAAAACGAAATTTTTATAAACAAATTGGTGTATTTGATAATAATTAATTCAATTTCAAAAATAGGAAACGGTCAAGTTGTAGAGAATCTTTTTTCTATTAAAATGAACCGTGATTTATTAGAATCGCATCATTTTTAAAAATTTGGCTCGAAGTGATAAGAAAATAAGTTTGGGCAAAAATAAAATTTATTAATAACATTATTTTTCTGTGTTTCAAATTTTTTCCATGTAAATTAATCTTTTCTCTTCCAAAATAGCCCTTCAATAATAATATTGCTATTCTTGAAAGCAAAATTATTTATTTTTGCCTGAGGTCTAATTTTCGTGAATCAACTACCTGTGTAAAATTTTCGAAAAATCGATTTTTTTTGTTGACATTTTTTGCATCTTTAAGATATGACTAATGATGGTCCTGGTATTACAGATTAAATGTGAGTCTACAATACAAAGTTCTGTTGTGTTTCCAAACTTTAAACGCGTTTTTCTAGAAATCATGTTTTTGAAATTTGTGGGCAGGATTGAAAAAAATCTACTTAACAGATTGACTTGAAATTTTAACTGACTCCTTCATAGAGATATCTGAAGGTACCCACGTAGCGGTTTTTTGAAATCTTTTTTTTTTTAATTTTACAGCATATATTATATCGAAAAAAGCATGAAAATGAGTAATTTTTATGAAAAGTACTGCCATTTCTTCAATTTTTAAAATTTCGTCAAAATGCTACGTCAGTACCTCGACAACATAAACAGAAATAATATTTTTTTTACTTTTTGTGTTTTAGATAACTGGTTCGAGCGGAATCTTGCCCACAATTTCGGTATTCCATTTTGAAGGGGTCACTTTCAATGTCCTTAATGAATACAAGCCTTCGGATTACACTATTGGAAAAATTTACTATTATAATAAAACCACGAACCTTCAAAATAACGTTAAACTTATTCTCATTTTCGAATTAGTTCTCCTAACAAACATTCCCGAAAAAGCGTTCGAAATACCGCCCTCACACAGGTGGACCCCCTTAAATCTGGAATATGTTGATTCTTTCTTGTTTCAACTTGCATTCTAAGAACTGCAAAAACATTCTAACGTATTTAAAGACTTTCTAGAATGCCAAGAAGATCTCTAGCTTTCTATATTTGAAATTAAAAATTGCATAAGTATAGTCTCAAGTATTCCTGAATCTTTTAAATTGACATGAGATCTTCTGATACAGTAAAACCCCGTTTATCGCAACACCTTCCAATCAAATGCCTCCCGTTTATCGCAAAAACGGAGGGGTTCCCACTTCTTCGCCACCAGCTTGAACAACTGATTATCAACACATGCGCCTAAACGAATAGTTTCACGCGCTTTCGCTGTTTATCATTGTTTACAGTCGTGTTCCAATAACCTCGAATGCGTTTTTTTATTGTCATTATATGTGCAATTATAAATGAGTGAAAACGTGGAACCGAACGATGGTACGTAAACGACTAGTACAAATAATACATTTTAATTACTTTAAAGCTTACATATTTCTCTCATAATTTTCGAATGCATGATTGAATTTTTTTCAGTAGAAATATTCCCGCATTTTGTAAAACAATTGATTCGCAATTGGTAAAGCGATTGTTGTACTAGGCACAATTCATGCTATAATTTGTCATAATAATATACATTGAAATGTGAAAAATTTATATATTTTTCTGTTACATATAAAACACAAATATGTAGCAATATATACATAAACGATAGTTTGAAAAGAACTGCGAAATGAAGAATTTCAAAAACATTTATACATTTCATGAGAAAAAAAAGTACCTCTCAAAATAAGTACGGATTCCAAAGACGCTTAAAAAATGTAATGAAATTCTTTTAATAAATTAATAGCTACAAACAATTTCATATCTCCCTAATATACGAAAATTCATATAAATATATGCATCACAAATTTAAAAGTGAGGGGTATTGCCGCCTATCCTTAAGAATCACGTGACCACTCCTTCTACTAATAAGAGGGGAAAAAAATGGTACAGTTTATTGCGATAAACGGGAGAGATAAGTTGCAATAAACGGGAGTTGCGATAAACGGGTGTTGCGATAAACGGGGTTTTACTGTATCTTCAAAAAACTTCATTTAATTCGTATTTTTGAATTAATCAAAAAGTATCAATATGACAATTTTACATTATTGGAACATTCTGAAAGATAACATAAGATTTTGTATTTTTTTGGAAGATTTTATAATGTCGTACTCGAGCCATGCCAATCGTAATGTTCACAGATATAATACTTAATAGAATTTTCCAGTTGACTTTTCTAGCTTTGTCGAGAGGATTCTTCGAGACAGTTTTCTTTTAGTTTCTTTAAACAGTATAGAAGAGTCACTTTCTCACTTACAGCTCTCACAATGCCATTTCTTTTCCTTCCTCTCTTATCAGACTGGCCGAATGGCTTTTATTCTAGGTAATATCCTGTCCAGTACTAGTTCCAGAGAATTTCGTCATTGTAGTTACATTTTATAGAAGCGCAAATTATACCAAGATTCTTACTTATTATGTTAAGCGAAATATATTTATAAATTTAAGAATCATAAGAATTTAATATCTCTCTGGGAAATCATAAGACCATACCTTTTGATGCAAATATTCGAGCGTAATGAAGGTAAAACTTTGCGTTTCAAACTAAACTTTATGCAGCGTTTGTAGAAAATTACTTCTCCATTAATGAAAACTAAAAAAAGGTGTAAAAGTTGCAACCAAGATTCCTCTACTCGTTTTTTTGGTACAAGTTAATAACTATGCATTAATTATTCAATTACGAACAAAAATATGTTCCTCACTACTATTATACACTGTTAACAATTTCTTCGGGAATTTTCCCTAAAATTTCGGGACGCTGATTTCCGCAAGGTTTCCGGAATTTTCTCAAACATTTGTCAGGAAAAATTCCCTAAACTCCCTTAATCTTAGCAAATTTTCCTAAAATTTTTAGTAAATTTTCAGACGTTCTAAGGAAATCTCGTAAAATTTTGGTGAAAATCATTTTCACAAAGAAAAATGTGGAATAATTGCTAAGAAATTGTAAGAAAATTTTCCGAAATTTTGTACAGTGTATATTACTGACGGTAAAATATTAAGTAATTGATATTGAAAAATATTTTGCTTTGTGTGATATAAATATAGCAATAATTATGGAAATATGTACTCTCTAAATCTGAATCAGTCAAATTTTCACTGATTGAATCAGTGATTTAACTTTTCACTAATTCATCAGTGAAAAAATATTTTTCACTGTTAAATCAGTTGATTTTCACTGATTCGTCAGTGAAAAAAATATTTCTCGTCGTCAAATCAGTCAATTTTCACTGAAATAATCAGTGAAATTTGACTGATTTACAGTAACCTCTTTTTAGCTATTTGAATCAGTCAAATTTCACTGATAATCAGTAGATTTTGACAAATTCAAGTTTAGAGAGTAATACGATATATTAATTTCTTCGTGAAGGGAATTGAATCGTCAGAAATTCTATTATATCGAGTAATAAGTAAATTAATATTGGAGTATAATGGGTATTCAGCATTAAAATTTAGTAAATATTTTATACAATTTTTGTCGTTTTATGCAACACGTGGATTTATTTTCTCTCGCCTACAGCCAACAACAACACGCTTCACGCTCTGTTTGCTCTCAGTGGAAAACTGGTGTCAACAATTATTGAAATCGTGCAAATGAACAACCAGAAAATAATGGAGAACATTTATATGCACTACTCACCTTGTTAGGCGGAGTCTGTATTCCATGAAATGGTAAATTTTCGTAAAACGTTTTCGTATCGGGATCGGGAAGCCCCTCTGACACACTGTCTATGTGGTTGCTATTTGTCGCTTGATTCGGATCTAGAATATTTATAAAGAAAAATTTTCATTAAAATAGTGATCAATAATGATCTTTAGCAGAATGATAACGTCTGAGTTATCCATGAAATTTTTTGTCAACAAAACTTTGGCAATTAAAAAGATTTCGGTTTCTTGTTTGGTATTTTCTTGACATAAAAAATCCAATAAAAAGACAAAGGTGTTTCTATTTGACCAGTGAGTTAAATATACATTTATTAAATTCGATTTTCCTGGATAAACGTTATACTCTAATTAAAATACTGACTGAATCTATACGCAATACAGCTAATAAAAATTTGCTATCATTGATTTCTCTCGGATAGGGGTCAATTCCAATTAGCAATCTAATTAAACCCTTTAGAAAAACTGAAAATGCAAATATTTATGTCATCGCTTAAATAAAGCAGTTAAGTTAAAAGTATAAGTAAATTTTTGCTGGACATTACACATCAATTTTTATAGTATGATTGTAAAGTATAATTCTAGGAGTAACGAATTGTGCAAATTAAGTGCTTTATCATCGAAATGAAAATGTTGACTTAAGGCCATGGATCAACCAGTACAGTTGACTAAATCAATAAATTCAGTCCCCCCAAGAGTTTTTTACAATAATGAACTTTTTTAGCTCAGACTTTAGTACTCTCTAAAAATAAATCAGTCAAAATCTACTGCTTATCAGTGAAATTTGACTGATTCAAATAGCTAAAAAGAGGTTACTGTAAATCAGTCAAATTTGACTGATTATTTCAGTGAAAATTGACTGATTTAACAGTGAAAAATATTTTTTCACTGATGAATCAGTGAAAATGCAAATCACTAATTCAATCAGTCAAAATTTGACTGATTCAGATTTAGAGAGTACATAATAAAGGATATTAGCGGATGGCTGCAGACTTTAATTAGTTTTTAACAATTAAAGCAATTTTAGTGTCGGTAAGACAGGAGTAATTTTTTTATTGTTTATAACTAATTGAATTTTACAGCCATTCGATAATATGTCCCTTATTATGTCCCAAATTTTCAGCTAAAAAAAATTCGTTATTGTCGAAAAATCTTGAGGGAAACTGATTTAACTGATTTTATTGATTTAGTCATCTCTACCGGTTGATCCATGGCCTTAAATAATAAAGTATAGCAAAATGAAACGCAGTCTGGTGTCTTATATTAGTGCTGATATTAAAAAAGAAAATGTTGTAATTTGTTCATGGAGCAAAAACGTGCGACCGTGCTTAATGAAAAGAAGAGTAGGCATATTTATAAAAATTGATATGTTAGCTTACCTGAACCAGATTTTTTACGCTTACGGGATACATTAGGCCTGGAGTTGGCGACGTCAAGTGGTTTAAGGGCATCGTGTAAGATTTGCTGTCGAGGCACTATTCTCTTGTAAGTCACGGCTGAAGGAAACACATAACACAAGCATCGTCACAACACATAAAGCTCTCTCACATGCGCACATACCTTCCTGCTTTTGGAGATGAGAGCAGGCTAGAGTGATATTTTCTCGCGAAGTAACACTTAGCCGAAAGCTAGTTGAACTTTATTGCTTTAGAGTGATGATAAAAACCATGCAACTGCCACGGGTTATAACTCTGAGTTTGGCTAAAATGAAATTCTTTCCTTCAGCGCAAAAGCGAACGTGGCCTAATACGATGAGCACCAAGCAACCGAGCAACGATCGAATTCAATTTTTCGGCACTCTGACGATGCTTTTTATTAAAACGGGACGGCAGACTGTTGAAGAAGCAAAATAAAAGTATCAAGTAGGTAAAGCTGTCGCTAGTCTGGCAAAAATTTTTACCTCCCTGAAAGGGTTGCCGTTTTGCTATTTCAGCGATAATCTAACTTTGTGCGAGCAAAAGCTTCGAGGAAAATTGGAAAACGATTAAAGTACATTCCTCTTGG
This sequence comes from Diplolepis rosae, assembly GCA_030998225.1. Lineage (NCBI taxonomy): Eukaryota > Metazoa > Arthropoda > Insecta > Hymenoptera > Diplolepididae > Diplolepis > Diplolepis rosae. The sequence continues at coordinate 13,907,754 of JAPYXD010000677.1, forward strand.
TTAAACTCTCATTTTTATTTTCAATTCAGTGTGCTGTTGCAAATATTTCTGTACCGGGAAATATAATGTAAATACAATATTTTATAATCAGATAAAATATTTAATCGGATAACAAACGTGGGAATATCTTTTGCAATAAAGTTCAACAAACCAAGTATGAAGTGTTTCTTCGCTTGAATAATTGAAAAGATTTTTCCAAAATTCACTTCACGGATTTATACAATTTTATTTTAATGAAATTTTGATTAAACTTCAGCTTTAGGAGTCCAGGTGCTTTTTATTCTTATGGTTAATTCTGTTGAAGGCATCGGTCCTTTCTGTTATATTTTTAGATTGTTTTGAATTTCAATTTGATAATTTAATAACAAGAATTGGAAATTCTCAGAAATTCCGTTTTCGTTTGCAAAATATTATTACTATCTTTTCTCTTTATTTGAAACAATTCTTTTGTACTTTTTTCCCATTCATGTCTGTATTTTTCAAGTTTTACTATTCTAAATTCAAAATTCAATTCTAAAATGTGTGAAAAAGAAGTTTTTCTATGATTTCAAGACTGGAAATTATATCATCAGCCGTGTCATATGTAGGGAAAGACACTCTTTTTAATAAAAAAAAATTTTAAATTACGAAAAATAATATTTTAATAATGTTTTTTGTAATAGGATATTTCCTTATTATCGCTCTTTACCAAATTTTAAAAAATTATGCGATTTTAATAAATTACAAATCACTTTTTCAAGAAAAAGATTCCTTACAACTTAACCATTTTAAATTTTCTAAAATGAATAAATTATTATCAAATTCAGCAATTTGTTTATAAAAATTTCGTTTTGGAAAATTGTTTTTTAATGATTTCAACCATTAAAGAATTTATTTTCAAAAATTGGAAACGGTTAAGTTGTAGAGAATATTTTTATCGAAAAAATAAGCTATGATTTAAGAAACTTCAATCATTTTCAAAAATTTGGTAAAGAGCGACAATAAGGAAAAATCCTATTACAAAAAACATTATTAAAATATTATTTTTCGTAATTTTAAAATTTTTTTTATTAAAAAGAGTGTCTTTCCTTACATATGACATGGCTGATGATATAATTACCACTCTTGAAATCATAGAAAAACTTCTTTTTCCAGAGACTGATTTTTGGCACGACAACTACCTTAAGTCCTGAAAATGATTCAAATAAAGATTTTAATCGTTGAAAGGTTAAAAATTGAACAAATATTTTTGGACTGACTAGACTGATGTTTAACTATGCATTGATGAATAATTAAACACATCGAAGTGAAATTTGAAAACACTTTATCGCTAGTTCAAATAATTAATCAACATGATAGACAAAAATAAATTGAATGAAAATTAAATTTCATGAATTTTTAAGGGAAGAATTTAAAAATATCTAATTCACATCAGCGCTGCTAATGGAATTTAATGTAACTTAATTTCTAAAACACCGTATAACTGAATAGTAACAAGAAATAATTAAAGCAGCAAAGATGTATAGAAAATATACTTGCAAATGTTTGGTTTAATGTACAAGTTATCTATAGAAAAAAATTGAATATTTAGGTACGTGATAGGAAGAAAGAGGAAAAATACCGTTTCTGTTAAGAATAACATGAGAATATGATAGTTTCATAGTGTAATAGAAAGGTTGTAAAGTTTTGCTTATAGGTTCACTTTAAATGGGATAGACTAGAATGATGCTACTGTCTTTTAAATCGTTCACGTACATCAGATAAAAGCGGAGATTGCGTGTAACGTAGACACATGGAGTCGAGTATAATATCAATAAAAGTTTTTACTCCGAACGATTAGGAAACTTCGCAGAGATAAAAGAGATAAACTTTATCCTCAGTTTGAATGATAATGGGTGTTACATAAATTTCAATGTTTTCTTAAATTTCTAATATCACTTGAAATAGTAAACATTTTTAATAGTCTTGAAATGATTTTGAAGGTGAATTTGTATAAAATCGTAATAGTTTAACAGTGTGATTGTTTAATTTTTGTTGTGCTTGGTGAAAAAGCTAATCATGAAATAAAAAGTTTGAATAATTGAATGATATCATGTCCGTCGGAAAATAATATAAGAATCAAATGATTGAATATTTTGAATAACTTTTATATGCATGATATCTAAGTTAAAGGAACCAACATTATAGAGACGGTACTAGCTTTTGAGTCATTGAAATTACTTTTGCAGATTATCAGTAAATTACATTTTAATAGATATAAATTAGCAATGTCACAAATTACGACATAATCAATTCGAAAGATTATTCAAAAATCGAGTAATTTCTTTCTGCGACTCGAGAAGTGGGTTTTTTCATACTTTTGCCATTGCTTGATTTTTTTATGATCGATTTTATATTTTAGAACAAAATTCTATTTCGAAACGAAAATTTCATTAATTTCCTTTCTAAGTAGACAGTTTTGAAGTATTCGGAAAATGATTCTAAAATCGAGTAATTTGTTTCTGCGACTCGAGAAATGGGTTTTTCCATACTTTTGACTTTGCTTGATTTTTTATGATCGATTTTATATTTTAGAATAAAATTCTATTTCGAAACGAAAATTTTATTAATTTCCTTTCTAAGTAGACAATTTTCAAGTATTCGGAAAATGATTCAAAAATCGAGTAATTTGTTTCTGCGACTCGAGAAATGGGTCTTTTCATACTTTTGACTTTGCTTGATTTTTTTATGATTGATTTTATATTTTAGAACAAAATTCTATTTCGAAACGAAAATTTCATTAATTTCCTTTCTAAGTAGACAGTTTTCAAGTATTCGGAAAATGATTCAAAAATCGAGTAATTTGTTTCTGCGACTCGAGAAATGGGTGTTTTCATACTTTTGACTTTGCTTGATTTTTTTATGGTCAATTTTATATTTTAGAATAAAATTCTATTTCGAAACGAAAATTTCATTAATTTCCTTTCTAAGTAGACAGTTTTCAAGTATTCGGAAAATGATTCAAAAATCGAGTAATTTGTTTCTGCGACTCGAGAAATGGGTTTTTTCATACTTTTGACTTTGCTTGATTTTTATATGATTGATTTTATATTTTAGAATAAAATTCTATTTCGAAACGAAAATTTCATTAATTTTCTTTCAAAGTAGACAGTTTTCAAGTATTCGGAAAATGATTCAAAAATCGAGTAATTTGTTTCTGCGACTCGAGAAATGGGTTTTTCCATACTTTTGACTTTGCTTGATTTTTTTATGATTGATTTTATATTTTAGAATAAAATTCTATTTCGAAACGAAAATTTCATTAATTTCCTTTCTAAGTAGACAGTTTTCAAGTATTCGGAAAATGATTCAAAAATCGAGTAATTTCTTTCTGCGACTCGAGAAGTGGGTTTTTTCATACTTTTGACTTTGCTTGATTTTTATATGATTGATTTTATATTTTAGAATAAAATTCTATTTCGAAACGAAAATTTCATTAATTTCCTTTCTAAGTAGACAGTTTTCAAGTATTCGGAAAATGATTCAAAAATCGAGTAATTTCTTTCTGCGACTCGAGAAGTGGGTTTTTTCATACTTTTGACTTTGCTTGATTTTTTTATGGTCAATTTTATATTTTAGAACAAAATTCTATTTCGAAACGAAAATTTCATTAATTTCCTTTCTAAGTAGACAGTTTTGAAGTATTCGGAAAATGATTCTAAAATCGAGTAATTTGTTTCTGCGACTCGAGAAATGGGTTTTTCCATACTTTTGACTTTGCTTGATTTTTTATGATCCATTTTATATTTTAGAATAAAATTCTATTTCGAAACGAAAATTTTATTAATTTCCTTTCTAAGTAGACAATTTTCAAGTATTCGGAAAATGATTCAAAAATCGAGTAATTTGTTTCTGCGACTCGAGAAATGGGTCTTTTCATACTTTTGACTTTGCTTGATTTTTTTATGATTGATTTTATATTTTAGAATAAAATTCTATTTCGAAACGAAAATTTCATTAATTTCCTTTCTAAGTAGACAGTTTTCAAGTATTCGGAAAATGATTCAAAAATCGAGTAATTTGTTTCTGCGACTCGAGAAATGGGTGTTTTCATACTTTTGACTTTGCTTGATTTTTTTATGGTCAATTTTATATTTTAGAATAAAATTCTATTTCGAAACGAAAATTTTATTAATTTTCTTTCTAAGTAGACAATTTTCAAGTATTCGGAAAATGATTCAAAAATCGAGTAATTTGTTTCTGCGACTCGAGAAATGGGTTTTTTCATACTTTTGACTTTGCTTGATTTTTATATGATTGATTTTATATTTTAGAATAAAATTCTATTTCGAAACGAAAATTTCATTAATTTTCTTTCAAAGTAGACAGTTTTCAAGTATTCGGAAAATGATTCAAAAATCGAGTAATTTGTTTCTGCGACTCGAGAAATGGGTTTTTCCATACTTTTGACTTTGCTTGATTTTTTTATGATTGATTTTATATTTTAGAATAAAATTCTATTTCGAAACGAAAATTTCATTAATTTCCTTTCTAAGTAGACAGTTTTCAAGTATTCGGAAAATGATTCAAAAATCGAGTACTTTGTTTCTGCGACTCGAGAAATGGATCTTTTCATACTTTTGACTTTGCTTGATTTTTTTATGATTGATTTTATATTTTAGAATAAAATTCTATTTCGAAACGAAAATTTCATTAATTTCCTTTCTAAGTAGACAGTTTTCAAGTATTCGGATAATGATTCAAAAATCGAGTAATTTGTTTCTGCGACACGAGAAATGGGTTTTTCCATACTTTTGACTTTGCTTGATTTTTTTATGGTCAATTTTATATTTTAGAATAAAATTCTATTTCGAAACGAAAATTTCATTAATTTCCTTTCTAAGTAGACAGTTTTCAAGTATTCGGATAATGATTCAAAAATCGAGTAATTTGTTTCTGCGACTCGAGAAATGGGTTTTTTCATACTTTTGACTTTGCTTGATTTTTATATGATTGATTTTATATTTTAGAATAAAATTCTATTTCGAAACGAAAATTTCATTAATTTTCTTTCAAAGTAGACAGTTTTCAAGTATTCGGAAAATGATTCAAAAATCGAGTAATTTGTTTCTGCGACTCGAGAAATGGGTTTTTCCATACTTTTGACTTTGCTTGATTTTTTTATGATTGATTTTATATTTTAGAATAAAATTCTATTTCGAAACGAAAATTTCATTAATTTCCTTTCTAAGTAGACAGTTTTCAAGTATTCGGAAAATGATTCAAAAATCGAGTAATTTGTTTCTGCGACACGAGAAATGGGTTTTTCCATACTTTTGACTTTGCTTGATTTTTTTATGGTCAATTTTATATTTTAGAATAAAATTCTATTTCGAAACGAAAATTTTATTAATTTTCTTTCTAAGTAGACAATTTTCAAGTATTCGCAAAATGATTCAAAAATCGAGTAATTTGTTTCTGCGACTCGAGAAATGGGTTTTTTCATACTTTTGACTTTGCTTGATTTTTATATGATTGATTTTATATTTTAGAATAAAATTCTATTTCGAAACGAAAATTTCATTAATTTCCTTTCTAAGTAGACAGTTTTCAAGTATTCGGAAAATGATTCAAAAATCGAGTAATTTGTTTCTGCGACTCGAGAAATGGGTTTTTCCATACTTTTGACTTTGCTTGATTTTTTTATGGTCAATTTTATATTTTAGAATAAAATTCTATTTCGAAACGAAAATTTTATTAATTTTCTTTCTAAGTAGACAATTTTCAAGTATTCGGAAAATGATTCAAAAATCGAGTAATTTGTTTCTGCGACTCGAGAAATGGGTTTTTTCATACTTTTGACTTTGCTTGATTTTTATATGATTGATTTTATATTTTAGAATAAAATTCTATTTCGAAACGAAAATTTCATTAATTTTCTTTCAAAGTAGACAGTTTTCAAGTATTCGGAAAATGATTCAAAAATCGAGTAATTTGTTTCTGCGACTCGAGAAATGGGTTTTTCCATACTTTTGACTTTGCTTGATTTTTTTATGATTGATTTTATATTTTAGAATAAAATTCTATTTCGAAACGAAAATTTCATTAATTTCCTTTCTAAGTAGACAGTTTTCAAGTATTCGGAAAATGATTCAAAAATCGAGTAATTTGTTTCTGCGACACGAGAAATGGGTTTTTCCATACTTTTGACTTTGCTTGATTTTTTTATGGTCAATTTTATATTTTAGAATAAAATTCTATTTCGAAACGAAAATTTTATTAATTTTCTTTCTAAGTAGACAATTTTCAAGTATTCGCAAAATGATTCAAAAATCGAGTAATTTGTTTCTGCGACTCGAGAAATGGGTCTTTTCATACTTTTGACTTTGCTTGATTTTTTTATGATTGATTTTGTATTTTAGAATAAAATTCTATTTCGAAACGAAAATTTCATTAATTTCCTTTCTAAGTAGACAGTTTTCAAGTATTCGGATAATGATTCAAAAATCGAGTAATTTGTTTCTGCGACTCGAGAAATGGGTTTTTTCATACTTTTGACTTTGCTTGATTTTTTATGATCGATTTTATATTTTAGAATAAAATTCTATTTCGAATCGAAAATTTCATTAATTTCCTTTCAAAGTAGACAGTTTTGAAGTATTTAGATGTTCTATTTTTGAAGAGTAAAAATGTAAATATTGTCGAGGTAAATCATTCTTCGAAAATTAGTTCCATCACACTAGTTTCGTTTTTATAAACATATTCTTTTATCTAGCATTTTTTAAATTTTTGTTTCAGGTTTAGATATTCTCAACATGCAAGGAGAAATTGCATATTTATGAATCAAGTCTAATATAGAAATTAACATTTGAACCGATCAATAGGATATTGAATAATTTTATGCGAAGTTCTTTTTCAAGATAATATTTCAATCTTCACTATTGTTGCAATATATTTCTTGAAAAATAACAAAATTACTTTCTTTCAAGATCATTTTAAGTAGATTTTCCATACATCTTATGTCTTCCCAAAGAATAAAGTTTATCTCCTCAATAAAAATATAAGAAACTATAATTCAATGTAGAAATTTATTACTTTACTGGGAAAAACTAAAAACAGAAGAATTTCCTTTTTAGTATCAATCCTGAGTTTTTTTGTAATTTCGGTCATTTCAAATAATTGCATTATTTAATGAACAAATTGGTCTATAATCAAATTTTCAAGATAATTTTTATAAAAAAACAAATTTTGATGTTTTCATTTTATTTAATAAAATAGTAATTTCCTCTCAAAATATGTTTTGAATAACGGTAAAGAAATTTAATAAAATTTGGATGAATGTTGATTTTGAACTCTACTTCCTCTTTGGACCAAGCTCTAAAAGAAATTCGGGAGAAAGGAAATACGTTACAAGAAACGGTTTATAATTCGATAGGTTCTGAGAAAGTCTTCTCATATTTCCGTAAGGAAGAATAAAGTCAAAGCTGACGTCATATGATAAGTTTTTGGTAAATGAAATGTCGGAAGAGGATAGAAAATGGAGGATACTTTGGCAGACTTACCTGTTTTCCCTCTGGATATTCCCGGAAAAGTGTCCGACTCCTTGTTGAGTTGGGCATTGAAAATTGTTCTTATTTTATTTGCTCTGGCGAACATACCATCGTCTTGCATACCGGAGATACTCATTGCCCTTTGTCCGTTAGAATCCTTTCCACGTCGGAATGGCCTGATCGGCGTTCTCATAACAGAGGAATCCGCACGACATCTCTCCGAGGTAAATGGCTCGCTCAATGAGGTGTCTGAGTGGATCCTCAATGTCTGATTGGATCGAGAGCACAAACCTGATCTGAGACTATGAGTGCGATTGACGTGCACGAGAACGCCCGGTTTGAGAGGCCACCTTGGAGCAGGTGTAGGATGACTCGGGATTTGCGTCGAGTGCGACGACGCTGTAGGACTCGGAGGTCCTCCGTCGGGACTAATTGCAAGTGCACACAAGGATTAATATCAAAGCGCAGACATAAGCTGAACCACTCGGGAAATTGACGTGCTTATAGCTTATACCAAGACATTCTACTCTATTTAATTCGAATTGAGTAAACTGATGATATACCTAAGGGCACTGGGGCATTGCACGTTTGTAGAACGTCCCGACAACGTCTGGGGTATATGTTTTGCTTTTTCTGCTGACCTTTCCTAACCTAAAAACCTCTAATTTTATTTCAAAGAGTACTTTCTGTATTAATTTAAACTCATGGTATAACCGGATTCCGTGACCAAATTTATGGAAAAATATATTTGTGCAAGATAACTTTTTTTGTATACAAAATATTTTTAAAATTTGGGAAATATTATATGAAATAATAAGGAACGTCTGTTTGAATCATTTTTGGTAAAGTTTTTGAAGAAACTTTTTCAGAGAATATAAAATTGGAATTCGGCAATTAGAGATCACTAATGATATTGAATAAAAAGGCCTTTCTAGTATTTGTTTAAAAGATGTTTTTCAAAATAAAAATTTTTCTAAATATTTCTTAAATTTTTTTTTATTTCCAATATGTTAACGTTTTAAATGAAGCGTTAGTCCTTATCAAGACTTTAAAAATCGTTGAATCGAATGTTTCGTACATTTTTTGTAGGTTGTATTTATTGAATTAAAATTGTAAAAATTGCCAAAATACAAAATTTGTTATAGCATATTAAAATATTATTTCATTAAGTGTCTATCTTGATCGATATATCTTGTAAATATGTCATGGTAGAGGTTAGGTATAATGTAAATAGTGTTTTTATCAGTAAAATCAGTAAATAAATTAAACACTGGGACATTTGACACTATTACTTGTTTTACTATGGAATTATTTTTTTCTACTAGCGGGTCACAAAGTGGATTTCATTGTCCCGTGCTATCTAAACTGATCTGTTTTTCGAATTTACATGTCTTGAAAATATGAATGCCTATAATCAAAATTGTTTCCACTTTTTAAATAACATATTAAAGAGTCCATTTAATTTGAATTTAGATTTCTATTTGAATTATGTATTACGTCACATTATTTATAATACGTACTTATTTTACTTGATGCAATATGATACTAGACATTTTCAAATAATACGTCTTAACAGAAAATACTTGTTCTACTTATTACGACTGAACTATTTATACTTTCCTTTCACAACAAGTAGAAAAGTCAGGATATGGTAAGACACATCATTCCAACTGAGATATTTCCTAAAGTTTTAATTGCAAGTTTTTTGTTGTTGACAGTTTATCACAAAGTTTAATCGTTTCTTGTAACTGAAAAGTTTTTATAACGAAAATATTTTGAATTTGTGGTTTTGTCGTTCTTTGAATCTATAGAAATACACAGAATATTTAAAAAGTGGAACAGCACATTTCCCGAGTGATTTTCTTAAGCAAACAAAAATGTTTTGAGCGTTGTTCACTTCGATATCTGCCGAAATAGAGGTGTAACCAAAAAGCGATTCATGCGATAGCTATAGAAAATAAATCAGTGCACTTTGAAACTCAATCCAGAAAGCCGGGTTTTACAACGATGTTGAACAAGATTATCGATAGGACCTTCGATAATCCAGGCGTAAAGTATCCTTTCAGTTCGCCACAAATAGTAAAGAAGGGCGTAAAGGTATATCGCTAGGTAGTTTTTGAAGTTCTATTTCCGATGTCGTCTTTCTCAAGTATATATATATATATATATATATATATATATGCAACAAATACGTGACGCGATTTCCGAAATACGACACGTAGTGAACCAATTTCTTAGCGTTCCATTACAAAAACTTGCATCGCGAATTCGTCCAAGGACTAAAGTTTGTTTACGTATACAATCATGAAGATTTTAAAAAGTCAATGAAAATTAATTTCAATTTCTTAAGGGGACTTTTACTTACTAAATTTTCAAAAAATCGATTTTTTACATTCTCATCATGGATGAGAAGGTATTGGTTTTATGTGAAAAATGACTTTCGAAATTTTCATCAAATCTTTACGTTTTGAGACCCCCTGAGTCAGAAAAAATGGTTTTTACGAAAGTGTCTGTCTGTCTGTCTGTCTGTCTGTAGGTCGTGTGCGGCATAACTCTCGATAGAATTATCAGATTGAATTGAGCTTTGGTACACTTTATCGGAGCCGAAAAAGTAAGGACAAGTTCGTTAACCAGCCACATCCAATCAAAATTGAGGGATGGAGCACTACTTTTGTGTTTTTGAAAATAATTTTTTGAAAAAATCAAAAATTCCAATCCTGGTTTTTGATAGTGCTCATAAATCTCTACAAATTATCCTTATAACATTTTTTGATTAAATCAAAATTAGAAATGTTACAGCATATTCAAATTCGAAAAAAGTCAATATCAAAATTCCATTTTCCAGTTAAATTATACGAGATACGAAAAATACATAAATACATAAAGACCTACAAATTTGAATTATAACATTTTTTTATAAGATGCATATTTTTCTTTTTAATTAAAAAAAAAACTATTGAAAATCCAAAATTCAATTTTTTAACAATAATATTGGAAATACCAAAAAAACGTAAGAATATAAAGTTGTTCGTTTCAAAAAGATCTACAAATTTTGTCTGACACAGTTTCTGATAAAAGATATATTTTTCGTTTCAATTCCAAAAAATACGATAAAAATGAAAAAATTCCATTTTTTAGACAAAATATGTGAGATACAAAAAAAACATTTAGATAGAAAATTGTTTGCCTAAATGAGGTCTACAAATTCTGATAAAGAAATTTCGGGACAGGATGTATATTTTATGTTTTGATTTTTAATATTGAAAAAATTCGATTTTTTTCACCAAAATATGTGAAATACGAAATAAGCGTTGTTCTACAAAATCGTTTCCTTAAATAAAGTCTACGATTGTTTTTCCTTTTTAGATATGTGGAAGAAAGTAAATTCTTTTAATCATGTAATTTATTAAAAAGTTATACTGAAATGTATACAGAAAATCGAGCGCGAAGCGCGAGGTCCAGAAAGAACGGAGCGCGAAGCGCGACGATCGAATCGCGCGCCCTAGGCGCGCTCAAACTCGCGAGCTGCGCGCGAAGCGCGCAATGAGAATGTACCCGCAAAGCGGGCAGATTTTTTTATATGTAAAAATGTTCCTTAGTATCATAGAAATACTGCCCTAAAATTTTATTAAGAAATTCGAAATAGAAAGAATGTTATAGCTGTATTTTTAATACATTTTTTATAGTAAAAACACTTTAAACGCCTTTTTCTCGAAATCACGTTTTTCAAATCTGGGAGACGTTTTTCTCAAAATCTACTGAACCAATCTGAGTAAACCAAATTTTTTTTGATACTTTATACAAACAACCAGTAAATAAACCTCTAAAAAGTTAAAAAAACCACCCCATCTTTTTAGTACAGGGGTAAATTCATCCCCAAAACAGGCGTTTTTTTGAACTTTTTATAAAATCGCGTATAAAGGCCATACAAATGTAAAAAAAATTAACTTTTCAAAGGTTTATTGTTTAGTTTCAAGTCTCATGAATTGAATCGCGTTGCAATTTTAAATAAATTCGTTACCGGAAGGCAGAAAAGTGTACCGCAAATTAAAATGCATCTTTTGGAAGACGCCCTCTGCAGTGGTAAAAAGTAATTAAAAGTGACCAAAAAAATTTTTTGTACACCTTAAAACATTGTTAACAATATATGAAAAAAATTATAATTATAAATAAAATAGTTATTTTTAAAAATATTTATATATTGTCTTTTTTTTCAATTTAGAAGTAAAAGTACCCTTAATATGATCAACATTTAACAGGATTGCAATTTCCATTTACTCATAATTAACAACTTCATACGATTAAGCCATTTTAATACGAATACTGATTATTTAAATTTGAAATTGAACCTGATCAAAATAAAATTTATTTTTACGATTGAAATTTGTATGATATTATAAAATCTATGAAAATTTCACGCCGCAAAGAAAATTTATCTTCAGCGGATCCACCACCTTTAAATGTTATATTTTTGATTTTTTCGATATTTGCCAAAAATGTTATTTTTTTATTCTATATACTTTTCTGAATAGGTGTGTAAATTTTCAGGGGAATCTGATTTTAATTTTTGTTGGAAAAATAAATAAAATTAAAAGTTACTACGATTTACGAATAACGCGTTTTTAGTGAAAATTAGCTTTTTACACAAAATAGTTTGTTTATTTATTTACTAGTATATCTGAATTAAATGGGAAATATTATATAGCAGGTATCCCTATAAAGACACAATATATATATTGCCTTTGTGTATATACGTATATGATTTAGTAACACAATGTTGGCTGCCTACCTCTAAGTGTATTAAGGCCTTTGAAATTTTTACCACTTATTTTTTGGTATATTATCAATATTTTTCGGTATGAAAAGCACTCTAGTTAAAAAAATAACTATACATTTTTTTTTTTATATTTCGCGATATTTTGATTTATTTTTATATTTTATTTGTAACTTTTTTCAGTCATGTTACCTTATTTTCCACACAAAAAAGGTTGCTACAGATTGTAAGGAACAAAATAAAAACAGAATCATGACAATTGGTTAAAAAACTAAAAAGTTATTCAAATTCAAAAAATGTCAAAAAAATTCCCAAAGAACTCAAAATGTTTAGTTTAAAAATACATAAAGGTGCTGGAATTAAGAAAAAACCCATAACCTTTCTAAATAAAGGTACTAAACATAAAAAAAAATACATGGAAGGTCTAAACTCCAAAAAATAAAAATATTAAAGGTGGCGGATCCTCTTGAAGTTCGGAACTGTGACATAATTTTAAATTACTTATTACTGTATAAAACTTCACTCAAGTGTTTTGAAAAATCCTGAAAGAAATTTCCGCTAAAGCATCTTAGTTTGATTCCAAATTATAAACTGATTGTTCTACTTGTGTTGATTTATTTATTTTGTGAGTTTAAGTCAAGTTGTTTACTTCTTCTCCCCTTACGTAAATAGAAAGAATTTTCTTTAAAAAGTGAAATGGAGTTGAACTTCGAAAACGGAAATTGATTAGTGCGAAGGAGGAATCTGATTGCTAGTAAAGAACTGATCTCTAAGCTTCTTAATTGAAAATCGTGATGTAGTGCATGAGTAGCGAATGATTCTATGTACTTTAAGTTGAACCTGGCGATGAAGTAAGGGCGATAAAAGAAGCGAGACTCCTTCAAACTTGGTAGTTACACACGCGATAGTTTAAGTAGAAGGTAGAAAAGAAATAACAACGTAGGAAAGAGTAGTTCAGTGAGGATCAGAGAAAGAGAAGGAGCCATTTCATGGTTCGCGGATCAAGAACGTTTCCCATCCCCCTTTTTTTTTAATCTAGCTGCTATCGTACGCCTTGCCATTTTCTACCTACGCTTTTTCACCATTAACTCTTTCGCTCTTATTGCAAGCCTCAGTTATTCGCACCGGAAACTATACCAATCTAAACTATCCCTTTGTCGTTCCTGTTGCAACTGTCAACCACAAACCATATGGTGACATACTTTTGAATGAAAGTATCGTAAAGCAGAAAGTTTTCAATAACTATATTTGAACGAGGAAAATAACTGAAATCGATATATTTAATAAGAATGTCCATATATTTTTCTCGGTTTTTTAAAATTTTTGTTCATAAAAGTCATGAACAGACTGTCTACTATATACAATTCTTTAACGAAATTTCTGGTCAATTTGTGCTTTCTTATCAAAATTTCCGGTTAAGTTGATTAATCAACTGGATCATATTACCTTATTTCAGTAAAAATTCAAAAAAGAGGAAAAAAGTTTTATCAATAAATTTTATTGTTGCCCGGACTTCCTTTTCATTACTTCGAGCTAATTTTTTATGAATGATACGATTCTAATAAATTACGGACCATTTCTTCAGGAAAAATATTCTATGCAATTTAACTATTTCCATTTTTTGAAAATAAATTCTTTAATGCTTGAAACCATTAAAAGACCATTTTCCAAAACAAAATTTTTATAAACAAATGGCTGGATTTGATGATAATCAATTCATTTTTGAAAATTGGAAACAATCATGTTGTAAAGAATCTATTCCTTGGAAAAATGATCCCTGATTTATTAGAATCGCATCATTTTTTAAAAATTTGGCTCGAAGCGATAAGGAAAAATTTCCGGGCAGAAATAAAATTTATTGACAAAATTATCTTTTTGTTCTTCAAATTTTTTTCAGAAAAATAACTGAAATTGGTATATTTGAAAAAGAATGTTGATATATTTTTCATGATTTTTTTATTTTTGTTTATAAAAGTCATGATCAGGCTGTCTATTAAATACAATTATTTAGCGAAATTTCTGGTTAAACAAATATTTCTTTAAATTTTTGAAGTACTTAGAAATTTAGGTGCGTTTACTCTAAATGGATTAGAATTTTTATTTCCATTTTAAAAGTTTTAAGAACTGGATTTTTCACGGTTTCCAAATAAAATATTGAAAATTACGCTATAAGATTAGCACTTTTATTAAAATGTAAATTTTTTAGTACTTTTATCAAATAGAGTAAAAAATGCATACAAGTAAATATTCAATAGAATTTATAATATTTCTGGCCTGATTTAAAAAATTTCTTTAATTTTCTGATTCAATACAGCTTGATAAAATAATCAACAATTCATTCAGAATTCAATGTACTCTAAAAAGTAAAATTTTGATGTATCTTTTTAAAAAAGGTATTTCTTATATTGTAATAATCCAGTTATTCAACAATATTTTTTGAAATTAGATACGTACAGTGTTGGATGAAATGATGCAGAATATTCTAATTAAATAGTTATTTTTTATGATTTTTATGTAAGATTAAATCTATACGTGTATCTACAAATTAATTATTTTTATACTATTATAAATTTATGCATCCATTCTGCTCTGCGATATTTATTTCACAGAAAAGTGGAAAAGATGATCTATTACCTCACCAATCAATCAATAATCCTAATCTTCTTAACATCCATGCTACGTTTCTTTTCTTAAACAATAGCATTCCTTATATTATTACCTGTAACTTACCCTAAAGCAACTAAAATCACCAGTTCCCTTTTCTACATTTCTAAAAAATTATAAATAATTTCTATACACATGCGAGTCAGCTTTTGTTACTCTTTTCAAACACTATAATTTTTAAAATAATTTTTAGGAACGAATTTTTGTCAACCAAAAAATCTGGAGCGGCAAATTTAGAGGATTTAAAAGTTTCACATGAACCTTGACCCACATTCAAGTTTTGAAAACTTTACAGGTGTGAAAAAGTTTACTTTGTCTACAAAGTGGAAGCAAAACAGGACAATAGTTTCGAAACAACTTTAGTAGTACCAAATGCATAAATTACAAACACAAATATGAATCGGAAAAATCATTATGGGTATTATTTCAAGTATTTGATGAAAAGGCTCTTAACGGACATTTAAAAAAAATTTAGATAATAGCAGCTTTTGATATTTTCAAACGTGACTCTACTTAGAAATGATCTTATCTTAAATATTCGATTTCAAATACACGAAAATATATTACCTTCCACGAGCATTTTTCCATTACTTTTCATTCTTCACCAAAACACGTTATATAATCTTTTTTGAACTAAAGTTGAAAAATTTCTTTAAAATTGAAATCTACCAAACTACAAGTTAAATTGACACTTGATGATAAGAATACATTAAACTTTACCATTTTTCCAAATATGCTTATTAAATTTCAAAACTGTATTTTAAAAATACGATTCGAATTGCAATATCAAACTTATCAGTTTTCTCTTCTTTTTGACAAAATTAATACATTCGCAGAGCTCTTACATTTTATAATTTATAAAAATGTTACCTTTTCACCATTGAAATAATAGACCATAGAAGTAAAAAAAAAAAAATCCAGAAAGTCTATAAATGATGGAGATGGAAATGCAAGGGGAGCAATCGATTGGACAAACGAGGGACTATTTGAAATGATCGTTACTGCCTTTTCACAAATCGAGACGCATCGAATTGACCCGGAGTTAGTATCTGAAGGTCTATTGTTCTGAGGAAACTGTAGGATTCCTACAGCTCGGTTATCCGGAATGATTAATATGCGAAAACGGAACATCTATGAACCGTAATATAATGGAGAAGCCGTTTAACTTCCCTAAAATTGTCGGACGATCCCTTTCGGATTACGATCAGTAATGTAGTGCTTGAAACGAGTAACGAATGACACTTGAATAGGATCATTGTACGTGCAACCCTTACCTTTTGCATTTGCAACCCAGCATACTTGGTTCAACGTTGGATCTACGAGAATAGCGGCGATAACTAAATTATGCAACAGGATTCGAATTCAAGCAGAGAGATGAAGCGTTCCGGGGCGAGATTCGAGCCAAATAAACACTCCATTGCTCGTGCAAATATCGTATAATGTTACAAAAGCATGCGTGTGTGGTTCTCAGATGGCAATGCATGTCCAAAATTTAAGGCGGTCAATATTAGGAATTGACATCTTCATATAGGGGAAATTAATGACGGTATCACAGTCCAAACTCCCTAAATATGAATAAATAAAATTCCACTGGAATTCTGGTGGAAGCCTTAAAACTGGTAATCAGTGTACAGTGCTGTGCAAATGTCGCCGGACACTTGTTTGTAAATATTCATATAAAAGCTTCTAATTTATAAAATACTTAACAATGACTTTTTTCAGAATAGCATGGAAGTTGACAAAATTCTGGAATTCAAAATTTCGAGAATTTGAAACCGTTCGAACTCTCAAAATATGAAAAATGACCAAATTCGGACCAAAAATTCTGCATTTAATGACCTCAAAACGAAGTGTTTTAGTCCATTATTAAAGAAGATATTGCGAAAGAAGTCAAGATTTCAAAGTTTTCTTGAATTTTAAACAACTTTTGAAACAAAGTACTTTTTTGAACTTTTCTCAGCTTATTATAAAGGTGAATTTACATTGACTATTAGCAACGTGGTAAAAATATTTTGATTGATTTTTTCTACTATTGAAATTAAAAGTTTGAAAAACAAAGTTGTAAGAATACAAAGGATTCTCATACTTTATTAATGGATTTTAGAAATTATAAAAATTGATAATATAAAAAAACACAAAACATCATTAAAAAATACGATAAAATTATTTTTTAAATTTCTTTCATAAATAATTCCACAAGTTTAAAGTTTCACAACTTTATCGTTCTGAGTACAGATTTTAGCTGCATTCAAGAAAAAATGATTACAATTTACTTGTTACATTACTGACATACTACGTAATTCTCATTTTGAAATAAGTCAAGAGAACTCAAAAAATATTTATTGTTTCAAGAGTTATTCAAAATTTGAAAAAGCTTTGAATTTGTACTTTTTTTGCAATATCTTTGTTAATAATGGACTACAAAATTTTGCTGTAGGGTCATTGAATGCAGAATTTTGTTATCTTCCATGTTGTTCTAAGGAAAAAATTCATTGTTAGGTATTTCATAAATGCGAAGTTTTTATCTGAATGGTTAAAAAGAAGTGCCCGGTGACTTTTGCACAGCTGTGTATATGCGCTATTTTCCAGTGAATTTTACTGATTCAGATGTAGAGAGTACTCCAACATTGCTTACGTTCTCTCGTGACCCAATTGAATCGAATTTTCGTTAACATTGGAACAAAAACACATACCTGATAAAGTAATCGGATTAGTCTACGGATTTTCCTGTGTTGGAAACGTTAAATCAATTAATAATTATAAGGGAAAGGCGAAAATTAACTGCGAGGAATAATAAAGTGTGAATTGGGAAATTGACCCCTTCGGTGTTTACAGCTTGAGTAGAGGTCACTAAAAGAAAATTAATGAAAGTTTAACAAATATGGGGATTTCCACAAATCTATCTATTTTCCAAATCTAAATCAGTCAAAATCTACTGATTATCAGTGAAATTTGACAGATTCAAATAGCTAAGAAGTGGTTACTGTGAATTAGTCAAATTTCACTGGTTACTTCAGTGAAAATTAACTGATTTGACAATGAAAAATATTTTTTCGCTGATGAAGCAGTGAAAAGGTGATTCAATGATTCAATCAGTGAAAATTTGACTGTTTCAGATTTAGAGAGTACGTGAGTTTAAAATATTTGAAGTGGTTGATGAAATAACAAGAAATTAGGTACTAATTCAACAGATTATGATAATGTTAATGTTTTAAAAATGTGACTTTCAATTAGAATCTTCATAATTAGATGCACGGACCATTTTTTAGGAAATATATTTTACACAACTTAACCATTTTCAATTTTTTTAAATAAATTCTTTAATGCCTGAAACCATTAAAGGGAAATTTTTTAAAACAGAATTTTTATAAACAAATTGCTGGATTTGATGATAATCAATTCTTATTCAAAAATTGGAAACAATCATGTTGTAAAGAAACTATACCCTGAAATAATGATCTTTGATTTATTAAAATCGCATTTTTTTCCAAATTTGGCTCGAAGCAATAAGAAACAAAGTAAAATTTTTTCTCCAGACTGTAATTGCGAATAAAGTTCAGAGTTTTGTTATATCTAAAATATAGCACAAAATTTGTCTGGTAATTTCAAGTTAATCATACTGATTTAAATATGGATTCGTGCTAACGGAAATTAGTTCAATGGAATTGAAGTTTATTAGGATGGATTTATATAAAAATAAGTTTAGTTCAGTCTGACTAAATTCAAAGTAAATTTGAATCGGTAAATTAAAGAAAAATTAGATACGCTTTTGAGACACATTAATAGACTTATACCAGATTAAAGTAAACTTAGTTGAACTAAATTTAAAAATAAAATTCTATTCAATTTTAATTAATTGAATATAAACCATTAAAATTTTAAGTAATTTTGAGAAACAGAAACTATATTGATTTAATTTGAATTAGTAAGTATAAATTACTTTATTATAAATGGATTCAATTGATTTCACTCTTATGTAAGTTGTCTTGAAATCATTGATTTTACTTAGAAATTTAGGTGCGTTTACTCTAAATCGATTAGCATTTTGATTTGCATTCGAAAAGTTTTAAGAACTGGATTTTTTACGGTTTACAGAGAAAATATTGAAAATTGCG
The DNA here is from genome assembly GCA_030998225.1 of Diplolepis rosae. Taxonomy (NCBI): domain Eukaryota; kingdom Metazoa; phylum Arthropoda; class Insecta; order Hymenoptera; family Diplolepididae; genus Diplolepis; species Diplolepis rosae. The sequence continues at coordinate 13,926,815 of JAPYXD010000677.1, forward strand.
TTGTAAGATTAGCATTTTTATTGAAATGTAAATTTTTTAGTACTTTCATCAAAAAGAGTAAATTTTATATTAAATTTATAAAATCAACTTTACAATAGAAAATTATTAGAATTATTTTGATTCAAAAGGTGAATTCGATTTGATGTATATATTTTTTATTATCGTTAGATTTATTAACAAATCAGACTTTTTTTTTATTTAGAGGGTATAAAAACTTAAAAACTCTACAAAAGCTTTAAAAAATTTGTTATACCCATATATTTTGTTTGACTGGCAGAATAAAAAAATTTTAGTAGGACTTGGCAACGTAAAAGTATACATCTTAATCCATTATGACCATTTCTTTTCTCAACAGTGACAATCATAAAAAAATTATCAATGTGCCATAAAAACGCACTTAAGTTTTAATCTTTATCAAGTATCTTTCTTTATATCACAAAATGCAGGGCGATGCAGTGGCGTATCATAAATTGAATTGTAACTTCAAAATATCGTAAAAGTAATTAAATTCAGTGATGTCCAATTTTAATATAGTCAATCTTTTAATAGCTCAGATGTAGAGAGTAAGATGCGAATGAAGTAAGTATTTGTCTTTCAACTCACATTCTCGAATATTAAATTCTCCGAGATTAAAACTAATTAGTAAAAAAAATATCTATGTTGAATTACAGAGAACTTTTCTTTCACAAGTCCTTATTATAATTGAAATTTTAATTAATTAATTTTATCAGAATTTCAAAACAATGAGTTTAATAAGAATAAAATTTTCAACTGTCAGAAACAATTTGTTCAGCTTTATTAAAAAACGGACATTTACAATTTGGAATTTCACGATGGAACACGAAGCTGAATGAAACATCCGTGAGTCTCAAATTGTAATAAAAAAGTTATTTATTCCATTGAGACGAATGAAAATAAAATACAAACACGATCGTGTGAATCCTTATGAAACTTAATCCTTTGGTAATTTGGAATAACTTATAATACTGCGTTGCTATTCATTTCCAATTAAACTTATCAGGTATTGCTTTTCTCTGCTAATATTATATACATGTATAATAATGGGCCAATGTTAAACCAATATTCAAAGAACACAAGTCCTGGCTCATTAGCAACCTAATGGTTACCATTGGGTTTTAAGTAACATATTCATAATCAAAAGTTGCACAAACATGCTTAAAGATTTGAGCAGTGCTGTTTTAAAAAGAAAGCTTTCGAGTGCAAATAAAAAAGAAGTGAAGGTAAATTATGAAAAAAGGTGGTAAAATAATTGATAATTTTGGGTACTTACTGTTCGCGTTCTTCCAGTTCGACCACCCGGTTACTGTCTGTGTTTTGTTTAGTAAGTCCAAATTAAAAAGCAGAAAAAGAAACAAATAAGTTTGTGTTAGTGAAGTTGACTAGCGAGTGCAACTACCGTAATGTCAAAAACTCAAAATTTACTCAACTTGAAAGGTTCTAGTATTTAAAAAAAGGCTCAATAATGGAAACTACAGAACTTGGAATATTACTAAAATTAAATATATACTTCTACATACAGGGATAAATTGATACTTCTTAATAAAAATGATATAAATCCAGCGATATTCGGAGACTTTATTTACTTTTATCACATAAAAAAAATTGCAAAATATTGTTCAATTTAACACAAAGAGTGCTTTCGACATTATGGTAGTTTGACACAATGACATGCTAAACTTTTTCAAACGTCCATCTTTTGTTCTGAGATGTATCAAAAAATGATTTACTTAATTGCCCAATTCGTCAAATCAAATAATAAACCGAAAACATTCATGCATTTGATAAATATGTATGTCTTACTTTCTAGAAGCACTGAAAACACAAAATTAAACAGACGTTAAATGTAAAATGTTACTCTGAATAGATGCTTATCTATTAAGTTTATTATGGTGTTAGTTTTTGGGCAAACTTTCTTTTCATTTGCACACCAATGTTACAACCAATAAAATTTCGTCCAAGCAGCGTGCAAAAATGACGAATTAATTGTCGTTTCTGAAACACTGTTTTCTATAATTTAACAAAAAAAATTTCTTCCATCACTTCAGTCTGCAACGAGATTACATTTTACTGATTCGCGATTAAAATACATGAATGAATCAAGTTCATTTTTACGAACACGATCGTTTGTTGCTAATGCATTTTGAGTGTATTTTCATGTTGGCTGCTACTGTAAATACCTTTTCCAAATAAATTCCGTACAATAAGTAAGCAGAAAAGTGAAACGAAAATTCAATTTTACTGCAATATATAAATAACAAATATTACTCGAAGTTTTATATTATAAACTGTTTTTATATTCTTAGCTATAAATTATCTAACTTCTGATATTTTTTTCTTTTCAGATGCTAAAAGTGAATTATTAGCTGCAATCAATGTCATAGAAATGAAGAAGGAAAGCATTTTTTATCAGAGCGCTTCAGTGAATAGCCGACTTGACGCAAACTGTCCATGTGATTTGATTTATGAGTAATAATAGCTACGGTATTGTATGATACAGAAAGTTATAAAAACTTTTACGAGTTTTCCATTCGGTTCCCAAATGAAGCAGTAAAATCTTTAAGTGAAGCGTCCTCGTAATTGCGAACTATATCAAACGTAGATTGGTGCATGATTTTTCAATTGAAACAAATATAGATGTTTATCCGAAAAGTAATGTCAGTGATTTTATTGTGAAGCAACTATACGTTGGAGTGCAGTAAGACCGGTTGGGATCGGTAAAGGGAGAAGTTGGCTCACGAATGAGCGGTCGTTCAATCGTCTCCGAATATCCGGGGAGTAAAGACAGGCCTTTCCGGAAACTCTTTTTCGTCTCCCGTGCAAGTTGTAATGCATCGCATGTTGAAACAAAGGATGGCCATCAAGTTTTTTGTGAAACTCGGCAAGTCCGTCGTGGAAACTTTACCTACTCGCTCGCGCGTTAAAATACGTTCCGGTCGTAATACGAACGATATTTTTTGTTCGCTTTATACCGAAAATTAGCTGAGTCGGTATCTTTTTGCGTGCGAAAACTTGATTTTTACGCACTGGTGTGGTAACATTTAAAGTATGTTTTCATTTTACGGCACTAGTGCGAGAAAATTAACTTTCCGCAAGCAAAATGACACCGACAAGGCTAACTTTCAGTGTTTGGCGCAGAAAAAAATTTTTAATAATGAATTCTATTTTTGTCCGAACTTTTTTTTATTACTTCGAGCCAAGTTTTTATAAATGATGCGATTCTAATAAATCGCGGACCATTTTTTCATAAAAATTTTACAATTGAAACAAATATAGATGTTTATCCGAAAAGTAATGTCAGTGATTTTATTGTGAAGCAACTATACGTTGGAGTGCAGTAAGACCGGTTGGGATCGGTAAAGGGAGAAGTTGGCTCACGAATGAGCGGTCGTTCAATCGTCTCCGAATATCCGGGGAGTAAAGAAAGGTCATTCCGGAAACTCTTTTTCGTCTCCCATGCAAGCCGTAATGCATCGCATGTTGAAAACAAAGGATGGCCATCAAGTTTTTTGTGAATCTCAGCAAATCTGTTGTGAAAACTTTACCTACTCGCTCGCGCTTTAAAATACGTTCTGGATGTAATACGAACGATATTTTTTGTTCGCTGTATACCGAAAATTAGCCGAGTCGGTGTCGTTTTGCGTGCGGAAACTTGATTTTTACGCACTGGTGTGGTAACATTTAAAGTATGTTTTCATTTTACGGCACTAGTGCGAGAAAATTAACTTTCCGCAAGCAAAATGACACCGACAAGGCTAACTTTCAGTGTTTGGCGCAGAAAAAAATTTTTAATAATGAATTCTATTTTTGTCCGAACTTTTTTTTATTACTTCGAGCCAAGTTTTTATAAATGATGCGATTCTAATAAATCGCGGACCATTTTTTAATAACAATTTTAAAATGGAAACAAATATAGATAGTTTGTCCGAAAAGTAATGTCAGTATTTTTGTTGTGAAGCAACTATACGTCGGGGCGCAGTAAGACCGGTTGGAATCGGTAAAGGGAAAAGTCAGTTCACGAACGAGCGGTCGTTCAATCGTCTCCGAATATCCGGGGAGTAAGAACAGGCCTTTCCGGAAACTCTTTTTCGTCTCCCATGCAAGCCGTAATGCATCGCTCGTTGGAACAAAGGATGGCCATCAAGTCTTTGTGAAACTCGGCAAGTCCGTCGTGGAAACTTTATTTATGATAAAAACGGTCTTTGGTCATTTCTGATAACACAACGTGAAAAAAGTATTCAAATCAAATTCATGTAAGTAATACTAAATAAGTTAAATTAAATTTAAAGGGAAAAGCGTTTTCAGAGACTAACTGCGATTTAATGGCATTTAAATAAAACATTCTACGTCGCGTTAAATCGAAGCGACTGGTGCATACAAATCTTACAATTACAAAAGAAGGTGAGACGCATATAAATGAGCGTAGAAAAATCTCGCGTTCATTTCCCAGCTTTTGTGGATACTGCCAACAACGATTAGGAGTTTATCGAGCTTTTAAAAATCCGCCGAACCAAATTCTGATCACGGAGATGGGAAAAGTTCACTGTGAATATTTTATTGCTTCTTATTAACTCGAGTGAACTTCTTAATATACTCAAAACTTTCACACACTTATGTGTTTATGAATATTGTATATGGCAAATTTTTTCGATCTTTGAAGCTAAAGATGAGTCTCGTGAGATATAGATTATTGATTTGAGAAGCAAGTTTCCTACTTCGAGAGACGTTAAAGGTCAAGTGTATATTTTATCACTTTATCAAGCTCAATAAAAACTTTCGTATTGATTTATCACTGAGGAAAAAAAGCCAATTTGTCTTGAAGTATTAACAAGTTTCGTTACCTGCCCTCTGACAAAATATGAAAAGCAGTGTTTCTGAAACGAATCTCCTTAAAGTTAAGTTTTTTTGTGGAAATTCCTTCGGAACTATTGTATGGATTAAATTATATTACAGAATTTTTTTTAAATTTCTACTTATTGCAATACAGAATTGTATAAAAACTTTAAAGCTCGGAGTCAATTTGCTGGTAAGGATTAAAAATTGATTAAGATTCAATTGACTTAAAATTGGTATTATTATTTGATAATTTTAGTAAAAAAAATGATTAGAAAATTTTAGATAGTTGATGCTTTAAAGATATTTAAAGCTGAAAGTTATTTCATAATGGGGGAAAAAGAAGATGAATTTAATAGGACTTTAAAATCTTGTTAAAAGGTTAATCGAGAGATTTGACTTGGGAGTTGAGAACTTGATACTAGTTTTGAAGGAATTCCACACTACTCCTAATGCATGCAAATTTGAATCCACACTTAGCGTTAACGATTTGCAGTAGTTGAAGTTAACTCACATTTCCTAGGGGAGCGCTTGCGACGACAAACTATGAAGATGACGGTGCAGACGATGATGATCGCAATTAAAATAACCACTGCAACGATGATTGCAAGAATTGGCATCTCTAAAATTCGAAGCCACCAGGGAGCATTGCCTGTAATGAGTAAAAATTGCATACTTATGAATATGTTTCAATAAACACGTAAAACTGAGGAGAGAAAGAAAAAAATTCCATCCATGGAGCTGCTAAAACATTATGTAACGATTCTCAAGCAAGGGGTTAAATTTACGTTTTCAGAATAAAAATTGTTTAATTTATTTATTCTTGTTTGTTATATACATCAACTTTAAAATTGTATAAGCTACTGATGTTCTCATTTTGCAATTTCAAAATCCTTTAATTTCCACTCTCTAAATTTTAATCAGTCAAAATCTACTGATTATCAGTGGCATTTGACTGATTCAAATAGCTAAAAAGAGGTTACTGTAAATCAGTCAAATTTCACTGATTATTTCAGTGAAAATTTGACTGATTCAGATTTAGAGAGCAGAACTTACAAATTCCATAAATATCTTGTTTCATAAATTTAGAGCATTTGATGGTGAAATTAAAAGTTTAGAGAAATTTAAAAACTAGATTTTTACTAAAGCTTCAAATTTTCAAAACTTGCATGGCCTATTATATAAGAATTTCCATATATTTGGACTAATAAATATAAATTCGCTAAAGCTGACAACTTCGAGGACTTTTAATTCTTATCAAAGCCTTGATTCATAGAATATAAATCATAATAAATAAAAATCTATATTTTGTCTTGAAATAATAAAATTTTTGAATGTGTGTTCCAGATATTTGAATTCAAGGATTTATACTTCTGCAAGTTTTAAAAATTGTTCCACGTTAGATTCTCTAATATGGAATTTTATAAATCTTGGTAAGTTGTTAAATTAGAAGTTTTATACTTTCAAATTTTGTAAAAGACAAAGGTGTTGAAAATTGTGATAAAACGTTACGTAGTTTTAGAACAACTTCGATAAAAATAGAATATTTCAATTCAATCAGAATGATTGATAAGAATCCTATTAAATATCATAGATCGTGAAAACCAGATTAAATTTGTTAGAAATAAATATTTTCTATCAACACTTTTCTTATCTTTCAATCAAATGCTATTAAATTTTTCCAGCCACGAATGTGATAAGCCTAATAGATTTACAACGTGCACCTAACACGCTTGTGTAATTAACTTAATAAGGCGAGAGTAATTTGTTTCATTCAACAAGTCAAAGTTTTACAAGTACATGGCATGAACCATGAACATAAATATGAAAAGTTGTAACACGAACGAAACTTTTGAAAGTTGATGAATAAAAGTGACATAATAAGAAGTACACTGGGTTCCGTGTTGTTGAGCCTAGACTTGCTGAATTCACTTTCCTTCAATAGGCGTTTTAATATACTAATGTATACCACTCCCAAAATCTTTGCATGCCTGATAATGTATGCATCTACATTACGACCAAAGTTTGTAATGGCGGCCTGCAAAGAAGGAGTCGACTTTCTGAGAAGTTCGGCTAACACCAGCTTCAAAAGCTTACTTGAGATTTGATCTACAAGAACCGTGCTGAGAAAAGTAAAAAAACGTTTCATGGATAGCTTGGAAATTCAAAGGTTATGTATTGTAAAAGTTTCAAATCGGAATCTGAGATAAACGAAGTTTTACTTTTTTACAAGAAATCACATTTACATCATATGAATCTCTATGAACTGATGTCGAGAAACAATTTTGCAATGTGCTTTGGTTCATTTATTTTACTTGGAAATAATAATATTTGGTCTAATAAATGTTTACAGTTGAAATAAACTTTAAATTTTGTTTAGAAATGTATTTTATCATAAAATAAATTTATTAAATAATTACTAAACTTACCGTCGTATCCCTGGTGGGCTAAGAAAAATATGTAACATTTATATGCCTGTGAATCGATATTAAATAAAAATATTCTACTTATCATAAAAAAATTAATTAATAGCAATTTTAATTTATTTCCTGTGTAATTAATGTACAAACTCTATTTTTCAAGAACTAAAGAAATATAATAAAAGCTATAAGTAATTTTAAAGATTTCTCTTTAAAGTTTAATGAAATAAGTTTTAAGTGTTGGAATAAACTTTTCAGATTTACAGGAGAAGTTTATGAATCTAAGTAAATATTTAAGAATTTAACTTGAAGACAACTTAATATCAAGTTTTCTTTATGCTTCTTGTATAGTTTATAGAAAAAAAAGTTTTTTTATAATTATCTTTACTAATAGTATTCAAACAGAGATAATATTTGAGACAAAGTTAATATTCTCCAAGCATCAAGAAATATGTCTTAATATTCAGACTTTACTGGAAGCAAGAGCAGAAGATAAAGGAAATAAAAAACAAGATTAATAAATTTGGAAAATTAAAGGCTGACCTGGTACGTCAAGTTCACACTCGTTTGAAGAACCAATACTGTTGTTAGCCACACAAATGTAGGTTCGGAATTTGTTGAGATCCTCCAACAAAACGTAACTTTTTCCATTCCGCATTTCAGCTCCTTGTTCAAAAGTATCATTCCCAACTTTCAATGTCCAACTAAAGTCCGATTCTTTCGGATTTGCTTCAGCTGAACACACAACGTATTCTTGACCATCAATTCGCTCTCTTTCGACTCGGCATTCTGGCTTATCTGCAAAGAAATTAATGATACAATTACAATAATTTTATTGAAAAATAGATAAATAAGCATGGGATACAAAATTGAAAGGAAACTTTAAAGTTAGCTTTTAAGAGGAACGATCTATGTCTCGGGCAAAACTCGTAACTAAACTTTACGCGTGGATTGAAAAATAAGTATTCAAGTTAGGTACTTTAAACTTTGCACACACATAATTCTTTATTTAAAAATTATAAAAAAATTCTAATTCGCGAAAATTATACTTGGTATGCAAAATTCATGCATCCGAAGTTGACTGCGCTGCGCGCCATCGTAAACGGTGTGGCATGTAGAGCCGATTCAAAGGTATCAATAACAAAAAAGTCTCAATAAAAAATTTAAATTATGACGTTTAATCGGGACTGAATTAAATTTTGGATTTTTCTTTTGATATTACATCAGTATATGTGAAAAGTTCGATATTTGCAATTGTTTTTTATACATTGAGAAAAAAATGCTATTGAATCAATAGCATTTTTTTCCAACAGCATGTATGCTATTAATTCATAAAAATATACTACAAGAACCAATAAATATGTTACTAATTCTATAACATATTGATTTGAATCCATTATATACATGCTTTTGGAAAGAAATGCTTTTGATTCGATAGCATTTTTTTCTCAGTGTAAAAAAATATTTAAAAAATTTTTTTTTTTGACAAACGCATACATTTATTCCCAGTGGGATTATGTTTTCTTGAAGTCACCCAAATTCCATCAAAATCGGTCAAGTCGTTCTTGCACAATCCGTCACACCATTTTGAAAAACCGGATTTTGGGAAAACGCGCTTAAAATTTTAGTAGACAGAAAAGTATGAAAAAAGTAGTGTTTTTGATAACTTACATATTTTCCAATTTTCAGAATATTGACCTAAAACTTCAGAGACATATTTTTGAATATGTGTAGAATGAGTTTATTGAAAAAAAGAATCGATTTTTCAACCCGAGACATGGATCACTCTTCTTAATTTAATCAAAGTCACTTACATTGAACATTAATGTAAGTAGATATATTTCTAACTCCATGGCGATTTTTCACTTGGCAATAATAAGTTCCATTGCTTCTTTTCGGAAACGTGTGTTTAAAGACGAGAACATCCGTTCTTCCTTGAACTTCATCTGATCCTTCTCGATACCACTCAAACGTTGGTTCCGGATGAGCCTTAGCCCCGCAGATTATACTTTCCGGTATATGGTCAACAACTACGTTTACTACGCTTTTAGAGATTGTCAGATTCTCCGGTGGATCTAAAACCATAAAAGAAATTTTTCAATTTCAAACAACTTAAAATTTCATTAAATTTTTTTCTTTAGTATCCTAGTGTAGAAAGAAAATAAAGAACAGTGAAGTAATTAATTAAATCAATGATTATTCATAAACTTGCTATGACATATAAAAATCAAAAATACATAATATAAACTCACATTCTACGTGAAAATGAGTGCTACTTTTCACGCCTTTTCCAACACCATTACTGGTGCTTTCACAACTGAATTTTCCGTTGTTTCCGAATTGATCAAGTTGACTATTGGGCCAAGCTGTTAAATTCCAGAACAAAGTTGACCGAACGCTCTCGAAATCAAAAGTTCGCAAGTCAGGGGGATGATAGAAATTTGAAACGTAATATTGCTTTGTTTCCGAAAAATCCATATATTCGTCCCCTTTTTTCCAAGAAATATTACAGATGGGTGAACATTCTACAGTACATTCAATGCTCACATTTGGCGCATTGTAAACGAATCCAACATATGGAGGAAGAGCTTTGATGAAAGCGGGTGGAGCTACGAAGAATACATTTTAAAACGATTAACAAATTTTTTTTTAACTTTCCTTATTAATGAACTAAATGGTTTTTCTCTATTTACCTAAAACGTCGATGGAAGTAGATGCAGGGTCACCATCTCCAGCTGAGTTGTATGCCATGCAAGTAAAATTGGCTTCAGTTTCAAGATTCACAGAATCGATTTTAAGAACTGCTTGGCTTTCATCAGGAAGACGATGTAGTCCTCGCATCCACTTGAAACCTATTATTTCAGGTCGACCTGGGTCTTCCACAGAACAGGTGATAGTCAAACTCTGTTTTTTGATAACTCGAAGGGGTTTGTACGATATCGAGGCTGGTCCTGGCTTATCTGGTAGAGAATTAAGGAATCATATCACTTTAGCCGTTTCAAAAAATCGAATTGGAAGAAAATTAATATTTCGATAAGGCAGAAGGCATTTTGTATGGTGCAGGCTTCGCTGATTAGGCGTAGGAAAGATTTTTTTAAGGTTTTTTAGAAAAAAAAACTTCAAGGGCGTTTTTTCTCGAAACGACGTTTTTCCTCCTTGCGCAGATGAATTTCTTGAAACTACTGAACCGATCCTCTCGAAATTTTTCCCACATATTCCTCACATCCTTAGATATGTCCTGAACCTCAACCGAGTAAAAATTTGTTTCCACTAGCGGGTCACAAAGTGGATATTTTAAACTTGAACCCGTATTACCACTAACCCGGATTCCTCTTAACTTCCAAATAAAAGCACATTCAAAAATTTCAAGGATTCGAAACCAATCGAATCCTCAATACACAAAAAATACAACCAAATTTGGGCAAAAATCACCACACCTCAACAGAACACTAGAAAACAAACCGTGAGAAAAACAAACAAAAAAGGAGAAAAGAAAAAAGAAGGCAACTTTCCATAACCTCTTCCTTCTTTTTCTTTCTTTCGTCCTCTTTTGTTTTTATTACCCACCACCATTTACATAAATAAAATTTAAATCTTCGCCCTTTTTTTCCACCTTCTCAAATGCTCCAGTACCAAATCTGGTTTTGATCCCACTTAAAAACATTATTTTACATAATAGTAAACAATTTAAAAGCAATTATTAAAATTTGACCTCCAATCCAAGCCAATAAATTTTAAACCTGAACCCGTATCACCACTAACCCGGATTCTTCTTAACGTCCAAACAAAAGCACAATTAAAAATTCCAAGGATTCGGAACCAATCGAATCCTTAAAACACAACCAAATTTGGACAAAAATCACCATACCTCAACAGAACACTAGAAAACAAACCATGAGAAAAACAAACAAAAAAGAAGGAAAGAAAAAAGAAGGCAACCTTTCGAAACCCCTTCCTTCTTTTTCTTTCTTTCGATTGGATTGCAGGTCAAATTTTAATAATTGCTTTTAAATTGTTTACTATTATGTAAAATAATGTTTTTAAGTGGGATCAAAACCAGATTTGGTACTGAAGCATTTGAGAAGGTGAAAGAAAAAAAGGACGAAGATTTAAATTTTATTTATGTAAATGGTGGTGGGTAATAAAAACAAAAGAGGACGAGAGAAAGAAAAAGAAGGAAAGGGTTTTGGAAGGTTGCCTTCTTTTTTCTTTCCTCCTTTTTTGTTTGTTTTTCTCACGGTTTGTCTTCTAGTGTTCTGTTGAGGTGTGGTGAATTTTGTCCAAATTTGGTTGTGTTTTTTGTGTTTTGAGGATTCGATTGGTTTCGAATCCTTGAAATTTTTAATCATAAAGTGGACCTTATTGCCCCGTGCGGGGCAAATAAATCTATTTGTTGACCCCCTCGTAGAATAAAATTCGTCTATGAGACGGGAAAAACATTCATTTTACTCGTGTGGTTGTTACCCTCGCTTTCCTCGGGCATCAAACTTCATATTCGCAAAATAAATCGTTCTTCTCTAGTTGCACATTATACTATATTTTGTACTATTTTTTGTCTGCAAAAAACAGTGAAGAAAACGGTTATTTTTCGAAGAATTTCCGCGATTTTGAAATTTTTGCTTGAATTTTATTGGTTAAGGTTCAGAATATAGCTACTGTTGTACTAAATCTAAAACTCTTTGCATTATCTGTTTCCAATAGTCCTTCATCGAGAAATCATCAAAAAATCAATTAAAAAAATGTTTTTTATATATTTTAAGGATTTATTTCTTAAGGTAGTTCCTTCACAAAAATTAGACCTTAGGCAAAAATAGATAATTTTGCTTTCAAGAATAGCAATATTATTATTGAAGGGCTGATTTGGAAGAGAAAAGATTATTTTTCATGAAAAAAATTTGAAACACAAGAAAATAATTTTAGTAATAAATTTTATTTTGACCCAAACTTATTTTCTTATTGCTTCTCACCAAATTCAAAAAAATTATGCGATTCTAATGAATCACGGTTCATTTTTTTAGGAAAAAGATTCTCTACAACTTGACCGTTTCTAATTTTTGAAAATGAATTCTTTAGTGACTGAAATTATAAAAAAACAATTTTTCAAAACAAAATTTTTGTAAAAAAATTGCTGTATTTGATAATAATTAATTCAATTTGAAAAATAGGAAACGGTCAAGTTGTAGAGAATCTTTTTCCTAAAATAATGAACCATGATTCATAAGAATCGCATCATTTTTAAAAATTTGGCTCGAAGCGATAAGAAAATAAGTTTAGGCAAAAATAAAATTTATTAATAAAATTATTTTTTTGTGTTTCAAATTTTTTTCATGACAAATAATCTTTTCTCTTTCAAATCAGCCCTTCAATAATAATATTGCTATTCTTGAAAGCAAAATTATCTATTTTTGCCTGAGGTCTAATTTTCCTGAAGGAACTACCTTAATCCCAACAAGTTTTATAACAATATTTATATTAGCAACCTCTAAAAAAACTGTCAAAAATAACCTTTTTTTGGAGGGGTCAGGGGGGGGGGGGGGTCTAGAGTGCAATGATCCCTTAAATATCATTAAACAATATTACTTGTGGAAATTTAGAGGCCATTTATAGTCATATTTTCCGGAGTGAGTTTAAGGCAAGGGTTGATATGAGTGCAAAATTTATTTGAAACTATCAATTGGAGTTTCATGGTGAGAAAGAAGACGCACAATTTACAATAACCGATGTGCTGGAAGAAATGGGTCCCCATCCAGCTTCGTTTCTCCCTTCACAAGAATAGTTCCCATGGAATGATCTCCCGACTGCCTCCAAGAGCAATTTGCTTGGATCAATGTCACAGAAGGTGGCTATTTCATCTGCGGTCACTGGAGTCGTGTTCCGAGCGCAATCAGGAAGTTCCTTTAGCAGATCTCCATCTAAATACCAACGGACGGCGATCAAACTTTTGGGATTTCCGTCGGTGACCTCGCAAGTCAAAGAAACGTTCACACGGTCAGTTTCGTTTATGGGACCATTTGGTTCCATGGTCACCTCCACCTCTGGCTTATCTGTGATTCAAATAGTGTTTTTTCCATTAAATATCATATTTTTATTTCTTCCCCATGAAAATTTATGTACTCGGTCAAAATCACGTATATTTAGATGAAAGTGATATTTATTGTTTGCAAAAATACATACATAATACCGAAACGTCCACAAATTCGGAGGTGTTGCCTTTTCCGACTGTATTTTCTAGAACACAGGTGTAATTTCCCATATCTTCTGAAGAGGCATTTTTTACGGTAAGGTCTGGTTTTTGTATGGTTCCACCTTCATGATGTGATGGATCTAAAATAATTTCCTCTCCATCTCGTAACCTACGAAATTAAATTGATGCAGTGGATATAGGAATGCAATTGACCTTTTATTAATCAGCTGTATAAAAATTATGTCATTGCTAACCACGTTTGACTCATAAATGTTTGTTAGTTTTTTTTTCAAGTAAGCTTGAAAATTCTGCTACTTTGGGTAATTCTCAAAATTTATGAAGTTCCTTAGCTGATTTTAAGAGTAGAGAAAGTAGATAATATAATATTTACAGAAAATGGAAAAAGAGCAAGGCTAATATTAATTACATAATTGTTAATTTAATTCAAATGCTTCTTTTGACGTCAAAAAGATGATGAAATTATTTAAAACCATTTCAAAGAATTTTTAAAGATTTTTCAGTTTTAATGATGTTTATTATTCGTAACAATGCATTTTTCATGAATCCAATAACAATTCATGGAAAATTTAATGATTTCTCATTATATAACTTTTCTTTAAACTGTTAAATACCAAATTGTTCTCACATTAAAGAGATATGATGTGAACATTTTTTTATCATCTCCAAATAATTATTAGCTTCATTCAAAGTATTGTTCTCCAAAATAATATATGTAATTTTCTAAATATTTAATATCTTTGAAAAAATTGAAAAATTCTTTGATATTAAGGGATGTATACCAAATACAATACCGGTACCAAAAATCATAAAAACCCATGACTTGACAATTTCCTTTAAAATTGAACGCCCTTTCCAATATTTACGTATTTTTACACTTTACTTCTCTGATGCTTGACCTATTTCCAATTTATGTCACTTGTTATATTTGCTTGTTCTGCAAAACATAAACTCGCTCACAGAATCGTATTTTATGAATCGGTATTGATTTCCCGTAAATCACGTAATTGTTTATTGTCTAATGAGCCTGGTGGTATTTAACTAAACGATACAAGAATTAATAATTGCTTTATCGTATCCAACACAGCGAGAAAAATAAGTTTATTAATTTTTAAAATATAGAATTCTTTCCATGCAGAAATGTAATCTGGGAGATCATGCCAGATTCGGTGTAGCGTTTAATTTAATATCAAAGCTAGACTGATTTCTATGCAGATTTGCATTTTGATACAATAATGTAATTATTCAGCAACATTTACTTAAATATGCAATTAAATATTTTACCATTTCACATTTGTTAAAGCTGCTGGATTTGCGACGTACTCGCAAAACATTATGAATTGTCCCGTTTCATTCACCGTTATATTATTCGGTTTTATTGTAATTAGTGGTTCATCTGTAATGGAAAAATAATTTCAATTAATAGCTATTTTTAAAAAGAATTTGCAATCTTCAATTCTAGTTTCACCTAATAAAAAGAAAAAATATCAAGAAAGAAATGGAGATTTTTGATTATTTAATTTTCATTGTTTTTTTTTCTATTTTCCCTAGATACAAGAGAATAGATAGAAGAAACTAGTTAACCAGATGTATAAAGTCTTCATCGCAGAAAAGTTACGTGACAAGGTTTTAAAAATACTCATTTGCATGAAAAAAGCGATGCCATCAAGAGTGGAAGTTTGAGAGTCGATCAGGAAAATGGAGTCTGAATGAAGTCTTCTATCAGATTTCACTAAAAGCCAAACTCATGTTCCTATCTAGGATTATTTCACAAAATTTTAGGTACTTTTGAATTGCTTGTTAAAGCCAACTATAAATCGAACATCATTCAAAATATAAAAAAATTATAATATAATTATGAGTATACCAATACAAAATTGAGAAAATATACTTTTATCGAAGATTTTACTGCCTTAATTAAAAACTTTACTTTCCTATCCCAGTACTTAAAGATGCAGACGTCGAACTTTGAAAATTTTGATACCTTCAATCTTAAAGAATATATTACTTAATAAGTTTCTTTGAAATTAGTTATCTTTCAAAGAAACCGGTAGCAAAGTTTTAAGAGAAAAGTTCAAGTTGGAAAGTTCCCTGCGGTAGGTTTAATCAGATACATCACACGACCGATTGTTAACATAACTTTAATAACAATTAATTTTAGACTATGGTGAATAGAATATTCTTTATACTATATTCAAACATATAGATAAAAATATGTTCCGCAGTACTAATAAAAAAAAAACGCAGGATGGGATTTTAATTAAGTATTTTTATAATGAAATTGAAAACTGATATTATACATATATCATTAAACTGTTATTATTTGAAAATCAAACCTTTTATATTCAACGAAGTACGAGATGAAAGTGCAGAACAAAATTGTAATAATAAGTTATCTTATTATTTTAACAGGCCTAATTAATGTAAATTAGTTCAAAGGTGATGCGTTTTGATAATTAAGTTTCACATCTGTTCTACGATTTTTAAAACAGGAGATTCGTGAAGGCAATAAGTGTACTCACATAAAACTTCGATGGTAGTTGTTTCTTTCAAGGGCTTAATTCCTTCCTTCATCATGACCGAATTTTCAGCCTGACAAGTAAATGGAATTCCACTATCGTATTCTGTTACTGCAAAAATAAAGTAACTCTTCGTTTCCGCTGTTCCGTCAGGCTGTGAACAAGAACAAATCTTTATAAATAACAATGCACTATATGAGCTGTACATTTTAATTGGTGTATTCACACTTAAATATTTTTAGAAGTGAAACAAGCGAATTTTTCAAGTTTATCCCTCAGAGTTAAAGTTTTAAAAGTCTAGAGTTTCTTTATAAATTCTAGAGGAATGGGAAAACGATGAATTTCTCCTGAATAAACACAGAATGCAGAATTAACAGGAAGACGCCAAAGGCTTCCAGATAAAGAATTCATGAAAATTTCCACACTATTTCAGAAAAGTCCAGAACATCCTGAAATATTCTAATTTGTTCAAAAACAATCTGTTATTTCAAAATTTTCAAAAATATTCAGAAATATAGAATGTATCAAGAAAATGTATTCACACTCGAGGAGATTTTAGACTATTTCATTTTTGTAAACTCGACTTCGGAATTATAGATCCAGACTTTTTGGAAATCCACATTCGAAACTTACAAGGTTTTAAAGTATACTGAAATAATCGGAATCCAGAAAGCACAAATTTATGAAACTCCTGGAATTTATAGAGGTTTTCAAGTGTTTCAAAACTTATAAATGATTCTAGAAACTTTTATCTGAATTCTAAATCATTCCACACAGATTTAATTGTCATTTACGTAGTCTACAATTTGGATCCATATAGACAATTTTGAAGTTTTCTCAAATTACATGTAATTCTTTAGAGCCTGTATGTTTACTTTTCATCAAAACTTTTGTTAAGATTTCACAAAAACTGAAGACAATTTGACCTTATATTGTAGTGTATTTCTTTAGTAAACTAAGTTGGGGACTTTCCAGAGATATGTTTTTAGAAAAATGGACGATTAATGTTTGAGACAGCATTTCTACAATTTTATGTCCACGAATGATGTTGTCGGCACGTAAGATAAGTGCACAGAACATTTCCTGGTTCCTTTTGCAGTAAACTGCGTGTTTCCTCTCTCTGACCTTTTCTCCCTAAATTGCCAAAGTCGTCTAAAGATAAAAGTTTTGGCAAAGCTCGTGAAACGCGCGTGCCTTCAACCGTCTGGTTTTTTCTTTTCAGAGCACCTTTTCCTTTTGCTCGCCTTACTATCACTTTTATCACCGTTCCTTGTTTCATCATCTTCACTACGTGTTCTAACATCACTCATCGCACAACTACATGCAATCTCATTCAATGTTATGGCTTTCCAGAAATTATGGAGACTATCTTTCTCAATATTGCACATCTTGTACTTTCATACGAAAGGTAACTTGATATTTAAAATAATTTTGTAATATATTCAACTTACAATTTTTATACTCCGAAAACTTTAAACGCGTTTTTCTCGAAAAAAGGTGTTTGCGCTTGGTGCGCGCGATTTCTCAAAAAGTTTTAAACCGATTACTTTCAAATTTTCTACGTTTATCCTAAACATAAATATCTATGGAGTGACGAAGCAGTTTTAAAATTTTTAAATTTTATCATAGATAAATTAATGAAACAAGAGCAAAAAAAGGTAATTTTCAAGAATTTTTGTTTAAACTGCCTCCATTTTGTTATTTTGTAAAATAAAAAAAATCCATTTCGTCACTTCAGAGCTATGGTCATATTAATAAAGAAAATTTTTGATTTATTTGTTTCAGATGATAATGACTGGGGACATCGTGCGCGTCATGGACATGCCTTTTTTTAGACACTCTGTTCATTGTTAAACATTACCTAAACTCATAAATAATTTTGTGTATAAAAATTATTTTTGTAAACTTTGAGACTGCATGAATAAAGACTGCAAATTTTATTTAATTATATGCAGCAGTTGTTGAGAAAAAAATTCTTGAAAATCACCTTTTTTCTTTGTTCAGTTTCTACATGTTTACGTCGAAAAAATATAAAAATTTGCTTTCAAAATTAGAAAAATGATAGAGTAGATGAAAACGGAAGCAGATAAACTGCTTTTGGTTCTGAGAACGAAAAGAATTTTTCCGATAAATTTTGCTAAAATTGAATTTTTTTCCATTTTTAAACCATAAGTAGTCTATCTACGTCCGTTCGTATCTTCTCAACCATTTCCCAAATTTTCAAAACAAAATTATATGTATTTTGGTTACAAACATGTAGAAACCTAAAATCAATATAATTTACTAATTTCCTGAGTATCATTTGCCCTTAAGTCTGCTTTTCTTAATGTACGTTCAATATTCTTTATCAATAATAACTGCTTCATTTCCCTCTATACGAGGACTTAGCAAAGACATTTAGTGAAAGGTCGCATCCCAACGATCGTATTAATATATCAAACACAGTGAAAATGATCTTAAGTCATATTATTATCCCTTGAGTAATTTGGAACACGTCCTAATGAGTTTGGATCCATTAAGCTCTAGGTAGGAATGTATTAAGATTATCAATCAAAATTTAAACAATTCAATTTGGAAATGGTGAGTTAGTTCTAGTCGAAATCGAAGTTCAAGCAAATCAATCAGTATTTTTAATTAATTAAGTTCCTAAATGGAGTTTCAGGTAATTTAAATAATAAGTGTCAATTAGCTACTAATCTTTCTCTCATTTAATCACTAATGGATTTAATGAAACTAATGGCATTGTTTGTACAGAAAACATTTGAAAATATATTTTGATAGAAATGATTTAAATTATCTACCAGACCGAGCGAATTACTTAATGGATTGGCTTTGGTAAGGGAATAGTAAATATAATTTATCTTTGACTAAGTACCAGAAATAATTCATAAAATTTTTTTACATATGCAAAATAATACAATTGAATACAGTTAGTTTGAGCTGCAGTAAAGTTTTTCCTTTTTATTACCTGTTCTGATAATTTTCTTTGTCAACCAACAAAAACAAGAGGAATTCATTCTATATGGTAATAACGTTTTGTGACGAGGATAAAGAGAAAGCATGGAAGCATCCTAGAATGACAAAAAGGTAAATCCAATTCTACTCAGAAGCGAAGCAGGAATTGCACGTAATCCTAAGTTGTTTTCGACAAGAGAAAATTTTTTGTTGCTTCTCCCTGCGATGAATATTTGGCATACATGTAATTAGCAAGTAATAGGTAAATCCTACCAGCTGGTTTCGCGTTCCGTAGTCAGATCGTTGTGTGGGCCTCCAGGTAATCAGACACCTTAGCAAACAAAGCTAATTATGCTGGGGAATACGAAACGCAAACACTAGGAATATAAATCCATAATCGGAATAACGTGGTGAGGTAAGCTTGATTAAGCGACCACATTCAGTGCGAATTCGTTATAATAATCTGGCGACTATCATCAATTGTGTGGACTCAGCTCCCTAACAATGTGTGTAACTATGTTATGCACTTGAGCCACTTTCTCTCTCGCTAGGCGATTTTCATAAATCATCGGACACATGGAATGAAATCAACGCATTGAAAAATATTTGTATGTGCCTCCGGCGCGTAAACTCGTTTTTACACTACAGTTGAGAGTAGCGTGATGTAGTCTATTACACTACAGAGGAATGTAATGTGAAAATTCAACTGCGCATGCGCCTATAACCATATAGCGGAGCGTAATCTTCTTATTCTTCTTCTTCTTCGTACAGCGTTGGCACCATACTGATAAAGCCTTGTACATTTGAACTGCGCATGCTCTATTACAACACGCTACTACTACACAAGATCGAGAAAATCAAAATGGCCGGGACTAGTCATGAATTATCAAGTGTAATGGAAGAAAATGATAATAGATTTGATTCGAGTGTACGCAAAAAAACTCGTATACGCACCAAAGTCACATAAAATAGAATACGTGCCAATGCACACAATTCGGGAAATTACGAGACTCGCGGCAATGCTCGCAGGACTGACCGCGCCTCGGCTTCGATCTCCTGCGAGCATTGTTGCTCGTCGCGCAATAACCCTCATTGTGCGCCTAGGCACGCAATATACTATTATGTGCTTCCGGTGCGTAAAATCGTTTTTACGCTATATTTTAGAGTAGCATAATGTAGTGTATTACACTACAGAGGGATGTAATGTAAAAATTCAACTGCGCATGCGCCTATAACCATACAGCGGAGCGTATTTTTCTTATTCTTCTTCTTCTTCGTACAGCGTTGGCACCATACTGATAAAGCCTTGTACATTTGAACTGCGCATACGTCTATTACAATCCGCTACTACTACACAAGATCGAGAAAATCAAAATGGCCGGGACTAGTCGCGAATTATCAAGTGCAATGGTCTAGAATCATGATGAATACTAGATTAGATTCGAGTGTAAGAATAAAAACTCGTATACGCACCGAAGTCACATAAAATAGAATATGTGCCAATGCACACAATTCGGGTAATTACGAGACTCGCTTAAAATGCTCGCAGGACTGATTGCGCCTCGGCTTTGTCTCGGCTTTGCCTCAGCTACTCCTTGGCTTCGATCTCCTGCGAGCATTGTCGCTCGTCGCGTAATAACCCTCATTATGCGCCTAGGCACGGAATATAATATTATGTTTTATTCTTATGGTATTATTTTGTTGTGTGGTTATCGTGACGAGACGCATTGACTGAAAGTTTCTTGCTTTGTTTTGTAGTACATATATACATGTATATATTTATTATGTGTCGCAATCAAGCTTCAGTATATGTTTGTATTGAATCAACGTTGCACATTTGTAGAAGTATGTCCTTTGTGGCTGCAGATGGTATTTAGAGTAGATTTACACAATTCTAAACTAATGTTGCTGTAGATTATACGTAGCGTGATTCTACAAAGGTGAAGTATACAAATCGCAAGAGTAATGTATTCACTAATCAATAACAAGTTTCCAAAATTGTAAACATGGTTTGTAAATCATGTAGGAATATTCTACGTTGCGGGGAATGATATTGTTTATAAGAGTGATTTATTATTATTCATACATCAGAATCAGTGAGATTTTTAAGTTTTAAAATTATTATGATACGTTGAGAGACCCGCGTTTTCAATTTTTTATATAGTATCCTTCAATTTACGGAAAAATGTGTTATATGAAGATTTATCGTAACAGAAATATGAATATAAATATACAAATGCTACAATAACTTATCAATATAATATTTTTCCGTGAATTAAAACATAGTACAGTACCGGTCAGAATTGTCCGGCCACCTGTTTTTCGATAATTGTTTAAATTATCCTAATTTGAATTATATAAGTGAAAAAATTTGTTCTCTTGATTAAATTTAAAGCTATCAAAATTCTTTATAAAATGAACCCAGCATGAATTCGTTTTGTTAAATTTTGAAGAAGTTATTGCAGACATAGTCAAGATTTCAATGCTTTCTTAAATTTTAAATAACTTTCGAAGTAATCAACAGTTTTTAATGTTCTTGGGCTCATTTTAGAGCTAAGATTCTACAGAATCGCATTACATTATCATTATAGATATATAAATTTTTTCTTGCATAATGCAAGGAGTTAAAATTGTAACAAAAAAGTAGGGAAATTTCGAAAAGATTTCATCTGTAGGTAAATCATAATAAAGATCATATGAATATATATTTTAAGGGGATTCGATACAAAATTCATGATTATATGTTTTATATATCTTATAAAAATGTTTTTCTAAGCAAAAGCAATATTGGAATTTTTCCAACTTTTTTATTTGAACTGTAACCTCGTGCAGTATGTAAGAAAAAAAATTACACATCAATTCCAAGAATTTTAATCGATTTTCTAGAAATTTAGCTTCAAAATTACTCCAAGAACATTAAAAAATGTTGATTACTTTGAAAGTTATTTAAAATTTAAGAAAGCATTGAAATCTTGACTATTTCTGCAATAACTTCTTCAAAATTTAACAAAACGAATTCGTGCTGGGCTCATTTTATAAAGAATTTTGATAGCTTTAAATTTAATTAAGAGAACAAATTTTTTCACTTACATAATTCAAATTAGGATAATTTAAGCAATTATCGAAAAACAGGTGGACGGAAAATTTTGACCGGTACTGTATATTAGAAATTGGAAATGCGGGTCTCTCAGTTTATATTGTTTCAAAGTTTGATTGTAAAAATAAACCCAAGACAGAGAATCATCAGAATTTAATTATTATTAATTTGATATAATTTTAAAAGAATTTTTAGAGATTCAATGACAGATTCATTTTTTTATGTCTTATTGCGAATCGACTCACAAATGCAATTATATAACTTCGATTCGTCAATATTTTTACATTTTCAAAAATATTTTCAAAAACTCCGATTTCTTAATGATTTTGTTTGGTCCGGAGATAAAAAATAAACAAATTTTTACATTTTCTCGCCATAGAGCATAATTTTTGAGGTAAAATGATGATATAAAATAATCGTAAATCTTGCGACATTAATATTTTAATAAATTAAAATTAATTGGTTTCTTCAATTAGTAACGTTTTGCAAGCAGCGAAAGTTATTTACATTTTGAATCTCATAATTTTAAGATCTGTTTATCTAAGTTGAGTGATGTTTTTGTTATCAGGATTCGAGGTTTGTTTATAGTATGATAACAGAGTTATTCATCAAAGGCCTTTTGCATCGAGGAATGTCTTAGGAATGTATAGCAGTTACGAGGAATGTGGGGTACTTGACATTATATTATACTTGTCAGAGAAAAGTCTAAGGTCAATAGACCAGGGGAATCGTTCACGCATTCTAGTATCCCAGGAATTTCCACAAAATCGACGTCCCTATTTACAAAGGTTCCAATCAATATAAACAAGTCTTTGTCAAGCAAACGACATCACGAAAATGTGGAAAATTTAAATTTTTGAACGATTCTGATAATAGATTACAGTTTATCATTCAATGAATAGTAAATGGTGGGTTATAAATTCTGACCCTTTCTAATGAAAAATTGGTTAATAATATTCTCAAAACAGCCTGATTTAAGCCAGATAACAAATTTTATAAATCAAGATTCTTTAACAAAAAAAATTCCGAGGTCACGAAATTCCTGTCGTTCATGAGAAAAGGGTCGGCATATAGAAAAATTACAATCCACAGTTTTTATTCAGATTGAACGAATGGAGAATTTGAAGTTTATTTTTAAAATATCCTCTTGATTGAATGATAGAAAATTTTTAAGTTTCTAACAATAGCAAATCATAAAGGAAAATATATCACGATATAAATATTCTGTTTTCTAAATCATTACGAATTTCTGGAATAAAGATCATTATTAAAAAAAAAATGTTGCCTTTTAATCCACCTAAATTTAGATTTTTACTTTCTATTGGGTCAAATTTTTTGTATTTATTTGAATTTACTTTCAATTTATCTAAAATTATTTTGGGTTAAGTTGTATTGAGACGCATTTTTCTTGAATTAGATCGGAACTTATGAATTACCGTGAATTGAATTGAAATTTAGTAAGAGATATACATACAAATATTGTTTGATGCAATGGAGTTTTTCTATATTAGACACTAAAATAATAGCTTTTAGTTTCATTCACTTGAAAAATCATACAAAGGAAGCTCAGCTGAAAAAATTATTAAGGAAGTAAAAAAAAGAATAAATAAGTTTGATGCATGCCCAGAGTTTATAATAATTAAGGATAATAAGAGGGTTTATTTTTCGTTTTTATGAAAATTATACATTATAATTGAGATTTCATCTCAAATTATATTACTAGGAATAGTTGCACGATTGAGGTTTACGTTTGATGAAGTCGTTATCTCCAACACGTGACTCCAGGAAACGCAGCCAGTAAGGAATTCCCGCGGTTACTCTATATTTCAGGAAATCTGATTTGATAATTCCAACTAGTATAATAATGCACATGATTTGCAACGTTTTTTAAATTATTGGAATCAAATTATGTTAATGGTTTACTCTAAAGCTGTTGGATATAATTATTCCGAGTGATTGTTTAATAATAAACTGAAATGAAATAAGGACTTACATTTTCGAATATTTTCGTTTCAAACATATCTAGTCGTTTACTGTCGTTTTTGACAGGAGTCGTTCCATTGTACCAAGTAACATTGGCAGGAGGTCTTGCAGCACCAACCGAGCATTCCAACAAAACCTGAGAACCTCGAACAGCCTGGCCTCTTTTGTTGTTCTTTATATTCATCGTAAGCGGGGCCACTATTAATCAGTATAAAAGAAATAATTGGTTAATGTCAAGTATACAATGAATTATTTTCAGAACTTAATTATTTTTAATATTATTTTTAGTGATTCTGGTAGAATATTACAAATTTACAATATTGTGACATTAGAATATAATAAGTAAATATGTAGTAAAATTTAGAAACTCAATAAAATAATTGAATCTTAAATTCTCAAGGAATTTTCCTGAAAATTGTTAAATGCTTTTGTTTGTTTTGAAAATGATTTAAATTGAGTAGATAAGTTTCTCTAAGTTTCATTTTGTGACACAAATTTTTTATGTATTTATATGTATATATAATTTTATTAATAAAATAAATAATGAAATAATATAATTAATAAGCTTCTGACTTAATAAAAAAATTATTTAAATTCACTTTTATTTCTAATTTGAATAGTTTAATACTAAAACATAATACTGAAGATAAAAGCTTGTTAGATATTTTTAAAAATCTTAATTAACATTTTTATTACTTTTAAAAGCTTTTCATTGCATATTATGCTGCTTTATGTATAACACGAACTATCAAGATCTCGATGAAATAATAAAATAAATGTAAATTTCATCTTTTATTCTATGAAATTTGACGATTGTGAATCTTTGAAAAAAAAGTGCTATTATTGGAGATAGAAGCTGAGTCTTTGTGAGAAACTAACTGTTAAAGTATTGATTCATAGAAACTCAAACTTTAAGGGCGATAGTTGTTTGTCTTTTGGATCTATTCAAATCCAATTTAATTATAAAAGAAAACCTTGATCGTCGCTAAATCTTGTTCAATGAATCAATAAGACTCTTCGCATTAAAAACTAAATTTATTCAACTAACATAAGTGATTCGATTAGAACTTTTTCCTTTAAATGATCTGTTATTGAGGAATAATTCAAATAAAAATGAAGATTTTGTTAAGTAAAAAAAATCAAGGAAAAATGACTTGTTACTTATTCATTTGATGTCAAAGCATCAAAAGATTTTTTACCGCTAAAGAAACATATAATTCGTGCAACAAGTACACCTTTGAATTCAGCCAACTCAAAATAATAGATTCGGCTAGCTAAAATGGCTAACTCACTAACCGGTCGGCTGACCAAAACCGCCTTTACCTACTCGGACGTGATTCATACATCAATTCCGGTTATTTGCAGTCAAGAAGCATTCTATAAAGGCTTTCAATAAAATTTAGAATAAAAAGAAAAGAACTTCCTTTCATCTTCTAGCCCCTCACTGGGGATTGATTCAATTAATCGGTTCATTTCTATAGAATGATCCTGATTTTGAGAGTTTGTATATTAAAGTTTCTCGATAAATGCAATCAAATGGAAGAGATTAGAATACATTTTTATGTATACGAACTTAGAAACAACCCTTATTCCTACTGAAATTAATTCAAAAAATATATGATTGGTTTGATAATATTTTTCAAACTTTCATAAACATTTATTTGCCTAAATGAAGAGTCCATGTGCAAAATCTCCCAAATGTCAAAATTTCAGAATCGAGTTTTTTAGCTAATATTTAGCGGAGGATCCTAACTTAGATGTTTAGATTTCTCAGAATTTTTTTATATTTGGCTCTGTTTTGAATAAAAATCATACAAAAAACGTCATTTTGCGAAAAAAATCCTGCTTATGCTCAAAATTGTACCAAAAACTTGTTTATTTCCACTGAAATTGGAAATGAAAATTATTTCTTTCGCATCATTTCACACTTATTAGCACTGATGTCCTTTTTCAAACAAAAGTATTATAAAATACTATTCACAGTAGCTTTTAGGATGTTTTTCTAGGTGAGGATTAGAAACGTTTTTTTATCTTTTTCTTATAAATTAAACGCGCAAGGTGTATAAAGTTTTTTGCTCTCCTGTAAAAATGTCTTTGTTTGAATTTGGAAGGCTTTACGTTCACGATCTCCCAAATATAAAAAAATTGAACTAATTAAAAAAAAAGGGGAATCAAGATTGATTTTTTTTAGAACAGTTTAAAGAAGTCAGTAAATTCGAATAAGAGTCACAAAGCCTGATAACTCAAAGCATTGCTGCAATATTTTAAGGGATTAGGAATTTAACGAAGAAGGGCGTGTTTTTCTTTTATAGTGAAGGTCCATTTGTTAGGGGAAGATAAAGGAAAAGGTTCCATCAGCCGAATTTCCTAGCTCCTTGGGAAAAAAGTAAGCTGTCGTGACTCGACAGCTTGTACGAGTGTTGAGCTAATCCAACTCGAATCCGAGCGAGTTCTGTTCCATTGCAGTAACCCTGGTTTCTAATAGCATCACGAAACCTTATGATCGTTTCTTACAAATTAAAACATCTTCTTCTCGAAGAACGTGTTTGCACTAAAAAAAGTACAGGTGGTAAGTTTCATAACTGCTGAGGTGTAGTTAAGGATAAGTATAAAAGTGTGTCATTTTCTTAATCTCTGGGACTTGTTGAGGAGTAAAGATCTTTAGTTTTTGTGATCAAATCATATAATAATATAGATATTGTTTCATTAATTATTTATTATAGAAACCTTTTAGCTAGGTTTAGGCTTTCACATGAAACCATTAAAAGTAATTAAAAATAGTCAGCTTCACTTGAAATTACTTTAATACGAAGATCTTCTTTAATTCTGAAAAGAAATTCCCGGAATAACATTTTCATAGAAAAAAGGAGATTTTGCAAATCTTGATACTGTGAGGAAAGCAATTAATTTTTTAATAATATTCAATCAAGCAACAGCTTGCTTCACTTGGTTGTATTTTGATAAACTCCTTCAGGGAAGTTTTGGAATTGAATTTCGATTGCCGCTAAATGAAAAGAAAAAGTGAAATGATTTAAAGTTCAATCTGAGCACCTTTTAAAATGTAAGGAAAATTACTTTTTACAAGCAGTTAATTCACTTCAAATTGCTCTGTAGTACTAAAAGATTCGCAGTATATTGCTTGGATAAGGCATTTACGATTTTCATCCAGATTATAAAAATAAAAAATGTTAATAGCATGTGAAATATTCTCGAGTCTCTAACAATTATTAATTATAAAAAAACTTTTAGGGCCTGTTACGCGTTTTTTAAACGAAATCATTTCAGTTAAAACCCTATTCCAAATGAAGGGCATTTCAAGGACAATTTCGAAATTGGATATTATTTTTTTTATTTTTTATTTAAAACCTTACTGAGTAAATCCAATATAGTGGAATTGCCACTATTTTATCTAGTGCCGGGATGAACCACTTATTTAATAGTAGATAGAAAAGATAGATAGAAAATATTGGAATAGGCACTATTATTAGTAGTAACTTTCAGTGAATTGAATTAGTAAAAATTCCCATTAAATTGAATTTGTATCTTACTTTTCACTAATTCAGATTTAGAGAGTAAGTTAAAATAGTCAGAGCATCAAATTTGTGTAAATTTAACAGATATTTCAGTCAAATCCTCTGCTTTTCTGTAAATATAAGAGATTTGTTGATGATTATTACAGAGATTCCTGTTTAATTTGCAGAATAAGGAATTTTCTCTACTCTCTGAATCTGCATTAGTGAAAAATGAACCACTAACCCAATTTAGTAAAAATCTCTAGAAATTCTTAGTCTCTTTTCTACTAATCACTTTTCGAAATCCATATAATTAGTATTTATTAAGGTTTTGGAAAGTAATTATCAGAAAAATGACTATTAATTAGTAGTTATTTTCAGTGAATTGAATTAGTAAAAATTTCCACTAAATTGAATTAGTACCTCACTTTTCACCAATTCAGATTTAGAGAGTAACTTAAAATAGTCAGAGTATCAGATTTTTGTAAATTTAACAGATATTTCAGTCAAATCCTCTGCTTTTCTGTAAATATGAGAGATTTTTTGATGATTATTACAGAGATTCCTGTTTAATTTGCAGAATAAGGAATTTTCTCTACTATCTGAATCTGCATTAGTGAAAAGTGAACCACTAACCCAATTTAGTAAAAATCTCTACAAATTATTAGTCTCTTTTCTACTCATCACTTTTCGAAAACCATATAATTAGTAATTATTAAGGTTTTGGAAAGTAATTAGCAGAAAAATTACTATTAATTAGTAGTTATTATCAGTGAATTGAATCAGTAAAAATTTCCACTAAATTGAATTAGTACCTCACTTTTAACCAATTCAGATTTAGAGAGTAACTTAAAATAGTCAGAGTATCAGATTTTTGTAAATTTAACAGATATTTCAGTCAAATCCTCTGCTTTTCTGTAAATATGAGAGATTTTTTGATGATTATTACAGAGATTCCTGTTTAATTTGCAGAATAAGGAATTTTCTCTACTATCTGAATCTGCATTAGTGAAAAGTGAACCACTAACCCAATTTAGTAAAAATCTCTACAAATTATTAGTCTCTTTTCTACTCATCACTTTTCGAAAACCATATAATTAGTAATTATTAAGGTTTTGGAAAGTAATTAGCAGAAAAATTACTATTAATTAGTAGTTATTATCAGTGAATTGAATCAGTAAAAATTTCCACTAAATTGAATTAGTACCTCACTTTTCACTAATTCAGATTTAGAGAGTAAGTTAAAATAGTCAGAGCATCAAATTTGTGTAAATTTAACAGATATTTTAGTCAAATCCTCTGCTTTTCTGTAAATATAAGGGATTTGTTGATTATTAATACAAAGATTCCTTTTTAATTTGCAGAATAAGGAATTTTCTCTACTCTCGGAATCTGCATTAGTGAAAAGTGAGCCACTAATTCAATTTAGAGAAAATTTCTACTAATTATTAGTCTCTTTTCTACTAATTACTTTTCGAAATCCATATAATTAGTAATTATTGAGGTTTTGGAAAGTAATTAGCAGAAAAATGACTATTAATT
Source organism: Diplolepis rosae (assembly GCA_030998225.1). Lineage (NCBI taxonomy): Eukaryota > Metazoa > Arthropoda > Insecta > Hymenoptera > Diplolepididae > Diplolepis > Diplolepis rosae. The sequence goes on from JAPYXD010000677.1 coordinate 13,955,896, forward strand.
AGTAGTAATTTCCACTAAATTGAATTAGTACCTCACTTTTAACCAATTCAGATTTAGAGAGTAAATTTAACAGATATTTTAGTCAAATCCTCTGCTTTTCTGTAAATATAAGAGATTTGTTGATTATTAATACAAAGATTCCTTTTTAATTTGCAAAATAAGGAATTTTCTCTACTCTCTAAATCTAAAAGTGAGCCACTAATTCAATTTAGTGAAAATTTCTACTAATTATTATTCATTTTTCCACTAATTACTTTTCAAAATCCATGTAACTACTAATTAAGTTATTTGTAGAAGATTACTAATATTTAGTTAAAAATGTACTAAAGTAAACTAGTGGCTCACTTCTCACTAATTCAGATTCAGAGAGATACATTTGTATATTTATGGTGATATTTTAGTAACGAAAGTTTACGATTAGAAAGACTCTAATTAATAATTTGTTCAAGTCTTACGTTGGAACTGTTCTGACAAAGGGATGTTGAACATTAAAAGGACAAAGCGGAGATCGTGGTTGTGATAAAAAATGTAGGGTAAAGGGGAAGTGAACCGTGAATCTAATATGAGGAAATTGCATTTGAGTTCGATCGACTCACCTTGGTGATGTCGAGTCTACTTGAATCTTATGTTAAAATATGACAAAAGGTCAAGTCTCGTCCGTAGCTCAAATGGTATTCACGAAATATGCTGATGTATTCGTTCTCACAACCAACCCGATTTCACTTCTCACCCCGAGCTTTTCTCAAACGGAAATCTAACCACGTCTGTCAGTTTACCTTAGTGTTGCACCACACAAATTTGCTACATCTTCCATTTTCTGAGAAACTCAGAAGAATCTGTAGGCTGAGAGTGATAAAAGGGAAATTGAAAAAAAACTGGAAGAAGTAAAGTGTGAGAGAGAAAAGTGCAAGTGGTAAGCAAATGAAGTTTGGGAAAGTAAGAAAATAGGTCGTTGCATATTTTTGAAGCTATTTACTCTTCAGGAGCGTAAAAAAGCGACATTCTTATTACTCCATTACTTATTTTTCTCACTATTCTTCCACAGTGAACTTTAATGTGTTCAGTTTTCACAAAATTAGTATTACGAAAGTTTTGTAATCTTCTTAGTTTAATAAAGTGAGATTAAGTGAACTTTGAACTGGTACTTAAGAGGAGATTATCATCACCAAATAAAAGTAAAAAAGTTCTATTAATATCTTCAGATGTCAATACCTTTCAATGAATTAAAATAATTTCATCTTTTATTTCAATATTTTTATAATTGGCAAAAACGGCTTGATGGGATTGGAAGCCCGGGGGAATACTTTTTTATCAGATATATTTTAATCCGAAAAATTGTCACAAGACGATTGGCATCTGTCATTTTTACAAATAGGATATCGTATTCATTATTGACTTGGTGACATTTGCGAATGCTTTCAATTTATTTTCTACTGAACAATGGGAAAATGTTGACGTCCTCAAAGGGTAATGCATGCTTGGTGGCAGATTTCTTTTTTAGGATCGTTTCACAACTGTCTGCCCTTGTTAAAGCATTAAATCTCCTCCAGTTTTGTACGTGAAAAAATATCGCGAGGAGTTGCGTGAGTAATAGTATCGTTTTCGTTCGTGTCATGCGCTACATTAAACTTTGTTCCACCATTTTATTAACCATCTGTTCTAGAATGATACAGTATATAATTAAATTTGATGTATTTCAGTAATCAAATAGCACTGTCATATTTCATGTAGTGAATATATTAAATAGGAAGATAAAAAAATGCTAATATTATGTAAATTGGTGTTACCGGTTTTTTTGAAATTAATAATTAATATGTGGCCTTCCTGGTATTGTCTTGATGTTTATTGCAATTTCGTCGACGTTTCGACCAATGTTTTGGTCCTTTTCAAGACTATAAATAACAATTACATTATAAAGATTATAAAGCATAAAAAATGTTTTTATATACTAGAGAGATATATGTGTTTAAATTGCTAGAAAATATATAAAGTTAAAAGAAGGTACCGATTAAAATATTCCTATTAACATTCATTGAAATGTATCATGTCCAGCTTGAGAAGTGTTATAATGACATATCCAAAGATTGTAGGTTTTGACAAAAGTAGTCTTGATTTAAAATAATTGGTTTTGAAAATCCTCAATAATCAATGTGATGGAAACTATTTTACAGTTCATAGTAAATTTTTTTTGTTTTTGTAAAATAAAACAGAAACTACTTGTCATAGTAGAAATTTTGTTTGAGGTTATAGATTAAAAATGACCTGTAATATAAAAGCAGTGTAGAAAGTATAAGTATTGAATTTTCAAAGTATTATAAATGAGAAGTTTTTACTTACAAGCAGTTCTTTGTAGATAAAGTGTCTACATTTTTATGTTAAAATATGATTAACAGACTTAATTTCTTTTGTAAAGTGACATGTTTGATAACATGTCTGATATTATATTGGCCCAAAATTCACAGAATTTTTGTTAATTTCTCATTTTTTTGGCACTGGGTCAGTTTTTTTTATTTTCTTCTATTAAAATTACCAATGTTATTTATAATAAAAAACTCAAAAAAGAGAAAGCAAACTTTTCGGCCACATATGGGGGCCTCTTCAGTTTCATAAATTAAAAGATTAATTCAAAATTTTTGTAAAAGATAAAAATGTAGAAGATAGTTAAAATAAGGATAATCATATAACTCAAAAACTTATCTCATCGCTTGCAATTCAAAATGAAGAAGTCCAGTAAGCAACAACACGAATTGGAAAAAATATGTAGAATTCACTGTATATAGAAAACCGGATAAAATGATCAAACAAACTTAGAAATTTGTAAACAAAGAGGCCGGAAATTTCTGTTTGTTTTTTTTTTTATAAAGAAGGATGCCCAATTGGTTTTATTTTTACATTTTGTGGCTATTGTATTGTTGGTCTGTTAAAGGTGTGTACACAGTGATTATATTATATGCAGTGCGAAAGTGCGGTAAAATTTGGAAATTAAGCAATGAAAAGTTATTAAAATTTGTTATTCTTTTTTATAAATAAAAATTAAATAAATGATAATAAATGTAGAAAAATTGAAACAAATTATTTTTTTATAAATTTAATGATGTTGTGATATATATATATATATATATATATATATATATATAGCTGAGGTTTTCAATATCCGTTTTGTAATTTATTGTAAGTTCTTCTTTTTAAATATGAATCAATTCAAGAAAAAATCTTTTTTTTAAATTGTTTCCAAAATATAAAATTTTGGTTTTATTAAAATAAAAATAATGCATATCATAAAATCTTTAAATTTATAAAAAAATAATTTCTTTCAATTTTTCTACATTTATTATCATTTATTCAATTTTCATTTATAAAAAAGAACAAAAAATTTTAATAACTTTTAATTGTTTAATTTTCAAATTTTACCGCACTTTCGCACTGCATATAATATAGTCATTGTGTACACACCTTTAATAGACCAACAATACAATAGCCACAAAATGTAAAAATAAAAGAAATTAAGTCTGTTAATCATATTTTAACATGAAAATGTAGACACTTTATCTGCAAAAAACTGCTTGTAAGTAAAAACTTCTCATTTATAATACTTTTAAAATTCAATACTTATACTTTCTACACTACTTTTATATTACAGGTCATTTTTAATCTATAACCTCAAAAAAAACATTTTACTATGGTAAGTAGTTTCTGTTTTTATTTTACAAAAACAAACAAAATTTACTATGAACTATAAAATAGTTTTCATCACATGGATTATTGAGGATTTTCAAAACCAATTATTTTAAACCAAAACTACTTTTACCAAAGCCTGCAACCTTTGGATGTCATTATAACACTTCTCATGCTGGACGTGATAAATTTCAATGAGTGTTAATAGGAATATTTTAATCAGTACGTTCTTTTAACTTTATATATTTTTTAGCAATTTAAACACATATATCTCTCTAGTATATAAAAACATTTTTTATGCTTTATAATCTTTATAATGTAATTGTTATTTATAGTCTTGAAAAGGACCAGAGCATTGGTCGAAACGTCGACGAATTTGCAATAAACATCAAGACAATACAGGAAAGGCCACATATAAATGATTAATTTTAAGAATGCTAATAAAGTGCTAATTATATTTTGATGTATATTTATTGTGTATAATATAGAATAGATTGAATATGTGAATGATATTTTCAAACACGATGATTGTGACTGGAACTTCTTTTTTATTGCAATCAACTCCATAAAAAGGTAATAAGAGTAAATTTCCCCTCTGATAGAAAACTTTTCTCATTGAATTAACTTCAGAGAAAGAATATTACTCTGCACATCTGGTAGACATTTATCTTGAGTCTCAACGCAGTATTTCAAAACGGTTAAGTTTTTTTAGATGGATATAAATTTTGTACCTTTAGATATTTCATCAAATTATTTTTCATTTGACAGGCAGAAGACAATGATTATTTTACGTAGCAATTGAATACCGGAGAAAATTCTACTATGGCATAATTCTGAAAATTATTATACAAATTCAGAAGACAAACGTTATTACTAGAGTTGTGCTATTAAATAAGAGCCATCTGCAGAATAGCACTTATTCACTGAAGTTAAACAGTAGCTTGTGCATCTGCACAGTTTGATATCTCTTAGATCGAGGTAAGGTTTTGAAGTTAAAACCAACACGTTTCAACTTTTCAGACGTGAAACAAATGAAAAAGTTTAATGGACTTATCGATTTCACAATATTCATGCCAATTCGCATAATCTTGTATTTACAAATGCTTATTTTTATTCTTTGAATGTTTTTCAAAACTATTATAAAAGAAGTTGGTTTGCGATCAATGAGGATAAAATAAAAAGAAGAAAATCCTTCGTTAATTCGAAATTGTAGCAACGTTTCGTTAGTTATGGGTTTGCCAACCTCATCAGGCTTTATTAAATTAAGAATAAAAACATAGCCTTTGAATTGAAACTTTTTTATTAGTTTTTATTAGATAAAACTGAGATTTCAGAATTTTTATACCAGTCAGCCATTAAAAATTTTTATTTTTTTCGAAATAAGTGAGTTCTAAACTTGAGATTAATATGAATGTGTCGCTTCTCTTGAAAATCTACTAAATCTCTTAATCTCACAACCTTTAAGTTTTTATAAATGTTTCAATTTTTTATTCCAAACTCTTAATAACTTTATGAAAAAGGCAAACAATAATTGCTAAATATTATGGTTAGACATCAATTTTATTTATTTTTTAAACTTTTAAGTGTTATAAATTTTCTGATTCTGCAAATATTCTCTTTATTATGCGGTTGAACCTCTTTATAAAATCCATTAAAAATCTTGAAAATCTCATGAATGTAATTTTTATAAATCTCTCCTAACTTTCTGGATTCATGCAAAATATTTAAATTTCGTTTTCTTATATCAGATTCTTACATAAGAAAATGGGGCTTTTAACTACACTTGACTTTAATTTAAGTTACTACACACCGCACCGTTAGTTTCTTCTGTATTACATTTTTTTTATGATATTTAATGAAAATTGTTTTCAGTAACGTAGATCAAATTTAAAATGCTTTCAATTTAGAAATTTTTGTTTAAATTTTCATGCAGATGTGTATTTATTTACATAATATTTATTCAATTAAAATACATTTTTATCAAAGTTAAATGAAATTTAAGATAAATATTTATTTGCTTTTCAAAATTTATTAATATATTAATTTTAATTTACTCCCTTTACACCAAAGTATGATAAAATTAATAACATTTTCAAAAGTGTAGTTAAATTCACTATCAACATTGTTTCACTATGATTATTAATTATTTTCCTCTTCTAGTTAATTTAAAAAGCCCATAAGAACGACGTGTAATCCTATATTCAGATGAATAGAAACGCGATCGCGAAATTGTTGATCGTCAAAATAAGGGTGAGGGAAGCTCGATACTTGAGAGATTAGAGACCCTACTAAAGTGTTTGAATATACCCCATTCACTTAGACCGTTTCCCGATACTTGTCTGAACTGCAATATTAACATAGTCAGCATCGTTGCTATACATAAGCACCCCTTAATCTCTATGCGTCTATATTGCTTCGTTAAGAGGATACTAAGTCCAAATTTCATAATTAATGTAATTGATAATTATTCAATTATTTCACTGATAAATTTCAACCGTTTTCCATTTACATGAAATATGTTTGAAAAAAGGCCCTGTAACAAAATACGTGTTCATTTTACGGAGCAAGAGATTAGTGAATCTTAATTAATTGCGAAAGAATGCTAATGACATACTATTCATTATACGGGATGGATAAGGAGCACTAGTTTTGTTTGTGGAGCAGCTTCTGTCACGGAAATGCTTCCCCAAGAGTGAGAGATCAAACAACAAAGTCACGCAAGCAGCGCACCTGCTCAGTTTTAATTGTCAAGGGCTTTCTAACTAATAAGCAGTAAGCTTTTCAGAAGAAAAAGGAACAAGAAGAAGTGAAGAGAAAGTATTATTTGAGTGATGCTGAATGCGAGCAGCGTCTTACACTTTCTTTTATATTTTTGCATAACAGTCGAGTCTTATTAGTATTATTATCATTGATGAAAAAAATGAAGGCCTGGATATTAAAGCAAAGTAAAGAACACATTCAAGATTACAAATATTTATTTGGAAATAGTATTATTTTGTACTGAATGGCATATTCCTGACGCATTATCTAAACCATCAAAGTAATTGTGGAATGACTGGTCGGATTTATAGTACGGTACTGTGAAATGCAACCCTTAATGCGGTAGTTGAACTGAAAATCAGGTATTTAGAGAATACCATAAAGAGCACTAAAAGCCATGCACACGGATAGGAGAACAAACTTATTTAATTAACACCGACCTACCTGAGTGCGGGGTAAACACTTTGAAATAGCTTTCTATCTATGCCGCAGAGTTTGACTATTTAGACATGTAATTACTGGTATCTTAAATTTAACATGAGTGTACTCAACCAGTTTCATTATTTAAAATCTACCGTAATCAAAAATTAATTCGGAAAAAGGCAACTTGTACTCTAATTGTATTTCTTGGGTTGCCCTTCGTCCTTTTTATTAACCATTTTAAAAAGTTTTGAGTTCTACTTTTAATTAAATTTCTTAGAAACTGCTTAAGGTAGTTTATCCACAAAAATTAGACCTCAGGGAAAAATAGATAATTTTGCTTTCAAGAATAGCAGTATTATTATTAAAGGGCTATTTTGGAAGAAAAAGATTAATTTCCATGAAAAAAAATTTGAAATAAAGAAAAATAATTTTATTAATAAATTTTATTTTTGCCCCAACTTTTTTTCTTTTCGCTTCTCAACAAATTTTAAAAAATTATACGATTTTAATAAATTACAAATCACTTTTTCAAGAAAAAGATTCCTTACAAGTTAGCCATTTCCAATTTTCGAAAATGAATAAATTATTATCAAATTCAGCAATTTTTGTATAAAAATTTCGATTTGGAAAATGTTTTTTAATGGTTTCATTGAAGAATTTATTTTTTAAAATCAGAAACGGTGAAGTTGTGGGAAATCTTTTCTCTGAAAAAATGATTCATGGTTTATTAGAATCGCATAATTGATTAAAATTTGGCAGGAAGCGATAAGAAAAAAAGTTGGGTCAAAAATAAAATTTATTAATAAAATTATTTTTCTGTGTTTCAAATTATTTTCATGTAAAATGATCTTTTCTCTTTCAAAACAGCCCTTCAATAATAATATTGCTATTCTTGAAAGCAAAATTATCTATTTTTGCCTGAGGTCTAATTTTTGTGGATGAAAACTACCTTAAAGGTGCTGGAATTTTTGACCAACAATCTTGACATATTAGTGGTTCTTTAAAGTGACAAAAAAATTAATTACAGTGGGTGGCCAAATTATTATACTCACTTTGTTTTTATTAGTTGCATAAGGTTTCATAATATTGATAATACACATAATAAAATTATTCCTTAACAATAAAATGAAAGACGTCAAAATTGTGTATACATAAAACGACCTCAAGATGAAGTGTTTTTGTCAATTTTTGAGAAAGATATTGCGGAAAAAGTCCAAATTTCAAAACTTTCCTTAAATTATAAATAATTCCCGAAATTATTGCCGTTTTTAGATGTTTTCCAAATTATTTTAAAGGTAAATTCACCTAGCATGTAAAAAATGTGCCAATAAAGTTATACTAATATTCCACTAGATTCTTAAAAAGTCTAAAATTAGAAAAAAAGGGGTAAAAATTCAAACCTGCAAAATTATATATTAAAAAATCTGCCCGCTTTGTAATTTGATACTGAAGCTCGCGTCAATTTTATGATATTGTAGATGTGTTTTACATTTTCACAAAGTTACTAAATTTTTGTATTTCAAATGAAAATGGGAATTCTATTTACTTAAGGCCCTATCAGCCTTAAGTAACACATTCTTATCAAGACGCTCGAGCTTCGCGTTCGATTTTCTGTATACATTTCTGACACTTTGTAATAATTTACATAACTAAATAAAACAATTTATCTTCTTAGACGGTTTTTAAGCAAAGGATTTTATATATTAACGCTTATTATGAATCTCACATATTTTGGTTAAAAAATGGAATTTTTGATTTTCAATAGTGTTTCTTTAAAACAAAAACATAAAATATACATCTTGTCAAAAAATGTCCTACTGAGAATTTGTAGACCTCATTTAAGCAAATATTTTCCATCTCAACGTTTCTTTCGTATATCACGTATTTTGTTTAAGTAATGTAATTTTTGAATTTTAATCGTATTTTTTTTAATCAAAATGAAAAATATACGTTTTATTAGAAACTATGCTAGACAAAATTTGTAGATTTTCTTGAAATGAAAAATTTTGCAAACTTACGTTTATTTCGTATTTTATATATTATTGTTAAAAAATTGAATTTTCGATTTTCTATAGTATTTTTTTAAATTAAAAAGAAATATATACATCCTATGCAAAAATGTTGCAATTCAAACTTGTAGATCTTTATGTAATAAACAATTTTGTATCATAACTTGTGGGCTATCACCTTTATATATTTTTAAAATCCCTATTTCTGGGTATTCGAATTTTTACGCCTTTTTTGTTCTCAATTTAGACTTTTACGAATCTAGGGGAAAATTAGTCCGAAAAAACGGTTTTTACGAAAATGTCTGTATGTCTGTTTGCCTGTCTGTTTGTAGACCGTATACTCGATACCTTTCAATGGAATTATCGGATTGAATTGAGCTTCGGCATACTTTATCAAAGCCGAACAAAAAAGGACGAGTTCGTTAACCAGCCACATCCGACAAAAGTTGTTTAAATATGAGCATTTTCGTGTTTTTGAAAAAATCTAAAATTCCAATATTGATTTCTGACAGTTCTCATGAATCTCTACCAATTATCCTAATAACATTTTTCGATTAAAATAAAATTAGGAAAGTTATTGTATGTTAAAACTTGAAAAAAGTCAATATTTAAATTCCAGTTAAATTATACGAGGTATGAAAATAAGTTATGATACTAAATTGTTTATTACATAAAGATCTTTGAATTTGAATCGCAACTTTTTTTAATAAGATATACATTTTTCTTTTTAATTTAAAATATTAAAAATCGAAAATTCAATTTTTTAACCATATGTCATGCACCCAGAAAACAGTTTTTTTGAATCAAAGAAACATTTCTTTGATATACGGTCAAAGAAAAAATTTCTTTGAATGGAGGAAAGTTTTCTTAATTCAAAAAAATTTTCATTAATGCAAATAAATCTAATTCTTTGGATCAAAGAAAATTTTTTTGAATTAACAAAACTTTCTTTAATTCAAAGAAATTTTTTCTTTGACCGTATATCAAAGAAATGTTTCTTTGATTCAAAGAAACTGTTTTCTCAGTGTGATGAGAATGTGTTCCTTAAGGTTGATAGGGCCTTAAGTAAATTGAATTTCCTTTTCATTTGAAATAAAAAAATATAAAATATATACAATATTGTAAAGTTGACTTGAGTTTCAATATCAAATTACAAAAAATAAAACAAAGTTAATATAATAATTTGGCCACCCACTGTCCTTTGTGTCACTTATGAACTTAAATAAATTTCCTTTTGGGAATATTAGTTATTGTTTCTGAAGTTGAGTCAAGTAGCAGAAAAAACTTTTTAATTTGTATAAAGTCAATAAAAATTTGTATGAAAAGTGTTATTTTTTAGATTTTCACTTTTCTTTTTTTACTTGATTTTTTGTTTTATATCGATGAGTTGGTAGTTTAAAAGAATTTTGTATGTGCCTACCGTGAACGTCTAGTTTGATGTCAATTGTGAGAGGCTCAGCAAGAGCAGGACTACTGCTGACCTTGCACGTGAGGTTAGCGCCTAATTCACTGCGTGTAACCTGCAGATTCAACAGGCTGCTTCCGGAACCGATTCCGTTTTCTCCAACTTCCAACGTGCTTTCCGCTGCAAAGAATAGGGACACCGATTGAGAAAATTGTCGGAGTTCAGAATCAGACATGTCTATAGTTATGATTTTTAATTTAATCATTTAAGATTTTAATCGACACAATTTTACAAAACCATTTTTACTTTTATCCACTTTCAGGATTTACTGAGAATAAAATACTCAGTATAGAAATACAAGTTTCTTATTTTTCAAATATAACCCCTGCATTTTATTCTTGCAAAGTGAATTTTATTAAATGAATCAATAATGACTGAACAATAATTTCCATTTAGAAAACATACGATTTATTCTTTGATAAAACTATAGATTTTAATAAACTTTCCGGACAAAAAATTAGCTAACATGACCTGTATAATAATTTCAGAACCTTAAATATAGTATAAGATCGTCCTTTGTGTAATTTGAGATTTAATTATTACTAATTATTATATTATATTTTCAAAAAATTTTTTTAAATTTTAAAAAACTTACATTCCAGGAGCTTATCACCGTTATACCATTCAACGGTTGGAACAGGTCTACCTTGGCCACTCTCGCACCTCAAGGAAATTTTTGAACCGTCGTTTATTGGTCCCAGGACTCTTCCGCTCTCAATTGTTGCTTTCGTATTCTCATCGATAACACGAACATACACAGGCTGAACTGAAAAAGAAAAAACAAGAATGTAATTATTAATAAAGAAACTTAAAATTATTATCAATGAGACTGTTTAAAAATTTCATAATTCAATAAAAAATAGTGAGGGGGGGGGGGTGAAAGTTATTCGAAACACTTTAAAAAATATCGAAATTCCAAAATAACCGACTCATTTTCAAAAATTGGAAACTATCATTTTGTAGAGAATCTTTTCGCTGGAAAAATGTATCATTTTTAAAAATTTGGCTCGAAGCGCTAAGAAAAAAAGTTTGAGGGAAATAAAATTTATTAATAAAATGATTTTTCTGTTTCAAATTTTTTTCATAGAAAACAATATTTTTTTTTTTTGTAAATGATCTCTTAAATAATAATATTGCTATTCTTAAAGGCAAAATTATCTATTTTTGCCTAAAGCCTAATTTTTGCGAGTGTACGACCTTAAATCCTTTACTCCCCTCCAAAAGAAAAAATCAAGAAAGGAAAGTATCTTTCGATTTTTTACATCAAATTATATATTTTCTATTACTTTATCTGATACACATAAGGAAATTGAGAATATTCTTTATGATAACGATATTTTAATAAAAAAGAATCTGATTGAAAGGCGAGATAAATAAAATGATCTGCTAAATTTTGTCAAATTATTTAGCAGTTATGAAATAAAAAAGTTTTAGGAGTAATGTCTTTTATCATTATTGTATCTTATAAAGAAACTAAGCCAGTTTTTGTGTAAAATAAAAAGATCGGACATTCGAAAAAGACAAAAAGATGTTCATTTTTGAAATCTCTTATTTTATGATAGTGAGAACGGCACTTTTTTTAGAGATATACGTCGTGTCCTACACCTGCTATATTGTACCCTCAAGATCTTGGGCAGGTTGATGTAGGTCGGGTCATTGAATCTTAAGTCGTTGAATATTAAACGACTAATCCAACTCAAGTCGATCGTTATACCCAAAAGGTTGCAATTTCCGTTGCACTGAATTTTCGGTTCTCTGAAACCACTCAAACGACTTTCCAATACTTCTCGAAATCATAATGACTTAATTAAATTTCAAATTTCTAACTAATTGATTAATTCAACAGTCACGTTGTTTAATTAATATTCTGAAGCTGATCTTCTTTGGAAACTAAAAGACATAATTTATTAATGTCTTCATAAAGCTGACATCAGAAGGTAAAATTTTTCACATTACAATAATTCAGTCTGCGTATGATCAAATTTAAATTTTACTAAGAGAATTTAAACAATTAACAAAGCAATTAAAATTTTATACATATTTTCTGAATGAAAGGATTTTCTAGCTCTGTTTGTAAATCAAGTTTATATCACCTGACAAATGTTTTTGGCTTCATATTCTCTTATTTTTTCGCCTGAAAGTGAATAAACTCTGATTTATTGCAATATCCTTGTTTCCTGAAAATAACCTACCATTTCAGAAAAAAAGGGAAATAGTAACTCTTGAGTAATACACAGGGTTCTACAACCTCTTTATACGTCATCCAATATATAAACCTAGGAGATCGCGAGAACTATCCTAAGGGCGCCTGTTTGACGATATTGGATTTTCCTATCCCAAGGGTTGAAACCTGCTGGTGACAACTTCCTTAATTTCAAGACTTCAACAGATTTTACTTTCATCTACTATATTTCACTTGCTCCTATCGTTTTTTGAAAGACAGATTTCTATGACTAGTTACTCGTAATTACCTGCAGCGGAGATATAACATTTTCATCTATTTATGAAAAAATAAAAGTGTTTCCTAATATTTTTACAGCATCTAAAAGATCTAATTTAAAGTATAATGATAAACAAAATTGTTTATTGAAAATAAATTCTTGTTTCAAAGACCTCTAAAACCAAAATGCACGCAAAAAGAAAATAACTTTAAGTGCCATTTTAAATGGCCAGTGTGCGTTCTGAAAGGTTAAAAGGTATAAAATATATTTAATACCTGTGAATGTTGCAGCTTGAATTGCACTATTTACCATTCAGATATCAAAAAGTGAAACAAAATGGTAAATAATGCAATTAAATCCTGTGCAGAAATCAAAATCAGGGCCTAACAGGGTACTGGCGAGTTGGATCTTTCTGACTTAAGCAGGGCAAACTTTCCAGGGCCATTTCAGATTTTCCTAAATGTGTCATCATTTTTAAAAAGTATATAATAAAAAATACTACAAATATAACAAAAACTTTATCACTTTTTAGCAGACAATTTTCAATAATGAAATGACATAAAAAGAGCATAAAGAGAACTCCTCGATAATACCCGATTTATGGTTTTCTTAGGGGGACATTCTCAAAACAAAGTTTTGGATATTTACATAATTCTTTATATCAAAATAATGTACACTTGTTTTTGTATAGGAATAACAGGAATAAATTTATGAATTGATGACAGACAAGTCGATATGAATGTCTAAGTATGGCTACGTTATGATTTAATCCGGAAAATCCAAAATAGGAAAACTAGCGTGGGCCATGCCAAAGGCCTGATTTAAATGGGGCTAGCAAGTGCAATTTCTCTAACACTTGCAACAATAAAATGTGTCAATTACTATTTTGCCTTTACCATAGCAAACATGTCATTTAGAATGGCATTTTTGCCATTTTCATTTTTTTTTGTTATATTTAATACTCATTTCGAACATACACAAAATATTTTCCGAACCGTGCGACAGTATTTAACGAAATATCGGTTACATTTAATTCTTAATATTTTCTTGACGGCAACATTATTTTCACTTTTGAAAATACCGTTACTTTTATATTTTTCTCCAATTCCAAATAATATAAAGTGCTTGGCAGAGTTTAAATTTGGAATATTTTTGTAAGCTCTCTGTACGAATAATACAGTGGATGTGGTACGAAAAAGTGATCGCACGAAGCTCGTTACCTGACGCATTTCTTTACTGCACTTTTTATCGCTTTTCTTTAGAACTTGTAAAGAATATTCCAACGGAAAGTTTTTCTTCAGGCAGTTATGTCGACATTTGATGTATTATATGATATTACATTCCGACTCTGCATGCGTAAGATGAGGAAACATAAAATTACAGAACTGCAAATCAAATGGGAAAAGTGTAGATAATAAAATACGAATAAAGGGAAGTAGAACAAACGGTTACTCTACCGTATAAAGCGCACAAAACGAAGAGAAATGGTACTTTCATGTTTTTTTCTTCAATTTTCACGTGTTACGGATTTTTGAAAATTCGCTCAAATACGTTTTTCATCAGGTACAATTAATTTTTCCCTCAAATTAGGGGGTTATTTGCAGTCAGGGGAGGAAAAAAGCGCATTTTTTGAGAATTTTTTTCTCTTTGCTATATGCATATATATTTTCAATCATTTCAACATTCAAAAGTACGTAATTTTATTACTACTCCATCAAAATTTTTTTTAAAAATAATTAAAAATGGAAAAAAACACGTAGTCTGCCGGAGAATATTTTGCGAAAGACGGTCTGCGGTGACCATTCCAGTTTCTCAATGGGTTATTCTAAATTAAAAATCGCAAATTATTTTTTTAATTTACTACTTTCTACAGTAATTGATAGTAACTTGTAAACAAAAAAAATATTTGACAAAATAGTGACCGGTCAAACTTGGACGTCCGATTTTCGCCAAAAAATCGCCCGTTTTTTGTTAATTAAAGAAAAAGTTTTGAATCAAAAAATAAAATCCATGATTTTGATATTGAAGCTCAAACCAATTTTATAATATTAAAGATGATGTAAATTACTCATTTTCTCAAATTCACTAAAATTTCTTTTTCAGTTTAAGTGAAACTGGAAATTTATTTTACTTAAGGCTCTATCAGCCTTAAGGAACATATTCTCATCATGGCGCTCGCGCTTCGCGCTCGATTTTCTGTATACATTTCAGTAACTTTTTAATAAATTACATGATTAAAATAATTTATTTTCTTCCAAATCTCTGAAAAAGAAAAAACAGTCGTAGACTTTATTTAAGGAAACGATTTTGCAGAACAACGCTTATTTCGTATCTTACATATTTTGGTGAAAAAAATCGAATTTTTTTAATATTAAAATTCAAAACATAAAATATACCTCCTGTCCCGAAATGTCTTAATGAGAATTTGTAAACCTCATTTAGGCAAACAATTTTCCATATAAACGTTTTTTTTGTATCTCACATATTTTGTCTAAAAAATGGAATTTTTGAATTTTAAACGTATTTTTTGGAATTGAAACGAAAAATATATGTTTTATCAGAAACTGCGTCAGACAAAATTTGTAGATCTTTTTGAAACGAACAACTTTGTATTCTTACGTTTTTTTCGTATTTTACATATTATTGTTAAAAAATTGAATTTTGGATTTTCAATATTGTTTTTTTGAATTAAAAAGAAAAATACGCATCTTATGAAAAAATGTTACAATTCAAATTTGTAGGACTTTATGTAGAAAATAATATTGTATCATAACGTTTTTTCGTATCTCGTATAATTTAATTGGAAAATGGAATTTTGATATTGACTTTTTTCGAATTTGAATATGCTGTAACATTTCTAATTTTGATTTAATCAAAAAATGTTATAAGCATAATTTTTAGAGATTTATGAGCACTATCTAAAACCAGTATTGAAATTTTTTATTTTTTCAAAAAATTATTTTCAAAAACACAAAAGTAGTGCTCAACCCCTCAATTTTGATTGGATGTAGCTGGTTAGCGAACTTGTCCTTACTTTTTCGGTTCCGATAAAGTGTGCCAAAGCTCAATTCAATCTGATAATTCTATCGAGAGTTATGCCGCACACGTTCTACTACAGACAGACAGACGGACAAACAGACACTTTCGTAAAAACCGTTTTTTTTTACTCAGGGGGTCTCAAAACGTAGAGTTTTGATGAAAATTTCGAAAGTCATTTTTCACATAAAACCAATACCTTCTCATCCATGATGAGAATGTAAAAAGCCTGTCAGGTTTGAAGTAAATCGTTTAAGTTTTCAGACGGTGAAAAATCAACTTACGCAGAGCCACTGCTCGGAACTCTATCATCAAAACTATTCCGATATGGACTGTAAAATTTTGCAACAATATTCTCTGATAATAGTTCCATCGATTGAAACAAAAAAAAAAAAATCGATTTCTCGAAAGTTCTGGATAAGGAGACCCCCTTAAGATATTTTCGAGTAATCGTGGTTACCGATTTAAAAAATGTGATTTCGAGAAAAAGGCATTTAAAGTTTTAATTATAGCTTAAACGTGAATGAAATTTTTGTTTGTCTACTAATATAGCTCAATCAATTTTGCCTAGATCGACTTCAAATTTGGAGAGCATATTTTCGAAGTGTTACACTATAAGAATATGGAAAAATCCAAAAATCGCTTTTTGAAAATTCTGACTGCGACCAACCCCAAATAAAAGGCTATAAATCATTTATACGTTTGTGTTATTAATTTTGTTCTGCTGCAGTGGTCCAGACCAGGCTGAGGCCTGGCAAGTACTGGTTATATATGAAATGCCCGGTCTCAGGTGTGGTTCAACAATCTCCCCAAGGCCAGTGCCAGGTTAAGTAATTTTTGCCTAATAAGGCGCATTAATTTAAATAGTTAGTTAAATAAAGAATTAAATGAGATTTTGATATCAGTTCATCATGGTAGTTGATTATCAGTTTAAAATAAATAACTAACATTCGAATTTCCCAAAATATAAAGAGTGGAAATCAACTTACTTACTATTTGACTCTTGTAGAACTTTAATGTTGACTATTCACTTTAGATAATAATTAGTCAAAATGACCGCGAGCTCAATTAGACTCAGAAAAAAATTTAGTTGAATGGAGAAGATTTTCGTTGGTCCGACTAAAATATTTTGCTATTACATGGACAACAAAATGTTTGTTTGATCTGAGAAGATATTTGGTCAATAAAATAAAATAATTATAGTAATTCTAATGAATTTCAAGTAATTAGTAGATTGAACCAGAAAATTTGCTCAAATTAATGAAATACTTCGTAAATTCAACAAAACCAATTGTTTCAATGAACAAAAGATTGTTTCTGAGTATAGTGACTGATTATTTACTTTTGTATCATTTACTTTTGACTACTTGAGATTTAGAGATAAATTAAATGAAGTTTACTCGATGAATCCATGGTATTTGTAAATCTACATCAAATGCCTCATAAAGCTACAGAGTCTGAGTCGATGAGTGTTTGATTTGTGCAGCGAACGGTTTAAAAGTTCATTCTCTGAACGAATGATGTGATTTTGTGGTTAGAGTCAGAGAATGAACGGTTTTTTATGCTTCTTTATGGTCTAATCGAGTTGAACTAACGATCGGCTGCTCTTGTTCTAGACCTGAAAATGCATTACGGCTAGCGTGGATTACCGCTTCCCAACATTCGGTCAAATGGTTATTCCATGGAGAATGATTTATTGGTTTTCATCCATCCGTCCCATTACCTCACCGGATTGCCGGCATGCCCGTAGGCCTCTACACGCATTGCAACTCACGAATGCATTTCCTGAATTGTATTTCCGATTCGCATACACTTCGTGCGTTATTCAAGTGAATTTATTTGTCGCTAAGCTATTGGAAGAAACATGAATTGAACATTCTGTTGTTCTTTAGAGATTAAAAATATTTTCTATGAATCTTTAGTGATTTCGTAGATCATTTGTCAACTGTTGGAAAGTCAAAATCCTTTTTCAGAATTACATATCTTTTAAATTGGTTTCACCGTGACTAGAAAGCTCTTGAAAAAAACTAATTAATCACCACTTCAAACACTGTTTGAGCTCTTATTTAATACATGTTATAAGAGAAAAATGTTAATTTTATTGTTAGTTGGCTTTAAGGTTCAGAAGAAATGAAACTCAGAGTTTCATATTTTCAAACGTTTCGACTCAGATTGGAGTCCACACTAGTGAGAATTTATTTCTGTTATTTTGTTGAGTAGCCGGAAAAAAGTTGGTAAAAAAACAGAAATAAATTCTCACTGATGAGGACTCCAATCTGAGTTGAAACGTTTGAAAATATGAAACTTTGAGTTATATTTTTTCTGGAGCCTGAAGCCAACTAAGAACACCAACAATATTTAATATTAATATTAAGGGTCGATATAAGTTTCATTCATTATGAAAATTAATAATAGAAAAAATGTCATTTTTAATAACAATTACTGTAGGTCAAAGTTCAATACGGATTTTTCCAAGTTTACTATTTGAAAATGATCGGATTTTAAGGAACGATGGCTCATTTTGTTCTTTGAACATTTTTTAGAAAACTCCACCAGCTTAGATTTTTTGATAAATCCCTCATTTTTTACTAAGAATGAGAAATGCTGACGAATTAATATTTTGTTTTTTCACTTTCCAAAATAGGTAAATATTTCAATTCCATTGTTTTCAAATTTAGAATTTAAAAATATATCAATTCGTGATGTCTTTAAGGCCCTGGATCAACCTGAGAACGCGACAAAATTCCTGTAAAAGTTCGTGTATAAGTTTTTTATTATTAGTTTTTCATTGTTAAAACAAAACCACGGAAAAAAGTGAGTTTCGTGTGCTTATTGAAGGTCATATTCTACGAGGAAAATCAATCAAAGAAACTGAAGGAAAGCTCGCAAAATATTATAAGGAGTCTGCTCCATCACATGGCATGGTTCATAAGTGGTTCACTGAATTATGTTGCTGCCGTATTAGCACACGTGATGCTGAGCGTCCTGACCGTCCAAAAGAGATGACTTCTCAAAACATGATCGATAAAATCCATGACACCGTACTCAGCGATCGTCGATTGAAAGTGCGTAAGATTAGTGAGACTGTATAAACATATCAGTGGGACGCGTATGGCAAATTTTACATGAATTTTTGAACGTGAGGAAGCTGTCTGCAAGATGAGTGCCGCGTTATGTTATGTTTGCGACGTTATATAACTGTTGATGAAACATAGATTCATTATTATACACCAGAAACAAAAAATCAGTCGAAAATGTGGAAAGGGCCTGGTGAAACTGCGCCGCAAAAAGCGAAGACAGTTTCATCAGCGGCTAAGGTCATGGCCACAATTTTTTGGGACTCACATGGTATAATATCAATGGATTATCTACAGAAGGGAAAAACTATTACAGGAGTGTATTATGCCTCATTATTAGGAATACCTCCCCAATCGCCTTGATCCAATCATTGAATTCTCACAAGAGTCCAAAGTCGCCTAACTGGGACAAGTGCCTCCTGACACTCTAGGGGCAGTCCCGAGTCATCTATATTAGATATCGGACTCTAGTAAGTTCCAGGTGCTTCTTGAGACTTGGAACTTCGAAACGAATACCTCCCTAACCGTTTTGATCAAACCATTGAACTCTTACGACAGTCCAAATTTGCAAAACTATGACAAGTGCCACCTGATGCTCTAGGGGTGGTCCTGTGTCATGAATACTATATATCGGACTCTAGTAAGTTCCAGGTGCTCCTTGAAACTTGGAATTTCGAAACGAATACCTGCCTAACCGCCTTGATCCAACCATTGAACTCTTACGGCAGTCCAAAGTCGCCAAACCGGAACAAGTGCCTCCTGACGCTCTAGGGGCGGTCCTGTGTCATCTGTGCTATATATCGGACTCTAGTAAGTTCCAGGTGCTTCTTGAGACTTGGAACTTCGAAACAAATACCTCCCGCACCTCCTTGATCCAACCATTGACATCTTACAACAGTCCAAATTCGACAAATTGGGACAAGTGCCTCCTGACGCTCTAGGGACGGTCCTGTGTCATCTATACTGGATATCGGACTCTAGTAAGTTCCAGGTGCTTCTTGAGACTTGGAACTTCGAAACAAATACCTCCCGCACCTCCTTGATCCAACCATTGACATCTTACAACAGTCCAAATTCGACAAATTGGGACAAGTGCCTCCTGACGCTCTAGGGACGGTCCTGTGTCATCTATACTGGATATCGGACTCCAGTAAGTTCCAGGTGCTTCTTGAGACTTGGAACTTCGAAACGAATACCTCCCTAACCGTTTTGATCAAACCATTGAACTCTTACGACAGTCCAAATTTGCCAAACTATGAGAAGTGCCTCCTGATGCTCTAGGGGTGGTCCTGTGTCATCTGTGCTATATATCGGACTCTAGTAAGTTCCAGGTGCTTCTTGAGACTTGGAACTTCGAAACAAATACCTCCCTCACCTCCTTGATCCAACCATTGACATCTTACAACAGTCCAAATTCGACAAATTGGGACAAGTGCCTCCTGACGCTCTAGGGACGGTCCTGTGTCATCTATACTGGATATCGGACTCTAGTAAGTTCCAGGTGCTTCTTGAGACTTGGAACTTCGAAACAAATACCTCCCGCACCTCCTTGATCCAACCATTGACATCTTACAACAGTCCAAATTCGACAAATTGGGACAAGTGCCTCCTGACGCTCTAGGGACGGTCCTGTGTCATCTATACTGGATATCGGACTCCAGTAAGTTCCAGGTGCTTCTTGAGACTTGGAACTTCGAAACGAATACCTCCCTAACCGTTTTGATCAAACCATTGAACTCTTACGACAGTCCAAATTTGCCAAACTATGAGAAGTGCCTCCTGATGCTCTAGGGGTGGTCCTGTGTCATGAATAATGTATATCGGACTCTAGTAAGTTCCAGGTGCTTCTTGAGACTTGGAACTTCGAAACAAATACCTTCCTCACCTCCTTGATCCAACCATTGACATCTTACAACAGTCCAAAGACGCCAAACCGGAACAAGTGCCTCCTGACGCTCTAGGGGCGGTCCTGTGTCATCTGTGCTATATATCGGACTCTAGTAAGTTCCAGGTGCTTCTTGAGACTTGGAACTTCGAAACAAATACCTCCTGCACCTCCTTGATCCAACCATTGACATCTTACAACAGTCCAAATTCGACAAATTGGGACAAGTGCCTCCTGACGCTCTAGGGACGGTCCTGTGTCATCTATACTGGATATCGGACTCCAGTAAGTTCCAGGTGCTTCTTGAGACTTGGAACTTCGAAACGAATACCTCCCTAACCGTTTTGATCAAACCATTGAACTCTTACGACAGTCCAAATTTGCCAAACTATGAGAAGTGCCTCCTGATGCTCTAGGGGTGGTCCTGTGTCATGAATACTGTATATCGGACTCTAGTAAGTTCCAGGTGCTTCTTGAGACTTGGAACTTCGAAACAAATACCTCCCTCACCTCCTTGATCCAACCATTGACATCTTACAACAGTCCAAAGTCGCCAAACCGGAACAAGTGCCTCCTGACGCTCTAGGGGCGGTCCTGTGTCATCTGTGCTATATATCGGACTCTAGTAAGTTCCAGGTGCTTCTTGAGACTTGGAACTTCGAAACAAATACCTCCTGCACCTCCTTGATCCAACCATTGACATCTTACAACAGTCCAAATTCGACAAATTGGGACAAGTGCCTCCTGACGCTCTAGGGACGGTCCTGTGTCATCTATACTGGATATCGGACTCCAGTAAGTTCCAGGTGCTTCTTGAGACTTGGAACTTCGAAACGAATACCTCCCTAACCGTTTTGATCAAACCATTGAACTCTTACGACAGTCCAAATTTGCCAAACTATGAGAAGTGCCTCCTGATGCTCTAGGGGTGGTCCTGTGTCATGAATACTGTATATCGGACTCTAGTAAGTTCCAGGTGCTTCTTGAGACTTGGAACTTCGAAACAAATACCTCCCTCACCTCCTTGATCCAACCATTGACATCTTACAACAGTCCAAAGTCGCCAAACCGGAACAAGTGCCTCCTGACGCTCTAGGGGCGGTCCTGTGTCATCTATACTGGATATCAGACTCTAGTAAGTTCCAGGTGCTTCTTGAGACTTGGAACTTCGAAACGAATACCTTCCTAACCGTCTTGATCCAACCATTGAACTCTTTCGACAGTCCAAAGTCGCCAAACTGGGACAAGTGCCTCCTGACGCTCCAGGGACGGTCCGGAGTCATCTTTATTGATAAAAATCGGTGCGGCTTCTATCATCAAATAGGTGTTTATTTTTGAGCCGCACACCAGTCAAATATGAGTCCGGTGTCTTTCTTCAAAGAAATCATCACCAGTTCGGTGTGAAACAGTATTCTAATTCAAAGTCAGGCCAGAATCTCGCACCAAGTGCTTGCAACTAAACACAATTTTCAACATTACACATTTTTTAATTCAAAGTGTTATCTTATATTTTTGTTCTTTATGTTTTTAAGTATTTCGTTCTTCAGAAAGCATTTTTACATTCTCATCATATAAGAAGGTATTGGTTTTATGTGAAAAATGACTTTCGCAATTTTCATCAAATTTTTACGTTTTGAGACCCCCTGAGTCAGAAAAAACGGTTTTTACGAAAGTTTCTGTCAGTCTGTCTGCTGTAGTAGGTCGTGTGCGGCATAACTCTCGATAGAATTATCAGATTGAATTGAGCTTTGGTACACTTTATCGGAGCCGAAAAAGTAAGGACAAGTTCGTTAACCAGCCACATCCAATCAAAATTGAGGGATGGAGCACTACTTTTGTGTTTTTGAAAATAATTTTTTGAAAAAATCAAAATCTCCAATCCTGGTTTTAGATAGTGCTCATAAATCTCTAAAAATTATCCTGATAACATTTTTTGATTAAATCAAAATTAGAAATGTTACAGCATATGAAAACTTGAACAAAGTTAATATCAAAATTCCATTTTCCAGTTAAATTATACGAGATAAAAAAAGACGTTATGATACAATATTATTTTCTACATAAAAACCTACAAATTTGAATTGTAAAATTTTTTCATAAGATGCATATTTTTCTTTTTAATTTATTTTTTTTTATAAATATTCTTGAAGTTTCTATTTCTCAAGTCTTTCTCTTTTCTTATTTATCGAATTTCATAAATATATGATTTTTTAAACACTAACTTTATCAATTTCCACAAATTTAAAAGCATTTTGAAATAAAAGTGTTTCAAATATTACAAAATCCTTTATAAAGCACAAAATCCAATATCACAAAAATGAAATCTCTCGAAATTTATCCACGATCTTGACAGATAACTACACATATATTTCTAATAAAGTTTATCTTCTCGAAAAATACCCAAAGGACTTTGATAGCTAAATATTCTACTGAATATTGGGGAAAGAGGCACCTTTTGAAAAATTTATTTCCCAACATGAAGAACTGTATAATGTTCAATAACATGAAAGTCGAAAGAACGAATGTAGTGTATCTTTGTGATAAATTACACCTTAAGGACAGAAAATATCGACTAGAGCGAATAAAAGGAAAACGAAAAATCCTTTAAGGGAAAAAGCTTGAAGGAAGGTCAGACCGACTTCAAGGAGTTAGAAAAAGTAGGGCGAATTGAGAAATTCGCTTAGCCGTTGAAGGAACCCAGGAACGAAAAGGGCGAGAAGAATGAGCGCGAAAAGTTGGTGAATCGTTTGGTTTCCCGTGGGACCGTGAAATTAAATTCCTTTACCTTCTTACATCCCACGAGATCGACAAAAATGGAGAAAAATATTTTGTTACTGACCTAGGAATACTTTGTATCTTGATTCTTTTAAAGGTTTACTTTATGTCGTCTTATAAGAGTCTTTTGAAACGACAATATATATTTCAAAAACCTAACATGTTTTGAAATGCATCAAATTTTACTTACAAATTAGCGTTTTAAAATTCATGCTGTTTCTTCAAAGAAATATTTATAATATTTTCACAAGTTTGTTTTATGAATATTATTGCAATTACTCAGTAATCTGAACATCAAAAATTTCAATTAAAATACATTTAAGGGAATATTATAATTATTATTCGTTAAAATTCAGACTCAAGTAAAGTGTGATGTATTTTTTTGTCTTTACGTACAGTTTTTTTTCAGATTTATCGTTGATTATTACTGCAAATAGTAAAATGGTTATTATTCTTTTGAATGTAATTGCTCAACTAAATAATTTGAAATAATGGAAAATATTTGTTACATTTTGAGGGCATTTTCAGATATTTAAATTAAGGGTTGGCGGTTGAAAGAGCTAATCTCTCTAGGACCCACTTTGAAAATTTTTTTATAAAAAAGTTCGAAAATTTATATTAGACAGAACGTAAAGTAGTCGAAATTGAAGTTATTAATTTAAAAACTACATGACACCCATTGATTCAGAATGTTTGTTCGAATGAAATCCTCTTTCTATAATTGGACAGTTTCTGTTTAACTACTGCATATTATATTTTTATATCGGTATGAATTTTAGTACCCAAATAACTTTATGTAATACTTAAAGAGGAAAACGCGATGTAGTAAGAATTGAAATCATACATTTTCACACTATAATATAACTATCGAATCTAAATAAAAAATATACAGATGGTCTGGATAATATCAAATCAGTTTTATACTTCTATTAATATTGATTGTGAATTATTATTAATCCAGAGATATAATTAGACTCTTATCTAAATTAAATCAGTATCTGACTAGCACACCAGATAGATTTATGTCTAGACGGAATCAATGAAATTTGACTAATTTAGATTTATAGTAGATATTACTAGGAAGCATAAATTCAATTTCATATTCTCAGTCTGTCAAATGTATAATCAAACTCCTCGAATATAGAAAGCATTGAATGAATTAGATTAATCACACATTACATAAAAAGGAGCAATAAAATATATTGCAGCTTCGAAAATTCTATCGTTTAAGGGGTCAGTCGCAGTCGGAATTTTCAAAAATCGATTTTTGGATTATTACATATTTTTATGGTGTAACACCTTGCAAATATGCTCCCTAAATTTGAACTCGGTTCAAACAAAATTGACTTTGCTACGTAAACTATACTTAAAACTTTAAATGTGTTTTTCTCGAAACCACGTTTTTCAAATCGAATACCACGATTACTCGAAAACCGCTTTAACGATTCACTTCGAACTTGGCAGGATGCTTTGATATATAAAAGTGCGGTGCTAAATCGTAGATTTTTTTTTTCATTCAAAACTTTTTATTTAATTAACAAAAAGCGGTTGATTTTTTTGGCGAAAATCGGACGTCCAAGTTTGACCGGTCACCATTTTGTCAAAACAAAAGATTTTTTTTGACAAGCTACCATCAAGTACCGTAGAAACTAATAAATGAAAGAAATAATATGGGATTTTTGATTTCGAATAACCCATTCAGGTACTGAATGGTCACCGCAGAACGTCTTTTGCAAAAAAATCTCCGGTAAACTACATGCTTTTTTTTCATTTCTGATTATTTTTCAAAGAAATTTTCACGAAGCATCAATAAAATTATATACTTTTTGCTGCTGAAATGATTGAAAAAATATATGTATATAGTAAAGAGAAAAAAATTATCGAAAAATACGCTTTTCTTCCTTCTCTGACTGTGACTAACCTCTTAAGACCAAGGACCAATAAACTCAATTTCTTGATAAATGAAAAAATCTCAGATGTAATATTATTTTTCTTATAATATGACGCAAAACACAAAGCGAGATAAAAAATATATTTGATTTGGAATAACTTTAATATCCCACCCCCATAAATAATGTGATCTCAGATAAAAAATAATGATTACACTTTACCCAACTGATATTTATTATACTTTGCCAAGGGATCACATAAAAAGAAGCTACAAAAAAACGATTTTGGCTTCAATTCAGCCGCCCAGTGTATAAGCGCATCAGTCTCTCCTTTTCTAATGGTCTAGTTTTTGTTACATATTAGAATTAGCCGATTTTTAGTCCCATGTGAGGAATATTTTCTGTCAACATTCTACACGGAAAGAAATTTGATGGCTAAATGTATTAGGTTTCTCGAGAAGAAGTACCATTTTAGAGAGTAAACTAAAACTATTGGAAAAAATCTGCCCGCTTCGCGGGCACATTCTCATCGCGCGCAAGTTTGAGCGCGCCTAGGGCGTACGACTTGATCGTTGCGCTTCGCGCTCCGTTCTTTCTGGACCTCGCGCTTCGCGCTCGGTCTTGTGCTCTCCGCATACATTTAAGTTTATTTCTTATAATTTGATACTGAAGCTCAAACTAATTTTATAATTATATTACAGATGATGTGAATTACACATTTTCTCAAAGTCACTCTATTTCTTTTTGAATTTAAGTGAAACAGGAAATTCAATTTACTTAAGGCTCTATTAGCCTTAAGGAACACATTCTCATCATGACGCTCGCGCTTCGCACTCGATTTTCTGTATACATTTCAGTCACTTTTTAATAAATTACATGATTAAAATAATTTATTTTCTTCCAAATCTCTCAAAAAGAAAAAACAATCGTAGAACTTATTTAAGGAAACGATTTTACAGAACAACGCCTATTTCGTATCTCACATATTTTGGTGAAAAAAATCGAATTTTTTTAATATTAAAAATCAAAACATAAAATATACATCCTGTCCCGAAATGTCTTAATGAAAATTTGTAAACCTCATTTAGGCAAACAATTTTCCATATAAACGTTTTTTTTGTATCTCACATATTTTGTCTAAAAGATGGAATTTTTGAATTTTAAACGTATTTTTTGGAATTATAACGAAAAATATATGTTTTACCAGAAACTGAGTCAGACAAAATTTGTAGATCTTTTTGAAACGAACAACTTTGTATTCTAACGTTTTTTTCGTATTGTACATATTATTGTTAAAAAATTGAATTTTGGATTTTCAATAGTTTTTTTTTTAATTAAAAAGAAAAATATGCATCTTATGAAAAAATGTTACAATTCAAATTTGTAGGTCTTTATTTATTCAATAATATTGTATCATAACGTTTTTTCGTATCTCGTATAATTTAACTGGAAAACGGAATTTTGATATTGACTTTTTTCGAATTTGAATATGCTGTAACATTTCTAATTTTGATTTAATCAAAAAATGTTATCAGGATAATTGTTAGACATTTATGAGCACTATCTAAAACCAGTATTGAAATTTTTCATTTTTTCAAAAAATTATTTTCAAAAACACAAAAGTAGTGCTCAACCCCTCAATTTTGATTGGATGTGGCTGGTTAACGAACTTGTCCTTACTTTTTCGGCTCCGATAAAGTGTACCAAAGCTCAATTCAATCTGATAATTCTATCGATAGTTATGCCGCACACGACCTACAGACAGACACTTTCGTAAAAACCCTTTTTTCTGACTCAGGGGGTCTCAAAACGTAAAGATTTGATGAAAATTTCGAAAGTCTTTTTTCACATAAAACCAATACCTTCTCATCCATGATGAGAATGTAAAAATTGTGAAGAAGTCCCATCATAATGGTAAAGTTTATTATGTCATTCATTACTAACTGTCTGTCTAAAATTTGAGTCTAATAATGAGACATAATAGCAGCATTCATATCATTTTACCGAATCTTATGATGTAAATATACGTCATCGTATGAAGCAGAGTTTTGGAATCAGCGCATGTTTCACTATGGAAACATTGAGGAAAATTTCCACTTTCGACCATTCTCATATTTCTACTACAGTAGGACTTAGAAAGTCAAATCAATAAGAGTGGATTTTACCATCTCCGATTGTAATAATTCCAAATTGAAGAAAATTTTTTTTTCATTGCATCATTTCGTAGTGCCACTGTTGATCTTTATTGCTCCTTGTCGATTTCCTTCATTTATTTGTCAAGTGGCAAATATTTTAGCCGGAAAAAACCTACCTAAATGGACCTAAATGTCCTACAACTAACGCCACACTAGACTACTCTCGCAATTGCGGTTTGAAATTTTGGAAATTGTATTGGAAGACTGCTTTGCTAGAACGTTTTTAAGGAGGAGAAAAATTATCATCTTCAATTCCAACGTTTGAACTTTGATGGGAACTTTATCGAACGTTACGATTATAATATTCCGTAAATGCGTGAAAGTAATATTTCAACCGATGGAATCTCTTATAATGTAAACGCGAAAGATATGCATACACGTCTTTAAAGGTATATTTTGTCCAAAATGAAGTTGGCATATGAATTTTCAATTTTTACCATCATTCTTCGTGATATTTCCCAAAACGTGTTATAAAGGGTTTCCCAATAAGGGTGATATGTTTTGAAATTGAAAAAAAAACACTGAATATTCATTCGGAATTGATCGAAATCTTTTTTATTATATTGGATATTCTATGCCATTTATGATTTAAAGAATATATCGGCCTAATGTCCCCCGAGACTTGAGCCAAAAATGCGCCTCATCAGAAAAGATGATTTTTTGATGAAAATTGGGATAATTTTCAATTGATTCCAGAGCCCAATCCGCGAACTCCCGACGCAAACGATGGTCATTAGGCTTCAGTTTTTGGGCCAGAATCATCTTATAGGGATGCAGGCCAAGATCCAATCGCAAAATACGCCAGGTAGTCATCCTGGACAGGCCCAATTCCTGAGATCGGCGTGGCACGGACAATTCACGGTTTTCCTCGATACTGGCCTGTACGGCGGCTATATTCTGTGTAGAACGTGCGGTACGCATACCATTTTTAGGCTTAGTATCCAATAGAGTAAATTCACTCTCCAACTTATCGATTATTCGAGGAATTGAGAGCGCGGATGGAGCAGAATGACGACCATATTTTGCACGATATGCTCTTTGAACACCGACAAAACTTCTCGAATTTTGATAAAATAATTGGACAATTTCCAAACGTTGTGGAAGCGTGAAACTACTCATGATTAAATGGCAAACCTTACTGATCACAACTGACAGCAGACGTCAAAAATTTCAGTTCAAATGAGCCCGATAGGGACATTCAAAATCATATCACCCCTATTGGGAAACCCTTTATTAAGTAGCATATTTTGGACCAACTGACAGAAATTACTAATGCTTCTGGTTTACCGTCAAAAATGGTACTTTCAACCATCAAATTTCTATCCGTGAAGGTGTTAAAATAAATTGAATTGTCAGAAAATTTTACCATCAAGATGGAAATTCTTTTTGGTACTTTAGCGTATTCCATAACAGAAATCTTAATAAATGTGAATTATTAGAAAAAAAGTACGTCGATTTAGAATTTCATCATGCGTTTCCAAAGAGTTGAAAAGATATGCATACACGTCTTTAAGGTAGTTTTCATTTACAAAAATTAGACCTCAGGAAAAAATAGATAATTTTGCTTTCAAGAATAGCAATATTATTATTGAAAGTCTATTTTGAAAGAGAAAAGGTTATTTTACATGAAAAAAATTTGAAACACAGAAAAATAATGTTATTAATAAATTTTAGTTTTGCTCCAACTTTTTATCTTATTGCTTCTTACCAGAATTAAAAACATTATGCGATTATAATAAATCACGAATCATTATTTCAGAGAAACGATTCTCTATAACTTCTACGTTTGCAATTTTTAAAAATAAATTCTTTATTGCCTGAAATCATTAAAAATCAATTTTCCAAAACGATATTCTTATAAACAAATTGCTGAATTTGATAATAATTTATTCATTTTCGAAATTGGAAATGGTTAAGTTGTAAGGAATCTTTCTCTTGAAAAAGTGATTTGTAATTTATTAAAATCGCATAATTTATAAAAATTTGTAAAGAAACGATAAGAAAAAAAGTTGGGGCAAAAATAAAATTTATTAATAAAATTATTTTTCTGTATTTCAAATTTTTTTTCGTGGAAATTAACCTTTTCTCTTCCAAAATAGCCCTTCAATAATAATTTTGCTATTCTTGAAAGCAAAATCATCTATTTTTGCCTGAGATCTCATTTTCGTGGATCAACTACCTTAAAAGTATATTTTGTCCGAAAAAAGTTGGCAGATGAATTTTCAATTTTTACTGTCATTTTTAGTGATATTTCCCGAAAAGTGTTATATTAAGTAGCATATTTTTGGACCAACTGACAGAAATTCCTAATGGTTCTGGTTTACCGTCAAAAATGATATTTTCAACCGTCAAATTTCTATCCGTGTACACAGAAAAGAGGCTGGATATCAGTCTCGACTTTTTAAGAGAATGATTCAAGATGCTGTAGGGATCGTGTCCGTGATTTACTCGACCTGCAGTAATACACAGCTGTGTATGGCTCATAGGTCAGCGATAGCCTATATATCACGTAAAAGTGTTTAAGTTACTTTATGTTAGAAAGTAAGTGGCCCTAGTCGGACTCCATGTCGGTGCACTTACACCCCAGGGATTTTTGTTACTTCCTAAAGTTTCGGCTGTTCTCCGAGAGAGAACATATAATCGATTTTAATGGCGACAGCGTGTCGAAATGATTGTACCGCTATAGAATTTACGATAAAGTTTATCGGAGAACCACTGACATTAAGCACAACATATAGTACATAGTCAACTTGATACGAATGAGTTAAGAACTCGAAAATTAGCCACGCAACGGTGATTTCCGTGTTAGAAACGGCGAATAACTGTGGGATATCTGATTGACATTAGAACCAGTTTGTTTTAATTGAAATATATCAGATTTACCATTGTAATTACGAAATACAGAATTTGTTGCCGAAATTTTATATTTTAGAATAAAATAATTTTATGCCACTTTTAAGATGTTATATGGTTTTTCTCGTTTATCGATTATTTAATGAAAAAATTCACCTAGAGAGTAAGATTACAAAATATTTTAAATTCTTTTTGAGGGAAAATGAGTTACGTCCAGCCTGAGCTGGAAGCCTCGACTAATTTAAAAATGCATGAGAGTTACTTTTGAAATTTGAGGTGCAATGTAGCTATTGAATAAATAAATTCTGGAAATTTGCATGTATTTTTTTTTAAATAACGAAAGATCTAGAGTCTCATTGCGCATAATACCAAAGAACCACTTCCGCAACGTATACGGAAAATACAGGCCGTTACAAGCTTCCGTTGTCATTTTATTTCATTCTCTTTTTTACGACGATTTTTAAACCTTCTCTCCGCGATGCATAGAATAGTCTATGAGATAAGAACACGTATTTTTTCCTCTATTTTTTCGATATCTTCTGATGTTGCAACTACTCCTTGCTTCGATAATGGTATCGTTGATCGCAGCAGAATCCACAGTTCCCTGATAATCCTAAGGATAACGATATATAATGATGTCCAATAAAAGTCCTTAAGTACGTACATCGTTATTTTTACGGTTACGTAACTTTTTATCTTTCCTGGTCTTCTGTCGTTTGTGCTTTCTATTCATATATTTGTATTCATTCTTGAATTTGATACATCATGGCATAAAAAAGTTCAATAATCTCTAATGTATCAAATATTCTTTCCGAAGAGAAATCTTTTTTATAGAAAGGAAATTGGAGTTTTTAAAAATGCCCTTATGAATTTATAAAAGAATGAAAAAACAGTTAAAGAACACAGGAAAATTCGGATTATATGGTATTAATTTCTCATCGAACATGAGTTTCAATTTTACATGGCGGTTTTACAGTTGTATTAAAAAAGTAATAAATTCTCAAGAGGTTAATATCTGAAACTTTTTCTACGTATTTATACGCCATCCGTCGACGCAAGTAAGGAAGTTTTGAGAAAAGTTCTCTTTCGGCAGATTCACTTTGTTCTTTTTTCCTTACACTCATCTACGAATCGACCCTGACTTCTTCCAAAGTTGAACCGTATGCTTCACTCGATTCCCATTTTGATGATCGAATCTTTCCTTCGCACTAACTCGCTTCGATCGTTTGAAACTCGATCCCCAACATTTTCCCAACTGGAAAATGACTGACTGCTCCAAGAATTAGTGATAGGCTACACCTTTATCAATCCTTCTGCTACATCGAAAAATATTTTTTTCAACCTGAGTAAATCTTCCATAGAACTTCATAACTTTCCATAACTATTATACTTTACTAGTGTATTGCATAGGATTATTGGTCTTACAGCAAGAACTAGAAATACAAAAGGGATTACACAATTTGAGAATAATTAATACAACCTTTGTAAATTCCTAGCTGATATTTCATGCAAGTAGAATATTATATCTTAGTAATGAATGGTTTGATGAGTAAGAGGATATTCCAGTGGGATTCGCAAATACATAAAATATTGATACTGAAAAGTTTCCAGGTTTTTTTCATTCTTTTAACTCTGATACATATGGAGATAGACAAAAAAAAATTCATAACTTTTAACTAAATTCAAAAAAATTAAATTTGATGAGATTTTACAATTTTGTATGAAGTAGTATTTTCAGAATCGAAGCAACAAGAAGTATGTGATTGCATAGAAGATATAATCCAAAGTATTTATTTATGTTTAATTAATTGTTCTCTGATTTTATTTTAAATAATAACTATTTTATATAATATACTATACGTATATAATATTTTATTTTTTCTATAAATGGACTATGCATGATATTCTGTTTTAAAATTTAAATCTTATAAACTTTAATTTTCAAATTATACAGTCAAGGAGAGACTTTTAAACTTTTACGAAGATTGTTTGTTTTTTTTTTTAGCTCTGGAGCTCAGTGTTTTGTAGAGTATCAACTACCAGACAATACTTTTTTGACAATAAGTTAAAGACGTAATTGTCAGTTTGGCTAAGAACACTAAAAAATGATTAGTTTACCCAACTACCTCGGTTTGTAATATATTCTACAGCTACCTTATTGGTTAGTTATTATCGGCATTGTTATTACAAAAATTCGGGTAGTAAAATCAACTAGAAAAGTAATGTGCCAACTAATAAAGTAGTAGTAACATTTTACAAGTCGAAGTAAATAAGCTCAACTAACTTTCTTTTTAGTGCACTCAAAAAAAATATTTGATTAAATCAAAAAAACTATTTGTTTGAAACACTTTCTTTGATGTAAAGAAATGTTTTGTTTAAATGAAACAAAATTTGTTTGATTCAAACAAAATATCTTTGGGCCAAATAAATATTTGTTCGAATCAAATAAATTTCTGCCTTAAATCAAACAAATTCTATCTTTGACCATATATCAATGCATTAATTTCTTTGTTTTGAAGAAAAATTAATTTGATTCAAACAAATATTTATGAGGTTGAAAGATATTTTGTTTGAATCAAACAAATTTTATTTGATTTAAACAAATCATTTCTTTAAATCAAAGACAGTCGTTCAAACAAATCATTTTCTTTGATTCAATCGAATTTTTTTTCTGAGTGTGCAGAAAAGAAAAACAATCTATTTTATTTATATAACTGTACCTGATTGTGCAAATTTAAAATGACTTGATAATTAAAAATTGCTAATTAAAGCTCCATAACTTGCACTGAATTAACAAAGCGAACTAGCATATAGCGAAATGTACAATACTGATGGGTTTGCTTAAAGCTCTAACTCCTAGTTATGGATAATGGCTAATTATGTAAATCCAACCACAGCTTATGTCCACTGTACAGAATCTAAATTCTGAACTAGATGCCTTGTGTTACCATTATATAGTTACTTGAACTACAACTATCTAACTATCTCAATCTCTTTAATAAATATACAATATTGATATCAAAAGCAGAGACATCAGAATTATTCATAAAATATTAATTCAAACGAAATTTCTATACTAAAGAAACGTTCCACGATTCTTCTTATATATCTGTTTGGTACACAAATTTGATTTTAATTAACACTTAAGGAGATCCGCCACTTTTAATATTTTTATTTTTTGAGTTTAGACTTTCCATATAATTTTTTTGTGTTTAGTATCTTTATTTAGAAAGATTTGGGTTTTTTTTCAATTCCTGCACCTTTATGTATTTTTAAACTAAAGCTTTTGAGCTTTTTGGGCATTTTTTTGACATTTTTTGACTTTGAATAACTTTTTTGTTTTTTAACCAATTTTCATGATTCTTTTTTTAATTTGTTTCTTAGAATGTGCAGCAAATTTTGGGATATGAAAAATAGAATAACATGATTGAAAAAAAAATTGCAAATAAAATAAAATGAAAAAATAAATTAAAATACCCCAAAATATGAAAAAAACATTTTTTGTAGTTATTTTATTAGTTAGAGTGCTTTCCATATCCAAAAAGTTGCTACACATTGTGAGGAACAAAATAAAAAAAGAATCATGACAACTGGTTAAAATAAAATAAAATAAAGAAACTAAACATTAAATGAAAAACATTATTCACTGTAAAGAATTTCTGAATAAATGATAAACAAATTGTTGCTTTAAAAAAATTGCGACATTTTGAAAGAAATATTTTGGTTTATGTTATTTATACGAGTTCGTTGAAAGCTTAGCAAGTTCTTTAAGTATTGGTTGACGTATAATATTTTTTTTATTTATTTGTGTTTGCACAATATTCCATTAATATGCTGCGTACAGAAAAAGTTAGCAGAGAACGGACGGTTTCGGTAGATCCAAAAAATAGTAGAACATTTCTGCAAGAGCTTGCAGATTTTGCAAAGAAAAATAAAGAACGTCATATAGTGTACCGCATGCAGAAAGAACTTCGGTTGTGCGTATTTTTTGCATTTCTTTGCTTTTAATCCGCATACCTCCCTTTTCTCGTATCGATTTCTCGAGAACGTATTGCTTCTGTTCGATATAACATGCAACCGACATACCACTCGACGAGAGTAGCGATGTGCACTATGCTTTACTGTGAATCAACAAACCCGATTTTCTGTGAATCAGTCGTTACAATTTCTGCTTGCCTTTTGCTTCCATTATTAATTGTAAAAATCGAATCCGTAATGTATTCGAACATGTATGACTTTTACGGAAAATGTATTTGAGTTATTATTCTGCGAATAAAACTGCAGAAAAATACGAAATTTAGCCAAAAAATCTAAGTTTGAGAAGAAAATAGTTTTATTTGCAATTGTTCATTTACTGACAATTATTTACGATCCTCTATTTAATCTTTGTTCTTAAATAAGTAATTATAATAATTCCAGTTCCCTCAATTTCGTTCCTGGACATTAAAACATTTTAGGTTAACAATTTTGGAATAAATTAAGAGAATTTAGTCAGAAGTATATGGACCATCACAAAATTTGCATAATTAAAAAAACTATTTACTACAATATCAACTATATTCAGAACAATAATTTAATATTAGCTTTTCAGATCTTGTATCCCAAAAATGCTCATCATATTTTATTTAATCCTAACTCGGACAAAATGTTTGTGACATAAGTTCTAATTTCTAACAGAAATGAGATGAATACTTTTCGATACAATGTTTATTCTTGGTAATTTTATACGCTAGCGATGATTTATATTATCCATGACTTCATTATGAGATTTTTTTGGATCTCATAAGAATTTCATTAGGACTATGTCAGGTGAAAGAATAATTTAGAGAGTAAATAATTACATCATCAATAGTGTAAGACCAATGTTGATAGTTTATTGGCGTCACGATACGATATGAAACCACAAGCTGTCGTAAGTCATGAAAATTGATGTGTAAGCAACGGTATTGATGAGTCGACACTATATAATTCTGCCATATAAGTTTACGACCTGCAAGGTTCAATTTCATCCTCATCAAATCGACATCAAGATCTCGGAGTCGCCTGGGACCGCAGGACGCAAGTGTAGCATTGTTGCATCGAATGGAAAACGCTATTGTTCCTTGAGTCCTTCCAACAACGAAGCTTAAAGACGAGCAATTCTCTGCCTCAATCGACACTTGAATTCCGGATGTTAGGAATTGCTCTTCGAGAGCACAATACTTAATGCATAGTATAATTTATCGAAGTTGCAGAGGTAAGGAAACTGGAAGCGAAACCCCTTACAAACTCTCTTAGAACTACACTGTAGAGCTATTTATTTACATGTGAATAAAGGAACTCTATTGCTAATGAACTTCCGTTAATTATACGATACCTAGAAATTCATTGGAATTTCAAATTTTCAACAATGTTTAATTGTAGGTTGGAATTTATTGAATTGAGTTACAATAGATGCAAAGAAAATCGGTATTTATTTATGTAAATAATATATAATAATGAATACAAATTCATAATTCTTGAAATGTAATTGTAGTGAGAATTGAAAGGAAAATATAATGTTTACGTTGAAAATGTTCAGAGTCTGACTGAGAAGGTATTGTTCCACTGAGAAATCTATCGACCGTTCAAGTAGAACAAGGCAGGTTTAGTCGGGCATGTTGCGTTTTGTGCATTTAAATAATTGATTGCTAACAACTGCTAATGATTTCAGCAATCGAATTCATGATTCAGATGATAATTGATATGAATTTTGCTGAGAGATGTATGACATTTTGAATTAGTAGTTTATCAATCCTCGAATATGAAAGCTATGAATTAAAAAGTATTTTTTTGTGTATTTACTATTCTCCTTAGAAAATCAAAACGAGTGATCCGCTATTAAAGAAAGAACACAATTTTTACATTAAAATATTTCAAAGTTTCCATAGAAACTTGAATTTGGGAGACGGGATGATTTAAGAACAGAAAAGATCCTTTGAGGAACGAGAAATAAAATAAGAGTTAGAAGGGAAATAGAAAACCAGCTGTGAGGCGAGCTTCTTTCCCATAATTGAATATTTAACTAAATAAAATTTTTATGAGACTACAAGATATAATTGTATAGTATTTTTCAAGAAAGACATAATTTAATTTACTCCAGAAAAATCTACCGAATTAACATGCTTTGACACTGCAGTCACAGGCTTTGGTCGAAGTGATGTAGAAATTATGGCCAAACTCGATCAAACATTAAAAAGCAATAAAGATCTTAGGAATTTTGAGCTGAAAAAATGAAAACTGTGGAGTGAGAAAGTTCCTCTATTGCATAAATACACTACTGGTCGAAAGTTTAAGCTCACCTGTTGTTTAAGGGGGTCTCCTTATTCAGAACTTTCAAAAAATCGATTTTTGTTTTTTTGTTTCAATCGATGGATCTATTATCAGAGAATATTGTAGCAAAATTTTACAGTCCATATCGGAATAGTTTTGATGGTAGAGTTCCGAGCAGTGGCTTGCGCGGAGCGAGCGGAAGGTATTTTTCACCGTCTGAAAACTTTAAAGCGCGTTTTCTCAAAACCACATTTTTCAAAATTGCGTGCACGATTAAAGGAGAACCAATTAAGCTATTATTATAAACTTTTTTTTTTGTAGGTAATTAAAATGCGCATATAGTGAACTTTTAGTTTTCATGATACAGTATTTATTTTCATTATAAATAACGCATTTTAAACAAAAAAAGTGGTGGAAAATTTGATTTTTCTGGAAAGTAACTCAAAAGATCGATTTTTTTACAATTTTTTAGGTGCACTATAAGCGGAAGACCCTTCTGCATAAAAAAAAAATATACATGTGTTTCAGATGAAAACTTTGGACAATATCATGCACGCAAAATTAATTGTCCGTGGTGAGACGCTGCGCGGGATCTTCGATAAGTCCGAGATTTTTTCTTGTTTTCAAATGGGAATTTTTTTTTAACAAGTTCAAATATGTACCTAAATATATGCGAAAAATTTTTGACCAGTGTTTTTATTTTCTGCTCCAAAGAAAATTGGGAAAAAGTGCCTTTTTTGAAGGTTCTGGATAAGGAGACCCCCTTAAGTCATTGTCCAAGTGTCTTAATTTTTATAAAAACAAGTTAAACATTTTTTTTCGATAATGGCATGAATTTTAACAAAATTTTTTATCTAATAATCCCAACTTGGAGGCAAAAACGTTAATTTCATAAGAATATATTAGAAAAAACGTCAAATTTCGATCTTATTAGAAAATATTAATGATTCTAAAAATAATTAATATTTTTAAAAGTTTTTGGTCTCGTTTTAAAGGTAAGTTTTTCACAGTAATTTTCTAATTGTTCAAGATATTTTCAAAACTTTTTCCTGGATTTTACCCTGGGGTTAAACATGATACAAAATAGTCGTAAAATTTAAAAAATATGTAAATTCTTATAAGGATTTTTAATAATTCAATATATATGATATTTTAATCAAATTTAGGAATATTTATGAAAATATTGATATTTTGTATTTACTTATATAATGTATAGAGTAAAGTCTTTATTTTAAATGTTACGACGTTTTCGAACCATGTTCGACCCCAGAGTAGAATCCAGGGAAAAATTCTAAGAATATTTTTATTGGTTAGCAAATTACGATGGAGACTTACCTTCAAAATGAGACGAAAATCTTTTTAAAATGTTAGTTTTTTTAGAGTTATTAACATTTTCCAAAAAGATCGAAATTTGACGTTTTTTGTAGTATATTTTTGTAAAATTAACATTTGGCTTTCAGCTTGGGATCATTAGATGCAAAATTTTATTAAAATTCATGTTATTATCGAAAAAAATTCAGTACTACTGAATTTTAACTCTGGATTAATTTGTAAGAATGGAAATGACTTTCATAATCGTCTATAATAAAACTGTATTATTTAACGAGAAAAATCAAAGTGATTAATGATAGCATTGACAGTATTAATGAATAGAAGATAAGAATTTTAAAAGTGTTTTTAACATGCAAAGAGCCGCCAGGCTCATGTACTTAAGCAGATATTTTATTGATGAGGTTAGAAGCTAAGTAAGATGGAGAATGTTCATAAGTGAAAAGCCTTGAAACCACATAAAATATAAACTTGCACCGAAATAGTCTACATGGAAAATCACGTAATATATTTTGTACACGTTATGTTACTTGGCTCGTTAAGGTTAGTGGTTTAAGTAGAAGCCTAAAATAGAACTGGAAATAGTGCTATTTAGTACTCTAAAGTCGGATGCCGGAAACTTTACATCGGATGCTTTTTACAACTCCAAAGTCGTTTCCTTTCACTCGCCCCAAAATGTTGCATCCTTAAGGAAACAGATAAAAGGGAAAGAAAAACGAATGAAACGGAAGAAACTAGCAACAATGACAACTCGTCCTGGCAACAAGTACAATCGCTATTTGTTGCTTGTTCACTCGAAACGGTTCCAATCTTTATTCAAAGATTTAATCTGCCTTGGCAAAGGAGTAAAGTTCCTGATGAAACGTCCGATAAAGATTGTACTGCTCTAAATGTACAAACATGCAATGCTAAATCTCGCTGAATGATTATCCTACCCTGTTGTAATTTCTCTCCACTCTCTTGAAACGAACTTCAACTAGAGCCAAACTTTCTTTGTTTCAGTCTAACCTGACACGTTCTCTGCTATACAATTTGTCAAATAAAGTTATGTTTGCAATTAAAACTGTGCACTCTGCACAATAAAGTTGGGAAATTGTTTTCTCAGTGGATCATTGAATAATTAACAACCTTTGTTTATGAGTTTGCCTTTCCAAACATATTCGAATCGCAGTCGATTGCAATAATTCTCTAACAGAATTTATTAAAATCTATAAATGTTTCAACAAAATGATCAAACGCATGGGCGATTCTTTATTTAAGGCGTTAGGCCACTCTAGAGGCAGACAAAAATAGGCATATTTTGTGACTTTTTTTCGCCGAAACCATGAAATAAATCGAGATCACAAAATAGGGCTTTTATTATACATGTCCAAGAAAGTACCTAGGATTTTTTATTATATTCTATAGTTCCTTTTTTATTAACAATTTTCTGACCATTTTTTATGGAATTTTATACTTTTTCACTTTTGAAGTGCGCCATTTGGGCAAAAATCAATATATGAAAGAAATCCTAGGTACTTCTCTAGCTATTCTTATATGGAATCAAAAAAACTTCAATGACTGATCATAACTCAAAAATTATAGGAGCTCTTTTGTCCAGCCGTAAACCTTCCAAAAATAAAGGCGTCATCGGAAAAATGCTTCTCAGTCGCCATTTTGACATCTATCGCTTGAAAAAAATTATTTTCTACACTCAATTACATGTATAATAAAAACTCTATTTTGTAATCTAGTAGTGCTAAATGATGACATTTGAGAAAAAAAAACTAAAAAAATTTCTTTCGCCCTGTACATAACCTCAAAAGTAGCGAAAACCCCCATTTTTCGAGCACATAACCTCAAATATCTCAAAATTCTGACGTAATAGGCTGATTCTGATTTCGGATTCGGATTCTACGTCAAAACTTACCCCGGAAATGATCTTTCGTTTTCCAACAACAAATACAAACTCATTATTTGCAGACCTGTGTAATCTATGAAAAATTGCGAATAAAAATATTGAAAAGTTTTTTTTTTCACATTACGATTTAATAACATCGATATTTCGGACCGAATCGGGTAGAATACCCCCTTAATTCTAATAATCAAATTAAAATTTTCTTCAAAAATAATTATGCTTACGTTTTGTGAAGAACAGCAGTAAATAAAAGTTTTCCTTGAATATAAAAAATGTATCATGGTTAAATTTGTGAACAATTAATTGAAAATGAGAAAGTCTAGGCAGTGGTAGAAATTAGCATTGATTTACATATACTAACGTATCAAATTTGCAGCATAAGTGTATGCAAAATACTTATACGTGGAGTGCATAAAGTTTAATGCAAAAGTTTTTAATGGAGTAGATTCGCTCGAGAAAATTCATTCGCTTCGCGTAAACGCATTATGCACACTATATCTCTTAAATTACTACTAAGAAAAGAAAAAAAGCGAGTATAACCAGGTAAAGATTCGAGGACGCAAAGGACGCCTCGGGCAGCATAATTCTATTGTACATGGGGCATCTTCCTTCGTAACAAAGTATACTCTACATTCCGGCAGTTTAGTAGAGACGATAAAGTCACTTCGTATTTTCTTTATATATATGTAGGAACTCGTTATGTCGCATATTATGAACTCTACTTTAGGTAAGGACTGAGAAAAAAACAACAAGAGACGTTCTGTCGTTTCAAACTGTGATCACATACATATTATACACTCGAGAAGTAATTTTGGGCCGCCCTTATCAACCTCATAACGTCTAGTGAACGATTATTATCTTATCTGGCTATCTCTGAAGCATCCCTCGATCTACGTTACGTTATAATCTGATCGGGTTTTGCATCATATTGAACACACCAAAGCTTAAGAATAAATCGATTCTTGGAACACTTTATCCACGTCAACGTCTATTGCACAAATTGTGCAACAACCGCGACAAAATGATTTACTCTTGTTTGTACTCTGGACTATGTTTAGAATTTTGATAATAAATATTTATAAGATTGATTGTGAATACTTACCGGTGACGTTCAGAGTGATATGTTGAACATTGTTACATTCCCTGTTGACTGCTAAGTAGGTAGCTTCACATTTGTATAAACCTTCATCTGAAATTTTTATATTTGGAATCTTCAGAAACGTTTCTGTGTCATTCTTCGCGATCAGCATATCCGCACTGAAATATAAAATAAGATATTTTCTTATTATAATTGAGCAACATATATATATCTAGGTCAATTTAACAAAATATAGCAACCCTTTGTACTTGAGAGGTGACTCTCAGTGACGATTTGGTTTCTTCTTTCAGATGTAAAAATAAAAAAAAAATCTGCCCGCTTTGCGGGCACATTCTCATTGCGCGCTTAGCGCGCAGCTCGCTTCGCTAGCAGGTTTGAGCGCGCCTAAGGCGCGCGATTCGATCGTCGCGCTGCGCGCTCCGTTCTTTCTGGACCTCGCGCTTCGCGCTCGGTCTTGTGCTCTTGGCATACGTTTAAGTTTATTTCTTATAATTTAATACTGAAGCTCAAACCAATTTAATGATATTAAAGATGATGTAAATTAGTCATTTTCTCAAAGTCACTCTATTTCTTTTTGAGTTTAAGTGAAACAGGAAATTCAATTTACTCAAGGCTCTATCGGCCTTAAGGAACACATTCTCATCATGACACTCGCGCTTCGCGCTCGATTTTCTGTATGCATTTTTGTAACTTTTTAATAAATTACATGATTATTGATAAATTTATTTTCTTCCAAATATCTCAAAAAGGAAAAACAATCGTAGACTTTATTTAAGGAAACGATTTTGCAGAACAACGCTTATTTCGTATCTCACATATTTTGGTGAAACAAATCGAATTTTTTCAATATTAAAAATCAAAAAATTAAAATATACATCCTGTCGAGAAATTTCTCGATAAGAATGTGTAGACCTTATTTAGCCAAACAATTTTCTATCTAAATGTTTTTTTTGCATCTCACATATTTTGTCTAAAAAATGGAATTTTTTCATTTTATCGTATTTTTTGGAATTGAAACGAAAAATATATCTTTTATCAGAAACTGTGTGAGACAAAACTTGTAGATCTTTTTGAAACTAACAACATTGTATTCTTACGTTTTTTTCT
The DNA here is from genome assembly GCA_030998225.1 of Diplolepis rosae. Lineage (NCBI taxonomy): Eukaryota > Metazoa > Arthropoda > Insecta > Hymenoptera > Diplolepididae > Diplolepis > Diplolepis rosae. Next base: position 13,998,102 of record JAPYXD010000677.1, read on the forward strand.
TATTTTACATATTATTGTTAAAAAATTGAATTTTGGATTTTCAATAGTTTTTTTTTTTAATTAAAAAGAAAAATATGCATCTTATGAAAAAATGTTACAATTCAAATTTGTAGGTCTTTATTTATTCAATAATATTGTATCATAACGTTTTTTCGTATCTCGTATAATTTAACTGGAAAATGGAATTTTGATATTGACTTTTTTCGAATTTGAATATGCTGTAACATTTCTAATTTTGATTTAATCAAAAAATGTTATCAGGATAATTTTTAGAGATTTATGAGCACTATCTAAAACCAGTATTGAAATTTTTGATTTTTTCAAAAAATTATTTTCAAAAACACAAAAGTAGTGCTCAACCCCTCAATTTTGATTGGATGTGGCTGTTTAACGAACTTGTCCTTACTTTTTCGGCTCCGATAAAGTGTACCAAAGCTCAATTCAATCTGATAATTCTATCGAGAGTTATGCCGCACACGACCTACAGACAGACAGACAGACAGACACTTTCGTAAAAACCATTTTTTCTGACTCAGGGGGTCTCAAAACGTAAAGATTTGATGAAATTTTCGAATGTCATTTTTCACATAAAACCAATACCTTCTCATCCATGATGAGAATGTAAAAAAATTTTAATAAATAATTTGATATGTTTATTTTTACGTGGAATAGTTTTTAATTACATTGCTGTGCAGAAGTCGCCGGGCACTTGTTTTTAAGCATTCACATAAAAGCTTTTAATTTATAAAATACCTAACAATGAATTTTTTCTTTAGAATAGCGTGGAAGTTGACAAAATTTTGCAATTTAAAATTTCAAGAATTCGAAACCGTTCGAACTCTCAAAATACAAAAAATGACTAAATTTTGACCAAAACATTCTGCATTTACTGACCCCAAAACGAAGTGTTTTATTCTATTATTAAGGAAGATATTGCGAAAAAAGTCAAGATTTCAAAGTTTTGTTGAATTTTAAACAACTCTCGAAACAATGGACATTTTTGAACTTTTCTCAGCCTATTATAAAGATTAATTTACATAGACTATTAGCAACGTATCAAAAATATTTTGATAGATTTTTCTTGATACTATCAAAGTAGTTGATCCACGAAAATTAGACCTCAGGCAAAAATAGATAATTTTGCTTTCAAGAATAGCAATATTATTATTGAAGGGCTATTTTGCAAGAGAAAAGATTAATTTCCATGAAATAAAATTTGAAATACAGAAAAATGATTTTATTAATAAATTTTATTTTTGCACCAACTTTTTTTCTTATCGCTTCTTACCAAATTTTAAAAAATTATGCGATTTAAAAAAATTACAAATCACTTTTTCAAGAAAGAGATTCCCTACAACTTAAGGGGGTCTCCTTATCCAGAACTTTCAAAAAATCGATTTTTTTGTTTTTTGTTTCAATCGATGGATCTATTATCAGAGAATATTGTCGCAAAATTTTACAGTCCATATCGGAATAGTTTTGATGGTAGAGTTCCGAGCAATGGCTTGCGCGGAGCGAGCAGAAGGTTTTTTTCACCGTCTGAAAACTTTAAAGCGCGTGTTCTCAAAACCACATTTTTCAAAATTCATTTCGAATATGAATAAATTATTATCAAATTCAGCAATTTGTTTATAAAAATTTCGTTTTGGAACATGTTTTTTCAATGGTTTCAGCCATTATAGAATATATTTTGAAAAATCAGAAATGGCGAAGTTGTGGGAAATCTTTTCTCTGAAAAAATGATTCATGATTTATTAGAATCGCATAATTTTTTAAAATATGGTAAGAAGCGATAAGAAAAAAAGTTGGTGCAAAAATAGAATTTATTAATAAAATCATTTTTCTGTATTTCAATTTTTTTTCATGTAAAATAATCTTTTCTCTTTCCAAATAACCCTTCAATAATAATATTTTTATTCACAAATTTGAAATTTCACAACTTTTTCGTTTTGAGCTAAGATTTTGACTGCATTCAAGAAAAAAAGTTTACAATTTACTTCTTAGGTTACTTACATTCTATGTAAATCTCATTTTGTAATAAGTCAAGAGAACTTTAAAAATATGTATTGTTTCAAGAGTTATTCAAAATTTAATAAAGCTTCGAATTTTTACTTTTTTGTCAATATCTCCGTTAATAATGAACTAAAACGTTCCGTTTCAGGGTCAGAAAAGTGCAGAATTTTGTTACCTTCTATTTTATTCTAAGGAAACAATAATTGTTAGGTATTTCATAAGTTAGAAGCTTTTATGTGAATAATTAAAAAGTAGGCGAAAAATCGTCTCGAGTTGCTGATTTACCCAAGGGAAAAATGACTTAAGCACAAAGAGTTAAGTCCTCATTTAAACCTCTTTTAATCTAAGTAATATTTTGGAAGCTCTTTTAATCCTCTATAATTTCTGGAGTATAATTATTAAATAATTTTTTTCTACTAGCGGGTCATAAAGTGGACTTTATTGCCCCGTGCGGGGCAAATAAATCCATTTTCTGTCCCCATAGTAGAAAAAAAATCGTGTGCAACTCGGGAAAAACATTTATTTTACTCGTGTAGTTGTTACCCTCGCTTTGCTCGGGCATCAAACTTCACACTCGCAAAATAAATTTTTTTTCCCTAGTTACACAATGTCGTATTTTGTATGCGTCGTATATCTGAAATTTGAAATTAAGGAAATGTTAACTTTTTGTTTTTAAATTAAGTACTGCTTTCCATTGGGATGTCATAAAAACCGGGACACCTGAATATCTCGAAAAAAGTGAGCTTCAGAGGAAATACTTAAGATGAAAGATATCGAACTAAAAAGGATCTACTTTTATTTTAAAATTAGAATTCATGGTGACATCTATTAGGTATCAATCGCAAATAATTTCAGAGAATCAAACAGTCAAAAATTTCGAAACAACAGTGTATTATTAACTGTGCTAAATTTTCATTCTTAAATTAAGGTAGTTTTCATGCACGAAAATTAGACTTCAGGCAAAAATAGATAATTTTGCTTTCAAGAATAGAAATTTTATTATTGAAGGGCTATTTTGAAAGAGAAAAAATTATTTTACATGAAAAAAATTTGAAACACAGAAAAATAATTTTACTAATAAATTTTATTCTTGACCTAACTTTTTTTCTTATCGCTTCTTACCAAATTTAAAAAAATTATGCGATTCTGATAAATCACAACTTCACTGTTTCTGATTTTTAAAAATAAATTCTTCAATGGCTGAAACCATTAAAAAACATTTTTCAAAACGAAATTTTTATAAACAAATTGCTAGATTTGATAATAATTTATTCATTTTTTAAAATTGGAAATGATTAAGTTGTGGGGAACCTTTTTCTTGAAAAAGTGATTTGTAATTTATTAAAATCGCACAATTTTTTAAAATTTGGTAAGAAGCGAAATGACAAAAAGTTGAGGAAAAAATAAAATTTATTAATAAAATTATTTTTCTGTATTTCAAATTTTTTCATGGAAATAATTCTTTTCTATTCCAAAATAGCCCTTCAATAACAATATTGCTATTCTTGAAAGCAAAATTATCTATTTTTGCCTGAGGTCTAATTTTCGTGGATCAACTACCTTAATGAGAATGGTAAATATTTTTATAAATATTTTCAAGTATAAATATTATAACAATTCAATTACCTAAATTGGAATTACATCGCTGTTTTTTTATTGTGATAAATGAAAACGGCATAAATGAGTCTGCATAAATCATTCTCATTTGATCATCCAAAAGTCTCCAAAGACAGAGAATTAAAAGGTTTGAAAGAGGACTTAAATTTCGACTCGGGTAAACAGTTGAGAATATTGCCTATTGTTGAGTCCAGAAAAGAACTTTACGTATTTCCTTTGGAACTATCGCATTTCCCGTAAAAGGGGATAAAGCACGTTTGTGGCATAAAATGACATCGATTTATTATACATTCCAGCTCCGTTAACCCAATTAAGCGGATTCGCTTTGCAGGTTACGATAACGGAGCAAAGGACATTGTACTTGGCGGATCTGGGTTCACCAGAGCCTGTCGATTAATGAATCCGATAAGAATATAAGTGGCGCTGCGGTAAATTCCAATTAACTATCAGCGCATTATAGAACAATGGGGCTCAGAAAAGGAAGACTCGAACAAAAAAGTCGTTTTCCGAGAATAGAGCTTAGTCAGCTTCTTTTTCGCGAAAACGATATTTCTATCAAGTTTTTTAATTACTATTTTTATGGATAAGTGTCAGCAGGGAATTAATATTAGATCCTCCTTAGCAAAAGTAATTCAAGTAAATAAATCACGAATTTATAAATCCTATTGTTATCTTCTTATTTTTATTTCTCATGTAAATCTTCATTAAAGGACTATCGAATTTCAATTAAAAAGTATTTCTTGTCTTGAGTTTTCACCTCTATAAATATAAATTGAAGAGTCTAGAGATAGCTTGGAGGGATTTCATATTTTTTAGATAAACTTTTATAAAAGACGATGTGACAATAGTGTCATTAATAATTTATTTACCCATAGGGATTGTAGCTTTGTACTTATTCTCTAGATCTTATCGTTTTTTGCTCACTAAAAACATTTCAATATTGATATGAATCATGTATGGGTCTCTTTCTAGAAACCATTTTGCAGATTACAGATCTTCAACTTCAATTTTCTGACTCTCGAGTGAAAGAGGAAATAGTATGTAAGAAGCGTTTGCTGTACTTTTCAAGAAAGAGACGCGTTCAGCATCGATTGTATTTTCTGCATTCCTTTAGATATTTGGAATTCCGCGGATTTTTCCAGTCAGTGAAGTCAATACGTCGAATAACTCAGCCCATTCTATTCTCTTCTGTCTAGCTTTCTTTATATTATTATTAGAAGAATTTATTTGTTTTTATAGCATAAAATGCTTTTCTCTTTTCAAGCGTGCGACTCTTTTTACAATATTGTGATCTATTTGCTTCGATAATAAATAGCAAACAGTAAATCATTTATTTTTTTCATACTAAGGATGAAGAAAGTTTCTGCAATAAAATTGCTTTCAAAATATTGTATTTATTATATAGGAAATAAAAATATAAAATAAGATTCATCTGAGGAAGGATCTGGTGGGTTTTTAGTGGCGTAATCTGTTAGCGTACCATTTATATAAAGTGGGAATCCTGGTTCGAATCCAGGCCGAGGCAGATTTTTTTTCGTTCTTGAATTATTTGCCTTCAAGAACCGTTAATATCTCAACTAAATTTAATAGAAAACTCGAGACTTTAAACGCGTTGAAAAACATAAACAATATTTTTTTGATTGATTCAGTGAACTGACATGCTCAAATAAGAAGAGACCAAGCTTGAGTTATAAGCAGAATATATTTCCTGATAGCCTTTCTCGAAACTTTTCTTCCACTTTGTATTTATGGCTATCAGTCAAGATTATGACGTTCAAGCAAAGAAGTAAATTATAAGACGGCGGAAGAATTTAGTGAATGATCGACGGAGAAATTTCCATTTTCGTAGCCTATCCTGAATACTTCGAGTTCCCGAAGTTCAATATACGAGTTTCGTATCCTAATAATGCGGTTTAATGTAGTCCTTAAGTTTACTTCACACTTCTGGATATGTATGCAAGGTAGGAAATACGTTCATTAAAATCACCATCAATCATGATTAAGATTGCGCAAATGCTTCTAAAGATGATAAAAAAATTAACATAATTATTCCAGAATTAACTATTCTTATTCATATTTCTGGATAATAATGTCACTTCTCGTAAACTTCAATTTTAATAGTTTGCATCATTATTAACGTATGCGAGATTTAAAATTGAAGCTCAATATGAAGATAAGGCTTGAGAAAGTAGTTTTTTTGTATTTCTTCAAGTTTTACGAATTGATTCAATTGTGAGATCCCTTCTTTCGATTTTGGATTCGCACTTATTAGTGCAGTTGCAACTTTATCGAGAAAGTTATTCGTTCTACAGTGGGTTTCCCAATTAGACCAAGCAACAGGGAATTTGTTATGACATTATTTATTTCAGAAAACGGACTGCGCCATCAGAAGAAAGGTTGGTCATAGAGTAATTGTATCATGTTTTGGACAACGAAATATGATTTATAAATTTTTTATCAACATTTAAGACCAAAAAATCGCATTGTTTTTAGTTTCTTGTTTATAAAATTGAAGGTAATTATCCAATCTCAATAACATCAATAGAACAAATGTATACAATTGAATTGCGGCCAAAATGAGCCGTCGTTTGATTCTATTAAGTAACTAGAAGCGTAGAAAATTCGGAAAAACCGAGAAATTTAGCTTTTGTTAAACAAATTAATATCTCAGTTAATTTTTAACTTTTTAGATTGAGGTTTGGTGGAAAAGTAGCAGACTTTATGCTCTTCAAATATATAAAAAATAAGACACTTTAATTTATTTAATCCGTTAATTGTAATATGTCTGCTTGCCGCAGAGGTGGTCCGATTTTTATTTTGAAAACGGCTTTTAAAAATATTAATCAAGCACAAAAGAACGTCAATCTTAGTTTTTTGCTAAAATGTTGCGAAGTTTATTTAAAAATGTCCCAAACATGGCTCCAAACGCCTGAACGCAGCAAAGTGACTTAGTGAGCCCCCCACCACTGTCACTTTGCTGATTCAGGAGTTTGAAGTCATGTTTGGGCCGTTTTTTAATGAACTTTGCAAATTTTTAGCGAAAAACCAAGATTGACGTTCTTTTGTGCTTGATTTATATTTTTAAAAGCCGTTTTCAAAATAAAAGTCGGACCACCTCTGCGGCAAGCAGACATATTACAATTAACGCATTAAATAAATTAAAGTGTCAATAGCACGAAAACATATTATCTCAAAGTGTCCGATTTTTTATATATTTGAAGAGCATAAAGTCTGCTACTTTTCCACCAAACCTCAACCTAAAAAGTTATAAATTAACTGAGATATTAATTTGTTTAACAAAAGCTAAATTTCTTGGTTTTTCCGAATTTTCTACGCTTCTAATTACTTAATAGAATCAAACGACGGCTCATTTTGTCCGCAATTCAATTGTATACATTTTTTCTATTGATGTTATTGAGATTGGATAATTACCTTCAATTTTATAAACAAGAAACTAAAAAAAATGCGATTTTTTTATATTAAATGTTGATAAAAAATTTATAAATCATATTTCGTTGTCCAAAACATGATACAATTACTCTGTGACCAACCTTTTTTCTGATGGCGCAGTCCGTTTTCTGAAATAAATAATGTCATAAATCATTCATAATAAATGCCCTGTTGCTTGGACTAAATTATTATACTCACTTTGCTTTAGTTAGTCACATAAAATCTCCTAATATTGACAATATACGTATTAAAATTTTCCTCTGAAAATAACATGGAAGGTGTCAAAATTATGCATAAAATGATCTCAAGATCATCTCTCGACTTTTGTGGAAAATATTGTAAAAAAAGTCAAAATTTCAAACTTTTCTTAAATTATAAATAATACCAGAAATAATTGATGCTCTTAGATGTTCTTCTACTCATTTTAGTGGTAAATTTACGTTAAATGTAAAAAACGTGCTAAAAATATATAAATTTTCTTCTAGATCCCAAAAATGTCTAAACTTAGAACAAAAAAGGCGGGAAAATTCAAAATTTCAAAATTATTTATTAAAAAACACTAAGAATAATGAAATTCAATTGATCAAGAAAATTTGATTAATTCTTCTGGGTTATCACTTTTATCTCTTTTTAAAATCCTGTTTAGGGTATTAAAATCTTTTCAATTTTTATGCCAATCTTATTTATATATTTTTACGACTTCTTCAGAATCTGGGAAAAAACTAATATAATTTACTTTTAAAATTAATCAAGAACATTTAGGAACGTTATTCATAATTTAAGTAGAGTTTAAAATTTTGACTTTTTTTACAATATTTTCCATAAAAGTTGACAAAAACACTTTATCTTGAGATCATTTTATGCATAATTTTGACATCTTCCATGTTATTTTCAGCGAAAAATTTGAATACGTGTATTGTCAATATTAGGAGATTTTATGCGAATAACTTAAGCAAAGTGAGTATAATAATTTGGCACTCCACTGTACTTTCATAATTCGATTTATAAAATACAAATTGAAGCCTTGTTGTGAACAGGGGCGGCTCGAGATGTACTAATCACACGAGCAAAGTGCCCCCCTCCCTCACCTTATATCCTTAAAATCTGATTTAAAGTTTGATAAAGACTTATTTCACTTGTGCTAAGTATAATGTTATTTTGTAGTATAAAAATATTCAAAACGAATGGTTCAAATCAATGGAAAAATCAAAAAACAAGTTTATTAGTTCATTGACAAAAATTACTTTTTAGAAAATTTAGAATTTTTAATACCCGTTCCTAGGCGGTGTGAATGAGCTTTAATAATTATCTTGACAACATTTTTGGGTCCGACAAAAACTAAAAAGCAAGAGAATTTTAAAACTTGAAAATTAATAATGAAGTGTATTGATAATTTGTCAATATTATTTTGCTGTAAAACTGAGTTTGGCGCCACACCCATCGGGTCACCTGGTCCTCAAAATGACTCTAGTCCTGAGTTATAAGAATATTGAGCAATGCTAATTAAATTTGAATATATATGGAGGTTCTTAATTCGACGATTCAGAAATCGCATGTAAGCAGAAACTTCGTCAATTAAAGGAAACAGCACGTATTACATTCTGAATCGTAATTTTCATAGTTTACCTCTAGTTTAGAAGTTGCACACATGCAGTTACAGATTATGGTTGGTCAAGCTACAACTCGTAAACTGTAAATTAATCCGAGATATGGGGTAAGTTCAGAGCTGTGAAAACATGATGAATGCTTAAAGCTGAAGGTTAGAGGATTTTCTGCTCCTAACAAAATAGCCGAAACGTTGAGAATAACAGGGATCAGAATGGCTCACAAGTTCAATTTTAGGGGAGATAAAAAGGTTTTTGCTTAGAAAGGGGTATTTTTTGTAATAAAAGCTTTTGGGCAACTATAAGGAAATGGCAACAAGTACGTCATATCTGTAATATGATTTGAAGTTTGAGCATAAAATTAATCTTTATTGAATGAATTATTTGCAAATCTCTCAGAACCTCTGGAATAAATCAAAATTTACATCTATATATTAATAATAAGTTTTTCAATTTTCCCGTTTTTGAAAATGTTTCATAATACATTATATAAAATATTATTCAAAATCCTATTTTATTTCGGTCCACTGGAAATTGCAGTAATTTATAGAATTTTTTGGTATGAATGAAGTATAATTCTGTCTATTCTTCTCTTTCAAAAATACGTAAAAATATCTAGAGATAATGGAAATAGCCTATCGTTGTTAACAACCTAACCTGAAAGCATCGGAAATTTAATTACCTGCTTTTACTTCAATTCCAGCAGTTAATGAAGTTGCTTCATTTCCGTCCTCTTTGAATTACTTTACTCACATTTTATTCAATTTCTCATCTAAACAACTTAAATAATTATTATTTGTCCCTTGAAGTCAAAATATGAAGGATCTAAGTATAGTTCAGACTGATATAGAAATGAGGTATTCCTATATTTAGTAGCATATCTGATTTTCAATTTCCTGGAATTACATCATTTATGAATATTTTACAAATATAATTAAAATTACTTCCTGTATTCTAACAAAAATACAGATCTCAATGATTGGAAACTTGAACAATTTTTCATTAATAGGTAAAAAGATATTGAAAGAATATCTTTGAATTTCTTGCATAAAGTTCTTAAACTTTTTCTAAATTACAATGGATAAAAATTTTCGAAATGAAATTTTTACATAAATTTCTGAAAGAATAGAGAGCAGGACCCCTTGCTAGTTAAGTTAATTTTTTTATCTCATTAAAGAACTTCATAGAAATAAGCACTTTTCGGATTTTCGATTAATTACAATATTGATGTAAGTACACAGCTGTGCAAAAGTTTTAATCCATTATTAACGAAGATATTGACAAAAAGTAGAAATTCAAAGCTTTTTTAAATTTTGAATAACACTTGAAATGATAAATATTTGCTAACTTTGCTTGACTTATTTCAAAATGAGATTTACGTAAAATCTCAGTAATGTAACAAGTAAATTGTAATAATTTTTTCTTGAATGCAGACAAAATCTGAACTCAGAATGAAAAAGTTGTAAATGTTTGAATTTGTTAAGTCATTCATGAAAGGAATTTTGAAAATAATTTTATTGTATTTTTTAAAGATATTTTGTAATTTTTTTTATATTGTCAAGTTTTATAATTTTTAGAATCCATTTTTTAATTATGAGAATCCTTTGTATTTTCAAAACTTTGTGCTTCTAAATTTCAACTTTAATAGTATCAAGAAAATGTCTATCAAAATATTTTTGATACGTTGCTAATAGTCTATGTAAATTTACATTTATAATAAGCTGAGAAGAGTTCAAAAATGTTCATTGTTTCAAGAGTTATTTATTATGAGATGAGACAAAATTTTCGAAGAAAATCTAAATAATGTAAACAATGATATATTCTTAAAGTATGTAGTGATACAAAAAAAAAATTTTGACAATTTTGGAAAATTCCTTTTTTTTGTTAAATGAATATTTGGCCCTTTTTTTTTGCAAAATTCATAACTCAAATTCAGTTTATGATAATTAAGTGAAATTTTCATGGATAGTTGATAAAAATCTTACGTGGCTCATAAATCAGATAAAAGTTAATAATTACATTAAAAAACCTATTTTTAATAACAATTTGATAAACAATTGCAAATTATGATATGTTCTCAATACGTGACTGAATTTGAACTTTACACGTATGTACAATGAACCTTTAACTTTGAATTTCCGAAGAAAAATGTTTGTATTTGACCTTGGAAGTGTGGAAAACGAATTTTTCGAGTTATACAATAAATTTTGCACAAAAAAACACCTAAATATTCATTAAACAAAAAAAACTAACAAAAAAAGGAATTTTCCAAAATCGTTCAAATTGTTTTTTGTATCACTAAATACTTTAAGAATATATAATTATTTTCATTATTCAGATTTTCATCGAAAATTTTGTAGTACAGTTGACATGGCTTGACTCAAATTCAAGAAAACTTTAAAATCTTGACTTTTTTCTCAATATCTTCGTTAATAATTGATTAAAACATTTCATTTTGGGGTCAGAAAAATGCAGAATTTTGTTACCTTCCATGTAATTTTAATGAAATAATTAATTCTTAGGTATTTTATAAATTAAAAGCTTTTATGTGAGTGGTTGAAGTGCTCGGGGACTTTTGCACAGCAGTGTTTATCAGTTTATTACTAGACTAATTATGAATGAATGACTAGTTTATTGACATTTTACAAGAGGGTTCTCAGTTACTCTAATTTTTGGAATTCTATCAGTATTTTGATGTTGAAAAACGTTATCTTGATTATTCATAGCACCTAAAAAGTATAAATTTAAAAATACCAGATTCTGAAATTACGACTTATTTTTAATGATGATTAAAACTAGTTTTAAGATAATGAATCACTGGTTCCATCATTCCACCAATCTCGGATATTAAATTCTTCTTGGTTGACATTTTGTGATTTGACATATCTTGTCGGTTTGATTTAATTTAAAAGTCGTTTTTTTAGGATGTGATATGTAGCACGTAGTTGTCGTGAGTCGCTTAAGGCAGTTGCCAATGTTCCAGGGGTCGCCGCCACCCACCCATTCAGGAACGGCTGGGATTGTCCTAGAATCGATGCGACTGTTAGCAAATGCTGTCGTCCCAGGCTCGTACTGTCCTCTATGCCAATTGTCTCAAAAATGTAAGCCCTGAGGAATTTTCGAATCGCACCAATAAGAAAAGCGGATCTGGTGCGAGATTTCTTTTGCCAAGTTCTTTCTCTGCTCCTTTAAGCTCCTCTAGAATTCCATTCAAGTCTCAAGAATTCCTCTCCTTGATCGAATCATCTATATCTACTATTAAAACAATTTTCTTCCAAGAAACATTATTTTTAAGATTTATTTCAATCAAATAGAAGTGCAATACAACTCTAATTTACAGAGGACTATTTATTAAATTGATCATCAAACAGTAGAAACTTTCAATAAGTTAAGTATATCAAATACTTTTGAAACACATTCTAGTGTCTTTGTTTTGATGATTGCAACCAATTTCGAGAATTTAAACATTGCTGATTGAACATTGATTCTGATTCACTTACTCGTGATCATCATCAGTATTTGGTAAACAGTAAATATTCTTGGTTGATTGATACTGTTAGTTTAAATTTTTACGTATGTGAAAACTCTGAATGAAGGAAGATATCCACATGGGTGAACAATTTTGTTTACGATGAATGTATAATTCGTTGTATTTGCTGATAAATTCCATCGTTTGAAATTTCATTAACGAAATCGTAAATGAACTAAAGATTATATTATAATCTAGTCTCTATCATCTTAAAATTGTCATGGCCTAGATTTTTCTTGCTATTTTCGTTACTCTCTAAATCTGAATTAGTCAAATTTTCACTCATTGAATCAGTAATTTGCATTTTCACTGATTCATCAGTGCAAAAATATTTTTCACTGTCAAATCAGTTAATTTTCACTGATTGAATCAATTAAAAAATATTTTTCACTGTTAAATCAATTGATTTTCACTGAAGTAATCAGTGAAATTTGACTGATTCACAGTAACCTCTTTTTAGCTATTTGAATCAGTCAAATTTCACTGATAATCTGTAGATTTTGACTGATTCAGATTTAGAGAATATGGAAAATGTAAACTGCCGTGCAAAAATATCCGGAATCTTGGAATTACCTCAAAGATAATGAAATTTTGCATTTAGTGACCTAAAAGCGAAGTGTTTTTGTGTAGTACTAATAAAGATATTGCAAAAAAGGTGCAGATTTCATAGTTTTCACGTTTTTATAATAACACCTAAAGTAATTAACTTTTCAAAATTTTCTTTGCCACAAAGGTAGATTTACAGAAAATATACGATGTATAAGAAAGAAACTGTAATAATTTTTACCTGGATACTGTGAAAGTTGAAATTTAGGGACAAAAAGTTGTAAAAATGCAAATTCGTGAAATAATTAGTAAAAAAATATATAAATACTTTCAATGTATTTCCAAGTCACATATATTCTATTTTGTTTCCAATTATTAATTTTCACAATTTGTAAGATTCGTTTTTAAGGTATTTTCCAGGGAATTTAGATCATTTTAGTTTAACGTTTCACAGTATAGTAAAATATTAAAAAACGGTCGTATCGAATTATACCAATGGGATAATATACTACGTTAGGGGATTATGTGTATGTGGTTGTATAAACGCAAAGAAGATGGTTACAGCCAAAGGGTAATAAAAGCTGAACATTGGATTCACTAAATTTCATTCTGAAAAGCTTAAAGCGATTCAGCTGGTGCTTTTATAGCCTTTTAAACCCTGGAGTTCTACTCAAGACCCATTGTCTTTATTTCTAGTCCGAATGACTCCATTAACAACATTAAATTGCATTTTCCATAAGCATCATCTCTAGATGAAAATTGGTAATTCATATATCATAGAAAAGTAACCTAATACAGGATAAGTTCTTAATCTGGAGCAAGGCGCTTTTGGTACAAAAGAAGACGTGACGTCTGTTATTCAATTATAACTAATCAATCTCACACGATCTGTGATAAATTCATTCTCGGCGAATACTCCTGAATAAAATTTTAGTTCATAGTCCATTTTGGCTATTTCATATCAGGAAGACATTTTATCAACTTCATAAAATAATTCTACACTACCGGTCAGAATTGTGGGATCACCTGTTTTTCGATGATTGCTTAAATTATCTCAATTTCAATTCTGTGAGTGATGAAATTTGTACTTTCAATAATGTGAAAGCCATAAAAATTATCTTTAAAATTAGTCTGGAATAAAGACGTTTCGTTAAATTTTGAATAAGTTATTGCAAAAAAGTCCAAATTTCAATGTTTTCTTAAATTTTAAATAACTTTCGAAAAAATCAGCATTTTTTAATGTTCTCAGGCTCATTTCAAAGCTAAGATTCTACAAAATCGCAGTATATTGTCCTTATAAATCTATAATTTTGTTTGTACATAATGCAAAGAGTTGAAATTGTAACAAAAAAGTAGGGAAATTTCGAAAACATTTCATCTGTAGGTAAATCATAATAAAGATCATATGAATATATATTTTAAGGGATTTCGATACAAAATTCATGATTGTATGTTTTATATATCTTATAAAAATGTTTATCTCAGCAAAAGCAATATTGGATTTTTTCAAACTTTTTTATTTAAACTTTAACTTTGAGCAGTATGTAAGAAAAAAATTACACATCAATTCCAAGAATTTTGTTCGATTTTGTAGAAATTTAGCTCTGAAATTAATCCAAGAACATAAAAAAATGTTGATTATTTCAAAAGTTATTTAAAATTTAAGAAAACATTGAAATTTTGACATTTTCTGCAATAACTTTTTCAAAAAATAACAAAACGAATTTATGCTGGGCTTATTTTATGAAGAATTTCGATAGCTTTGAATTTAATAAAGAGAACAAATTTTTTCACTAACATAATTCAAATTAGGATAATTTAAGCAATTATCGAAAAACAGGTGGTCCCACAATTCTTACCGGTACTGTATAACTAATACAAACTAGATAAATTATCTCATTGAATTATCTGCTATACCATTTAAAGTTACATTAAATTTCTTTTAAAATGACTTGTTTTCTTGTAATTCGGCCGGAAATTGTTGAAAAACAATTTAGTATCCGATATTAGATAGCTTTTCCCTCATAATCTCTTTTTCAGAATACGTTTTTTTCGTCCCAACAAAACTCTTCGTTTCTTGATGGAATTTTCTGAGACTGTTACTGAAGTTTTATGTAACTACTCTCTGAATCTGAATTAGTCAAATTTTCACAGATTGAATCAGTGATTTGCCTTTTCACTGATTCACCAGTGAAAAAATATATTTTACTCTTAAATCAGTTGATTATCACTGATTGAATCAGTGAAAAACATGTTTTCACTGTTAAATCAGTTAATTTTCACTGCAGTAATTAGTGGAATTCGACTGATTAACAATAACCTCTTTTTAGCTATTTGAATATGTCAAATTTCACTGATAATCAGTAGATTTTGACTGATTCATATTTAGAGAGTACTATTTCGTAAAATCTATGATTTCATTCTTTTTTGAAATTTTAGTTCGCAAAGAACTTCATCAGCCATTGGACCGCATATCCTAATTTGCGTCGCATGAACATTAATATCTGTGCTTTAAACTACATGTGGCATTTAATACTGATTACTGATCAAATATGCCTATCTGGCACCTGTCCTTTTATGTGATGCATAGCTTCATGTTACTCACACGTTTCGTAATAACTTATATATGTATGTGGAATGTCATTTAAGCTTCTCCATATTCGCTAGCACATTTCACTAACATTCATTTCAATCATTAGAATATGTACTCCTCATTACTGTCACGATTCATTTCCACAACTAAATGTTGGTCAATTATAAGGCCGAATAATCAAAATAATAATAATAATAATAAGGTAATTATATGTAAATTGAATTTCATATATTATATCTTTGAAACTTAAGGTAGTACACACAAAAAAAGTCCAGTTAATACAACCGGGATTCCGGTTCGGCCATATTTAACATTATTTTCTGGTTATTTGAAATAGATTTTCTACACCGAAAAAAATTCCTTGTACCCGTATACTATTTTGCCTAGTTAGGACAGGCGCCAAGTTTGCAATCCTAGTTGAAATGACAAAGTTCAAATTTAGTAAGAAAAACAAAGAAAGCAAGTTGATTTGACGGACAGATCCTTTCAGTCGCATGTATTAAACATAACCAAAAAACAACTTTACGTTTATGATCTACTAGAGCAAAATTTATATTGATAAAAGGGGATTTTAAAGAATTATTGACAAAAATAAATTTTTGTTTACACAGTGAAAAAGTAATAAATACAGAAGATATTCTTTTTACAGCGGAGTTTTGTAATAACAGCATAGCAATATTGATTGAATTTAATTGTTAATAGAACTAGAATTATTTATTTCTCTGTAACAAGGTTTATATTGGTTTGTTTAACTCTATGTACGTGATTTTCTTAAACAGGAATCCGTGTTATTTCAACTAGGTTAGACTTAACTATGGGTAATAGTTGACTCTCGGAAAAAAAAAATTTTCGGTGTAGTAATTCCTAAAAAATCTGGAAAAATAACCTGAATACTATTGTTATTTCAAGCAGAAAATAATGTTAAATATGGCCTAACCGGAATTCCGGTTGTTTTAACTGGACTTATTTTTTGAGTGTACATTCGCAAAATTTAGGCCTCAGTCAAAAATGGATGATTTTGATTTCAAAAATAGCAATATCATTATTGAAGGGATCATGAAAAATAGTAAAGATTATTTACCAAGAAAAAAATTTACAACACAGAAAAATAATTTTTCTAGTAAATTTTATTTTTGATCGAACTTTTGTCTTATCGCTTCGAGTTAAATTTTTAAAAATTATACTATTTTAAAAAATTACTGATCATTTTTTAAAGGAAAAGATTTTCTAAAACCTAACTATTTCCAATTTTTTAGGATAAATCAATTATTATCAAATTCAGTGATTTTTTTATAAAAATTTTGTTTTGGAAAATTATTATTTAATGGTTTCAGCCATTGAAGAATTTATTTTTAAAAATGGAAATGGTCAAGTTGTAGAGAATCTTGTTCCTAAAAAATTGATCCAAAATTGATTAGAATTTCATAATTTTTTAAAAAAATAATATTTTATCTTTCATATATCATTTCAAGTCTCAAAATCATAGAAAAACTTTTTTCCAGGGACCTGATTTTTTGCACGATAACTACCTTAATAAAATCTTCTATTTCAATACTTTTAGACTCTTTCTTCGAATATATTGAATTCAATAAAGTTTTTACCACTGAATTTTTTTTCCAAGGAACGGGTACAGTTCTACATAAACTTTCCTAATATATTATATTACTTTTTCAGGATCAATATACATATTTTCTCCATATTGTACCTATATTTTTTATACGAAAACATCGAAGAGGTCAAAGAGGGAAAAAAGTGTCTTGATAGTTGTGGAATAACCTCAAATAAAATCAAAATTTTGGAAATTGGTCATCATACAACATTAAATAATTACCATAACAAATTTTTCATCAATTGTTTGAGATGCTTATTCGGAGTCGGGAAATATTGAAAAAATGAGTAGTTGTAACTACATAAATCACTAGAAATTGAATTTCTACTATTATATTAGTTAAATTTAAATTTAATCAATATTTTTTTACCGCAACAGATTCAAAGAGTAGTTCATGCCCAATTGTTTACATTTATTGCCGATAATTAAATAATTTGCTTTTCGAAGTTTTCGAACCCAATTGGATAATATCATCTGTTTAATTAGTAAAGTAAATCATATTTGTTTAAACATAGAGAATCTCGATTTTCCAGCAAAGGTCGTTTTAACAACGGTAGATATCGCAAAATAATACCTGAACTTTTAATTATTACACTGCTAGAAATTTCTGTATTAAATTTTCATTACATGTAATGGAAGTTTTTTTCAGTAACGTATATCAAATTTAAAATACTTTAATCTTAAAAAATACAAACTTTATTTTTAATTTTAATATGTTTTTATTGAAAAGTTATTAAATTTAATATAAACGTATATTAATTTTCATAATATACAAATCTATTAATTTGAATGTATCATTTGTATATTAAAGTCTATTAAAATTAATAATATTTTTAACAGTCCAAATAAACAATTAATGTATACTGAGCATATAATGTAATAAAATATAGTCAGATTTAAAAATACGTTTGGGAATAAGTAAATTTAAAAAGTAGACTCACCCAGGGTCCATATCGGTGCTGATACGAGTAACGCCAACATCTTCGCTATAAACAAATATTCTGGTGTTACCGCGGTACCATTTGATGCTGTGGAGACCACCACATTGTGGCAGTTTTAGTCGGCAGGGTAGTTGCACTTCCGTTCCTAGTTCCGCACTCTTCTCGACCTTTAGCCATGGTTCACTGCTTCCTACAACATAATAACAATTTTCTCTTTATTCTCACAGTTTTGTTCTACCAGACCATTAGCGCTATACATTTAAACAGCCAGAGGCGTGCGGAAAAAACTTATGTGAGAAAATTCCAACAGAAGTGACAATTCTTTTTGAAATTGTTACTATGAACCACAAGTCATAAATTGTAATTAAGCTTAAGATAAAACACAGTTGGAAATAATAACGAAAAGTAGGAAAATAAAATAAATTTGAAAAAAGAATTAATCAATTTCCAATTAAAACTGTTATTAATTTCGAAACAGATTGAATTTTGTAACTTTCTATTACACTTCCGACTGATATTAAAACTTCATAGCTCACATTTCCGTCTGCGGAAAAATATTGAAAATTGATTGTATTCAGTTTATAGGCTTCGGAAGTTTTTAATTAAAAATGTCATCGTTGCAGATGAAGTTTACAATTTAAAAGCACGAACATGGGAAAATTGCTAACAAATATTCTATATAGATAAAAACAGGCTGAGTAATGGGCCTGAAATTAGAAAAATTATAATATGTATTTTAGCTTGAAATTTATAATCACTCTGTGCCCTAATGTTACTTTGTCAATAATATCTGTGATTGCTATGCAAACGAATGTTCTCAAACTCGTAGGAAATTCAACACAAAGTGACAAATGAAATTGGACAGCACGTTAATAAAGTTATTTGATGCATCAAATATTAAAACATCAGCTTTTGCGAACGCGTATTTCAGACAACGTTGACAATAAAATTCAAAGAGTTTCCAAAAGTACGTCACATGCTATTACACAACAATATCGTGACAGGTAATCCGTATCGAATTCCATTTCGGTATCAGCCATGGGATAGGCATTGAACGTGATATTTACTACACCATCCCTATCCACAAACTCCAACGAGCCTTTATATCGTACGCGTTTCGACAGATAAACAGAAATAGAAGAATGGAAATCGATCGGTGTTATTTTGTTTTTCGTCCACAAAAAACTGCTACTGAAGGGCTCTACTGTTTACAGACTTGCCATATTTTCTTTACAATTCACTCAATTGTTATACGTAATCAAAATATGTAATCAAAATAAATGAGTCTCATTTTGAAATTTTTTAATTACTCCCTCACGTGCAATTATTGAAATTAATTAATCAAATTAAGTAAACTTCGTCATTAACATTTTTGTCATTTAAAATGTCATTCTATTTAAGCTTTTACATCAGTTTCAATTTTTGGGGAAATAATAATTTTTATTTTTTTAAATAATGTAGGGATTTATTGGGGAAATTGCCAATATAGCAATTTCATTCGTATTTATTATTTTGTAAGCAAAATTACGACAGAATATCACTTTAGTGGATTTTTTCTAATTTTTTCCGATTTTATAAAAATGTTTTTAGTCAAAATTCCACCCATGCCACGCTCTTATGCCAAATATGAGCCATCGATTGACTTTCTTCGTTGTTTTGAAAGCGATTAAACAGATCAAAATCCATAAGAACTCAATCAGATCTGTCGCTGAATCCAAGAATATGTCACATGTCACTTCGGCGTGCTATGTGAAGAAGATCAATTTCAATCTTTTTTTTCTTTTTTTTGGAAGAAAATAATTTTTATGTCATTTCCAAGCATTCAATAGAACAATTTCCATCAATATTTTCCATCTTTGACTTAATTTAGACGGTGTCTCACAATTCCTCGACATTCTTGAAAATCTCAAAAACGCATGTTTTTTGCCAACACTCAGATTATTTTCGGCAGATAATAATTTCAAAAAACTGCTTAAGCTAAACGATAGATTTTTACTCCTAGTAGCACGTACTATTTTAAAATTTTTGAAAAATTTTGATTTTTGTGTAAGTTATCAACCTAGGAAAAAGTGTCTCACAATTCCCCAATTTCCCCCATAAATTGAAATCTACAGAACTTTTAACTTTTGAGGATTCGGGTATAAAATCAATGAATCGAGGAACTCAATGACATGCCGACGATGTTCTTTTAAAGCAAAAGATAAATCGAAAAGGGTCCTCTAATTATTTTCCAACTTATTTATAGTCTATGCTTAATAAAGTATTCAAGAGTGGCAGTTTTTGAAGACATTGATAGGGAAGTATAAGTTGTCCCCTGTTTCTTGAAGTCATTAAATAAAAAAGTTTTCTTTACTCAATAAGAAAATTTATTTTTATAATACACTTGACATATACATTAAGGGTCTATGAACTAAAATAATGTGCCATCGATACATTATAAAACAGTCTTTCATTGCTGAGAAAAAACGTTTTTATGAAAATGAAAAATTTTGACATTTTGTTTTTTTGTAAAAAACTCTTGCGTATTCTTATTAAAACTATCTTTGATATCTTTTATTCCATGTGAAATATAGAACTATACTTTATACGAAAAAAAAAATTTTTAATAATGTCTAATAGAATTTTTCCTCACTATTGCTTCTTACAATTTTTAAAAAATGATTCGATTATCATAAATTGTAACTTTTTTTTCTAACGAAATATTTTCTACACCTTTACTGTCTTCAATTTTAAAAATAAGTAACAAATCTTTAAATATAGTTATGTAAAAAAAGATTATTCCCTTTTAACAAATTTTTTCAACGATTTCAGCCACTGAAAACTTTACTTCCAAAATTGAAAACATTGGAGTTGCAGAGTGTTTTTCCTTGAAAAATATGCCATGACTTATGAAAATCGAAACATTTTTTAAAAATTGGTATGTAGCGATGGTGCCACGTCTCGCGACGTATTTGAATGTACAATAGGCACAGGCTAGGTCTGGGGAAAATCTGGGGAATAACTAGAAGAGAGAAAAATACCAATAGAAAAAGAAGGATATAACTAATTGGGAATTTGCACATTTTTTTTTGTGATGAAAACATGAAATTTGGGGGTCAGTTTTGCATACAAAATGTTTTTCTGAATTTTTTAGTTAATAATAATTTATTAATGAGCGTTTGAAAAGTGTAAATTTTAAATTTTCCGAAAACGTTCCGGAAACAGCCGAATGCTTCCGATGATACGGTGACATCACATCGTTGTATACGATCGCTCTGTGTCACGTCTTTGTATAGAAGACCAATTGAAAATTGTATAAAATGTCGAAAAAAACGGCATATAAATGGTCTTTTGTTGATGAGTGTCATAATTCGACAACCAAGACACCCGATAAAATTTTTTTTCCGGTTTCGGTAAATCCGATTGTGCGAAATAAATGGTTTGAAAGTGCACAACGGCGAGATATGCCAGGAAATAGTAACATGTTTTGCTGTCAAGATCATTTTGACGTAAGTATAGTTTCTTCTTTTTCATGATATTGTTATCTGTAAATGAACTGTAATTGAAAAAAAATAGAGATTTATTTACATTTATAATTGTAGCAGTTAAAACAAAATCTAACCTCAATATGTCGATGTGTAAATAATATGGTTTAAAAAGTTATTACTTTACGTCTAAGGAGCAGGTTTTATAGAGAAAATTATGATCATAAATTTATGTGATTCAAATTAAGAATGTTAAACGTAGAACTTGCTGTTATTACCGCTTTTAAATTTTTCAATAAAGAATTTTCAAGTTGTAGCTTCGAAAAATTTTTACAATAATAATGCGGTTAAATTAATTTATAAATTATGGAATAATAATGACGTGAATAGATTATTTCAGTTAAAAGAGGATATGGAAAATTACGTGAAGTACTTTAACCAGTTTATTTATTATTTAGAACTTCACTTACACTTGGTTTGCATGTTGCCGATACGAAAATACAACGGTTTGACGTCACACTTTCAAGGAACCAATCAGAGACGCTTGACCGCCAAAGCGGTCCGTTTCAAACGCTCATTATCTTTGAATCCATCGCAAATCAACAATTAATGAGTAATAAAAAACGCTATTGTAATTATTTTTTATTTAATGTAAACTTTAGATTGCATATATAAAATTGCATAGTTTTTTTGCATGCAAATTCCCAATTCACGTACAGCGGGATACTGCGCAATGCGTGACGTCACATAAAAATATAATATAAAAAGGACATGCCGCCAGGGTTAAAATCAGTCTTGTGAGCAGAAATAAAGTGCTGCGTTTTTCGAAAATCTTCAAAAAGGATCCTCAGCGTGAAGTACGCGTGTAGTGCATTTTAAGAGTTTGCCTAAGATCCAAGAGTCATAAATTCACCGTGGTCCGTTTTCCAATCTTTGAAAGGATCTTAGACTCAGTGTCCAAGAAGGATAATTGCTCTGTCTTCGTCACACCTGTGGGATACTCATTCCATCGCAGTCACACCAGAGGGGACCATCTTACAAAGACAATTTCAAGGATTTACAAAGGCACCGAACTTCTCTCTCCCTTGCTCTGTTCTTTTTATTTTATTCATTGCCTGTGCCATATCTATTAATTCTATTCTTAATGTAATTGAGTTAAATTTCAATTGTTTATATTTATGTTCATTATTTAAATAAATTCAATTTGTCTTACTTTACTAATCATTGTGTCTTTTACTGACTTATCCTCATCCCTAAGCGAGGATCATTTTAACCTAACTTAAAACGAGACCCAAGTGCGAAGTTTGATACGGCCTAATAGTAGCCCAGCATCGGCAAAAAGTTGCCAAAGATCGGTTGCCAATAATGTGCCACTGCTGAAATGATAACAAGGGTATGCATTTGGCGGCCAATTCTGACTCAAACTCTAGCCGCCAACAGTTGTTTTCGGCACAGCAATGGGCCGATGCTGCACCCAGAAAACAGTTTCTTTGATATAAGGTCAAAGAAAAAATTTCTTTGAATTGAAGAAAGTGTTTTGTTGATTTAAAAATTTTTTCTTTAATATAAACAAATCTATTTCTTTGGATCAAAGACATTTTTTTTGAATTATTAAAACTTTCTTTAATTCAAAGAAATTTTTTCTTTCAGCGTATATCAAAGAAACTGTTTTCTCTCTGTGTGCCAAACTCTGGTTTTCTCCCTTCTAGAATGGTTTGCCATGGTAAAAGTGGAACATGGCCCAGTAATGTGCCGTTCATGGCCCGGACTCTGGCTCTTCTACTTTTGCAACTGGATGCCATAGTAAAAGTGACAATCGGCTTGGTATAGATCCGATACTGGGCCAATTTTCGGCTGAAGGTCGATAAATTTAAACAGTCAACAAAGGCCGCCATCGTCGGCCCAACACTTGGCCGATGCAAACGGCGACACTGGCTCAATAACAATAGCCGACTGTTGGCTGCCGAGATTGGGCCAATATTGTGCCGCATTATCAAAGTAATTATTTACGCAGTTGTGACGTAACAATAGTAACGAAAAATTCTATTACAATAAACATTATTAAAAGTATCATTTTTCTAAAGTTGTAATTTTTTCTGTAAATAATCTCTCAAAAGATACTTTCTGCTTATTAAGGTGCATGTATACTTGATAGCTTCGCAGCTAAAGTGGAGTTAAGCTCAGTGTTATTGGACAAGGCCTTAATAACGCAGAGTAAAGTACGTAGGAAGCAAGCAAACTCCCAATTCCAATAATTGTTCGATGCAAATAAGGCTGCTCGTTGATGCTCATCATGCCAATGACTCGTGAAATGGCATTCAAAAGTGAGTTTGATTTAGGTACCAGTCTCGCTCAAGTACTTTGCATCAACTAAGCATACTCACATTTCCAAGTTTTGCTATCTCAGGGCGAAATATCACTGAATCGCGGAAAGGAAAGTTACACAATTATGTATACGAGTGATTTAATTCTACGGCCTCTGGAGGGCAGGGAAAAGAAAAAAAGAGAAATATTGTATCACGAGAAGACTCGACGTAGTTTCCAACTCTATACAATGGTTCTTGCTTGCGTACTTTCATGCGACTTGCAAAGCAGTGTTCAAACAAAAAGTGACCGTCTCTTTCCACGCCTCATGCTCGCGTAACATCTCATTCAAAATACAGTCTTTTAGTGGAGAATCCTGAGGAGAATATAAATTTCTCTGTGTAAAGAGTAGATACATCCATAAATAGGAAATGAAATTTGTTTCCAGGATTTAGAAAATTTTCTTCCGCATCTAGAAATAACCATGAATTCAGAATTTTGAATTTATTTATTTCACTGGACAAAAAATGATGCATTGAAATTACAATTTTTAGACAATAGTCAGGCTTTTACTTTTACAAAGCTTTGAATCTTCGAGAAATTCGAAGGGGGAAAGGGAACTTTGAGTTTGCAAATTTTTAAAGTTTTCGAAGTTATAGCTGACAAGTTTAAAGTGTAAATAAATCACGATTTTAGATTTTCACACTGTCTTGATGGAAATATTTGATTAGCTTGAATTTCCATATGAATAATATTGATCAAGATATAATACTTTTTTCAAATATAATTTATATTATATGTGTAACTTGATCCTAATTATTGCAAATAATTTATAATGATAAAATTATGTATATAGTATAATAATGTGTAAAAAATATATATAACAAAAATGATACAAACTACACTGAGAAAAAAATGCTATTGAATCAAAAGCATATCAATAGCATTTTTTTCTCAGTGTAACAATAACTTATTCAGTTTAACAGCAGTTTTTTTTATTCTAGAATCAAAATAGAAAATAATTATTTCCTATAAGAATTCCAATTATTTTTCTAGATTCTCGAAACATATATTATGTTTTATGATAATTGGAATTTGAATAAAATAAAAATGAAATGGGCTAAACTGAGTGGGTCCTTCTGGAAATGTATCATTAAAATCCAAACCTTATAAAATTAAAATTATTTACCACAAAGATTCTGAACTTGAAACTCGATTTTTAAATCTTTAAGTTTCGTGAAACAAAGTTTCAAACGAAGCTTCGAAGCCTCTCAACCTTTGATCTTCATATAAAATCAATAGCTATATATCATACTAATATTATAATTCAGAAAAAATCGAGGTGCAATGATAAATATTCCTCAGAACTGAAAAAGTGTTTACAGTGAAATACTAAAGTTGCTATGAGACGTTTTTCCCTACTCTCTAAATTTTATTCAGTCAAAATCTACTGATTATCAGTGAAATTTGACTGATTCAAATAGCTGAAAAGAGTTTACTGTAAATCAGTCAAATTTCACTGATTATTTCAGTGAAAATTGACTGATTTGACAGTGAAACATATTTCTCACTGATGAATCAGTGAAAAGGCAAATCACTGATTCAATCAGTGAAAATTTGACTGATTCAGATTTAGAGAGTAAATCGAAACGTAGTTTACTGAAATTGTTTAATTTGGGCCTCTCTGTATACGCAATTTTTTGAGTTTTGTACATTTCGTGAGTAGGAGTGCGAGGAATTTAAATTTGAAGTATAAGTAACATCCAAGAGTATAGTGATTAACACTATCAACTCTTTATGATCAAGGGTTGCGTGATTGTTCCCATTGGGTGAAGATCATCGCGTAAATGGTCTCAACTTAGATTAAGTTGTATACCCAAAACTCCATTCGTTCGTCGGACTAAGCAAACTACTGTCAGATATCCCTGATTACCCTGATTTACTAGGTGATGCAATAGTCTGTACTCTCTATCGTGTAGCCACGTTCAATAATCCAGTGTAATTGCACCGCATACGCACGAACACTCATACCATTTAACACTTGACACCAGAAACCACCACTAAGTGAAGCCAAAACTAACAGAACTCTACGAAACTATACCCGTGACCTCAGAGCCAATAAGCTGCCCATTCTAATAATCCTTTCCGGGATCAATCGGCTTATTATCCTTAACGGATCATCTTCATCCATTTGTAAAATAATTTCAAACGTAATTAATTGTAAGGTATTTGTTTGTACTGGGCCAATTCTTCCGATCGGGAAAACTTTAATTATTAGAATTATTGCCAAGTTACTAGACAGAAAAATTAGCCAAAATCCAGATAAGATTTTGAAAAAAATCAAATAAGATGTTCTATGTCCTTTACATGCAAATTTCTAATTTTTTTGGTTTTAAATAAAAAAGGAAATTCCATTCATTTACTTCCTGAATCTAAATCAGTAAAATTCACTGGAAACAGTGAATGTATACTGATTACCAGTCTTATGGCTTCCAGCTGGATTCCGCTGGAAGTATATACATTGGTAATCAGTGAATATGTACTGTTTTCCAGTGGATTTTACTGATTTATATTCAGGGAGTAAGGCTCTATGACCACTCACGAAAATTATGCCTTAGGCAAAAATAAATAATTTTGTTTTCGAGAATAGCAATATCATTACTGAAGGAATCATTAAAAAGATGAAAAATTTATTCCTAAGAGAAAAATGTGAAACACAGAAAAATTATTTTATTAATAAATTTTAATTTTGCCCGAATTTTTTCCTTATCGCTTCGAGTCAAATTTTTTAAAATGATGCGATTATAATAAATCCCGGATCGTTTTTTTGAGAAAAAGATTTTCTACAATTTGATTGTTTCCAATTTTTGAAAATGAATCAATTATTATCAAATTCAGTGATTTGTTTATCAAAATTTTGTTTTGGAAAAATGGTTTTTAATGGCTTCAGCTATTAAAGAATTTATTCTAGAAAATTGTAAACGGTCAAGTTGTAGAGAATCTTTTTCCTGCAAAAATAATCTGTGATGTATTAGAATTGAATCATTTTTAAAAATTTGGCTCGAAGCAATGAGAACAAAAGTATCGGGCAAACATAAAATTAATTATAAAAATTATTTTTCGGTATATCAAATTTTTGTATGAAAAATAATCTTTTCTGTTTTAAATGATTTCTTTAATAATAATATTGCTATTCTTGAAAGCAACATAATTTATTTTTGCCTGAGATCTAATCATTGCGAGTGTACTACCTTAAGGAACATATTCTCATTATAATACTGGCGCTTTGCGCTCGATTTTCTGTATAAGTTTCTGTAACTTTCTAATAAATTATATGATTAAAATTATTTTATTTATTTCCAACATTTAGCGTTCAATAATATTTTTAAAAGTTAACTAAAACAATTGTAATTAATAAGCTTTCCAATAAACAAATTTTTTCAAATGTATAAAAACACAATTATATCTACATTTCTTATAGCATGAAAGAACATGAAGTAAATAATGTTATAAAACTTTAAAATATGCTTTGATCTACAAAAAACATTTTTATTTTATAATTTCCATATTTGATATTTAGAAGTAGCGTATATTGTTCAGCCTATTTATTTTCGTAATCCATAAAAACACTGTCCAGCTACTAAGTATATGATATCCGTCCATTAGAAATGTTATCCAATCACTAATGCTTTCTCAAGATTCTTTAAAAACCTTTTTTGCCACTTTCGAAATACATTTAGACTTGAAACGTATTAGGCGAGCGGGACACCCCCAAAAAGACGCTTAGAAATAGCAGTATGAGACCACGGAAGCCCTAGTCGCTAAAACTACTTTTTCTTCATGTTTTCGAGGTCGCTGGATACGAATCTGAAATTGTTTTTTTGATAAAATAGGTGGAACATTGAAAAAAACGGCAATTTAGCGGAAAATGGGAAAAAATGAATTTTAGGTTTTTCAATGTTACTCTCGCTATATTTCAGACGATTATTAATATATCTTTATGAAATTTTTTGTGGTTATTGTACAACAAAAGAGCTAAATAACAAGCCTACTCCGATCATTCTGCGTCAATTATTACTCGCTCGGTAAATTTTCAAATGTGTACTACTACGAATTCCGAGTTTTGTCATACAATCGTAAAAGTTGAGTGACGAAGTTTCGAATTTCCAATAACTAATTATTGAGTATTAAAATATAATACATAAAGAAGTTTTTGGAAAAATTTCAGCTCAAAATATCAAAAAGAAAAAGCTGTGCTATTTCAAAGTCGTGTGTCGCGTCAGAATGCACGGAGCGCGCTAGCACGCAGCGATCGTGCGGCGCGGCAGCAACTACCAATGAGTTTAAAATGCGGGTTTAATATATTAAATCAAAATCAAAACCATTGAAATATTTTTTTAAAATTTTATTGATTCATTTACATCTAATATAAGATCTTGATTTCCACACGTATTGCTACAACTGAAAACATCACAGCACTTCAAATTATTTTTTTTACATGGGAAAACGTCCGTTTTACTGGCATTTTTACCAGTACAAGAACAAAAGTACTCTTGCAATACTTCCATTGCAGTAGGGCCATCGTAATAATCAAAAGCCAATTTACCATTCTCTGTCAACCATCCAAACTTCGTTATTTCTTTTGGAAATAATAATATGTTTAGACAGCGCTGGTTCGGATGGAGGAAGTCTTGCGATATCAGGGTTTTTTTCAATAGCTAAATGATATCTTAACGACTTCATATCGCTACGTACACCCTTGGACTTCTTTTTCGAATCGTACAAATAAGATGCAAAGACACTGACTACTTCTTGTGCAGATTGAATGTCTAAATTACTTATTGCCGATACAAACAAATGAGTTTATTGTAGCGATTGATCACGTGGTGAATACCGCGCCAAGCATTAGAAGAATTTGATAACATTATAAAAAATCTGCCCGCTTCGCGGGCACATTCTCATTGCACGCTTCGCGCGCAAGTTTGAGCGCGCCTAGGGCGCGCGATTCGATCGTCGCGCTTCGCGCTCCAGAATTTTTGAACGTCGCGCTTCGCGCTCCGTTCTTTCTGGACCTCGCGCTTCGCGCTCGGTCTTGTGCTCTTTGCATACGTTTAAGTTTGTTTCTTATAATTTAATACTGAAGCTCAAACCAATTTAATGATATTAAAGATGATGTAAATTAGTCATTTTCTCAAAGTCACTCTATTTCTTTTTGAATTTAAGTGAAACAGGAAATTCAATTTACTTAAGGCTCTATCGGCCTTAAGGAACACATTCTCATCATGACACTCGCGCTTCCCGCTCGATTTTCTGTATGCATTTTTGTAACTTTTTAATAAATTACATGATTATTGATAAATTTATTTTCTTCCAAATATCTCAAAAAGGAAAAACAATCCTAGACTTTATTTAAGGAAACGATTTTGCAGAACAACGCTTATTTCGTATCTCACATATTTTGGTGAAACAAATCGAATTTTTTCAATATTAAAAATCAAAAAATTAAAATATACCTCCTGTCCCGAAATGTCTTAATGAGAATTTGAAACATTTTTTTTGTATCTCACATATTTTATCTAAAAAATGGAAATTTTGAATTTTAATCGTATTTTTTGGAATTGAAACGAAAAATATATGTTTTATCAGAAACTGTGTGAGACAAAATTTGTAGATCTTTTTGAAACTAACAACATTGTATTCTTACGTTTTTTTCTTATTTTACATATTATTGTTAAAAAATTGAATTTTGGATTTTCAATAGTTTTTTTTTTAATTAAAAAAAAAAAATATGCATCTTATGAAAAAATGTTACAATTCAAATTTGTAGGTCTTTATTTATTCAATAATATTGTATCATAACGTTTTTTCGTATCTCGTATAATTTAACTGGAAAATGGAATTTTGATATTGACTTTTTTCGAATTTGAATATGCTGTAACATTTCTAATTTTGATTTAATCAAAAAATGTTATCAGGATAATTTTTAGACATTTATGAGCACTATCTAAAACCAGTATTGAAATTTTTGATTTTTTCAAAAAATTATTTTCAAAAACACAAAAGTAGTGCTCAACCCCTCAATTTTGATTGGATGTGGCTGGTTAACGAACTTGTCCTTACTTTTTCGGCTCCGATAAAGTGTACCAAAGCTCAATTCAATCTGATAATTCTATCGAGAGTTATGCCGCACACGACCTACAGACAGACAGACAGACAGACAGACAGACAGACGGACAGACAGACAGACACTTTCGTAAAAACCATTTTTTCTGACTCAGGGGGTCTCAAAACGTAAAGATTTGATGAAAATTTCGAAAGTCATTTTTCACATAAAACCAATACCTTCTCATCCATGATGAGAATGTAAAAATAATTGTTGCAATAAAGTCCACTCTTTAAATTTGAATCAGTCAAAATCTACTGATTATCAGTGAAATTTGACTGATTCAAATAGCAAAAAGAGGTTACTGTAAATCAGTCAAATTCCACTGATTATTTCAGTGAAAATTAACTGATTTAACAGTGGAAATTATTTTTTCACTTATGAATCAGTGAAAAGGCAAATCACTGATTCAATCAGTGAAAATTGGACTGATTCAGATTTAGAGAGCAACTCGCGTACATAATTAATTCTGGACAATGATGTTTATAGTGAATATATTCTGAACTTACCTGATTTATTTACATTCCAAACAAATCATAAATTATTTCTTTAACATATCAATAAAATAAAATAAAGAAACTAAAGAGCGAAGTAATAAATCGCATTTTAAACTCATTGGTAGTTGCTGCCGCACCGCACGATCGCTGCGTGCTAGTGCGCTCCGTGCATTCTGACGCGACACGCAACTTTGAAATAGCACAGCTTTTTTTCTTTTTGATATTTTGAGCTGAAATTTTTCCAAAAACTTCTTTATGTATTACATTTTAATACTCAATAATTAGTTATTGGAAATTCGAAACTTCGTCACTCAACTTTTACGATTGTATGACAAAACTCGGAATTCGTAGTAGTACACATTTGAAAATTTACCGAGCGAGTAATAATTGACGCAGAGTGATTGGAGTAGGCTTGTTATTTAGCTCATTAGTTGTACAATAACCACAACAAATTTCATAAAGATATATTAATAATCGTCTGAAATATAGCGAGAGTAACATTGAAAAACCTAAAATTCATTTTTTTCCATTTTCCGCTAAATTGCCGTTTTTTTCAGTGTTCCACCTATTTTATCAAAAAAACAATTTCAGATTCGTATCCAGCGACCTCGAAAACATAAAGACAAAGTAGTTTTAGCGACTAGGACTTCCGTGGTCACTGGAAGGTCTGTTTGGGGGTGAGTCCCGCTCGCCTATAGCACACATATAAATAAAGTCTTATTGATTCTGAAAGTGTCCAGTTATACTAAAAAAAGTGAAAAATATGTTCTTACAATGATTCAACTATGGTTATTTATTATCATTCATAACTTGTTGTTTCCATCTAAGTGAAGAGTGGAATAATATGAGTGATGAAAAAACCGTGTCTTTTTGTTTTATTTCTTCTATAATGAAAGCGTCATTGAAATTTGTATGTTAAAAATGTATCAGTAAGCATGAACAAGGCTATAAAACAGCTACGCTCATGAATAAGTTCTTCATATATCCATGAAAAAGTGTACCACTTTAAAATCCTCCTCGCAAAGTTTGATTAAATACAAGTTCGCGCTTTTTACGCAAGGGGAAATGAGTTGAAAAGAAGTGCGTTGAATACCTTAAAAGTATTTGGATCAATGTTTGCCGTCTCAATGCATCTGCGTCGATCGGTTCTTTCTTTCATTCATCCTCAACCCATCTTCCATTTCCAGAGCCTAGATGGTGCCTACAAACCTGGCTTTTCGCCAACTTTCGAAGCTTCGAAATTTACCTACTTGTGCTAATACGTAATACTGTAGCTGCGCGCAAGAAACGCATTACTACGCTTGCGTTCTGATAGAATTACTTCGGATAATACATTGCCCTTCTGAAAGCGTTCTTGCGTGCTTCTCTGATATGACGAAATATATTTCATCACTTCTAATTCTAATTTATCCCCTAAAAATAATCGGATAAATGGAACACGCTGCTCCCTAAATCTGAATTAGTGAAAATTGCGCCACTAATTCAATTTTGTGAAAAATGCAATAATTATTAGTCATTTTTCTGCTAATTACTTTTCAAGGAGTTTATAACTACTATTGAAATTAGTAGAAAATGGCTAATATTTAGTGAATAATTCTACTAAAGTGAATTTGTGGCTCACTTTGCACACTGTTAAATATTTCTACCGTAATTTCCCGAAACACGTGACTGGAGTTTTATTCAGTTACAGTTTCGTAAAATTGAGGTAGAATTTCAGAAAATCCAGTTACTTTTTAGTAAATTTATGTTCTGATACTTGTATCTGGGAATTCTGAAACTTGTAACAGGAATAATTTTACGTTTCGGGTAACTGAACTTTTATGCAGTTACACTGTTGTGCAAAAGTCTTCGAGCACTTGTTTTCAACCATTCACATAAAAGATTCTGATTTATAAAATACCTAACAATGAACTTTTATTTTATAATAACATAGAAGGTAACAAAATTCTGCATTTACTGACCCCAGACTAAGTGTTTTAGTCAATTATTGAGGGGACTAGGGTGTCAAAAATCGATTTTTTTTATTGCATTTTTCAATAGCATTACTATTCAAAAGGTAAATGCCAAAGTTTTAAATCGTTTGGATGAAAAATGAAAAAATGAAAGACAAAAAGGCTGAGCGCCTTTCGCAAAAATTGACGGTCTTTACGGATTGAACCTCCGTATTAAGCTGTAAAAATTTCTGATTTTGCGAAAAAAATTCGTAAACATGAATTTTTTGTGAAAACAATTTTCTTGAATTTTTTGAAAAATTTTTTATTTTTTTTTATTTTTTTTTTTTTATTTAACCAGGTTCAGTCTAGATAGGGAAGTATTACGAACAAAACCCACTTTAAAAAATTCAATTGCCATTATTAGAACAGAATATATTACTGCAAAAAGTTTTTTTTTTGTTAAATTGTTTATTTAATTACATAATTGTATATTGGAATTTTTCAATAAAAAAATATATTTCGTATTCTGTTTAATTGTTATAAATAACCCATGAAAAAAAATGTATTTATATCTTGATATTTAATTTTTAAGTAGACTTTGAAAATAGGATTAGTTTGACTTCCTAGTCCCCTTAACGAAGATATTGCGAAAGAAGTCAAGATTTCAAAGTTTTCTTGAATTTTATACAACTCTTGAAACAATAAATATTTTTGAACTTTTCTCAGCTAATTATAAAGATAAATTTACAGAGAATATTAGCAACGTATCAAACATATTTTGATAGATTTTTTATTGATACTATTAAAGTTAAAATTTAGAAAAACAAAGTTGTGATAATACAAAGGATTCTCATACTTGAAAAATCGATTTCAAAAATTGATGACATGAAAAAAATACAAAATATCATTAAAAAATACAATAAAATTGTTTTCAAAATTTCTTTCATAAATAATTTCACAATTTTGAAGTTTTACAACTTTTTCGTTCTGAGCTCAGATTTTTGCTGCATTCAAGAAAAATGGTTACAATTTACTTGTTACATTACTGAGATTTTACGTGAATCTCATTTTGAAATGAGTCAAGTAAAGTTAAAAAATGTTCATTACTTCAAATGTTATTCAAAATTTAAAAAAGCTTTGAATTTTTGCTTTTTTTCGCAATAATTTCGTTAATAATAGACTAAAACATTTCGTTTTGGGGTCATCAAATGCAGAATTTTGTTAACTTCTATATTATTCTAAGGAAAAAATTCATTTTTAGGTATTTTATAAATTAGAACCTTTTATGTGAAGGTTAAAAACAAGTGCCTAGCGACTTTTGCACAGTAGTGTACATGTAACTAGAAATTTTGTTACAGTTTCGTAATTTTATTATAAATTTTATAAAAATTTTGTTACAGTTTGGTAGTTTCAAGATACAGTACATTTTTGCAATTTTGAGATACCTTTACTCAAAAACATCATAAATATCGTCCAATTTTACATTATCTTTGTAACATACAAATTTTTTAAATTTCTGAACATTTCTAGCAGTGCATTTATTCAGATTTAGAGGGTGAAAGTAACTAATAATCTCTTCACAAATGGAAAAAAGTTTTCACAAAATTACTTCTTTAATGGAATAACCTTTGTGAACTGCAACAATGTTAAAAAACTTTGCCGGAATTTTTCAAAACACTTAAATGAAGCATTATATACACTGTTAGAAATTTTTACCGCAATTTCTCGAAACACGTGGCTGGAGTAACTTTTTAGTAAATTAAAGGAACAATTTCGCAATTTTCAGTTACAAAGTGTTGAATATTCTGATACTTGTATCTGAAAATTCTGAAACTTGTATCTGAAAATTCTGAAACTTGTATCAGGAATAATTTCACGTTTTGGATAACTGAAGATTTATGTTCTTATATGTAACTGAAAATGTTATTACAATTATTTTATGAAAATTCAGTTGAGTTTCATAACATTAAAAAAAAATCTCAGTAAATTTAGTACATGTTTTAGTTTTAAGATACCCTTACATAAAAACATTATACTCTCTAAATCTGAATCAGTCAAATTTTCACTGAAATAATCAGTGAAATTTGACTGATTTACAGTAACCTCTTTTTAGCTATTTGAATCAGTCAAATTTCACTGATAATCAGTAGATTTTGACTGATTCAAATTTAATTTTTGTTTGTAAGTTGTTACAAGTTACAAGTTGTTGTTTGTAATATAAAAAGTTTGTAAATTTCCGTAAATTTTTAACAGTGCAGTTACATGTAACTGAAAATTTTGTTACAGTTGCGTAATGTGAAGATAAGTTCAGAAAAATGAAACGACTTAAAGATTTGCTACATTTCAGAAACTTTATAGTAGTGAAGGCGGAAATAATTTTTGAAAATTAAATGATTTTCGATGATAAAATGAATTTTTATGAAAATTCCACGTGTCAGAATGTTGCACTAGAAATTAGGTTTATATAAATTTTTAATTCGTCTGCTAAGATTAGTAACTCGCCAAATCTAGTAGACTGTTTCATTCAGTTCTAAGAAGATTCTAATATCTTATCTCCTAAATCACAAGTAAATGTGACGCTTGTCACAATTGAGAGAACGAACATCGCGGAGGCAAACAGAATTATATTATTTCCATAATTCTAGTTCCTGCGCAAACACGAACGCCAGAACACGAGCGTCAATAATTTCGGTCGGAGATTAAAATGTACGTGTAAACTTCCGGGACCTAGACGTGACTATATTTACGGTAAATGTTATAATCATGTGTCTTGTATTATATTATGCAATACATTATTAAGAGCAAGACAGTTTCGGCTTCGATTTTCATCAAGTTTTAAAGGATTTTTTAAGTAAAAAGTTTGTGTTTTCCAGCCAGTAGCGGCCTTCCATTTGAAACTTACAAGTTTCCAGTATCCTTTGAGAACAAACATGTCTCTTGTTCTAACTTAAATATACCTTCCTGCTGCATACCTAATAGCAGTCTTATTGCTTGCGTTACCTCTGTACTTGCAGTTTAATGTACACAAATTTCATCCAGTACAACAGCGTTTGAACTTCCGAAATATATTCGATAAATCTAGATTCAAAATACACAGTACCTAATGTGCGTGAGACAACGAAATCAGGTATAAATATTCAAATTGTGTTTTTAACTGAAACGAGTCAATTTTTTTTCGAGTCAGTGGCTCACGTGATCAAGAAAATAATTTTAGTTTCCCTTAGAATTTGTGTACAATAAAGAACATTTTTGACTGAAACTTTGGAACGTTGTAGGTTTTAATTAAGGATTTGAATAACAAAAAATGTAAATTCCTGTTTTATCGACATTAGGATTTTTTTTAAATTTTCCGAAACAATCAATGCTATGGATCAACCAGGCCATGTGAACAAATTTCTATAATATATCGTGCAAGATAACTATTTTATTTCACAAAATATCTTCGTTTGAGTGAAAATTTTGTATACAGTTTTACAGAAAACTGTAATTGTTGATAAGTATTTGAATTTTTTTCAAAATTTGTTGTAAAAAGTAGTTAAAAGACGTGATTTATTGTCTCTTGTCCTGTCTCAGAAAGAAATTTTGTAAATTATAAAAGTTATCTTATATGATAGAATAAATGTATAATTTAGTCACGTGGTCCGATTGATCCATGACTTACGTTCGTGCAAGATAGTTTTTTAAGATTACAAAATATCTTTTTGAAAATTTGGAAAGTAGTATAGAACACGGAAGAGAACTTCTGTCACCTTCTTTATTGAAAATTTTGCATACAATTTTACAATTAACTGTAATTGTCGATAAGTTTTAGAATTTGTTTTCAAGTTGTACTAAATAGAAGTTTACAGACGTGCTTTATTGTCTTTTGTCCCGTCTCCTAATTTCTCAGAAAGATATTTTGTAAATTATAAAAGTTATCTTATATGAAAGAATAAATGTATAATTTAGTCACGTGGTCCGATTGATCCATAGCCTTAAGCTGAAGTTCGTGCAAGATAACTTTTTTATTTTACAAAAGATCTTCTTAAAAATTATGAAAATACTTCAGATCACGATAGAGAACGTCTGTCGACTTCGTTTGGGTGAAAATTTTGTATACAATTTTACAGAAAACTGTAGTTGTCGATAAGTATTTGAATTTTTTTCAAAATTTGTTGTAAAAAGTCTCAGTCTCAGAAAGATATATTGTAAATTATAAAAGTTATCTTATATGATAGAATAAATGTATAATTTAGTCACGTGGTCCGAGTGATCCATGGCTGAAGTTCGTGCAAGATAGTTTTTTTAGATTAAAAATATCTTTTTGAAAATTTGGAAAGTATTATAGAACACGGTAGAGAACTTCTGTCAACTTCTTTAATGAAAATTTGCATAAAATTTTACAATTCACTGTAAATTGGGATAAGTTTTTGAATTTTTTTTCAAATTTCCTAAATAGAAGTTAACTTGACGTGATTTATTGTCTTTTGTTCCCTTTCAAAATTCTCAGAAAGATATTTTGTAAATTATAAAAGTTATCTTATATGAAATAATAAATGTATAATTTAGTCACATGGTCCGATTGATTCATAGCCTTAAGCTTAAGTTCGTGCAAGATAATTTTTTTATTTTACAAAATATCTTTCTGAAAATTTGGAAAGTATTATAGAACACGATACAGAACTTCTGTCAATTTCTTTAATGAAAATTTGCAGAAAATTTTACAATTAACTGTAAATTGCGATAAGTTATCGATTTTTCTTTCAAGTTTTACTAAATAGAAGTTCACAGACGTGCTTTATTGTCTTTTGTTCCCTTTCCAAAATTTTTAGGAAGATATTTTATGAATTAAAAAAGTTATCTTACATGAACGAATAAATGTACAATTTAGTCACGTTGTCCGATTGATCCATGGCCTTAAGCATAATAACGATATAAATAAATATTCTTAAACTCTTTTCTTTAATTCAGAATCTACCACATAAAAGTCTGAAAATTATTTAACATAATTGGTACACACATAAATAAATAATTCAACCTCCCGTGCCGAATCAGATAACCTAACTTCAATGATTGCTGAGAGAAGGGAATACTGATTCTGTCGAACATTTGATTGATTATATCACTGATGAATCAATGGAATCACGAACTATGACAACTGACGAACGAACGCATAAGACTCATCGGAATACTGATTGCGGTAAATTGAACCGAGAAATTTAATGGAGAGCTTTGCTACAGATTGTGCGGGGAGCTTCTTTGAGTACATCGTACTTTAAATGTCCACAGAACATTTAATTAAATTTATTTCGTGCGGTATCTCTATTTGCAATCCTCTGGTACCGAGATTGAAAACTACTTTAATTGAAAATAAAATAAAAATTCCTATACAATTGATATTTATGTAATTCAATTATCATAAAACTGAAATTATCATAATAAATGAAATTCAATCTGGATTAACTCTACATTTTTTCTGTATTATCGGATTGTTATTTTTAATTCCACTTTTAATTTATTGAATATAAAACCTCGAATCACAGCGACGATACACATAAAAATTACTCTGTATTGATTGATTTATTTAAAGTAGATTCTGGAAATAAAGTTGTTTATTTTTATTTGGATAATCTTACCCACACCTTTTCACAGCTGAAACAGAGACATTTTCATTTTTATTTTTAGTGGTTGGGGAAGTAATTTCTTTTTTAAATTGAAGTCGCGTCAAAGTGGAATAACGTTATAAAAACGTGCAAGTAGTAAAAGAAGGAATTTACGATCTTCCTTCTTGGTTATAGGCCGTGCGATAGTATCAGGAGATAATGAAGTTATTATACCAGAAATCGATATCAGGTTCGTGAACTTTCATAAGTGAATTGTCAAGTTAGTGTTCTAGAAAGACTATAAGCATATGGTAAAGGTGCTGTCGTTCAACTATCTTTAATGACGATCTGTAAGATAATATTCAACTGAGCAACACAAATACGATTCTCCAGCTAAATTTTACTTTTTCTTCCTAATACATCTTCATAAAAATCTCCCACAGTCAATTTTTACAGGATAAATTAATTGCAGAAATTTTCTGTGAAAAAAGAAACGCTTCCACTCCGCTGGGTTTCGAGCCCAGGTCCTTTCGATTTCGATTTCGAGGTCCTTTCCTTTCGACCGGCAATCGAAAGGACCTGGGCTCGAAACCCAGCGGCGTGGAAGCGTTCCTTTTTTCACAGAAAATTTCTACAATTTATATTGAAAAATTCCAACTAGTTTTAAATAACGTTAAAAATTCATTCTAAATCATACGTTGATAAGGTCGATGTAGTAGAGTTCCGTTATCTCGTAGAGTGATACACGCAGAAAAAAGATCAGTAAAGTTTACAGGAAGTTCGGTACTTATTTGGAGAACATGATTTTTTAGTAAATTTTACAAGAAGTTGAGTTCAATCAACAGATTTTCTGTACAATTTACTTAGCGTACAGTACAATCAACTTAACTCGGATTTTTTCGTATTCAGTAGATTTTACTGGACGCTGAGTGAAACGTACAGAAAATCTGTTAATTGAACTCAACTTCTGGTAAAATTTACTGAAAAGTCATGTTGTCCAAATAAGTACCGAAATTCCTGTAAATTTCACTGATCTTTTCTCTGCGTGTACACTCTTCTAATGATCGACATAATCGACTGAAATGATTTGGAAAAATTGATTATATAGTTCATGATACATCCGTTGCCGAATTGGCGTTAACAACCCAAGTGCGAAATTAGATACGGCCCAACACTGGCCCAGCATCGCCAAAAATTTCCCGAAGATCGGCTGCCAATATCGTACCGTTGTTGGAATGATAACTCCGGTATGCACTTGGCGGCCAATGCTGGCCTAAACTCTGGCCGCCAGCACTTGTTTGCGGCACAGCAACGGGCCAATGCTGTGCCGAACTCTGGTTTTCTCACTTCCAGGATGGTTTGCCCTGGTAAAAATGACTATCGGCTTGGTATAGGGCCGATACTGGGCCAAGTTTCGGCTGAAGCTCGGTAAATTTAAACAGTCGAAAAAGGCCGCCGTCGTCAGCCCAGAACTTGATCGATGCAAACAGTGACACTGGCCCAATAACAATGGCCGACTCTTGGCTGCCGAGATTGGGCCAATATTGTGTCGTATTATCACCTTCGGCAATTCGCACTTGGGAAGATTTTGTGAGAAAAGTTGTGGAACCTCCGTAGCTCAGATGACAGAGCTTTCGACCGGCAATCTAAAGGACCTGGGTTCGAAACCCAGCGGAGTGGAAGCGTTCCTTTTTTCACAGAAAATTTCTGCAATTTATATTGAAGAATTCCATCTAGTTTTAAATAACGTTAAAAATTCATTCTAAATCATAGGTTGATAAGGTCGATGTAGTAGAGTTTCGTTATCACGTAGAGTGATACATTCTTCTAATGATCGATATAATCGACTGAAATGATTTGGAAAAATTGATTATATAGGATAAATTAATCTCCAAAAAAAAAAAATAATTATAGCTTCAATATTTATCGCAGAAAATTGATTCTTCTCAGATAGTGTTAAGATCATGTCTTATTTTATCCTGAAATTATGCGATACTTTGTGAAAGTACCACATGACAGGCGATAAAAGGTTCGACGTGATGGGAAGAAATTTGAGATTCAATGTGCAGGACACGTGGAGAATTTCCTGAGAAACCTCTTCCACGTATGTATCTAAGTCATAGGTATCATCTTTCACAGATAAAAGATGCTTCTTCTTACGAATGAAAAGTCGGATGGTTACAAGGAAAGGAAAGCAAAAGTGAGAGAATATAAATCAATGGATAAAAAAAGATTTTTGTCGTCAAAGAATATATGACAATAGATACA
Organism: Diplolepis rosae; assembly: GCA_030998225.1. Taxonomy (NCBI): domain Eukaryota; kingdom Metazoa; phylum Arthropoda; class Insecta; order Hymenoptera; family Diplolepididae; genus Diplolepis; species Diplolepis rosae. The sequence goes on from JAPYXD010000677.1 coordinate 14,038,216, forward strand.
TTGAGGAATTAAAGAAGATTAATTTTTTGTCTAGCTTAGTGAAAGAAGCTTAGGTTTGGTTTAGTTTGGTATATATAATGCTAATCTGTAGTTAGGATGACGTAAAGTATCATCACTAATAGATTTATACGATTTCAAAACTTTTTAAGTTTGAACTTTATGTTGTGATAAGTATTAGAGCTTTTGATATAATCTGCAAAGAAATGTAAATTTGTTCATGAATTCTATATAAACCCGAGGGAAGGTTTTATTGCTATCGTCTTTTACACAAATGTCGTTCAGCTTTAAACTTTTTCCGAGCATAACGATAAGAATTCTCGGTCTTCTCCAGCATTCGAAAGCTCCCTTAGTACCGACCCCTTGTGATCCTTTCCACTGATCATTTCTTCAGGGACGTATTTATTAGAACTATCTCGTTCTTCGAGGAAGAATCATTTAATTCAAGTATCGCTCTTTATCTAACTTATTCATTACTTAATGTAAATTTCCAAACACACTCTTATTCTGATTAAAAATAGCGATCATTTTTTCGTCTTAGCATCTCCACAAATTAATCATTCCACTTTTACTTTCTCTCATTAAGATTGAACCGGACCAAAAAACAAACTTTTTTGACAATTTGTAGTTTACACAGGTGTTTTAAGAAAGACTAATTAATGGACGATATCTCGCATTTCAAGTGAAAAACTTGACGAAGAAACTATATAAAAAAATGATTTTGGGCTGGAAAATACGAATTTGATTTCCCTTGGTAAAAAAAATGTTGTACTGCAAAAGAAGTTTTTGGCGGTCAGAGCGAAAATTTTTTGAGTTTAAATATAATTTGATTTTAATGATGACCTGTGGACGGTCTTAGTGGTTAAAGGGTTAACCTATTTTGCTTTTTGAATGTTCAAATTGTCCGTTGTGGAATTTGCAACAAATTATCTAGAGAATTTTTTTTTATACTCATTCGTTCGAGAGTACTATCAATTTGTTTACATGAACACAATAAATAAATTGATATTACCCTCGAACGAATTAGTATTTTAAAAATCTGTCGAGATAATTTGTTGTAAATTCCACAACGGACAATTTGAACTTTCAAAAAGCAAAATCGGTTAAGAAATGAAAAAATTCTTCACAAAAACCATATGAAATTTAAACTTGCATTATACGCTTATTTTTTTAATACATTTTCTTCGTCAAGTTTTTTATCCAGAATGCAAGATCCATTAATTGGCCTTTCATAAAAAACCTGGATAAACTACAAATTGCCAAACATTTTTTTTACAAAAAGTTTTTTTTTTCGGTCCAGTTTAACCAGAAAGGATAACACCACTGAAAAAATCTAAAATAAAACGCTTTTTTGGGACTTTTTTTTCGATGGAAGGAAAAGTAAGAGGATAATAATATTCAAGGGTGTTATTAACGATGTCTTTAATTGTTCAAGAAAATAATGTTTTCATAAATAGTAAAAAATTTGCGTCAGTTAGATTACGTGCCGCAAAGCGCCCTAAACTCAACATGGCTCCCGAGAACGGCTCCAGCGTCACCATTTTGTACTATTCATGACTAAATTGTTTTTTTAACAATTAAGGTAGTACGATCACGAAAATTAGACCTCAGGCAAAAATAGATAATTTTGCTTTCAAGAATAGCAATATTATTATTGAAGGGCTAATTTGTAAGAGAAAAGATTATTTTTCATGAAAAAAATTTGAAACACAAAAAAATAATGTTATTAATAAATTTTATTTTTGACCCAACTTTTTTTCATATAGCTTCTTACCAAATTTTCAAAAAATTATGCGATTCTAATAAATCACGAATCATTTTTTCAGAAAAAAGATTCTCTACAACTTGACCGTTTCCTATTTTGGAAATTGAATTAATTATTATCAAATACAGCAATTTGTTTATAAAAATGTTGTTTCGAAAAATTGTTTTTTTATAATTTCAGCCATTAAAGAATTCATTTTCAAAAATCGGAAACGGTCAAGTTATAGAGAATCTTTTTCCTAAAAAAATGAACCGTGATTTATTAGAATCGCATCATTTTTAAAAATTTGGCTCGAAGCGATAAGAAAATAAGTTTGGGTAAAAATAAAATTTATTAATAACATTATTTTTTTGTGTTTCAAATGTTTTTCATGAAAAATAATCTTTTCTCTTTCAAATTAGCCCTTCAATAATAATATTGCTATTCTTGAAAGCAAAATTATCTATTTTTGCCTGAGGTCTAATTTTCGTGGTCGTACTACCTTAAAGACATCGTTAATAACACTTGAATATTATTACCCTTTTACTTTTCCTTAAATAAAAAAAAAAATTGCAAACAAACGTTTTATTTTAGATTTTTACAGTGGTGTTACCCCTTAAGAGGTAGGGAGGGGGTTAATAAAATGTTTTCTTTGTGTGTAAACATGTCCTTAATATACTTAAATAGTTATAGAAACGAAAAGGAATTAAGGATTAACATATTCAAAGGAGTAAATAAAGTTGGGGAAATTGCTCGGCAAACGCGTCATTTTCAGTAAATTCATTTTGTGGGATTGCAATTGGAATTCAACCACGAGACGGAAATTCCAGCTTTGCCTAGTTTGCGTGTGCCACTTCAGAATCTCCTTGGAAATACGTTTCCTCCACATAGAGTGAGAATAGGAGTTCGTAGAGGTGATAGAACCGTTTTGAAAACCCCACCCTCTGGGTCCTTTGATAAATTCTCGATACGTCACTGGTTCGGTACCAAACATTTCACCTCCAATCGTGCCTGGAGAGAGAACTGGAGAGAGGATGAGAGACGTGGATACACACTTTGCCTGGAGCGACCATTATCTTTCGTTCCCAGTGCCTGTGCATCTACCGCACAACCATATTATTGATTCAAGGCATCATCTATAATCAATACGATTTGTAATATTTCTAATGACACTTGACAACATTACTTGAAACACTTGAATTCATCTTTTCTGAAATTTAACCATTTTTATACGATGTGAAATAGATATTCAACTATGGGACAATCATCTTATTCAATTTTCAGTTCGAATATGTTGGAATATTTAGATATTGCAACAGAATATATAATATGCTTTTTATAATAGCGGGTTATAAAGTGGATTTTATTGCCCCATGCGGGGCAATCAAATCCATTTTCTGACACCCTAATAGAAAAAACATCGTGTGCGATACGGGAAAAACATTTATTTTACTCGTGTGGTTTACTCGCAATATAATTTTTTTTCCCCTAGTTGCACAATATACTATTTCACATAATTCATTATTTAGATATCAAGAGGATCAATCACGTTTAATATTTTTATTTTTTGAGTTCAGACCTTCCATATAATTTTTTTTGTGTTTAATAACTTTATTTAGAAAGATTCTAAGGTCTTTTGAAAATTCCAACACCTTTATGTATTTTTAAATTAAAAATTTTGAGTTTTTTGGGCATTTTTTGGACATTTTTTGACACTGGATAACTTTTTCGTCTTTCAACCAATTATCATGATTCTTTTTTCATTTTTTTCCTTACAATGTGTAGCAACTTTTTGGATGTGGAAAATAAGGTAACATGACTGAAAAAAAGTTACAAATAAAATAAAAAAATAAATAAAAATATCCCAAAATATAAAAAAAAAATTTGTAGTCATTTTCTTAGCTGGAGTGCTTTCCATACTTACAAATATTATTAATATAGCAAATAATAAATGGTAAAAATTTCAAAGGTCTGTGCCTAATACTTTAGGTTTTATTCAAACATATGTTGCAACAAACACGGAAAATCACAACTTGCGGAAAAGGGAGTTCAAAGTAAAGTCTTGTAGTAAAGCCTTAATACTAAATCATATATGTATATACACAAAGGCAATATATATAGATATATTGTGTTTTATAGGAATACCTGTTATATACTATTTTCCATATAATTCCGAAATATTAGTAAATAAATAAACAAACTGTTTTGTGTAAAAAGCTACTTTTCGCTAAAAACGCGTTATTCGTAAATCGTAGTAACATTTAATTTTATTTACTTTTCCAAGAAAAAAAAATTAGATTGCCCTCAAAATTCACACACATACTCAAAAAAGTATAGAGAATAAAAAAACAACATTTTTGGAAAATGTCGAAAAATTATAAGTATACCAATAAAAGGTGGTGGATCGCCTTAATCCTGAAAATTAATTTTTCTCCATGTTGAAAAAAAAGACAACATTGATTTAAATATTGCAGCGTAATAATTCCATTCTGAAATCATTTTTATTTGCTTTACGACTAAAAAAAGTTATGAGTTTTACTTTTTGGCTCACAATAGAAATTATTCTGATCGTATAATTTGAGATGAGAGAAACATCATTAATTATTCACTTTAGATTCTAGTTTAGAATAGTTGAGTAAATACCGGTTTTCAAAAATAAATTTTTGGAGTCAATTTTATCATTCAGAAGAAAAATAATCAGTGTTATTTTAGTAGCGATTGAAATGAGGATGAATGAAATGGGTTTTCAAGTGCTCAGAAGCGCTGAATTAATTCAGAAATTGATTGAACTGCGAGCTTTGTTACTATTCCTTCAGTCACGCTTTCCCTTTTTTATAAAAGTGACGTTTCCTGTACAAAGAGTTAGAAAACAAGATTTTTCGGAGCGACTGGTTTAACGTTTCAAATCTAAAGGAGTGCTCTTTCTTGTAGGCGAAACAGCAGTCCATATAAATGCCATCCCATTTGTTGGAAATAAACTGAGCCACGGTAAATAAGTCAAAGTTTTTCGTAGTTCACCCTCAATATACCCCAACGGACAGAAAAAGTCGACCAATTACGAAAAGTGAGATGCGTACTTACTCCGCAGAACTATTTTTCATTTTCTGAACCTGTCAAGATGCCAATCGCGAGGTTTCTTTATTACTTAAAGAATGCAAGCTTTTTGATCTTTCTGAACAATAATTTAAATTTGATCCAAAACCTTATCATGAAATTAATTTGAAAAATCTGCCCACTTTGCGGGTACATTCTCATCGCGCGCGCAGTTCGCAAGTTTGAGCGCACCTGGGGCGCGCGATTCGATCGTCGCGCTCGGTCTTATATTCTTCACATACATATAAGTTTATTTTTTCTTGTAATTTGATACTGATTTTCAAGTCAATTTCATAATATTGTAGATGTGAATTACATTTTCTTAAAGTTACTAAATTTGTTTTTGATTTCAAATGAAAAAGGAAAACATATTTACTTAAGACTCTATCAGCCTTAAGGAACACATTCTCATCGTGACACTCGCGCTTCGCACTCGATTTTCTATAAAAATTTCTGTAACTTTGTAATAATTTACATAATTAAAAAAAATTTATCTTCGTATTCTGTTTTTCAGCAAACGATTTATTATTTCAACGCTTGTTTTGTATCTCACATATTTTGGTTAAAAAATGGAATTTTGGATTCTCAGTATTTAAAATCAAAACATGAAATATATATCTTGTCATAAAATGTCCTACTGAGAATTTGTAGATCTTATTTAGGCGTATCATTTTTCATCACAGCGTTTTTTCTGAAACTATGTCAAACAAAATTTGTTGATCTTATTGAAACGAACAATTTTGAAAACCTACGTTTTATTCGTATTTCGTATAATTTAACTGGAAAATGGAATTTACATATTGATTTTTTCAAGTTTTAACATACTATAATTTTCCTAATTTTAGATTAATCCAAAAATGTTTCAGGTATAATTAGTAGAGATTTATAAGAACTATCACAAACCAGTATTGAAATTTTGGATTTTTTTATTATTTTTTTTCAAAAATACAAAAAATGCTCTTATTTTCACTATTTTTGTCGGATGTGACTGGTTATCAAACTTTTCCTTACTTTTTGGCTCCAATAAAGTATGTCGAAGCTCAATTCTATCCAGAGTTATCGAGTATACGACTTACAGACAGACACTTTCGTAAAAACCGTTTTTTGCTGACTCAGGGGGTTTCAAAACGTAAATATTTGATTAAAATTTCAAAAGTCATTTTTCACATAAAACTAATAATACCTTCTCATTCATTTAAAGAATTTGAAAATCTTTCTGTGGAAAAAAAGACGCTTTCAACTGCGCTGGGATTCGAGCCCAGGTTTTTCGATTGCCGGTCGACCGAATGAGAATATAAAAAATTATGTTTTCAGAGATATTGAAGAAAATTACAGAGCCTGAAAAGCGTGTGTTTGAAATTTTAATATGCCTTTTAAGATTTTAATTAATGCAACATTTTTTTATCAGAAAAAATATGTTTTTTTTTTAATGTAAACAAAAAGGTGATTAACTTCTGTGTAAAGTGAACCCAATTTAAAATGATTTTGTTTGGTCTGTAAGAGAATATTCGCTTAAAGGTACTAATTAGAACTGTTTTATTTCCTCATAAAGAAATTTGAAACTAATGAACTTTTTTCCATATCAAAGCTATAATCGAATAAAAAAAACAAAGGGAAATATTTAAGAGTCAAGTTTTCATAATTAATATAGCATTCGAATTGCAACTTAACCAATAAAAGTGATAAAATGAATCAAAAGTGAATATAGTAGTGCGTGATAAACTGAAATGGGGATCTAAAATAGATGTAAGTGGTTAATAGTAATTTAATAGAATCGGAACTTTTGAGAAATGCGGTTAGCGATAAATTTCAAACTAAAACTTTAACATGTCTGTTTCATCGCAGTAAATCGACGTTCTACGTAGAGTTAAAATTTGAGGTTTGATACTTGCCTGGCTGCAGGAAGTGATGGGAAATAATTTGAATTCTGGCCAGGATATTCAGATAGATAACGACGTCTATCGGTCATGCGGTTTTTGGCAAAAACTTATCAATGCTTTGGCTCCCTGGCGTGAGCTAACCGATTTCAAAATTATACAAATTACTGCTAGATTAGCATCAACCAGAACAGGGACACTGTGCGGTAGCAACTGACAGAAGTGGAAGAGAGAAAGGATTTAAAGGATGGGGCATGGACACCGTTTCGAGATGAATGGCCCATGGTCGTTACAATTGGAAACTCTCCGAATTTATGTTTGTAAAGCGTGTACAACAGACGTGAACTCATCGCATTGTCCTGGTAACACGTATACAAGTACAAATATAAACACCATTGCAGATTCCCTTAGGGCAGTCACCAACCCATGTGGAAAAGTTTTATGGCAGTCCAATGTCGGATCTGGCCCAGATCTGGATATTTCTAGACCGTCTAGTCTAGAAGGCCTAGTCTGTCCAAGATCTGGTACGGGCTCAGTGTTGCCACAGCTCCAGTTTTATCGGAAGATCATCCGATTTGTAGCCTTTCCTCCCGATGTACCGATTTTTCTTTCAAACCTCCCGACTTTTCCAGATTCTGATCGAAAACCGATATTTTTGTATTTTTGTATTGTATTTTTAAACTTTAAAACTATTTTTTAATTAAGCTTTTTGGACCTGGCGTCTATTCCGGTAGATATTCGCCAAACGGAATTTTTCGAAATTATTGGCTAAATAAACAAACCTTTTAATAAATTTCTTTCCGGATAACTTCTTTAGTGTGCATTAACTGGCACATTTATGGCAAATTTTGTAAGGATTTTTGGAATAATATAAAGTATAATAATATAAAGAATAGATACCAGATCTTAAAGGGTTAAAAAGTGTGATAAATATCGTGTTCCGATATTTAATAATTAATAACAAATAATAAATAATTATTCTGAACTTTATAATTTAGATATTAATATTTTTTATATCAGCAATATATATAAGCTTTCTTCAGCCAAAAATGTAAACAAAATTAGAAATAGAATTTGGAATTGCATAATGGTGCTTCTATAAAAGTAGTAGTTAATCAAGTACTTTCTAACAAAAAATTAGAATTGCCCTCCAAAAACAAGAAATACTTCCGTGACGTGATTGGTTGAAGGCTGTAGTAATATCTAGTAAATTACACACATATTGTCTAGAAAGTGAAAAGACATTTTTTTAAACTCATTTCATACTACGGTGGTAAAAATTAAGCAATATCAGTGATTTTGCTGTCAAAATTAGTGAATATTATAAAATCCCCTTAATTTCCATAAATCTCCCGATGAAATATCAATGACTTTAATTTTTTTCACCATTTTAACAAAATTGACGGGGTGTTTGGAATGATCCAAAATAAGAAATCATCAATACCAGAAAAAGATTTTTTTTTCTTATCATCTTGACAGTCTAGTTAGGGCCAGATCTGATGCTGGTTAGCACTGAATGACAAAAATTTCCAAGTCCCTATTACATAAATTTTTTCCCCTACTTTCAAATAATTGACAGCCAGGATCAAAAAAATTTAATTTTCGAGGCCGATTTTTTCACTTCCTCGGCCCAACACTACGAGTAATCGTCCCGAAAACGCTGAAAAATCGGCATGTTAATATATTGTATTAAATCGCTGTATTTTAGGCCTAACTCGGCGTATTATCGGCCTTGAAAATTAATTAAAATAAAGTTCCATGGCACTCAACGTAGTTTTGTCCCAAATAGGCCTCAAAAATTATTTGAATATAACATTTCTTTGCACCCGGCGTGTTTTCAGTCCACGTTGGCGTAAAATAATCTTAAATTATCAAAATCGGTCTGACTTGGTGTATTTTTTATCCAACATTTTTGGAAACGAGAGGTTATTTAAAATTATCTGAAATAAGAAATTATGACTACTCAAATAGTGCATTTCGTATCAAATGCGGAAAGACGTATTTTAACGCAAAAAAGAGTCGCGACTCGCTCGCGCGTTGAAATACGCCTTTCCGCACGTGATACGAACGATATTTTTTTTTCGGTGTATATCGAAAGTTAGCCGAGTCGGTGTCGTATTGCGTGCGGAAAGTTGATTTTCCCGCACAAGTGCGGTAAAATTCTATGAAATTTTCCCAAAATCTATACAAAGTATAATATTTTATCCAAATATTGTCAAAAAGATTCAGTCACCAATTCACAAAATATATAGCCTCTCAAATAATTTATAAAATATTATGGCATTTCAAAAAAATATAATTGAATAAGATCAGTGTAAAAAAAATCTACAGCAGTTTTGAACGTCTTTTTGAACTAAGAATGCAATTAGGAAAAAGTACTAAAAACAGTATAAATCACAGTAAATCGTTTTTCATTAGACAGGATGAGATTTCTATTAAAAAGTTGCAAATGAATTTACAGAAATCAGTATCAGTAATTTGATATAAATTAATATCCTCCTAACCTATATTAAAACATTTAGTCGCCTGAATTAGATTCTAATTATATTTCAACTAACTGTGCCGCAGTAACACTCAATATCTTCGACTTTTGGTGTTAAAAATATATGATTCACTCGACTGAATATTTAGTAACGAAGTTACAGTTCTATTTATCCACGAGGGTATTCTTAAACTGTCAGTAAATACGAACAGAATTTAATATCTTAAGAGAAACATTCCGTAACTCTAATTATAAATGTTATTATCAAGCTAGAATTAGCAACAGTATTGAGACTTAATATTACTATATGTTCGTAAATAATAGTATATAGGTAGTTAATTAATGAAGCGAATCTATTTTGAATAAATTTCAGTGCTCCTTATATCATTTCCTCAGATTTAAGAACCCACTAAGTGAAGTTCGTATTAAAACTTAGCAGACAGCAATTTCGTTTCTCGCGTAACGTTTTCTCATCGAACCCTGAATCTTAGTTCGATGGATCTTCTAATTTGCAGTGCAGCTCCTTTTACTGCTACCCTTTACAGTTTATACGACCGGCTGACTACTTCGAATTAGCGACAGATTGCTTTCAGCATCGTTGTCTGCTGAAGTTCGGTACTCTCGGTAGAGTTAATCTTTCTCTCGCAAATACACGCGTCAGAGAACTCGTAAAAGTTGTTCACCAAGGTGTGTAGAGGCACTTTGCAAAACTCTAGAGTAGAGAAGCCAAAATGATCGAAAACGTGAGAAAGTGTCGGTGGCTAGTGATTCATGGGGTGTAGCTAACGGCTACAGCAAATCGAATACTCTTGTATTATATTCGCGAAGTCGAAAATTAGATTAAACCCCCATTTTACGAACACGGATTTATTAGTGCACACCATAGAAATATAGAGAGTACAATTTTGCCCAAAGGGACTGCGAAATTGACTATTCTCGAATAAATTGCTCTGAGCTCCCCGGGTCGATATCTCGGAGCAAGTTTTACGTTTTCAGGTACTGCTTACCCCCTGCTTCTTCTCATTTAGCCCTGCTTTGATATTTCTCAAAATATTTAGAACCTGAATTAATCCTTATTTACTGCTTCTCAAAGCTAAAACCTGATTTAAATATTATATGTCTAGAATTATGAAAACCTTTATACCTTATTTTAACCATTATATCCTACATTCCCGTGCGGAAATTTCGATAGGGGCCTAGTGGGGCTCTGACGAGTTTACCCTATTTCTAGTCGGGATATAGCGTGGAAAACTAGTCAGGGCCCCGTCGGTAACGTGACGCTTTTGTCGAGGCGGGACCCACTAGACTTTCTAGTAGGGATTTAGTGAGTTCAACCCTTACACTACCCCATCTACAAAAAAGAACACCATTAGGGCCCTATTGGACCTCTGCATTGTATTTAAGGGCATATATCAGCAGAGTCACGTGACCAATTTTGTTCATATATCCCACTGAAAAAATAATAAATAAAAAGGATTTTCCACACTGAGAGAAAATGTACAGGGAAAATTCGAGTTAAGACTCTAATATTTACCGTTTTTAACGACAACGGATGGATATTCGCTTGGAAGGTTAAGCTTACTGTTTTCACAGTAAAAATTCTGTTTTTAAGCTAGGAAATTTTTTCTGAGTAAATTGACAGTACTTTTTCGTTACACGTACACGAAAAAAAATCTCAGTAGGTTTTTCATCAGTTTTTTCTGTCCTAGAAATACTAATCGGGTGCTAACATTATTGTTGGTTATTGTTGGGTAATTCAATTGTTATTTAAATAATTTTAAAGTTAAAAATTGAATATGCATATTATACATATTATGCATTCACATAAAATTACTTTACAGGCACAATCATATAATTTCTATAAATTGAATATATATATTTTATATATATTATTATATCAATAAATTATATGTATATATTTTATATTAATTATCGATAGTTATAATCATATAATAATAATATAAAAATACTTTTTTTAATGTATGTAGTTTGATTTTTCTTGTTTTATTTGATTAGGGGGTGCAATTAAATTCGTAAATGTGGCTTGTACTTATAGTCATTTTATTATCACGATTGGTAAATGCAACATCTATGATAAACATCATTCTCGTTCTTTATTATTTATAGGAATCGCTACATAGGCTTAATTATCAAAATCCATATAAGTTTAGGTTGTTATAAAGATATTATTATAATTTTCCGAAACTCAAATCAATTTGAAAAACAACACAAAAAAAACAATTTATTTATTTATTAACACCAGCCAAATCATTTAAAAGGCTACGATTCAGCAGTAAAGTAGGTTTCTACTCTCATGGAATATTGAGTTCAATCAATTAAACTAAGCAGATAACTAATAGAAGTTTAAATTCATTTGAATAAAACTCATAAAATTTCTTTCTGCATATTATTATTTGCTATCTTGTAACACACTTTGCATCTAAATCCGGAAATAAATCGACATATCGGAATACTTTTAAAGCCGCAATTTTTTTGAGCTTTTTCCCAATTATCAATAGATCAGTAAATTTGATTTAATTTTTTAAAATGTGATTTACATAGTATCTTTCCAAATTTTAACTTGATAAGACTGTTTTCTTCCGGCGAGAGAAGAAATATTAAGGAAGAGCATAATTGAAACAAGAGAGCAGTATTAACGTGTAATTAAAACAAACAATTGAATGCCGAATTGACAAAAGCACCTTACATTGCTAACACAAGTTGTAGGAAAATTTGTTCGTGATCCTTTTAGTTCTCTCGCCGGAGGTTTCATAGTTTTGACAGACGAGAGATTTACCGAATAGCAAAGCATTGTATATTTTATAGCTTGAGGTGAACATTGTAGATTCTACTCTGAAGTATGTTTCATCCACGTAGGAACCGTGTGAAGCATTTTATCAGCCAAGTTTGAATGTAGAAATACGATGTATGTGTAAACTTAGTGAAAAACGGTCGACCTCGGTCAAGATCAAAATAGGAAATTTATTTCAGCTTCACGACTATACGTCTTCAAATATTTAAAGAAGAATCATGAATAAGAAGAGAAAATTCAAATACAGAAATGATAGTCTTGTGAACAATATGGACAGAGTTTTTAATTTTTTCTCTTTTAGAATAAAATATTGAAGAGTCCCCCAAATATTTAAGAGTTTATTACACGAGATGGTAAATAAAAGGTCCTCCCCATCTCATTTCACGAGTCGATTAAAAATTGCAAATGTGGAAATACTCTCTTTACCTGAATATTCCTGAGTCAGGTACTTCTTTTGTCTTTCAAGCTTTGAAGGGTTTGAATTTAAATATTAAATTCACTCGAGCGTAAGGGTCTAATTTAAGTGTATTTCGCTCAAGACGTCATCAGCAGAGCGTAAACAGGACGCATTTAAAGAAATGTAATACCACTTTCTAACGCAGTTTCATAAAAATTTATTTTACAAGATACTAAAAAGAGTGAAAAAGGTTGCTTTTCTAGAAAAGTATTAAAGGTCGACCAACCTTAGAAAAACGATCGGATCACTACTCACACCCTCTGGGAACATTCTTAAGGTGTCTTAACGACATGAAAACGCTTTCCTGACTTTTTCACCACTGGCATCGAGTTCCAGCTCCGCGGGAAAGTAAAACTCTCAAAAGGAACTGTCTTTTTAATCTTCTTATCCTTTAAAACCGTTACTGCGACCACATTTCTCGCAATTTTTCTTCCTAACTGTGACTACCACTCATTATGATTTTATTTTACTCAAACTGTTCTTCGACACTCATTAAGAACACCCATTTGAACATCTTTAGAAATAATATTTTATTTTTAAGAAAAATATTATTAAGAAGCTACAATATAGTACATTGTGCTACTAGGGAAAAAAAAATGTTTTCCCGTCTCACATACGATTTTTTTCTACTAGGGGGGGGGGGGGGGGGGGGGCAGAAAATGGTTTTTTTTTACCCGCATGGGGCACACCGAAAATTTTTTTTTTTGGTTCACTATCACCCATAGTTAAGTCTAACCTAGTTGAAATAACACGGATTCCTGTTTAAGAGAATCACGTACATACAATTAAACAAACCAATATAAACCTTGTTACACAGAAATAAATAATTCTAGTTCTATTAACAATTAAATTCAATTAATATTGCTATGCTGTTATTACAAAACTCCACTGTAAAAAGAATATCTTCTGTATTTATTACTTTTTCACTGTGTTACCAAAAATTTATTTTTGTCAATAATTCTTTAAAACCCACTTTTATCAATATAAATTTTGCTCTAGTAGATCATAAACAAATAGAAAATGTATCATAAACACATACATCGTATTTCTACATTCAAACTTGCTTTTTGGTTATGTTTAATACATGCGCTTGACAGGATCTGTCCGTCAAATCGACTTGCTTTCTTTGTTTTTCTTACTAAACTTGAACTTTGTCATTTCAACTAGGATTGCAAAGTTGGCGCCTGTCCTAACTAGGCAAAATAGTATACGGGTACAAGGAATTTTTTTCGGTGCAATAAAATCCACTTTATGACCCTTCAGTAGAAAATGAAAATTAATACTTTTACATAAAACTTGAGGCTTGGAATTAATTCAAAATTTTTTTGAAATCTTGATTCTATAAATAAATTTATTAATGAGATCTGTTCTGGTCAAATGCATTGAAACTATTAGGTAATCTCTCGTTTGAACTTAGGATATTGGTTGGGAAACTCGAAATAAATTAGCCATCGTAATTTAATGGCCAGTTTAACTGTTACGTAAGGCCAAAATACTCCTAGAACAGCGTACTTTGCATGACCAGCCGTGTCATTACAATTACCGTGGCGGCTGGAGCATTACATTTGCATTTTCCACACATTCAAATGTAGATTCCTAAGCATGTGTACTTATTTCTGAGTCCTTGCTGCTCCAAAACCATGCGAAGCTATTCTGTGAGCATTCTTTTGCATGCATTAAGAAGATTCTCATGTGTAATCACGGATTTCACCTATGCTCTGGACATTATACTGAAATTCATAAAAAACAATCATCGAAAGGGGGAAAAAGCTCTTTGAACCATCTTTTCTTCATTGCTGATATTATTTGGTATCTGTATTATTAAGGCCATGGATCAATCGGACCACGTGACTGAATTATACATTTATTCTTTCATGCACGGAGAAACTTTTTCTATCAATTTTTACTATAGAATTTTTCAATTTAGGGAAAAGCGTATCAATTTGAGAATTTTCGTCCGTAAAAATTCTAAACTTTATAATAATGATATGAAACTTCAGCATAGTTCATAGCAAATTTTATTATAGTTTATACTAAAGTTTTATATTTTACTGATAAAAATTCTCAAAGTGATACGCTTTTCCCTAAATTGAAAAATACTGTAGTAAAAATTGATATAAAAAGTTTCTCCGTATGCAAGATAAATTTTTTAATTTATGAAGTATCTTTCTGAAAATTTGGTAAACGTAACAAAAGAACATAAAGCACGTCTCTTAACTTCTTTTCAGTAAAATTTTTGAAACAAATTTGAAAACTTATCAACAATTAGTTAATTGTAACATTTCTTGCAAAATTTGTACTCAAACGAAGTTGACAGACGTTCTTTATCGTCTTCTTTAGTACACTCGACTCTCGATAAGGCGAACTCCGCTAAAGCTACGTATACGTTTACATGCGCAGACTGCAAAACTAAACGCACGACGCAGGTCGCGGAAAGTGAGTAGGATCCCTTCTAGCGGACGCCTTAAGGGGGGAAATCCATGTAAAAATTTCAAATAATCGTACAGCTCGTAAACAGCAACAGATTGAAGAAAAGCAGTTTTTTGAAGACTCTGAAGGACTATTGTATGGACCTGGGACTGCAGATTAATCGGTAAGTAACTAAAACTGGTCGTTATACTGTACTAAAACTTTAAACGCGATTATCTCGAAACTGTATTTTTAAAAACTGCTCATGTTGTAACTCGAAAAGTTATCGACCGAATTGTCTGAAATTTTGAGAGGCTTCTCTCTACATTATTATCGGAAGGATAAACCTAAAATTTCAGATTTTTCGCGTTAATAAAATACTTTTTGGGGGTCAAAAATGTCGAAAAAATAGTCCAAAATTCTAACTTTTTTTCAAAAGCTTATTTGATATTGAATTTTATGTTTTTTTACAGTGCTATAGGTTTATTCTTCCCGTTAATATCTTATAAAAAGAAAGAAATTTAATTTTTTTCTTTCAGATCAATGGTTAATGTATGATAAATAGAGCACTTTTGGACCTCGCGCCGAAGACGACAGATGAAAAATTATCCTGAGCCACCATTTTGGGAGGAAATAAAAAAATAAAAATTTGTTTATACTTTAGACACGTTAAGCAAAGTTATCAATTTTCAGGAAGATAGTTTGTCAGATAAAAAAGTTATCATACACGAACTTTTACAAGAATTTCGTCACATGATCTGGTTTTTCCATGGCCTTAAGGCCGTTTGGTAAGGTCTGTCATTACCAATTATGCTTTATTATTAAAATAATAATTTTGAAAAATTTTCCGGAGAAAACAGCAATGCAGGAAAACGTAACGCATTACTGTCTTCTCTGGAAAATTTTTAAAAATTATTATTTTAATTATAAAGCAGTTGTAAATAATTGGTGACGTCACAGTCTACCATATGGCCTTAATAATCTGCTGATTTTCAGTTTCTTGTATTGAAGTAATATTCCTTTGTCAGTGAATACAAAATGCAGTGGTAGGATATAACTTTCTCCTTCTGAAATTCATTTCTTAAATTTTCTTCACAGTAGTTATTTGATCATAAAAAAGTACACTGTTAGACATTTTTTTAAAGTTTAATCACTTTTTGATTACTGCGGATAACAATTAATTTATTCTTGTTGGAAATTTATTTACTCTCTGGTTTGAAATTCAATAATTTTAAGATGAAGATCTATTCATTCACAATATTCGTTCAAATAAATTACTTGAAATTTTTTCTAACAGCGTATTCACTACTCAAACAGTATATACCGCATTTCGAAAATGTCATTAATACAATTATCAGAAAATATTAGTTTAGGTCAAAATTATGTGTAATATAATAGTTATTTAATATTATATATTTTTTCTTTAATCTTACTAAACATCTGTAATTTTTATTTAATTCCAATTAAAAATAACTCATTTTATGCCTTTAAACATTCTCTACAATTCCGTTCGTTGGATTTTATTTAAAATAATTTGTTAAAGATTCGTTGAATAAACGAATGTTGTACTGTGCAGAGTTTATAAACAAATTATTTTCAATCAAATTCAATGAACAATATTGCAGAAAATGTTTCAAGAAAGAAAATGGGCTATTGTTCATTCAAATTGTATAAAAATGATAAATGTTTAGTAAGATTAAAGACAAAACAAAAAATATTAAATAACAATTATTGTAAATATAATATTGAGTCGAACTAATTCTTTCTAAGGAATGTATTGATGCCTTTTCCAAAATTCATTGAAATTAATTTTAGTTTTACTTTTCTTACTTCTAATAGAAACTCTCCTTTAGTTTGAGGTTATGTCAATGGGTTCAGCAACCTTAAACTGATCACTTGTCTTTTTTTCAATGAAAGAGATAAATGCTCAGTTTTTTCAATGAAAGTTCTGAAACCAAAAGATAAGAAAGTGAGGAATATCTTTTCCATTTTTTCATTAATAAAAGCCCTATGGAATTAATCGCATTATATTAATCATAATCTAGTCTACTCAAATCCCTTATTAGTCGCAGGAGCTAAATAAATTAGGCGGTGCCTAAGACTTGGCGCAAGGCCAAAAGTGATTTACGGGGACTTTAGACATGGAACTGAAAGTGGAATTCTGAATACAGGGTGACCGCCAGTTCACGCTACGGTAATTTTGGCTGCCCATTATTAGAGAAACTGCTAATTGCCAGTAATAAGAGGTAATTTATCAAGTCTATCTTAAACAGCATCTAACGAAAATACATTATTTATTTTTATCTACTGTCGAAAAGTTTTGTTGACGGTAATTTAATTAAAAAACTGTTTTAAAGTGTACTCTCTAAATATGAATCAGTCAAAATCTACTGCTTATCAGTGAAATTTGACTGATTAAAATAGCTAAAAAGAGGTTACTGTAAATCAGTAAAATTTGACTGATTATTTCAGTGAAAATTGACTGATTCGACAGTGAAAAATATTTTTTTCACTGATGAATCAGTGGAAATTAACTGATTTAACAGTGAAAAATATATTTTCACTGATGAATCAGTGAAAAGGCAAATCACTGATTCAATCAGTCAAAATTTGACTGATTCAGATTTAGAGAGTATGGAATAGAATTCGAATACCAATTCAAGAGATTGAAAATAATTTGTATGGTTGGAATAAATAATCCGCATTTTTAGATTCTTTAAGTCCATGGACCACACGGATCACGTGACTAAATTCCTGCCTTATCAGTATTTTCAATTCGTGTGACCCCATTTCTGTAAAAAATGAGATAACAAGTTGAAAATTTGTGGGAGTAAATGAAATGCACTAAGTCAAGTCTGTCTGGTCATAAATGTTTATAATTATAAAAAAAAAAATTTCAAATAATTTTTTTTCCATAATTATGAAAATTTATGACCAGAAAGACCTATAATAATGTATTTTATTTAATTTCACAAATTTTCAGTTACTTGTCTTAATTTTTATAGAAATGTGGTTACACAAACTGAAATGCCGGTAAAGTAGGAATCTAGTCATGTGTCCAAGTTGGTCCATGGCCTTAAGATAAATTAAAGGCGTATTTAAAATACGTTCCGCACGTGATACGAACGATATTTTTTGTTCGTTGTATACCAAAAGTTAGGCGAGTCAGTGTCGTTTTGAGTGCGGAAAGTTGATTTTCCGCACACTTAAAATTTTACCGCACTAGTGCGGGAAAGTCAACTTTCCGTACGCAAAATGACAGCGACAAGGCTAACTTTCGGTGTCCGGTGGACAAAAAATTCTTATGAGCATTCATTATTTATATAGTTCTTTAGTTATAATACTATTTTGCATTTTTATTTCATGAACTCGTAGTTGGGGACAAGTTATTGAGTGGATATTGAAACTTTACTGAAAACTATTTCAATGCAAGTGCCATACTCTCGTATTTTATTCTAAAAAATGTAATAAATAAGGAAAATGCGTAAAACTGATGAGATTCAAACTCGAAAACTTTTTGTAACGGCCCAAATATTGCGGTAATAAATAATTTATGTTGGTATTTCACTTGAATAAAAAATGTAAAGCAGAATGTTTATGAAATTTCATCAGATCTGATTACATGCATGATGCGTGTAAATTTAAATTATATCACCCCTATGGTAAAGTAATTATGAGCGTTACTTGCTTGAATGTGAATTTAAAAGCTGGTCGATAAATCTTTCACTGAACTATGTCACGCTAACACCATAAACGATATAGGACTCCTGCCACAAATTAGCGGTGAAGATATAGAGGATGTTGAACGTAATCAGGGGCCTAGCCATGATGAGAACCAGAGACTGAAACTCTCATCCAACAACTTTCGTTATTGGCACTTCGACTTTGTAGCTCAAAAACTCCTAAATTATATAGCTTCTTTGCGTTGTGTTCCACTGAAAATTCAGCTTATACAATACATTCAATTCAAAGGATTTTCATTGCAATTAGTTTGAATTAGCCAACCCTGAATAAAAGAGAAATGATGACAATGTAAATATCAAGGAAATTAATTATTTGTTTATTTTTCAGAGAACCTATACTGAAGCTCCTTTATAAAGTTATTTCATACTCACAGGAATTCCAAGTGAAACTTTATGAAAAGTGAACTCACCTGAAACAAAAAAGAAAATGTTTTCATTAGCTGCATGTATATTGTAAGAGAGAAACATTGAAATTCGCCTTGAAATAATCAGTCTTGTTCGACAATTTCAACCATAGATTGAGAAAATACAATTTTAGCAAAACGTAATAAATATGAAATTAAACTTAATTAGTAGCAGACAATAGTTGTTCATTTGACAATGAAATAATATTGAAAAAAAAATTGAACAAATAGTCGGAAAAAAGTTAATTGAACTGATTATTTTGTCAGGTTTTCATTTATAATTTTCTTTTACGGAGTTTTTATTTAGTGAGACTGTGGGAAATTTTATCTCGAGTGAGTCACTAAAAGTTCGAATCAGAAAAAAATTACAGAATTTATATTCGTGGAATCATATAATCCAAAAACGGCTAAAAACAACTAAAATTAGTCTATCGATTCCACCAAGTATAAAATATATAATTTTATCGATTCAAACTTTTGATGACTCATTTTATTTGAAATAGAATCTTCCATATTTTGATTAGTGAAAATCGATACAAAATTATTCTAAATGAAAAAAACCTAAGGAAATTGTAATTTTGACTAACTTTTTTAAATTTAATTTTGTAGACTAGTGAAATAAGCTCGAAATTTTGGCGAGAAGGTAGACGACCTCCTTAAGGTGATCCGTCACCTTTGGTAGTTTTAATTTTATTTTTTGAGTTTAGACCATACACACAGAGAGAAATTTTAGGTTTCACTGACCAAAGTTTTTTTGTTAAAATCGTCTTTACAAAAATGTTAAAGTTCTCATGACAATCATGGTAGTGGCTGTCATACATTGGAAAAGTGTTTACTCCAACTGCAAGGAACGTTACTGAGACCACGATTCTGGTACTTGAAATACCATAGCGCTGCGGTTATAGGAACCAAAGTCCATCGTAAAGCCGCGCATAGAGTTTAGTTAAAATGACTAAGTCTACGGACAGTAAATACCCAGCCAAAATTATTTTTGAGGTTATAGGTATGATTCTCTTAGTTATCAAAATACAAATTCAATTTGATTAGAAAAAATAAAGTTTCACCGAAAAGATCTAAGAAAAATAATCCGGTATAATGATATTTATGATAACTTTCGTCGATTAAGTTAAAAAATTGTCACTTTTTTCATCACCATAAACTTTTTTTGACTGACTATAGTTTTGACAAAATACGACGAGACAGCAAAATTGGAACCGATTGCATTGTCCCCGAACAAAATCGTTTATCATTTAGAAAGAATTGTCAAACTATATTTATAATAGAATTATTTACCTGATAATGCTTGGTACGGTGAAATATAGTCCAGGAATCGAGAACGAGAATTGGCAGGATTCAACTTAGGCTGCATATCTTTTTGGAAGTAACTACTTTAATAGTTGTCACGACAGGCTTACCTCGTTGTAAAAAATGAAAGTTATACTTGATTTGTCTAGCGCAACAGCGAACGCTGCGGTTGTAGTAACCAAAGGAGCTTGGCAGTACACATAAAGAAAATGTACGTGTACTAACTGTTGGGGTACGTATAAAGCTCATTCTAATCATCAACTTTGGTCACAACAACCGAATACACAAAAAAGTCCAAATTACTGTCATGATAACTATAAAAGTAGTAGCTTCTCTCAACTTTTTTGGTCAAGGCAACTACTGTACAAAAAATTTATGTGCTATGTGCACAGAAACCAAAGTCGATTTCTCTCAGTGCATATAATTTTTATCATGTTTAGTACTTTTATTTAAAAAGCTTTTGGGTTCTTTAAAATCCCAGCACCCTTATGTATAATTTCGAGGATAAAAGAAAAAAAATTTTTGTTTACGATCGCTATACATGGTATTGTCATATCAACGAACTTGTATAGCTGTCTCACCTATACTCGTATAGTTCTGAGGACCATACCGTAGCATTGGTCTGATAGCAATATTTTTTGGTTCTGAGGACCAAAATATAGTTCTCTTAGCTATACTATTTTTTCATTGTAGCCTACAATTTCAATCCTTTAATAGTTGAAGGATTTCTTTTCAGAGTCGAAAGAAATCGTTTATCGGTAAAACTATTTTCGTTTTGCACTTTACAGATGAGTTTTTTAACAGCGAAACGATTCTGTTGATAGAAAAAAGAAATCTGCTTGATTTCAATGGATGTTTTCTGAAAGAAACGTAATCTCACTATCAATAGACTTTTTTTCGGAGTTTAAACTCAACAAATAAAAATGTTAAAAGTGGCTGATCCTCTTAAAAGAAATGTGCAACATAGTTGAAAGCGTCCGATTTTATTTTAAAACTCTCATTAATGTAGATTTTGAAATATATGCAGGATGAAAATATATTTAATTATGTGATAAAGAGGAAATGAAGAGGACGAGTTTTTTTACGTATGTAAAAATATATTGGACAAGTTTTTTATCAGGTAAGGAATTTTATTGGAAAACTTTTAAAGTACTTGGTATATTTTAGTGGCTGAATTAGAGTTTAAAACAGATAGTTGGTTGAATTAATTAATTAAAAGTTAATCCACAGGAGGAAAAAAGTTGTCGCATATTCGCAGACGAGTAGCTGAGCTTTAATAACTTAACACTTCGGAGTTCTAGCAAATTTTAGTGGTCATACACCTATCAATCTCGCTAAATTCATTCTCGTTTACGGTCCTCCACGTATTACGAATCTAGGCGAGGCTTTGTGTATTCACAGCACTCGCCTTGTCTTAGAGAAATACAAGGCAGTTTCTAGCAGAAGCAGCATTTGGCTCGTAAACTTCAGAGAAGTTGCTCTGAGCCCAACCGCTAGACCGCGACTGCAGATTCCTACACACGTGCACTGTCTTCATGAAACTATCGCGCCCAATAAATAAAGCTAGTAAAGTAAGTTTCCTTCGTTATCCTTACTGGAGTCGCGCAGAACAACTTTGGGTTGTTCTCGAAAGCACCTCATAGGCACTGTTGTTGAAACAGCGTAGAGAATATCAAGTGATTTTTACAACTTGAAGGGCAAAACCTTCCCGTGAATTTAGAAATGTGTCTTCACAGAGAAATTAGAAATAATATTCTAATTTTCCAGTAACCTAATTATTATATGTGATGCGATCTGAGAAAAGGAACCTTAGGGCTCAAAAATTATTTTCGGAATTATGATCGTTTCAGATTAATTCAATGTCGCTCTTTAATATTATGAAATCATAATAATTTTTTATGCAATATTTTTCGTTTAGTAAGATTTTTTCCATTAGTGGTTCGAAATACGTTCGAATCCTCTCTCTCTTTTCATAAAGTCACTTCTATCGAGTTTGTGAGACGTTAGAGAGAGTAAAGAGTATCGGAGGGCTAATCGGCTCGTTAAGTATTTTTTCCCCTTTCCTGTAAAATCTTCGCTGGGACGCTAAGGTCCCTTTTCTCAGATCGTGTCATATTTTTAAATTTATGCACACTGAAAAAACAGTATAGTTGAGAGAACTATATTTTGGTCCTCAGGACCAGAAAATATTGGTATCAGACCAATGCTACCGGATAGTCCTCAGAACAATACCCTTTATTGCCTCTACCAGATTTATGTCAAAATTTTGATTTTTACTATGTAAAAAAAATTCAAAACAGTGAAAAAAAGGGTAAAAAACGACTTTTTTTCAAATAGTCGCCGTTTTGTGAATTTTTTTTCTCTGAGGTAGGGACTATAATGACATCCTTACTGATTAAGAATATATTTTTTTTGTTCCAAATGACTAGAAGGGTTGGAATCGTGTCAACTAGAACCCACCCTTTTTTTACCCCCCACTTTACGAGCCTGTAACTTTTTGAATTTTTTTTTTTTTGAAATTTTTTTTGTGTATTATCAAAATATCAATAAATATCTGGTAAAAAATGGGTTTCTAACTTTGAGGTTAGAGACGCGTGCATGCGAAGCAATGTATAGGTCGCGCGGCAAACCAGTATAGTTGTCTCACCTATACCGCATGGGTCGAGACGCTATATACAGGTATAGGTCTAACAAGTATAATGCTATCGTTGCATGGACAAAATTATGATGGTACGACGGCAAAATACGCATTTCGGTTTGTCACATATTTAGTTTAGCTACAATATCAATATCGTATAGTCACGACAGGTATTTTGCTGAACTAAAATTCTGTATAGTTTTCTCAGCTATATTGTTTTTTCCGTGTAGTTACACTAGGAGAAATCTATATGGTAATTGTAACTAATGAGTTCCAACTAATTGCTTTTAGTAAGATTGTGGTTAAAGTAGCCAATTCTTTACATATACAGGGTGGGCCATTTGTTACCGAGTTAGTATTTTTTGCAATCCAAAATTTATTTTCAAATTGTTTTTCCTGCGAAAACGGTCAGTCGAATAGAAAAATTTGTTGAACAAAAGTTGTAAAGAACTATATTTTCTATAATTAAAGTCATTCACCCACTGTTTTACGACGAAAAGGTCAAAAAATAGAGGGCGCCAATGTTATTAATTATTCATCATTTTTTAAATTATCTCTCATTTTCTAACTATAGCTATTTGTTTATAAAACTTATTTAATTTTTTTAAATTTCTGATTGGCAGTTAAAAAAATAATAGACTATAAATTGAAATTTTGTAATTTTATACAACGCCATATTCGCTTGGAATTAACTTACGTTGATAATTAATAAAAACCGACATTTCGAGATTAATTTCAATTTTATTTGTGGAATAGATTTATCAATAATAAAATCAATGTGAAATGGAGGTATTATTAAACAATTTAGACAATTCTTTGGATACAGTATTCCACTGCCACAATAATAATTATTGTTTACACGTCTTACTTATAAAGGAGATTTTATACGGAGAATTTACTGTAAAGGTTTTACTATTGTTACCCCCCTGCGTTTCTATTCTTTTCTCGTGTCTTCCTATGTTTTTATTTTCTTTATCCCTTAATATTCATCCGAATCACAAATATACACATTATTAATGTAAAAAATATATTTTTGGTTAGAAAAAGCAGAAAAACAAGTTTTTGGTAACTTTGGCCCCTTCTACTTTTTGCATTCTTCGAGGTGGCGCAAAGCACTTATGACATCAATTGTAGAAATTTTAGTCCTTTATAACTTTTGTTTAAAAAAGTTTTCCTTACGACTTACCGTTTTCGCAGAAAAACAATTTAAAAAGTAATTTTGGATTGCAAAAAAATGTATCAATGGTATGGTAATAATTGAATCCAATTAAATGAAACAGTTCCAATGGCATTCACAAATCTAATCAATTGGACTCAATCGGATCCAATAATAATTTTCTATTAGGGAAGTGAATCATTTGTGTCACATACGCGACACCCGATATACAAAATGTTCAGAACTTGATGTGTCAAATCTTAAAAATACCAGCAGTGATCTCTCTTAAATATCGAGCTTCCACTGAAATCTTACTTGTCTATACTTATAGCCAACTTCCAGATAGGAGCATTTACTCGTCAATTCATGTTTCACTGCGGATATGTCGATTTTCTGAAGCAAAGTCTCAAAGTCAAACTCTGATCGATGTATACATATACTTGAAAAGTTCTAATAATTACTTCAGTCAATTTATCTCACAATTGCCAATAGACTGCACTAACCAATATTGTACTCCATTACTATAAACAGTTCTGAAATTTAATTGGTTGCTATTAATGTTTGATTCAGTTACATTTGATTGAATTAAACACTTTAATGGTAAATTGATCAGATAGAATCATTTGCTCTTTTTTTAACAATGTAGTTCACTCTCTGAATCTAAATGGGTCAATATTGACTGATACAGAGTGAAATTTACTAATGAATTGGCGCGCATTCGTTCACTTCTAATTAGTAAGACATTTTCACTAAAAAGGCGATTTTCCACAAATTGTCCCTTTTGTGTCTCTTGGTAATATTTTCTCTCTAATAACGAGCTAACATTCGAATATTAATGAAATCGTCAAAGAAATTGTTGTTTCAAGATGCGCTCCAGGAAAAAATAATAAATTTATAATACTATGAACAATATCATATTGCATTTTTTATAACTGGAATAACTCCTTGGGATTCATCAGCCACATGAAATAAATGTTTTTAGGTGGTTCAACAAAATGTTTTGACAGATAACTAAAATCTGTCATTTTTTCTCGAAAGAAATGACTGACTTTATTTTATTTTATAAATCATTAGTGTGGCATATGACTAGCTCAAAATAAAATTTTTGGGGACCCCCGCCCACCCGATGGGGGGGGGACTCGAAAAGTTTTTGGATTTGATTTTCAGTGAGAACGGTAGGTCGTAGAGAAAAATATTTCAAGCAAAAATTGTAGAGGTCTTTAATATCTATAAATTATCTGACAAAGTCGCTGCGCTGTGACCAAAAATGCACGAAATAGAGGGTGTCAAAGTTATCAAAAATCAGTTTTTCTTCTTTTCCACCACCAAAAAAAAATATTTTTACAGTTGCGAGGATTGAAAAAGTGTAGAGCAGGAAAAAACCTTTTCATAACGCCTCTTTTGAAAATTACAAAACGTATATCTGTCAGATGTAACTCTACGATATGAAGAATCAGTTGCCCAGAACATGAAATGTTTTTGTTACAAGTTTCAGAATTTTCAGATACAAGTGTCGAAATATCAATTACATTGATTTCAATTCAGTAATTTAGAACTTACTAAAAAGTAACTGAATTTTCTCAAATTCGACATAATTTCACGGAAACGTAACTACATAATACTGGGGTTTGCGTTTGGGAAACTTCCGGTAATAATTTCTAACAGTGATTTGAAAAAAGCATCTTCTAATGATCGATTGAAATAAAAATTCATGTAAATATTGTAAGTGATTATAATAATTTCATCACCCACTATTGCTTTATTTTTATTTAAACTTTACTCTCTTCCGTACTGTAGTGTCTATTTTCCAAGACGTAAGTTATTTTTCAAATTGTAATAAACTGTATTCAGACACAATTCATTGATAAGACTTCCGGTTTTTTCAGTAAGTATGCTAAATATGAAATAAATACAATTGAGGTATAACAAAACTTCAAATGTCAGTACCCGATCATATTTAGAAAGTAACTCAATAAAATTCCACATAAGCTAACAAAACTAAGATTATAGTTTAAATAAATTACTTTACATATTTTTTAGTTAAATTCTTTAAGATTTATAATAATTGAACTTAAGAAAGACAAGTTCTTCCTGACAAGTAATTGAAGAGCGAGAAAAAATCTGCCTCGGCCCGGATTCGAACCAAGGTTCCCACTTTACTCATGGGAAGCTAATTACTAAAAATGAGTAATTTTTTTCACTAACTGGAGTGTGAATGAATTGACACTAATTCAAAATTTAGAGACTGCCCCAAAGGAGATTTAAGCTTGCTGCCTTTTACCCGCATCCATCTCGGTCGAAGACGTCTTGGTCTCTGGGGTAGATTGGTGATAGATCATGTTGAACTTGAAAGAAGATTCGAAACTGGTAGGAGGTCGTAGGTGAGATCGAATGAACCCTGGAGGTGTTCAGTGCAAACTTGAATCTCCACGACCATGTGCTCTTTTCCACATGACTTAGCACTATTGTCCCCTTTTCCCTTTCCAAATCTTCGAGTTCGTCTTTGTCTGTATCACTCCTTCCCTTTATCTACCCCTCTTTCCCTTATTCTTGTCTGTTTCTCGATCTTCGCGGAGCAGAGCTTCGAGCTTTTCTCAAGCCGGCATGGCACACGGAGTCGCCGAGTTTCGGAATCCTTTCCACATTATAATGGATGCCGCCTTCCGCCACATCTACTTCTGGCAACAGTGGAAACTCTTGCTGGCATCCTTTCGCATCTTACCCCTACAGTGTGACTCTCGCGCCCCTTCGAATACTGCCCTTCTCGAAACTCTTCCACTGCCAAACCCTCTCAAGTTTCGCTTCCTCCTACCTCGTAAGAGACCCTATAAATAATCGCCGGATTATACAGGCTGAGAAAGTGGCTGCAACAAGCGACCACCATTCTACAATAATGTTTACGCATAGTTTAATGTGTTGTCGTCGCCGGTGCTTTCAGCATCTGGTGCCTAAACTAGGGGGCTTAGCCAGTTTTCTCCAGTCAGGGAATTCAATTCGAGCTGTATTTCATTCTTGGGAATTTATCTTCTCGGTAAACTTCGATTTTACTGTCAATATTACAAAATCGATACAAGTCGTGTGCAAAATAAATTAAAACTTCTTTTCAGAATGTTACTTCACCGAATTGAGATATATAGCAACAATGGGACATGAGTTTGATTCTTATTTAAGGCCGTATGGTAGTGTCTAACGTCACCAATTACATACGACCGCTTTTTAATTACAATAATAATTTCAAATTAATTAGTTGAGTTTGAAATTTCTGCCACTGCCTACATTATCGGAGAATCACTAGTCGCGTATCAGATAGGATACGTTGCCGACAGGTGTCCTCGTAGACAATTTCAAACTCTTATATCGCAAATAATGCCAATGAATCCAAACAGTAAAGAATTTTGAAAATCTTTCTGTGGAAAAAAAGACGCTTTCGACTGCTCTGGGATTCGAGCCCGATAGCTTAGTGGTTTAGAGCACTCGACCGGCAATCGAAAGACCTGCACTGAGAGACTTTTCGTTAGAATAAATCGTAAAGGTGGATCATATTTTAGTATAATATCGTTTCAAAGTGAGGCAAACAGGGTTTACGTATCAGAAATTAATATAGTGGTTTTCAAGCGGCGAAATTAATATTTTCGTTTGAATAAATGGAATATATGTTTTACTAACTGCTATAAAACCTACGAGAATTTGAAATTTACTATATCAAAGTTTCGAAGCGAAACAAAGAATATGTGAATCTGAAAACCACTATATGAAAAATCACTCACTCCACCAAAAAGTTTGACCTTCAGAAGGGACGTCTCCGGGTTATGGATTGTGGTGTCTTTTTCTAACGCGTGCGAAGTAAGAGGAAGATAGAGGGGGGAGCTTTGGGCACTCAGAAGAGGGGAGGTTTCAGTGGAAACACATACACAAATATTATTACCATACCTTAGTTATGTTCATATATTTAAGTACACAATGCTACACTATTTATATTCGCATACGCTTGAAATTAAATTTCAGAATCGCCTTTGGGTTCGAACCCCCTAAACTCTACCTATATCTACATTAACTAAACGCATTCCTAACGCCTAAAGCCTCTCAGCTATTCTCGCTTGCTATATTCCGAAATAAATGTCGCTTATAAGCCACTACTGAGTTGGGGGTTGGGCAGACTTGGATTCGAGTCTACGAAGCTATTCGGATAACGTCGGAAGTACTCGGACGACATTCTCAAACAAATTATATGAAAAACCGAGAATGAATGTTTTGATTTTTGCTGCACGTCGTGAGGTTTCTGGCAAGTTCATATTCATAATATGAATTTCTCAAACATGCTTTCCAAAATGTGATATTCATTATTTATCTTATTCAAATTATTTTTAGACAACTTAGTAATCATAATATCATTTTCTCGTACTTTCAATTTCTCGAATAGAGATTCATAATATTTAGTATTTAAAATACTACTTTATCTTCTTCATATATTAAAGACCGTTATGACTATATCAAACTTCGATGTCATAATATGAATAAGTATAATAAAGCCTCGGCTTTCCCCATTTTGAAACGATATTATACTAAATTTTGATTTATCTTTATCATTTACTCTAACGAAAAGTCTCTCAGTGTGGGCTCGAATCCCAGCGCAGTCGAAAGCGTCTTTTTTTCCACAGAAAGATTTTCAAAATTCTTTACAATAATAATTATAACAAATTTTCCATAGAAGACAGTGATGCGTTACATTTTCCTGCATTATTGTCTTCTTCAAAATTTTTTTAAAATTATTATTTTATTAAAGTACTAGTACACTTTAGAATTTTGAAAAAATCGATTTAGTTTTTTTTTGCATTTTTCAACTCCTTAGACCTTTAAATATCTTCTCCTAAAATATTTTCAAAAAATTCAAACTCTTAACACCATGAAATAATATCAATACGTGAAGTCCAAAGACGAAGAGCGGATTTTATTGGCTGAAAAAGCGACAAACGCGTCTACTAAAGAAGGCCGTTTGACCCAAAAAGAGGCCCGCCAGAAAGATGAGGCAGCTTACCAAGACTGTGGCCTGTTCCTGTATGGTCCAGGAATAGCCGATTAATTTATTGTGAGTATTAGAACTTGATTTTTTTGAAAATATTCAATAAAAAGTACTAGTCAAAACTTTAAACGCGTTTTTCTCGAAATTACTTTTTTTCAAATGGCTGACAGATTATCTCCGGAACTACTGAACCGATTTTCAAACACCTTGCTGGGTTTTGTTTATTGATATGTCCTGTATGACAGTTTATCGCAATTAAGCCAAAAAATACAAATTTAATATTTTATTGACCCAAAAAACAGCGGAAAAATAGGCAATTTTTTCAATGAAGTTTTCAAACGCCCGCCATTTTTTTTTCTTGATTTTTTTAAAAATGTAGTGAATTATCACGTAAGCAACCTTCCTTTTAGAGAAACCATTTCATTTTTTTGTTTCAGACTTGCCGATCCAGAGATAAACTGTCGGCCATGCGTCAAATTTTTTTTTTTATGTTTGATTTTGGCGCTCCCTGGATTTGGGCCATAAAACAAAAATTTTAAATAAAAATTTGTCTGTACTCCACAAACATGTATTTACATGATAAAAAAAGTTTCATATAAATATATATCAATGGGACTGAGAAAAAAATTATTCAAAATTGCCTTATTTTTAGCCTTCTAAAGTGTACTAGTACCTTAATGAAGCGGTAGTATGTAATTGGTGACATCAGACCCTATCACATGGCCTTAAGAATACCTTGAGAAAGGGCATAGCCGGGTTTCCATGTAAAAACGGCCCCCAACCCAAATGAGGTCTAGTATCAAGTATTCGAAGGTATTTGCCCTAGGATTGTTTTGTGCAAATTTTCCGACCGATAACCGCCATATTGGATGAGTTATCGCTGATTATGCAAATTTCGTTTTTTGGATTTTTTACCTAAACTAATAGTTGAGAAAATCTGACAAATTCACAGCATTTAGTCTTATCAAGAGAAACTTCTGTGAATTTTTCGCGAATTTTTGCGCGTAAAAGTCAATAATGTCCAAAATGTATTATTGCCGGTTTTTGCTATAGATGTTATTCGTTCGGTGATATACTCGTATTCATAATAATTTCCTTGATAATTTTTTTAATTCTATTATCGCTATATTGAGTCAGTATTCGCTGATTATGCAAATTCTGTTTTTCGCCTTTTTAGCGGAACTGGTAATTGGAAAAATGTGGAAGATTGAACTCCGATTTATTTAGACATCTACGTTCATTTTTTCGCGAACCTTTCTACCCGCAATTCGTGTTGGATGAGATGGCAAAAACTTCTGCATGCAATTTCTTCATAAATGAAAATCAGTGACCGAAGCCTATTTTGCCTGCGAAAAATAAGTCTTCCAAAAAATTATATTATCTAATTTATTCAGATTTTCCAACAATGTAGACAGTAAAGTATACCATTTCATTACTTTGTAACACTTATTACAATATTTTTATTACATTCCATATTACCATGCATAGAAAATAAAATAATTACGTTGAAATTAAATTATTCTTTGTCATCACACAAAAAATTAATTGTTTTAATAAAACTTTTATTGTCTATACTTCAAGAAAAATTTGATGGGGCTGAAAATTTGCACAAAACAATCCTGGGGCAAATGCCTTCGAATACTGACAATTTATATACTGACAATTTTTGCTAAAATGCATAGGTGTAAAATTTTCCTAACTCTGTGCACAAAACATTATAAATTTAAATTTCTTAGGTATAAATTCAAGTTTGGATGATTAACATTTTTTAGTATATATTCAATAGTGGAAGTTTTCATAAAAAAACATAAATTAATGTTCGTGAGAATAGATTCTGCCGTCGGATGGGCACACAATTTTTTGACATCGGGATTTCTTTGATATAAAATAAAATTTTGGAAAAAACTGATTAGAAAAAATTGGAAAAAATTACGTAGCAATATCTTGAAGATTCTGAAAAATTTTAATATAGATAAATGAGGTTGATTGTTACAAATTTACATGAATTGTGTCCAAATTTATATATAATTGTACACGTGAAGTATTTTTTGATATGAGGATAATTATAAAATATCTTAGTAAATATTTCTTTGGTATGAAGAAAATTTAAAAAAACATTGTTTTAGAATAAATTGCTTTCGGTAATTAAGCGTCTTCCATAAATTACTTGACACTTTTCTCGACAATTTTAGACTCACCCCTTCCCTATCTACAGAACGAAATGTATTTAAATAAAATCTTCAAATATAAAGGTTGCAAATTACAAAACAGATAATATTAAAATTAAATTATAACATCATAACAAATTCAAATAATATAGTTCAAAATTTCAAAAAAAGGATGATATAAATGCAGTGTTTATTTGTCAATAATATTACGTAATAACATCAATGTACTCTGCCATGCAAAAGATCGTAAAATTTTCCTGACCCCCCCCCCCCCCCCCAAAGTTGTGATGCACTTTATGGATGGATCCTTATCCTAAATATAATAATAATTGACATAGCCCTGAACTGAAAATAAAACTAAAATTAATTTTAACTCATTTCGGGAAAAAACAACAATACATTTTTTGAAACAAACTAGTCCGGTAGAATAATTTTGATCGAATGAAATTTATTTGACATTAAGTGTTTGTTCTTTAATCTCCTCTATAAATCTGAATCAGTGAGATTTCCACTGAATTTAAATCAGTAAACCGCTTTTGACTGGACAATCAATCATTTTTCACTGAGATTGAGTGGAAAATCACTGATTGCCCACTGATTTCAATTCAGTGGAAATCTCACTAATTCAGATTTATAGAGAAAATTAAAGAAAAACCACCTAATGTCAAATAATTTTCATTAGACCAAAAATATTATACCGGACTAGTATGTTTTAAAAAATGTATTGCTGTTAATTATTTTTAATTATTTTTTGAAAATGCAAAGATGATGAAACCCCTTAAATATAATATGTGATAATTTGCTTCGAAACAAAATTTATATTGAGTGAAAAACAAAAATAAATCATATCTGAACTCGCTCTCCATTCCAACCTTGCTTTACGCATCAGACATAGCAAAGGTAATTATAAATTCATGGTCTTTCAGTAATAACTATTTATTTCTGTGCATCCCCTCTGAGTGTTGTTTTCAATTATGAATTTTAAATTAACACAAACTATATTTCGAACAATAATTCTAACCATCTACAGATTTAATTAAAAAATAAAATTATAAACAGCAGATTAATAATTAAAATGTGCAAGTCGCAGTTTCAGAATGAATCTATTGTTTATTTAGAAGCAATACCTGTAAATTAATAGTCATTGTTAATTTATAGAACAGAACACGCTAAACTATCTCAGAGCAAGTTACCTTATTTATAGTTTGTTAAGCCTTAGTTCGCTATAAAGGAAGTAATGTATTTTTGATACTTATATGCTGGGTAGCATGGAGTTAATTAAAGCCCGTGAAACAGCGAGTTTCTAAGTAAACAGTGAACTAGCCTAAAAGTATATATTTGGTGTATTCAGCACCGCGAATACTGCGTTCTCAACAGTAAATACCCCAAGGTGGGCGCCACCGAGCGTGTTAATTGTGGGGGGAATACTTAGTGATTCGCGATAGTCTGAAATAACATACAAAACCATGTACAGTATTGATCAGCTTATCACTGATAAAATTTTCTAAAATTATTATCCACGAGGGAACGTCATTCGATTAATTATAAATATTTTACTCTTTTATCATCTCGTATTTTCTTCGGTATTGACTGTACAATAATATAGCAATGACACATAATATCATTGTATTAATTGCACTCTTTGTTTCAACCCGCTGACGAAGGGATGCAGATGATTCTGCTCTCAGCTAATATTACAGAAATTATTGGTCGGATTTTTATTAAAATTGACATACAGGAGTTTTTAGTGGTATTATTTTAGAGCCTGAAGTCAAGAATTCAAAACTCAAGATGGCGGAGCCAATATGTCCGACTTCAAAACGGTTGAAGAATGAAAATATAAATATTTATAAAACTTGTATTGCACTGACTTCCAATTCTGAAAATTTCTAAAACATTAGCAGTAAATTTTGAAAAAAAGTTCTGTATAAAAAGGAACGCTTCCACTCTGCTGGGTATCGAGCCCAGGACCTTTCGATTGCCTGTTAAATGCACTATTATCTGAGCGACGGAGGTTCTACACAACTTTTATCACAGAATCAAAAGTCCTGGGCTCGATACCCAGCGGAGTGGAATTTTTTTTTTAAATATATTGAAAGTTCCATCTAATCTTAAATCACGTTAAGTTAATTCTAAATCACAGATTGATAAGGTCGATATAGTAGAGTTCGGTTATCACGATGAGTGATATACTCTTCTAATGATCGACATAATCGACTGAAATGATATGGAAAAATTAGTAAATTGTACATGATTGGCAGAAAATGCTTTTGAGCTCAAAAATCATTATATAGAGCTCACGGTTTTTCATAATAATCATGAATATTTTATTTTTTAATTAAAGGGGGAAACCAGATTAGGCGGTTTAAAAATCGATTATTTCTAACTGCATAAATTATTAACGAAAAATTTCAAAAATATACTCTAAAAGTTTTAGAACGAAATTCAAATCCTTTCCGATGCTATGCGCACTAAAAGTAATCAATTATTAATTTGAGTTTTTCGTTTTCGATACTTTGAACGCGTTTTCATTGAAACAACTTTTTTCTATTTGCGGGAAACATAACTTTGAAACTAATAGACTGATCATTCTCAAAATTGATAAACATTTACTTAATTTCATTGCTAAGAACATAAACCTACAATTGAGATGGTAGAATTTTTTGAAATATTATTATTATAGCAAATAAACTAAAAGAAATATAAAAATGGATACCTTTTCTTAACACTCCTAAAAAATTTAATTTTTAATGTTTTGGCCGCAGGTTGGTTCATATTCTTAAAAAAATCTTAATAATGTTTTCCACAATAATGCTTTTGAAATAAGAATCTTCAACAAATCATAATTAATTTTTTATAACTTAAAAAAGAAGGAGTTTTTAGAAAAAAAACACAGATTTAAATTTAGGTGACCATTTTTTTTATGAGATCAAAAGTAATTTTATTTTGTGTTTTGAAAAAAAGCTAACCACAAATAATTAGTATTGATTCGGCAAAATGATTTTATAAAAATATTATGGCTGCTATATATATAATTATATCAATTTCAAATTAAATTTTTGTAATTAGTAGATAAAAGTATGTAACTTTAGCTTTATATAATGATTTTTCAATTAAGGAACCCCTGAATTAATAAAAGTGGCCAAAATGTATCCTAATTTTGTTTGTCCTACTAAATTATATCTTTTGTATAAAATTAATGTATTCAATGCTTTTGGTATAACAAGCGAACCTATTTGAAGAACCTTTATTAGTCAAGAGTATGAGCTTTCATATCAAAATGAAAATATTATTCTCTGTGTTCAGATTAAAAGATATTAAAAATGAGTTTCACAAGTTTAGCTCATCTTGTTTTCAAGAAAGGGACAAACTTCATATGAGTAAACGCCTGAACATTTCTCAACTTGGTGAATTTATGTTTCGAAGTTAGATTATGTTACATGTCCATGATATGCGCTTTTGTACAGATGCACACATAGATATAATAGGAGTATATGCTATAAACTCGTTTTTTCACATCCAATAAATACTTTACCACGTAATTATACAACGTTTGTTTGATAATATGTAATATCGGTTACAAAATATTAGAGAAGTTGAATCGCAGTAATATAATCATTAATGAAATAAAAATCAATTATTTGTAAATACATAAAAGCATACGTACGCTTCTTTAAAATTGTGTGTACAGAAACCTACTTTTATGCGTACACTCGAGATTCCCCACTACTACGGCGCTCGAATTTGAAACAGTAATTAATGAGTTTGATGGCTTTTATCATGAATTAATGATAAAATAATTGGACAATCATCGAAAAATTACTTAATTGTGTAATTTTACAGTAT
The DNA here is from genome assembly GCA_030998225.1 of Diplolepis rosae. Classification (NCBI taxonomy): domain Eukaryota; kingdom Metazoa; phylum Arthropoda; class Insecta; order Hymenoptera; family Diplolepididae; genus Diplolepis; species Diplolepis rosae. Next base: position 14,073,367 of record JAPYXD010000677.1, read on the forward strand.
TTGAAATGAAAAATTTAATATTCAATTTTTCCAATCTGGAGTTGATTTTGATATTTCACACATTACTGTAGATAAGTAAAATTTTCCCTTTTTAAGCAATATGTATGAAAATTTTATATAATTACGATTAATCAGTATGTATAATTTTGCGCAGTTTATTATTGTGATCAATACTACATGTGTAATACTATGTTTCGAAACGTATTTTTTATAAATGAAAACCAACAGCAACATTTTATAATTTATATTACTGATCATTACATTTATCATCAAGACTTTTCTTTTTTTTGGAAATATTCAAAAATACACCTGATAAGCATAAAGAGTTTGAAATTGTCTACGAAGACACCTGTCGGCAACGTATTCTATCTGATACGCGGCTAGTGATTCTCCGATAATGAAGGCAGTGGCAGAAATTTCAAATTCAACTAATTAATTTGATATTTTTATTATTATATTATTATATTTTTAGTATTTTGAGTGCATACCGTTAAATAAGTCAATTCAATGTTGAATGCTCGCAAAAATCTTTTTTTATACGCTTTTTTTCTATGTACATACAATTATTCACATGGCATCACTGACAGACTGACTGCATGTATTATATAATGCGCATAACAGCGGATAGCAACAAGTGGGATATGGAGGGGATCCCTCTCGCGCTCGATGCAGAGAGATCTCCGATGCTCGAGCTTCTCGTTATAGGGAATTTCGAGTGTATTTATAAAATACCTTCGTATTTTTTTAAATTATGATTTCATTCTGATAATGTCTATTAAATTTTAAAATATACGAATAGTAGTTTTGTTATTAGTTGCAATTTTCAACTTTATATTTTTCAAAAGGATCATTTAAAATTTTCTGAATTTGGACTTTTTTTGAGTTTACATGTTTTCAAAATTGATTAACTGATTATTTTAATTATTGTGGAATACATGAAATATATATTTATATATATTTTATATATATTTGATTATGGTTTTGCTAAATACAGTCTTAATTTTTTAAATAGAATAATTTATTATATACTGAATAAATCAATAACCATTTCATTCTGATATTTAATAAATTATGTATTACTGCAATATTTTATAGAATAAGGTAAATATTATGCATTGTAAAAGCAAAATAGTAAAAATAATACTTTTGCATTGAAACATATGTTCATACAGATAAAAAAAGATAAAATTGACATTCAATATAAAGCTAATGTACATTTAAATAATCTGGGGAGTCTACACTTGTTAAATGTACTAACTTGCTAGAATTATGTTCGAGTGGAAGATGAAAAAGGTAATGGGATGAGTAGAAGCAGGTATATCAAAATTATAACACGCTGAGGTAGTAAAACCTTTAATTATATTCAGGAAACGGAAGCTTAGGAGAAAAAGGAGAAAAAGTATTATCCAAAACTGAATTAGTCAATATTAACTAATTCAGTGCAAAACCCACTAATGTATTAGTAAACGTGCGTTAACTTTCAATTAGTTAAAAACATGTTAAATATAAATTAGTGAAATTCACGTGTAGTATTAATGTAATTTACTAGCCAAGGTAGTTGTGTTGAAAATTTAGTTTCTAGAAAAAAGTTTTTATATAATTTTAAGACTTGAAATGATAAGATTAGTCGTATTTTATAAAAGAATAAAATTTATTTTTTATGAAAAAGATTCAAAACTTACGAAGAATAATATTTTTAATAATGTTTTGTGTTGCGAAATTGCTTTCTTAAATTAGTTCTAAAAACTTGCATTTACATATTTTTTTATAGAATGTATATTTTTTGTTTAGATTTGTAAAAACATTTTATACAATAAAAATTTTGTTTTTTACATAAAATGCGTGAGATATGAAAAAAAAATCAGAATGCAGAATTGTTTGCATGAATAACGTATACAAATATTCATCAAGACATTTTTTGATATTATGTATATTTTTCGTTTTGATTTAAAAAAAAAACACTTTTTTAAATTAGATTATATGGGATATGGAAACTAAAACTAAAACGCAAAGGAAATATGATGCGAGAAGATATAAAATCATGAAAATACGGAAATATATATATAGGCTTGTACTAATTTTTTTCTTTAATTCACGAGTTTTAGTTTCTTGATTCGATTGTGAACATTAAGCGTGAGTGTCGTGATGAGAATGTATTTTGCAAAATCGAAGTAACTTTGAGAAAATTTAAATCACATTGACAATATTATAAAATTGACTCAAGTTTCAGTATCAAATAACAAAACATAAACTTGAATGTATGCGAAAAACATAAGACTGAGCGTGAAGCGCAAGGTCCAAACAGATCAGAGTGCGGAGCGCGACGTTCAAATATTTCGGAGCGCGAAGCGCGCGATAAGAGTGTGCCTGTAAATCAGCTAGATTTTTTAAAATAGCTATATTTGAAAATTTTCAAGTTATTTTCAATATTGTAAAAATTAGAATTGTAAAAAATATTTTTCCCGAAAAAAACATTATTAAAAGTATTATTTTTCGTAATTTCCAAATTTTGTTCATAATAAACAATGTTTTTCCTTTCATATAACATGACAAATGATATCATTTTGATACAACTACCTTAAGAAACTTTATGCCCAGTCAAGAAGATAATTTTGAACATCTTTTCAATAATTTACCTCCTTCCCAGGAATATAAAATCTAATAAGTTCCCGAATTAGGTAATTTTTTAAATTCGAAATTAATACGCTTTTTTTCGAAAGTTTAAAGTTAGCCCTAATAGCAATTTTTCTTGCAAAACTGAGACTGGAATCGTCTTTAAATTATTGAAAACTTCACAGATAATTGAAAGGTCCTCGTAGAAAGATTTCAATTTCAATCCGAGAAGATGGTAGAGGGTGAATCCCTAATTCGATAGTCAGAAAACAATCTACTTCGATACTTTGAGGTTAAATGAATTTAGGGTTGAACAGCCTGAGGCTAAGGTTCAGTCGCGTGGAATGTCGAGGCTCAGGGGTGAAACTGGCCATCTTTTGGCATCTGTGCTCCGAATCTGTCTAATCCCAGTCTCAAGATCTGCCATCATTTCTATCCTATATTTTCCGTGGTCAAGCACCAATCTACTGTAATAGCATGACCCTGTCGCAGATCCGCATCATGTTAACCGAGATAGATAGTCCCAGATAGATTGAGGTTAAGGGTAAAGCGCTTTGATCTATACCGAGTGCTTCCCTCTGCTTAAGGACTGCGATGAGGGCTCTTCTAAAGTACTCCATCCAGACTTTGCTTTCTGACTTTTCTACCTACAAAAACGAACTTCATTTCAAACTACAAATCACCTTCGTATTGTACTTGCACTCTTATTCTATTCTCTCATTTTCACTCGTGCATTTAGTAAAACATTAATGAAGTTCAAAGTGTCCTTCCTTATTAGGAAACTTTTTTACATTCTCATCAAATGAGAAGGTATTGCCCAAGTAACACAAGATCATCTATTAGACGTCTAAAAGAGCTTTTCGGGAAAAACGGGAGAGCTCTGGAAGACGTTCCGATTTTCCGCCGAAAGTGCTACACTGAAAAAAGTCTATTGATAGTGAAATTACGTTCCTTTCATAATGCATCCATTGAAATTAAGCAGATTTCTTTTGTCTATCAATAGAATCGTTTTACTGTTAAAAAACTCATCTGCAAAATGCGAAACGAAAATAGTTTTACACACAAACGGTTTCTTTTGACTCTGAAAATAAATCATTTAACTATTAGATGATTGAATTTGTAGGTTAGAGGACGAAGTGCGCCTGCGCGTGAATGAGTGAACATTGTATAGTGCTCAATAGTGCTAACCTCACTTTTCATTGCTTCTGACAATCAAAGTATTATAAATTTATTAATTTCTGATGCTTTTAACCATCGAAGGGTTATCAGTCATCCTTTTTTAAAAAGATTTTGTAAAGCGTCCTTGAATATCATTGATATGTTTTTATGTTTATGTTTTTCATTAAAGTTGTATCTTGAAATTTCTTCATGCTGCAATCAAAGACGGATCATTATTATAGTATTGATAACACAGGTCCACAAAAAAAAAAGTGGAATGAACTTTACATGTGAGTATACTACTCCTATGGATTTTGAGCCGCTGAATCCGAATCCAGTCTCAGAATTTCTCCTGGACCCCCCAGTTTTCCCCTAGCCTAGGGGAAATGCGTGAAATCTTAGAAATTTCAGTATCTGTGAAAGCATTTTTTATCTACGCAATATTATATAAAACGATAATTTTTTCACGTATCTCGAGTCACTTAGTTCGAATCTCGCTGTAGAATTTCCCTAGAGTACCTCAGAATTCCACTAGCCTACGGCAAAAAGTGTTAAGCTGAGCAAAACTTGCGATTTCTGGAAGGTTCTACTTTTGCGCAAGAAAGCTTATATATTTTCGTATTTTGAGTTCCTGAATTCATATCTGACGTGAAAAATGTTCCACAGTATTTCAGAATTTCCCTAGCCTAGAGAAAAACGTAGAAAATTGTGCAAAAATCGATGTTTCATGCAAGCTTTTTTCGTACGGGAAAGCTGATATCTTTCCGTCTTCTGAGTTGCCATGTTCATTTCTGTCATCAAAATTTTTATCCAGCTCCTAATAATTGCCCTAGCCTACGAAAAATTCCATGATATTAGTTTGTTCGTCTTTTCCTTGTTCTTTTATCGTCAAACGTCCGACGGAGTGGATTCCTCTTTCTTTTTTGCTTTCACCTGCAACATCCCTCTTCAACAACCAGCAAAAATCTGCCATCATGTGTTCATCCCATCGTCCCTGATAATGTCGCTCCATTTCTTTGATATCTTGGTGGAAACGTTCTCCTTGTTCCTCACTGTAATCACCAAGATTTCCAGGGAAGTGTTCGAGATGGGAATGAAGGAAGTGTAATTTTATGCTCATGAGGCAACCTTGTTCTTGAAATTTTTGCAACATTTTTTTCACTATTTTCTTATAGTTGTCGCTTTTAAAGTTACCTAAGAAATTTTCGACAACTTCCTTGAAACTGATCCGAGCAGCTTTCTCCCTATCATTCATACTGTCAGTAAACTTGTCATCATTTAACAATTTACGAATTTGAGGACCATCAAAAATTCCTGCCTTCAATTTGACGTCAGATATACTAGGAAATTTATTTCCTAAGTATCTGAAACAATCTCCTTCTTTGTTCAGTGATTTAACAAACTATTTCATCAAGCCAAGTTAAATATGGAGAGGGGGGAGAAGAATTTTCGTTGGATATGGATATATTTACATATGAATGTGGAGTAATTCTCTGAAGCTGAAATTCATTTCCACAGGACCAGGTTAAATTAAGAGAGTCAAAAATATTTCGTAGCCTATGTGTGATTCAATCATGGTACCAATTTTAAAATACATAAGTTCGACCCATATTAAAACTGTAGTTATTCTCAGCTATAAATTTTATTTCCTATGCTAGAAAGTAAAAGTGATATATAAAACAGAAAAAACGAGGACAAATTTTAGTTCTGTCCCTCACAATGCTTAAACACATGGTATATGCTCGTCAGCTTTTCCATGTAAAAATCAAGTCACCGTAAAACCCACGTACTACACTTTTTACCTTAGACTGGGAAAATTTCTAGGTCCTGTAGAAAAAGTCTGATATCAGATATGAATTCAGATACTCGAAAGACGAGAAGACATAAGCTTCTCCATATAAAAAAAAGGCTACGTGAAATTGTAAGCTTCCCTTATCTTTGCTCATTTTCCCTAGACTAGGGAAATTCTGAAATACTGTGGAACATTTTTCACGTCAGATATGAATTCAGGAACTCAAAATACGAAAATATATAAGCTTTCTTGCGCAAAATAGAACCTTCCAGAAATCGCAAGTTTTGCTCAGCTTAACACTTTTTGCCCTAGGTTAGTGGAATTCTGAGGTACTCTAGTAAAATTCTACAGTGAGATTCGAACCAAGCGACTTGAGATACGTGAAAAAATTATCGTTTTATTTAATATTGCGTAGATCAAAAATACTTCCACAGATACTGAAATTTTTAAGATTTCACATATTTCCCCTAGGCTAGGGGAAAACTGGGGGGTCCAGGGGAAATTCTGAGACCGGATTCGGATTCAGCGGCTCAAAATCCATAGGGATAGTGTACTCACATGTAAAGCTCATTCCACTTTTTTTTGTGGGCCTATGTAATGATAGATTTTTGTCAAAGTTGGGTTTTTGTACATTTCTTATAGGTTATATCATACAATTTGTTTTCTGTTATTCTCACAATTATATTTCCTTTGTACTACAAAGTATTTTATTTCCAAACCAAAGGAAATACTTTGACAGTAAAAGGATATCATTTGAAACGAAAATCCTTAAACTTTTAAAGGATTTCCTCTCATGCCAATTTTTAATAGAAAATCCTTCAATAGTGAAGGGAATCGTTTGACAATCAATAGTCTGTTTTAAGAGTGTATAAGACGTCTAGTAGAGCTGAAATTGGCTGCTAATTCAACTACTTTTGGCATCTAGAAGACGATCGGAAAAAAGCATCTACAAGACGTCCTTATATCGTCATTTAGAGGAGTATCTTCCGATGAGTTTTAGATTGTTTGATTTGAAGATCTTTATTAGAGCTTCTTAAAAACGTATTTTAGTCCTCTTTAATTGAGATCTGTGTTAGAGGTTGTTAAAAACTTGTCGAAGTTCGCGTTAATCTATTCTACAAGACGTTACGAAAATCGTCTTTTAGACAACATTTGAAAACTCTGCTAGAACAGGTAAGTAAATATTTCCTAGAGCTCTAGGTTAAGAGATCTAGAAGAGGTATGAAAAATTGTATTTTAGATATCGGTCTCAAGAGAAATATCTACTACATTTTTCGGCTTTTATTTGTAGAATATCTCATGCTCAAATTCAACAAACATTTATTATAATAAATGTCAGCGGAAAATCAGAACGTCTTTCAGAGCTCTCCCGGTTTTCCCAAAAAGTTGTTTTAGACGTCTAATAGATGATCTTGTGTTACTTAGATGGTTTTATGTGAAAAATCACTTTCAGAATTTTCATCAAACCTTTACACCCCCCCCCCCCCCCCGCCCACCAAACTATTAAAAATCTCAAAGCAAGTTTTACGTATGTAGGTACTATTTATCCTTTGCTTTTTCTTATTTAGCCCTGCCTTGACACGTCTCGAGATATTTAGAACCTGAATTAATCCTTATTTGCTGGTTCTTAAAGCTAAAGCCTGATTTAAACCTTATATGCTTCGAATGATGAAAACATTTTACACCTTATTTTATCCTTTATCTCCTACATTGCTATTATTCTTAGTTTTTATTTGTAATTGAATTTTTATTTGAACAATTTTATTGTTAAAAATTGAACATATAAATTATGCGATTACTCAAACTATAATATATATTACATTAAATCATAATATAAATCAATTATATGTATATATAATCGTAAACAATTGAAATGTTGTCTAAATTTATAATACATATTATATATTCACATAAAATTACTTTACATGCACAATCATATAATTTATATAAATTGAGTATATATATATTTTAAATATATATGTAATTTATATTAATTTGAATCTCTACTTTTTTTAATAAGATGTATATTCTTCTTCTTTATTTAAAAGAATACTATTGAAGAATTCAATTTTTTGGCCATATTATGTGAAATACGAAACAAAAACGTAGGACTTTAATAAGGTCTACAAATTTTGTCCAATACAGTTCCTGATAAAATGTATGACTTCGTTTCAATTTCAAAAAATGCGATTAAAATTCGAAAATTGCATTTTTTATGCATAATATGTGAGATGCACTGCTCAAAAGTTTAAGTTCACCTGTTGTGTGAGTCATTGTCAATGTGTCTTTTTTTATAAAAACAAGTTAACATTTTTTTTCGATAATAACATGAATGTTAATAAAATTTTGCATCTAATAATCCCGAGCTAAAGGCAAAATGTTAATTTTATAAAAATATGTTACAAAAAACGTCAAATTTCGATCTTTTTGGAAAACATTAATAACTCTATAAATAATTATTATTTTACAAAGTTTTTGGTCTCATTTTGAAGGTAAGTCTTTATCGTAAATTACTATGAAAACTTGACTTTTAAACGAGACCAAACACTTTTAAATATATTAATTATTATTTGAGTTATTAACATTTTTCAAGAAGATCGGAATTTGACGTTCTTTGTATTATATTCCTTTAAATTCGACATTTTTCCCTCAATAAGATAAAAAAATTTATTAACATTCATGCCATTATCGAAAAAAATGTTTAACTTGTTTTTATAAAAATGAAGACACTTCGATAATGGCTTGAACAACAGGTGAACTTAAACTTTTGACCGGTAGTGTACGAAAAAAACGATGAGATGGAAAATTATTTGGCTAAATGAGGTCTACAAATTATCACTAGGACATTTTCTGACAGGATGCATATTTCACGTTTTGATTTTAAAAACACTATTGAAAATCAAGAATTCCATTTTTCAACCAAAATATGTGAGATACGAAATAAGTGTTGAAATGCAAAATCGTTTGCCTAATTAAAGTCTGCGGTTGTTTTTCCTTTTTGAGATATTTGAAAGAAAATAAAATATTCCAATCATGTAAATTCTTAGAAAGTTATAGAAATGTATAGAGAAAATCGAGCGCGAGTCTCATGATGAGAATATGTCCCTCAAGACAAATAGTGCCTTGAGTAAATTGAATTTACTTTTTTATTTGAAATAAAAAAAAATTTAGTAACTTTAAGCAAATGTAATTCACATCTACAATATTATGAAATTGACTTTGGAATTCAGTATCAAATTACAAGAAATAAACTTAAATGTATGCGAAGAATATAAGACCGATCGCGAAGCGTGAGATCCAAAAAGAACAGAGGGCGACAATCGAATCGCGCGCCCTAGTTGCGCTCAAACAAGGATCCAAAACTGGTAAGGGTTCCATCAGGAAGAACCCGCACTGGAACCTAAATTTTAATACAATATATAGCCTATCAGCAAACCCATATTAAATTCAGGTATGGGTTCCCAGATTAGTATTTTGTAGTTCCCATATGGGCTCCTACACGGAGAAAAAAAAGCTGTTGAATCAACAGATGTCATCTGCTGGAATAGGGACAGCAGTTTTTTTTGTAATATTTACAGATTTTTCTGTTAGATTCACAGATTGTTTGTAAACTCAACAGATGAACCTGTAAAATCTACAGACATGTCTGTTAGAATTGCAGATTTCAAGAAAAAAGAGACCCGAGATGAAATTTTTCAGTATACGAATGAGTATACGGAGTCTCCCGAGTATACAAAAAGTATACGAATGAGTATACGGAGTCACCCAAGTAAACCAACGGGTCACCCACGGGTCCCCCAAAACGATACTGCAGTCAACCAAATTAGTTAGGGTATACTGCAGTAGTATACCAATTAGTCTCCGCGATCTCCTAAGTATACTGAACGGTTTCCCAAAGTCCACCAAATGTATACTCAATCTACGCGATATACCAAACAGTCTACCCAGTCTCCAAAGTACACCGATTGATCCCTTGGAGTATACAAAAAGTATAAGAAAGGTATACGATAGTATACGATTGCTTGGAATATTCCACTCGTATACTTTGAGCACCGAACTCTACATACACAATAGGTTATGACAATTTCAGTCCTAATTGCCGGGAAAATCCCAAACCTTATTTCCCTGTTCCCGCGCCTTTTCAATGAGAAACAGACAACAGTGCAGTGGCAAGAGCTTTAGAGCGTAGAACGCTATCATTTTTTGTCTGTAAATACATATAGTCTGTCAAAATGTGGTACCTCGATCGTGTTTTTTATAAAATCGAATTAAATTTATACAGTGTTCGTGTAGATTATAGCCAAAAATTTTTTTTCAGAGTACGTGAAAAGTCCCAAGCTGGGTTGGTAGTTTTATACCTATTAATTACGATGAATGCAGTTTTCCCTTTCACTCTTTTGAAGCATCAGCACCAAATTCTTATCCACATCAGTAGTAGAATAAAACATATACTTAAAATACATATGATAATGAACATATATGAAGCAGTAAATGTACTTTTTAAAATTTTTAAACAGAAATAAAAACAATTTAATGAAATTCTGGTCGAAAAATTTTTTTTAGGTGCATTACACAACGCAAAACTACGCCATGTGTGGATGAGTACACTGAAAATATACCATTGGTAAACTTTCAGCACTTTTTATGGAAGTATTTTAAAATATACCAACCGTATACCAAACATTCTGTTAGTATACCGGAGTATACCGTTGGTAGACTTTCCGTACCTTTCGTGGAGTATTCTAAAGTATACCAACCGTATACTAAACATTTTGTTAGTATACCGGAGTATACCGTTAGTAGACTTTCCGTATTTTCCCGGAGTATACGTGAGTCTACCTTTTGGCACAGAGGTATACTGTTTCGTATACTCGGGAGACTCGGTAGACTAACCGTATACTTGAAAATTTTATCCCGGGAGAAATCCGTAATTCTAACAGGCATTTCTGTAGATTTTACAGGTTCATCTGTTGAGTTTACAAACAATCTGTGAATCCAACAGAAAAATCTGTAAATATTACAAAAAAAATCTGCTGTCCCTATTCCAGCAGATGACATCTGTTGATTCAACAGTTTTTTTTTCTCCGTGTATGTAAAAATTTTCACTAGAACCACCTTCAAGGTTCTTGAGTTTTCAATTTTCAAGTTATTAGCGCATAAAAAGATTCTATCGCAATATTTATTGAAGTGAATTTCTTGCTATTGTTTCGAATATGAAATACCCTCTAATAAAGATGTATGATATTTAAAAAGTGAAGGCTTAAAAATCTGAAAGGATAAAGCTGGAAAAACTTTGTAGGGTGTTCGGAAAAAATAGATATAGTGAAAATGATGGTATACGGTTTTCTGTACTTCTTCAAGCTCAAAAGCTTGGCTGTAGAAGCAAGCCGCAGATAAATGGGCTGAAAAGAGAGCGCGGTGGATCCCAAACGTATAAGCTTTAAGGCTTTGCTATAGCGAAGAGATTTTAAAGCTGATACAATTTATGATAGAAGTATAGAGTACTGGTCGTTCATCTGTGCTTTCAATGTAAAAGCTAATTATGCTCTTAATAATGGCATTGACTCGCTGGAGTAATCACACTGACTCGCACCCTCTCATCCTCACCTGATGCTCTCAACGTTTTCCCATCATTTATTCTACCTGCCTCACGGCAAAATTGATTTTGTGTCATCGCCCGAATTTTGTCTACCTCCATGTCATCAAAAATGTATCCTCTTCTGTCTGCCTCTTGCATCATTTTTGTTTCATGCACTTAACTCCTGATCTTTAATTATCAGTAATCTTGGAAATTCAAATCATGCTAGTTCAAGCATATAAGGACTAAATGCTAAACTTTGAACCATGCTAATGCTTTTGAACAGAAGAAAAACTTTAGAATGCTCTTAGGACAGCTACCTGAATAAAAAATTGGTATTTATGGTTATAATTAATAGCACATTGGTCAAAAAATAAATAAAAAAGACTTGAAAAAAATCTTGAAAAAAATATTTTTCACTTTCTAATTGACCTCAAGGGGTCAGTTGCTGCAGTCAGAATTTTCAAAAAATAAATTTTTTGGTTTTTGCATATTATTATAGAATAACATCTTGAAAATTTTATCTCCAAGTTTGAAGTCGATCCGAGAAAAATTGACTAAGCTATGTAAGTGGACAAAACGAAAAATATATTCCAATGTAAACTATACTTGAAACTTTAAATGTGTTTTTCTCACAACCATGTTTTTTAAATCGGTGACGACGATTATTCGAAAACCGCTTTAACGATTCACTTCAAACTTGGCAGGATCCTTTGACATATAAAAATGCGGTGCTAGATCGTAAGTTTTTTATTTTTCATTCAAAACTTTTCTTTTTTATCAACAAAAAACAGGTGATTTTTTTGACGAAAATCGGACTTTCAACTTTGACTAGTCACCATTTCGTCAAAAAAAATTATTTTCCTTGAGGCTACGATTAAGCACTAGATAAACTAATAAATTTACACAATAATTTGGAATTTTTCATTTAGGAGAACCCATTTAGGAACTGAAGTGGTCACCACGGAACGCTCTTCGCAAAACATCCTCCGGTAGACCAGGTGTATTTCTTCCATTTTTAATTGTTATTTAATTAAATTTTGACGAAAGGTCAACAAAATTATATACTTTTGAATGCTGAAATTATTGAAAAAATATATGCATATAACAAAGGGAAAACAATTCTTAAGAAATACGCTTTTCTTCCTCCTCTGACTGCGTCTAACCCCTTACCCAGGGATTTTTGGTACTAGCACAGTACTGGTGCACAATCAGCATGGATACTGGCATAGTACTGGCTAGCCCTCTGATGATAATTCGGCTGGGAGTTGGCAGCAAGTACTGGTCGGTACTTTAAAGCAGTACTGGTCCAGTACTATCAGCCGTTACTGACATAGTACTGGCCAGTATTGGTATGGTATTTGAAAGCAGTACTGGTCTGGTACTTAAAAGCAGTACTAGTCCAGTACTATCAGCCAGCGGTACTAGCTAGTCACCTAATGATAACTCAACTGGGAGTTGGCAGTCTGTACTGGGCTGGTACTTAAAAGCAGTACTGGTTAAGTACTATCACCCGGGGTACTAGCTAGTCAGCTAATGATAAATCGACTGGGAGTTGGTAGAAAGTACTGGTCGGTACTTTAATGCAGTACTGGTCCAGTACTATCAGCCGGTACTGACATAGTACTGGTCAGTATTGGTATGGTATTTGAAAGCAGTACTGGTCCAGTACTATCTGCCGGTATTGACTGGATTTTATCTGGTGAAATTTTGTAATTTCAAAAGTATCCTAACTTTTAATATAACCATATTAGAAGCTAAATTGATCGTTGAGTTTTACAATACTATTTATAAGTAAATTTATACAAATCGAATCAAAACAAATCTATTGGAATGGCATATTACGTACTAGAAAATATATATTTTTTGCAGAAAAACTGAAAAATATATGGAACACTCGACGAAAAATAATTATGAAATTATTTATAAACATACATTTTGAATGGATATGACAAAGATATATAAGCAAAAGGTTGTGAAAATAGTACGTCAGCAATTTGTCAGTATTGAGAGGCAGTACTGGCATTACTCCTCGGTTACTACTAGCACAATACTGAGCCGGTTGTAAAAACTGTCTCGCTTCCGACTTTTCGACCTGGGTAATTAAAATTATTTTTTATTCTCTATTGTTCTTCATATATGTTCTGCGTATGTATATAATTTATTTAAGACACTTAGAATGTATTATATTCTTATTCTATTGTAATGTTATTTTACGACAAGCCTATAACATAAAAGCTGCTAATTTGTAAGCAACAGTCAAGCAATCATATCGCTATAGAAATTTTTGTTTGCACGTCTTCCTATTCGCGTTTATAAATTTTATCCCCACGGGAAAATGTCTCTGAATAGAGTCACATGCTAGAAATGACAGCAAACAGCACTTGGATAGTTTAAATGTATCTGTACATACACATTCATTTACATATGCATTTACATTGCAGGTAATGAAACCCAGCAATGAAACGCTCTCACTGAAAGTGTGCTGTCCCACCCAGTTCGTTCGTCAGCAGATCAATGTTCACTAATGAATGCCTTTATTTCCTGTTTTACAGCTACCTATGAACACCCTGTCTATCCGTTTCCGTATTTGTCTACATATCTCTGGCTCTACAATAACAGTAACAATGCGTCCGGTAACATCCCTACATGCCCAACGAGCGATTAGCTCTGCTGCACCACATCCCGCAAAATACATGTGTTCTCTAAATTGCGAAACCGCAAGCATTCCCGCACGATGATTCGGAAGTAGACACAATATTGTGGCTTCATCATTCCACATTTAATGCCATATGTTTTATAAATATTGCGTTCATATGATCAAACTTGGTGGATGATAATGCATTCAGGGATCAGAAACATTAAGTTCAGGTGCTTCTGCGCTCTACGATATTGAAATTACGAAAATAATGCGAACATTTCTGGCTATTGATTCATTTACGCCAAGATATCAAACTGAGAAATTATGAAAGTGAAAAGAAATATTCAAATTAGAAGAGAGTTATTGGATTTATACCAAGATCAGACTATGTGCTTTTATACTGAAACTTAATTTTATATTCCTTCCATAATCTCCAACTGCAAACCAAGGTTCAAACTTTTCTGCATTCATTTAAAATAGTATGAGGAAAAATCAAATGATTGAATATATCAAATTTGAACTTTTATACTTCAATGTATTAAAATTTCGAATTATGTAAAGATCTTTCAACGGTTTTATTTATCAGTTTTGACAGAAGTTGGAAGACGATTATAATTTTGGTTTAAATTAGAGAAATTGTATAAAATATTTTATCCTATGCTTTGAGTTCGGCTTTTTCCGAATTACTAATTTTTCTGAACTGGCCCAAGTATGGTTCGATGTTTTGTGCCAGGCTATTGCCGGGTCAAGGAATCCCTGCTTGGAAAAGAAAAGATGAGAAAATAAATGTAAAATATTCAGTAAAGAAATGTATTGAAACTATAAATAAACACATAGCAGCAGAATAACATTTCAAAGTAAAATAGAATTTTTGTCCTAGATAACAAAATAAGTTTTAATGTTATTTTGCGGTGATATGTTGAACAAGTTGTAAGCTGGCCAGATGCCAGATGAATTTTCTGCAACCAGAATATATACAGAGTGCTTTCTATATATTCTCTCGCTTTGTATGCAGTTACTCTGAAATTTAATCGAAGTAACGTATCAATTACGAATGAAATAAAAATATATCCCACTGAAAATGCCGTAGCTGAATTTTGTTGCAGCTGGTTACTTTTAGGATTAAATTATTATTGAGATAAATAAAAGTCTTTTAAAAAACACGTGTTATGTTCGAAAAATAAAAATTTCTCCGAAATGTAGCAAAAATTCACCTCATGCAATTAATTTCTATCTTGTACTTTTTTTAAAATAAAAGTTGTCAATTTTTATCACAGACACTATATATATTTAAAAAGCCTTTCAACGAATGGGGCGGTCATAAATATTATATCACGATAGAATCGATAAAAAGTCTGACTCTATATCGATTTTATGTTATTAAATTGAGAAAAATTTGTTCACCAATATTTCAAAGTTGATTTAAATTGAGAAACTTTTTATACTTGCTAGAGAAAAATGCAATAATTACCTTATTAAAAATTCCTTTCTAAGAGAATTTAATAAATATTTGCTTCACATACTATTTAATTTACTGATATGTATTTTTCTGAATTTCCAATAACACAGGTCTGCAAATAATGGGTTTGTATTTGTTGTTGGAAAACGAAAGATCATTTTCGGGGTAATTTTTGACGTAGAATCCGAATCCGAAATCAGAATCAGCCTATCACGTCAGGATTTTGAGATGTTTGAGGTTATGTGCTCAAAAAATGGGGTTTTTCGCTACTTTTGAGGTTATGTACAGGGCGCAAAAATTTTTTTTGGGTTTTTTCTCAAATGTCATCCTTTAGCACTACTTTTTCCCTTCAAAATGAGCTATTGAACAGTCACGAGCGATTTTTTTTCACAAAGATACGGCCATATCAAGTTTTGACATTTATCCAAACAAACTTATGAGCATTCAGTTCGCCATTTTAAAACGGTCAGCCATCTTGTAAATGAAAGTGTCAATCCTGCGAACTCATTTTCGTAATCAACAATTCCGAAACCCACGAGTAAGAGTTTTTAGAGAGCGAAATCGTTTAATTTCGTAAATTTTGATCCGCCATTTTGAATCCGCCATCTTAGAAATGGAAATGTCAATTTTCTGACTGTAAATTCTTATTCACAGACCATCAAAACCCGCAAGCACAAATTTTCAAGATAAATTTTCGAATGCAGAATGGTATGCACCAAAGAGTCAATGTGAATGCTCATAAGGTTGTTCGGATAAATGTCAAAACTTGATATGGCCGTATCTTTGTGAAAAAAAATTGCTCGTAACTGTTTAATAGCTCATTTTGAAGGGAAAGGGTAGTGCTAAATGATGAAATTTGAGAAAAAACCAAAAAAATTTCTTGCGCCCTGTGCATAACCTCAAAAGTAGCGAAAAACCCCATTTTTCGAGCACATAACCTCAAATATCTCACAATCCTGACGTGATAGGCTGATTCTGATTCCAGATTCGGATTTTACGTCAGAAATTACTCCGAAAACGACCCATAGCTTTTCAACAACAAAACCTTGCAGACCTGTGTAATTAAAGCTATATTTCAGGGTTACTATAGCGTGTATTGTTTATAAGAAGGATTGTTCTTGTCGAATATATATATTTAATAAAGGCAAATAAAAAGAACACAAAAAATTTTGGTAAATAATAAAATGTTGTTTTTCTTCAGAATGTAAACAGAACTTGGACAATGAAAACAGCATTCTATTTCCAATAGTAAACGGGGTAGAATGTGAAATCCGATATCTTTAGGGCTTCTTGAGCTTTGCAGAACAAGAAATATTGATCTCATACCATTTAACTCGTAGTTTACTATTTTTAAATCTATCTGTCAAAGCATACCTAGCCTCGGAACTTGGAAACATTTGAAAAAAATACGTAAATTACAAAACACACTTCCTAAATTTAAATTGGCCAAATACCTCACAGTAACTAACAAAGCTCTGGTTTTAGAACGAGAAGACCAAGATCGAAGATCAAATGATCTGATGACTAATATATTATTAGCATAATCTCGACATTTTAATTAATTTATTTAGCAGGATGTAAAATTATTTGAATGTGATTAATTAAAATATGAAAAAATTGTTTCGTTTAAAAATAACTGCAAGAAACCGGATGAATAAATGCTAAGGATAAACTTCTGAAAAGCACTTATCTCCGATTAACTTGAAACTCACTAAAACCACGTATTTTAAAGCACTGATTACGAATCTGATGATGAAAATAATCGAAAATTTCATTTTTAAGGTCAAAACTAAAAAAAAAGGTTTTTAAAATGTTTTATTATTTTATGTCGATAAATATTGATCTGGGGAAAAAATATTTTCTACAAAAGTTGTAGCGGATAAAAAGATCTATCTTTAATGTTCCATACATTTTTGCCCTAAAATCATTATTCTCGAGACAAATAAGATTAAATGGAACCAAATAGACACACGATAGGGAGTTTTTCTCAATGAAAATCATCTTTTATTAAATGAAATCAAACAGACAGGCACACGGTGGGGAGATTTTCTCAATTCAAATCATCCCCATTTAATGGAATCAAACAGAGAATGTATTTTTTGGGTCCCATAAAGTGGAGATTTTGGGACCCACATGATGTGAAATTTGCGCCTGCACTGAGAAAACTGGAGTGTCAACCTAAACATTTGGAGGGTGAAGCAGACTATATTTGAGGTTAAACTATAGGACAGCCTTCTAGATAGTGTAACTTATTACCTGTAAATTGTGAAAATAAGATGGTCAACTTGAATACTTTAGAGGGAAAAGTTGATCATCGCAGAGAGAAAAATAGATTATCGAAGAGGGAAAAATATACTATAATCTACTTCTATGGCTAACCTCAAAACTATTACATTTAAGCTTTCACAATTATTATGTTATTATAGCAAGTGAAATAGGTACTCGCCAATTAGTTGGCAAAAATAACCCTCGTGACACTTTAACATGTAAAGGACGCAAAACCGGCAATGAGGTTAAAGTCCACGCTGGTGATATTGTAGGAAAAATAGTCAAACCCACGTGACTTTACAATTTTGGCGCGTATTTCGCCAATCGACACTCTTTATAGTGATTCTGACACTCTGGTAACAGTTAAGCAGAATATCAAATGAGTGTCTCCCTGACCAAAAAGAAAAAATTTCGGAAAGAGTGTTGTACTATCTAGAAGTTCAGACTGACTATCTACATTTTGACACTCAAAGTTTGACACTCCAGTTTTCTCAGTGTGGTGGAAAGAATAACAAGACACATGAGATAAGAGAATAAATTGCATAAAATATAACATTTTGCGAAAATTTCTCTTAACGTCCAAACAAAAGCACAATTAAAAATTTCAAGGATTCGAAACCAATCGAATCCTCAAAACACAAAAAAACCACAACCAAATCTGGACAAAAATCACCACACCTCAACAGAACACTAGAAAACAAACCGTGAGAAAAAAAAACAAAAAAGGAGGATTTTGGTCCAAATTTGGTTGTGTTTTTTTTTGTGTTTTGAGGATTCGATTGGTTTCGAATCCTTGAAATTTTTAATTTTATGGTTTTTTTATGGTTGAACTATAAAAATCGACTAGTCGGCAATTTTCACAATTATATTCGTAATCAGCGCATCAAAATACTTAAATATAAAGAGTTTGATGGAAATCGGAAGGTTCACCTATTCGAAACTGCACCCTTAATGGGTTTTGCCATTTTCTTTTCGAAAATCCCGTATTCCTAGAAAAATAATGGTTTTAGGGCAAAAATGTGTGGTATATCAAAGATAGAACTTTCAATCCCCTACATCTTTTATAAAGAATATTTTTTTCCTAGATCAATATTTATAGACATAAAATGAAAAAACTTGTTAAAACATTTTTTTAGTTTTGACCTTGAAAATCAAATTTGCGGGTTTTTTCATAATCATATTCGTAATCAGTGCCTCAAAATACGTAGATACAGTGAGGTTCAAATTAATCGGAGGTAAGTCTTTTTCGGAAGTGCACCCACAATTAATGATTTCAACTAATGATCAATCTTCTAATTTTATTTGAATAAAAACATAAAGGAGTAAAAAAATATTGCATGTAGTCTAAAATTCACTTTATCTTAATTGTATCAAATGCTGAAAAAATAGAACAATGTTTCTTTCTATTGTTACGTTAGTTATGTAACATAAGCCGCGTGGAATTACCACAATGGTTTACACCAATGAATCGTTATTACTATGAGTGTGTGGCCACGGTTTCTCTTCATTGTGGCAATATTGCCAACTATTGTATCTATATAGTGCAGGTTCGCCGCTTACAATATCATTTTTTATGCGTCTTGTTTGCGTGGGAAGATTGTTCACATGTATAAATACATGCAAGGGAAAAAAATATACTGTTCCTATGCAACTCTAAAAGCAAAGCTCTGCTATGTGACAGGTATAAAAAAATATAATTAACTACACGATTCCAAATAGTATTATAGTTTAAAATATTACTAAAAAGCTACTCCTGGCTTAACGTCAGGCAATTATTTTCATCGAAAAGAATACAAGGAAAAAAACATTTAAAAGCTTTATTCTGTAATTAAAACGTCCAACTATTTATCAGCAGATAAAATCGTATTTCCAAAAGGGTACATTTCTCATTCAATTTTCTCCAATTTTTTAAAACTATTCATAAAAATTGTGCTTGTTCTAGTAGAATATTTTCTGAGTAAAAAGCTTTGCACAATAGAATTAATTTGATAAAGAGGCCATTGAAAATTTTACTTGTTGCATCTCACTTTTGAAAAATAAAACATCGCAAAAAAGGCAAGAATTACTCAGGAGAATTCATTTGATCGAGCATGAGTATTATATGAAGTAATTAGTAATAAAATTAATTTTCTGTGATTCAAATTTTTTTCATGTAAAATAATCTTTTCTCTTTCAAAATAGCCCTTCAATTATAATATTGCTATTCTTGAAAGCAAAATTATCTATTTTTGCCTAAGGTCTAATTTTCATGGAAGAAAACTACCTTAAGTGTAACTTTTTTTATAATTAAGCCTCCGGAAAGCATAAAGGCGTGAGCGCGTGAACCGAGATTGCCTAGTAGGTAAGGAAGGGGATACGCGTTGCCATGCGCTGCGTTTAATTGAACACAAAATTTAAAAATCGCACTTTCTTGAGCAATAATAATCAGATCAAGTTGATTCTTCCGTAGAAATTTTCGTCAGTCTTCGCCGCTTCTAACGAATTTAGTCGCATGATTTATTTCGCAGAACTTCAATATACAAACAATGAACGAAGTTTTTACAAATTCAAGCTAAAAAACGTTTAGGACAGCATTATTTTGGAATTTTACTCCTTATTCGGCACAATTTTCTTCGTAGAGCGAGAAACACCCTTTAAAAATCAAAAATTCGATTCAAAAAAATTATTTTTATGCATTGAAAACTGTCGCTTGAGATCATATGATGTTTTTATGTTCTAAATTCAATTAAAACTTCAATAATATGAAAAAAACTATTTTTTGTTAAATTAGAGAACATATCTTATTTTTGGCTTGTTTGGATATATTGCTTTGCCCTAGCGAGACATTTCTGGACCTTTTGCGTCCAATTTGCAAACTTTTATTTAAAGTCAAATTGTTGTTTGACGCCATTAATACTGTGAGGTATTTGATATTACAAGAAGAAAAGGTGTGGAAAAGATGTTTCCTCTAACAAATCTTAAAAAATAATAAGCTTGCCAAATGCATTTTCAAGCAAAACAATAGAATGTTTTACTTTTAATAAATGACGATCGGTGATTTTTTTTCGACGCAAATATTTATAGAATATAGACATGAAGAATCGTTGTTTCAGCGCATAAGAATTCATGTCATTACTGCAACAATAAACCGATCGAGCTGAATTTTTGTTCCATTATTACTAATGTATGAGGAATAAAGCGATATTTTTGATTATCATTAATGTGTAAATTTGTAGCGAAGTTTTTTTAATTAAAAGGTATGAAACCTTTGATTATCGATAAAAAATTGAAGTTTTGCCGAGTTGACAATAATATTGGTATCGGCAGAAGCAGCAAAGACTCGCGGAAATTTCTGTGTAAAAATTATCTCGATCTGATTATTATTACCCGAGAAACCGCGATTCCAAAATTTTGCGTTCAATTAAACGCGGCGCATGGCAACGCGTATCCCCTCCCTTACCTACTAGGCAATCTCGATTCACGCGCTCAGGCCTTTATGCTCTCCGGAGGCTCAATTTTTATGTTCCGAAAACTTTAAACGCGTTTTTCTCGAAACAATGTTTTTCGCTGGGCGCGCACGATTTCTCAAAAAGTTTTCAACCGAACATTTTTAATTTTATCATAGTTGAATTAACACAAAAAGAGCAAAAAAGTAGATTTTTGAACATTTTTGTTTAAACTGCTGCCATTTTGTTATTTTGCATAATAAAAAAAATCCTTTTCGACACTCCAGACACTCTGTCAAAATCAGTCTGCTTTTTGACGTGGAACGACTTCGACGAACGTCGATTTTTCTACTTTTCTAAAGAGTGGATAACTATTTCTTTCATCTCTTATTTGCGCTCGCGTGTGTGTGTAGGATAATTATAAGGTTTTAAGTTAATTTTGCGATTAAAACTCGTTACCGGTAGTGTCTAATTAATTGGTTATTGTGAAAAGTGTTTTTTCGTGTTTTTTTGGGATTTTTTGGATTAAAACTTACTACTCTTAGTGCGTGATTTAAGTGTATTAAGTCAGCAATCACACAATAATTCAATTTAACCGTTGTTTTGTGTCAAATATAACCCTGTCAGTGAGCGTGTGTTCCTTTTGTGTTTTTCGGAATTTTTGTGAATTAAAACTCATTATTTTTAGTGCGTGATTTAGGTGTATAAAGTCGGCAATCTCAATAATTCAATTTAATCGTTGCTTATGTCAAATCTAACTCTGCAGTGAGTGTATGTTCTTTTGTTTTTTTAAGATTTGTTGTGGATTAAAACACTACTTTTAGTGCGTGATCCAAGTGCCTTAAGCCAACAATCTTAATAACTCAATTTTATCGTTGGTTTGTTTCAAACCTACCCCTACCAGTGAGTGTGTGTTCCTTTTTGTTTTTTTGAATTTATTGTGTTGTTTCTGTGGTTTTTCGTGTTTTCTCGTGGTTCTTGTGTCTGGTGGTTTTTTAGTTTTTATGTGCTGTTTGTGGTTGACAACCTCACACTCTCACGAGCGCAACTGGGATTAATTTTTTAATACAAAATACTGCACCTCTCCTTTGGTCGTCCAACATCAGGCCTTCACTTTTTCATGAGTTTTTTCCAAAATTTTTATGCATGATCCACTAACTTAATTAAAGTAATAAAATAAAAAATCCAAAAAAACAAAAATTAGTATTACTCTTAGGTTACTAAACAACTTATAAATTGCACGCATTTTAGGTTAATTATTAATGATTAATTTTTAAGGTTTATTTTCTAAGGCGGCTTCGATATCTTAATGTTTTTACTTTTAAATAAATCTGGCACTGAAGAGGGCCCACATCTGTGGCCGAAACGTTTGCCACTTTGAAATTTTATATATTTGGAAAAAAAGTAACTGACCCCATGCCGATGCAATTATCATATATTTATTACTGTGGGTCAATATAAAAAATCCAAAACATGTACAGGAACATGTCTTGCTATAAACTCTGTTTATTGTTAAACATTACCTAAACTAAACAATAATTTTATGTAAAAAAATTCTCTTTGTAAACTTTGAGACCTCATAAATAAACACTAAAAATTTTATTTAATTATATAAAGTAGTTGTTGAGAAAAAAATTCTTGTAAATCACCTTTTTTTGCCGAGATAGTAGAAAGACGCTTTAAACTTGATTTAATATGACTACACTTAATTCTATTTTCGTTCCCTCACGATTTAGACTTTGAAGCATTTTCATCATATTGAAATGGAGTTAACTCGTCCAAGGTACCCTTAAAGAAAATAAAAGATGACTAAAGACAGGCTGAGGTCTGGGAATTCTGACACATGGTTGCGAGTGAATCGTCGAATTAAAGTTTTGCGTTGGAAAAATTCTGAATTTTGTTTAATTAAATTAGTTGAAAAGTGACTTCTTTGTATGAAGGATAAGGGAGTGAGTGAGGATATCAGTGAAGTAAAAGTCTTTCAGAGCTCGAACCATTAGCCGCTGAATCACTGGCCATTCAGAGGCACCAAGTCTACCGCAGACGAGACACGTTGAAAATGGAAGGGAATGTGTGAAATGACGAAAGGACGAAAGCCAAAGTCTAGAAAGGGAGATAATGAGAGTAAAATAGGAAAACAAAACTCCTGTAGAGTTCAGCTCAGTTTTTTTTCCAGAATCACAGACCCGTATCACAATTATTCAGCCTGTAAAAATACCGAGGGAAAAACATTTCACTATCTTATTTATGGATGAAATTAAATACTTCAAATAACTTTGTAACAGATTTTGACCTAAAAAGAAAGATTTCCATGCACAAAGTTTTATAACTCGTTGCGAGATTCTCTATTCTCAGCAACAAACTTTCTTGAAACAAAAGAGAACTTAAGAATAAAACGTACTAAATTTTGGAAATATTATAAGAAATAACCATTTTCCATGAATCATGGAAGTTTCAAAAGTTTCTTCGTATTTGCATCGAATCATAAGAAAGAATTTGAACTTTCACGCGATTCAGATCGCAACTTGATTGGGATTTCATATATAAATAGCCAGGTCCGTGGATCTCAACTCAAATATAATTGTACAGGGTGGGCCATCTAACATTTGGGATTTGAATCGGCTATAAAAAAAACTTATGGATATTTTTTCAAAAATATGATTTTATTAGAAAGATTGAACCTTTCTATTTAAGAATGGAACATAATATCACTCAAATGACTGCCACGGCTGGCTTTATAGACCAAGCAACAGGGAATTTGTTATGAATGATTTATGACATTATACTGTAATAAATATAATATTTATATAAAGTAAAATAAAAAATAAAGTATAAATTTTTTATTAACATTTAAGACCAAAAAATCGCACTTTTTTTAGTTTTTTGTTTATAACATTAAAGGTAATTATCCAATCCTAATGACATTAATTGAAAAGTTGTAGGAAATTGAATTGCGAACAAAATGAGCCGCCGTTCGATCTGATTGGATAATTAGAAACGAAGAAAATTCGGAAAGATCGGGAAATTGAGCTTTTGTTAAACAAATTAATATCTCAGTAAATTTTTAACTTTTCAGGTTGAGGTTTGGTGGAAAAGTAACCGACTTTATGCTCTTCAAATGAATAAAAAAAAGGAAACTTTAAGATAATACGTTTCCGCACTATTGACACTTTAATTTATTTCATGCGTTAATTGTAAAATGTCTGCTTGCCGCAGAGGTGGTCCGATTTTATTTTGAAAATGGCTTTCAAAAATATAAATCAAGGAAAACAGAACGCCAATCTTGGTTTTTCGCTAAAATGTTGCAAAGTTTATTAAAAAAAGGTCCAAACATGGCTCTAAACGCTTGAACACAGCAAAGTGACACAGTGAGCCTACTCGCCTTCTCCCCCCACCACTGTCACTTTGCTGCGTTCAAGCGTTCAGAGCCATGTTTAGACCTTTTTTTCATAAACTTTGCAACATTTTAGTGAAAAACCAAGATTGACGTTCTGTTGGGCTTGATTTATATTTTTAAAAGCCATTTTCAAAATAAAATCGGACCACCTCTGCGGCAAGCAGACATTTTACAATTAACGCATGAAATAAATTAAAGTGTCAATAGCGCGGAAACGTATTATCTTAAAGTGTCCCTTTTTTTATACATTTGAAGAGCATAAAGTCGGTTACTTTTCCACCAAACCTCATCCTGAAAAGTTAAAAATTTACTGAGATATTAATTTGTTTAACAAAAGCTCAATTTTCCGGTTTTTCCGAATTTTCTCCGCTTCTAATTATCCAATCAGATCAAGCGACGACTCATTTTGTTCAAAATTAAGTTTTATAAAACTTTTCAATTAATGTCATCAAGATTTGATTATTACCTTTAATGTTATAAAGAAGAAACTAAAATAGTGCGATTTTTTGGTCTTAAATGTTAATAACAAATTTATAAATCATATTTCGTTGCCCAAAACATGACACAATTACTCTATGGCCAACCTCTCTTCTGATGGCGCAGCCCGTTTTCTGAAGTAAATAATGTTATAACAAATTCCCTGTTGCTTGGTCTATTACAGTAACCCATTCGATCAACCCAATTTTTCAGTATATTTTCGACTGTTTGGCCTTTAGTCCCGTGAACTTCGATTTCGTGTTTCAAGGCCTCAATCATCTCTGGATGGTTAGCGTAGCACTTATCCTTAACGGCTCCCCAAACAAAATAGTCTAACGGGGTCAGATCACAGCTCCGAGGCGGCCAATTGACATCAGAATTTCGGCTGATTATTAGATTTTCGAAAACGGTGCGCAAAAGATCGATTGTTACGTTGGCTGTGTAATAAGTGGCCCTGCCCTGTTAAAACCAAATTTCGTCCATGTCATCATCTTCAATTTTTAGAAACAAAAATTCATTAAGCATGGCACAGTAACGCTCGCCATTGACCGTACGGGCGGTTCCTTGCTCATTTTTGAAAAAAATGGCCCAATGATGCCATCCTACCAAAATCCGCACCAACCAGTCACTCGTTGTTGGTGCATGGCTTCTCAATGATGACGTTTGAATTTTCTGAGACTCAAATGTGGTAATTTTTCTTTTTATAGCCCATTCAAATTCTAAATGTTATATGGCCCACCCTGTATTAGGTACACCGAGAAAATCCTACACTAATAGTTACATTTTTCTACACGACTCAGTCGTGTAGCTAAAAAAAAAGCTAGTACACTACTGGTTTACTGTCTTGACACGAACCATTATTTTTTCAGCAGTAACCAATCGTGTCAGCCACACGAACGCCAATACAGTAAGGAGTACAGTTAAGAGTGTTACCTGCACTTTGCACCCGAAAAAACACGAAGAAACCTTTTCTAAAATGTTGAAAAACGTTTATTTTGAGGATCTTTGACAGCACGCTTTTAATACAGGATTTTCATCTTAGAGGATTCATTTTGAATAGCCCGCTATTTTGACAGCTATCATAATAAGAGGTGTCATTTTTTGACACCAAAAACTATGCCATTAATAAAAGTGGAACGATACACGCTTCAACGCATTGAAATTGTTAAAATTCACTACAAAAATGCATGGAAATGAACCTGAATTTCACCGAAAAATCATTGTGAGCAATGAGACTCGTTTTCACCTTGGAGGCTACTTTAATAAGCAGAATTGTCGCATTTGGGGCAGCGATCCCAGAACATGGGAGCTGGCGGCCCCCACCATAGTCCCCACCAGCTCATGGCTTCTTCCTCGCTCGACTGCCATAGGTTGGTTGAATGAGGAAGATCCAATCAGCTCGAGGCATCTATGGTGGGGGCCGCCAGCTCTTACGTTCTGGGATCATTGGGCCTTATTTTTTTGAAAATGAAGCAGGAGTGACTGTTTAGGTGAATGAATTGCGCTATCGAACCATGATTAATGAATTTTTGTGGCCAGAATTGGAAGATACACAGTGTGTCCCAAAAATAACCGAATTTTTTGGATATAGAATAAGATACACATTATATTATCTTTTAAAGTTATTATTTATTTAAAATAGGTTCCATTAGACTCAATACAACGTTTGGGACGATCAACCAGCGCATGCATAGATTTTTTTATGTCATTTATAGAAATGTTCTTCAGCACCTCGATTACGGCTGCTTGAATGGCTGGGATATCATCATAAAATACTCCTTTCATCTTAGTTTTCAGTTTTGGAAATAGAAAATAGTAACATAGTGATAGATCAGACGAATACGGAGGGTGGTTGATGAGAGAAATCCGTTTTTTCATCAAAAATTGGTTGACTTTTTTAGTCTTCATTTAACTGATGTGGAACAAAACGTACACAAACCTTTCTTTTACCCAAATCTTCAGTTAAAATTCTCCAAATAGTGTTTTTACTCAATTTATTTCCTCAGCCAACATCCTCGTAGTAAAATTTGCATCAATACCAATGATTTCACGGAATTTTTCCACCAATTCAGCACGATTACTAATTTCTGGACGACCTGGCTATAGGTCGTCATTTAAATCCTCACGACCATTTTTAAATCGTGTAAACCACGTATAAACTTGAGTACGACTCATACAATCATCACCATAAACTTTTTTCATCAATTCGTATGTCTCAGCGAATTTTTTTTCAAGTTTAACACAAAATTTTATGTTTGCTCTTTGTTCCATTTTTGTTTCGTAACATTAGCACACTTTTCCTTTTATTGAAATGGCTGTAACTTTCACATCTGTCATCCGATTTACATGGATTTAGGCGCGTTTGAAAGAGGATAAATGTATCTTTTTAATACTGCAAATTTTCAATAGATGGCACTGCATGTTGTATGATTTAAATATAAAGTTCGGTAATTTTTGGGACACACTGTGTATGGATGTGGGCGATGTTTATTTCCAGCGAGACGGTGCTACGTGCCACACAAGTGGCGAAACCATCGGACTTTTGCGTTAAAAGTTTGCAGGCCGAGTGATTTCTCGAAACGGCGATTACAATTAGTCGCCGAGATCATGCGATTTAACACTCCTAGACTTATTTCTTTGGGGTAACGTGGAAGATAAGGTTTATGCTGATGCTCCTCAGTCAACTCAACAACTGAAAGAGAAGATTCGTGCCGTTATCGACAAAATAGAGCCCCAAATGTGCGATATTGTAATGGAAAATTTCATCAAAAGAGCGTGGCCCTGCAAATGTAGCCGTGGAGGCCATATGAATGATATTGTTTTTCATTATCAATGGCAAACCTTCCGCTTTTGAATGAAATGAAAATCAAATGATTTTTCCCAAAAAACACGCATTTTTCTTATAAATCAAAATGAAACCTCTAATTGGAAAACCCTGTATTTCGTCAGCTGATGCATGTATATGTGTTCGGGCATGTTCGGGCTTTTTCGTCTGGACCGTGTACAGCTCAACTCATTTGATCAGAATATTAAAGTTGGAGTTTGATTCCCCTGAAAATAAATAACACAAAAAAGGAGAATTTAAGCTCGACAGGGATCATAAAGTTGTGTTTATATTAAAAAGACTGTTTACGTAACTGTGATACGTTTATTGCATGGAGCAATTTATAGGTATCGTTGTTGGTATTTTTGCCTTGGAGATAGTGTGGCAGGTATAAATATTTGTTTTGTAAAATGTACTCTGGGAAAAATGACCTGGTTTCTAAAAGAGAGCAGAGTATTTTGTACGGGTCGAATGGTGGCTTTTCGTCAGTGGTAATGTCTGCCGAAGTGTTTGATTTGTAGGCAATGCAATTTCGGTGCTTTCAACGCGATAGTCGAAATAGCTAGGGATGTTGACGATTTCATAGCACTATCCATTTAGTCTGCAATTACAAAGCTGACAATGGGGTTATTTGCACTGCATGGCGATATTGAACTCGCCAGGATGCTATGAAAATTGCACCGCGTTCTCTCCCGATCAGAAATCACAACTAGGCGGAAATGGCACGAACGACATCAAGAAATTGGTTCGTTTGTATATTGCAACTTTAATTCCAAGATCCTATTGAAGCAGCTTGACAGAGATTACTTCGAGAAAATCACATATTTTAATGGACGCCTCATTTCAAGTACTTTTCGAGTCGAAATTAAGAACGTTATTTAAACGAATTTTAGTCGGGAAGTATCCGACCTAGACAGATTTAAATTCGATTTATTGAAGCGGACTTTGGACGAAAAAACTAGATCTTCGAGCATTCTCTGTTTCGCTGCCTTGATCCGCTTAATTTTTAGTCGTTGTTTGAGCAGTTTTAAGCGGACGCAGTGAAATGCTTTATTTAACTGCGCATGTGCTGAGTCTAAGGTTAATTCCAGTTGAAAATCTAAAAAAAGCTTGTGTTTGCATGAAATTTGGATGTGATGTATATTTTGGAATACCAATTAATGAAAAAGGAATATAATAATAAAATGACCTTTTATGTATGGTCGTGTGTTATACATTTGCTACGCATTAATGGTTAATCTTATTCTTATATGTAGAAAATGAATAAATAATATTTATACACCTTATTGAATTGCATTTCAACTTGTCTTATTGCAATATATACCCAGAAATAATTTGCATATTATATTATATCATGATTATGAAGAAAAATCATTATTTTATTTCTATAGATTTTATTATAATAATTATGAAAATCATTCGATGAACTATTAAATCCGATCTTGATATGAATAGAATTGTAACTGGGAATCTTTTTCTTTTAAAATCGTCCTAATTCTGCTCAAAAATTATGAGCCCATATCATTACCGCTTCAATCCGTTCAAATCCGACTCACAATTATTAC
The DNA here is from genome assembly GCA_030998225.1 of Diplolepis rosae. Lineage (NCBI taxonomy): Eukaryota > Metazoa > Arthropoda > Insecta > Hymenoptera > Diplolepididae > Diplolepis > Diplolepis rosae. The sequence continues at coordinate 14,102,564 of JAPYXD010000677.1, forward strand.
ATCTCCAGCTGAAACGAAGTTTAAAATCCGACTTGATCGACAATCACCCTTTAAAGTCAGTTCAAACACCTTAAAGCCGTCGAAAACCGTTTTCGACCCTACAAATAACGTTCTTAATTTCGACTCGGACTATATGTCTATATGCATATTTTTTAGCGATAATATTCCAAAAATGTGATTCAATGTATGTAATTCAAATAATTTACTCAAGAAAAGGCTATTTTTGATTCGTTAAAGTGTTGTTCACTCTTAAAGGGCACAATTAGTTTGAAATTTTGAAAATTTCCGTTTTTTTTGCATTTTTTAACAGCCCAGCAGGCGCTTTTCGAAGAAGAGGAAGGTGAATTGTATGGGCCCGTAATATCAGATCAGCTCTAGGTATGATACTTAAATATTTATAACAATTAAATCGATACTTTTATCTTTAAACAGGATTTTCTCAAAACTACATTTTTCAAATTTGCTGCAGCTCTAACTCGATAAGAAATCATCCGATCGACTTGCGTATTTTTTAAGCTTATTGTGTGTTTTTCCATACAATGACCCTCCAGTTTTATGATCGGATGAAAAATATAAGTTTGCCACGCCAAAAACCATCAGATTTTTGAGTAAAATTTTAATTTTTTTTTCAAAACTCCGCAATTTTGTTGCATTTTAATTTTTTTACGATTGAGGGTCATTGTATAGGAAATGTATTCTAGGTTAATTAAATTTTTGGTTTTTTTTCAGGCACTTTGAAAGCGACAATCACTGCAGCAGTGGCGGAACACTTTTTTTTGAAGACTCGGGAGATGGTGGGTAATTTGCTGAAAATCGAATATTTTTATTTGAAAACATTACTGTGTATTCAACATTTATGCACAAATATATCTGCAGAATTTTAAAACATTCGATGCAATACTTTTTTTTAAACAAGTTCACAAAAATCACCTGTTTTTCACACGGTCAAACTAGTGCCCCTTAACCCTTTGCGGCATACATTTTTTAGGGGGACGAATTCTTATGATAATTGTTACATAAGGGTTTTTGGGGTCGCTTATTACAAATCTGAAGTCAGATTTTGGAAATTCAAAATGGCGGCTCCAATATGGTGGTCATAATATTACATTTTTACAAATTTGTTTTTGAAAATTGGTATACAGGGGTTTTCGAGGTCACTAATTACGAATCTGAACTCAGATTTTGGAAATTCAAAATGGCGAATCCAAGATGGTGGCCAAAATCTTAAATTTTTTAAAATTTGTTTTTGAAAATTGGTATAGAGGGTTTTTCGGTGTAGCTGATCACGAATCTGAACTCATAATTTGAGAATGGTAGATCCAAGGTGGCGTCTAACAATGAAATATTATTGTAACATTTTTGAAAATTGGAGAAACGGTATTTTTGAAATTGCTGATTATAAACTTGAACCATAATTTCAAAAATTCAAATGGGAAGGTTCCAGATGGTGGAAGTAAAAATAAATGGGATTCTGAAAAGTGCAGGTTTATTAAGGTACAATCGGAAATAAGCAAAGTCAAGAGATTTTTTCGAAAATATAAATTAAAAAAATATTATACTGGCCGCCATATTGGAGCCGCTATTTTAAATTTCCAAAATCTGAATTTAGATTCGTAATCAGCGACCTCGAAAATATCATAATGCGATTTTCAGAAAAATGCAATAATATTTCAATTTATGGACGCCATATTGGATCCGCCATTTTAAATTATCAAAATCTAAGACTAGATTCGTGATAAGCGATCTCAAAAGCCCTGGTACATAAATTTTCGTAAAAAAAATCGTAAAAGTTCCTCCAATAATGAATTTTTTTCAGAAAAGGGGTTGTTTTTCTGAATTTGTGTATTAAAATTGACAAATTTTTACAAAATCTGGTACTTTTAAACATGAATTTATATTCGATCAAAATTACATTTAAATCGCGACAATTTGTAAAAAAATAAGTGGCATCAGGTGATGCCGCTGTGCCGCAAAGGGTTAATATAATTTTTGAGCAATGTCTAGAGTTGAAAATAAGTCCAATTGAACCAAGTGTTTTATATTCATTGGATAGATGATTGGTTTTGATGGAACTCTGTTGAGAATCAATTTTAAGACGTACCCGAGTGTGAATTTATAATTAGAATTTGATAATAAAACTAAAACGGCTTCAGTAACTTCGTCCAATTGAGGGGATCATGATATTTTTAGCAGGAGTGCAAATATTTCGACGTCGCTATGTATTGCTGTTTTTAACACGTAGTCCAATAAGTAAAAGTGGACTAGAATATATTTCTGTATCCTGAACTTTTGATGTTTATGAAGTACGAATGGTCATATAGAAGATTTTACAGCTGACATATTTTTTGTGCATAAATACGACAAAAATATTTGTTGAGTTCCAGTATAAATAAAATTCTCTATCACTGTTTTTAGGATGTATTTTTATTTTAAGAACCAGCTTCCAGTTGCTGATTGGAGATCTCTTTTCACAAATGGATATACGATCCGGCAAAGATCTGCTTGACGACGTGAAAAGTTGCTGTAAAGCGAGACGGCACGTTCTCTTGAGACTCAAATGTCGAAGTAATTCTCACGAAATGCTGCAAAGGGACGTCTCAGTAAAGATATTGAATTTTTGTTTTCTTGAAAATTTATAGTTCGAAAATTGGTTAAGTATTTAATTATATCAATAAAAAATAATTATTTAATTCGTGGATTTCTTACCCTCTGTTGAGTTCGAAAAAGAATAAGCACTCACCTGGAACATAAAAGGTAAAATGAATTAAGTAATCTACATTTAGAAAATTGATTCAAGTGAATAATAATTCCACAATTATTCGTGAATATATAAAGATAAAAAAAATTCTTATTTATTCATTTCTATAATCAATGTTGGAAATCTTTGGGATGTACACTGTACACTGTCATTGACAATAAAAAGACAGTCACTGGATTTTCAGTGTTTAGAATGTCAACAATAGATAATCATATTTGATCATCTCTAGAAGTACGTAGGAACATGCGATATTTTCAGAACAGAGACATACAATTTTCTATTCATCGTGTAAAGAGGTTCGTGTCCGAGAAACATATCGATGGTCTGTCAGTTCCATAATTTACAGAAAGAAATTTTGTTTGAACATGCCTACCAACTATAATTTTCGCCTCTCCTACTCTTAAAAGTATTTCTAGATTTCAATCTAACTCAATTGAAAAATGAATGAGCTAAATTATCTGGCTATGTATTTTCAAAGATAAAGTTGAAATAAAAAATCCATATCGTTGAGATGGAAATGTGAAGCGAAAATACTAGAATTTATGAAAACATATAGTACTAAAGTTTCATGCCAGAAAAAACTAACATATATAATTTTCATTATCAAATAGATCGTAAAGCATTTATCACTTTTATATTGCAATGGCAATGTAAACTCCGAAGCTTATAGTTTACATACACTGTTGGGGATATTTGAAAAAAATAAACGGTGAAAAGGGGGGATTTTTAGCCCTCCTGCGTTATATCCCGAGTATACTGATCGGATAGGAGATGTTACCGTAACCGGAATGACGAGTATACTCGTCGCAACATTTTCTTTCCTAACTTTTGAACGAAATCACTTAGAGAGGCCTGCAGCCTCGCAAATTAAAGTTTGAGACTAATACTTTAAGATGGACTGAGTTGCGGTATCGAATTTTGCACATATTGATATGAAAATTGCCAAAAAGAGAAAATTCATGTAATAATTTTTCAATTTTTCATTCTTAAAAGAGTGCCCTAAAATCTCTAAACCTGAATCAGTCAAATTTTCACTGCTTGAATCAGTGATTTGCCTTTTCACTGCTAAACCAGTTAATTTTCACCAATTGAATGAGTGAAAAATATGTTTCACTGTTAAATTAGTTAATTTTCACTAAAGTAATCAGTGAAACTTGACTGATTCACAGTAACCTCGTTTTAGCTATTTGAATCAGTCAAATTTCTCTGATAATCAGTAGATTTTGACTGAGTCAGATTTATAGAGTACTTAAATCGGCCTTGAAATTCTTACGCGGGAGTTTTCGGGGTCGCTGATTACGAATCTAAAGTCAGAATTTTAAAATTCAGAATGACGGATCGAATATAGCAATCAAGTTCAGGATTTTTTGGTGAAACGAGATCACCATATTGAATTTTGAGATTCTGACTTCGGATTCATAATCTACGACCCTCAAAAACCTTAGAAATGGCCACGTTTCTTTGCCACTCGTTCTTAAAAAACTAATTCATTTTGGTAACGCTCAAGTCAGAAAAAACTCCCGCACAGGGGGGTTAAATTGATAATTTTATTTTTCAGTTTAATCGCGAAAAATGAAGAAAACAGTCAGTGTGATAGAATCGATCTGCGATGCGCGATTCACGCTTGAGAACATTGACCCGATTCTGTCATCGGATAGAAAAAGAAGGAGCAATGTTCGCGTGGAAGAATACTTGCAGGTTTTTGAAAACTTGGAGGTTCCTTCGCATGACTAGCCCTGCTGTTTGTAATTCTCAACTCAACGTTTGAGACCGGAAGTGACGTCTGACACAATCGCATTTTCCAAAGTAGGATCTGTAACAATGTGCGAAAGTTTTCGTCCAACCATTTCGAGCAGACGAGAGCGAGGTTGAAAATGTGAGATGGGATATCATATTTCTTTAGTGGATCGGGTACTGTTCCATGTGCAATTCATGGATCCATAACGGTGTAACTATCCAGAAGTAAAGGATGCCAGACGATTTTTGTAGTCACCGGAAGAACACTTGAATACTCGAAAGGATAGGATGGACGTAAACGTAAAGTTACCACATTCGGAGCGATAGGTAGTTTCCGCTTTTCAAATTATTGAACGTCGATTCCATTTCCAACAGGAATCACATTGGAGGACGGGCTGCTTTCAATTGCGGATACTATCAATTATGAGATTTCATCGCACCTCCAGAGATTCATTACGTTGGATTGTTCTATTACGATCTCGACGCGTTTTAGAAATTAAAATTCAATTTATGGTCACTGTTTCCACTCGATAAATGAAATCCAATAAGTCCTTATGGGCACTTCATAAATTATTCTACGTCGATTGGAAACTTAGAATTGACGAGATAGAATTTTATTCAAATTTAAAATCTGTCAATTTTAATAACAGATTTAGCCTTTGCATTTTTTTGTTGCTCAAACCCCTTAAAACCTGTTCAGTCACACAAGTCTATCAATTTATTTGGCAGGTTGCATTATATCAAATGTTGCTGAAACCAAAAAGTTTAGATTATTTTCGAATTTAATTATATTTTTGAGATTTTGTAAAGAAACTGGATTTGAGAATGAAAGGAAGTAATAGAAAATGTTATCTTTTCTTATGCAAAGTATAACGACTATCCTGAAACGGTGAAAAAAATACGGCGATTTATCTTTGTAACGATGAGAATACAAAAGCTTATTTCATTGTTAGATATATTTTTGATACGAAACTCATTGTGGTTTTTCCTAATTTAATGAAACATAAAGTCACAATTTTCTAACAAAACTTGAGTGACGCTGACCAAAACAGAAAAAATATTTTATGAAGACAAAATTCCTTCCAAAATAATTTCCTATACTAAGAAACATATCAACAACCTAAAGCATAAAAATAAGTCGAAAGTTTGTTGAAGGGAGGGACCGCCCTAACTTTCATCTGCATGAAATATTGCACCTAGGGTGTTACAATTTTTTTGTCCATAGAACGTTCTTGATAGAATGTGTCATCCAGAAGAAAAATCAAAGAAAAATGGTTCAGTTAACCTAAAAATTAAAAAAACATATTCAACAGAATATTATGAATCATAACGATCTTGCAGAAGTGAAAATGATATATCATCGGTTTTTTTTTACATAATTTTGAAATTTATTTTTCAATCATTGTTAATATTATAAGTTGGCTTTAGAGTTCAAAAATAATGAAACACAAAGTTTATATCCTTTCAAATATTTTGATCCTGATTAGGGTCCCTATTAGTGGACTTTTATTTCTAAGAAATACAAAAAACGAAACCTTAAACTAATGCACGTGTGAATAAATCTTTTAAAGTGGAAAAAACATTTTTTTTGTACACAAAAAAAACTAGAAATTTATATATTATATATATAATAGATACTTAGGTGAAGAAATATTTATTTTACTTATTTATTTTACAAACATTTTAAAGAACGTATAGAAGTGATGTAAAATCTAAAACTAAGATTGCAAATGAGATTCTATGCAAAAAATTGAAATTACACGTGAAAAATAATTTTTTGGGAAGCTGTCTGGAATAATACATGAAAACAATTTTTTTTTTTTAATTGCAATTATGAATTACAAAAAAAAACTTTTTTTGTTGTCCGAACAAAACTTTTTGTTTAAGTAACCAAAAGTTGATTGATATAGCAAAATGTTTTGTTGGCACACCAAAAGAATTTTGTTGCATAAATACCAACAAAATATTTTTGTTGATTTGACAAAACTGTTTTCTCAGTGTGGGGTGCGCGATTCGATAGTCGCGCTCTGCACTCTAAAATATTTGAAGGTCGCTCTGTTCTGTTTGGTCCTCGCGCTTCGCGCTCAGTCTTATATTCTTTGCATACATTCAAATTTTTTTCTTGTAGTTCGATTTTGAAGCTCAAGTCAATTTTATAATATTGCAGATTGTGAATTACCTTCTCATTTATGATGAGAATGTAAAAAATTGTTTTTAAGATAAAACATGATTACTAATAATTTAAGATTACATATGGAAATTCTTTTATATGAGAAGTGGCTAATTTACATATAAATTAATTCTTTGGGAGAGGTAACTATATTTTTAAGAGAGTGCCTTTGGAAAGCTGAGTGAGAAGTTACATATTATTCGTGAAATATACAACTTATTGCATCAACAACGATTGAAAATTATTATCAAAGGATCAACATAAATTCTATTTACAATTTTGGAATTATTTCATCAAAAAAAGACTATAGGATTTCCAATTTCCAAATTCTCAGATTTTCAAATTTTCCTATCTATCTTAAGATTGGGGTTTTGGCAAAACAAACGTCCACCGCGGGCTTAGGGGCGCTGCTGCATGAAAACAATCATGGCTGCCGCAGGGCTTCGGCTTTCACGTATTTACTGTTGATCTGAATAGGACTTTTCAAATTACGTTTATCTGTAAGTGCTAAAATTGCTTTTGTTATCATTAAATACGTTATGCGAGTACGTACAAGCACTGCATTTATGAGTCAAGTCCTTTCCTTTCCTGTGCTTCAGTGAGAATTCCATTTTCACGCTTATATTTATTTATGCACTTGTCACTTACTTTTTAGGTTAACTATATATTTATTTGTGAAACAATTGATTAATTACTGCATTACACTGTGAGCATCTGGCTTTAGTATAGTATACACAATGCTGCGCGAAGCCCAACGGTAGCCACATTGATTAGTTCGCTTGTCGACCACCAGGTCTCGCATTGCAAGTTTGAATTGCCATTACAATAACTTCTGATAAAATATACCAATTAGTTATGTTTATGAACTCAATATTATAGTTATCCAAACATTAAATAAAACTTTTAAAATGACATCTTTGATAACATGTCTGCTATTATATTTACCCAAAATTCATAGAACTTTTGTTCATTTCTCGTTATTTTAGCATAGGGTCAGTTTCTTTTTATTTTCTTCGATTAAAATTATCACTATTAGATATAAAAATACGCAAAAAAGAAAGAAAGGTAAACGTTTCGGCCACATATTGGGGCCCTCTTCAGTGCCATAAATTCAAAGATTAATTCAAAATTTCTGTAAAAAATTAGAAGATAGGAGATAATTAAAATAAGGATTATCATAGAAATCAAAAACTTATCTCATAGCTTGCAATTCAAGATGAAGTAGTCTAGTATGCAGCAACACGAATTGAAAAAATATTTAGAGTTCATTGTGAATAAAAAACCGGATTAAATGAAAAACACATAAAAATTTCTTGTAAACGAACCGACCGGAATTAAAAAAAAATTATTATTAAAGAAGGATGTCAAATTGGTTATCAATGGCTAAACGCGAACAAGGTTTACATTTTTGAAAATTTTTATTGAGGACTTTGTTACCGGAGTCTCTCATAGAATGATCTGAACTGTTTTAGAAACCGACTCTGGACATGTGGCTTTGCTGACCAACAACTCTTTTTTTTTATATAAGCAATCCTGAGAGGTTCTTTTCCTCCTTGAAGAAGACTATTGATCATGCAAGGATTCAATAATGAATTGCATATGCAAGTTTCTAGATGCATAATTTTCGAAATTATTAAGAAATTCCTGTCTTTGTTACCCTTGAAAGCGGCATTTTCTGATAAAACATAATAGCGTATAAAAAATTAGGAACACTTTAGAACTATTGTATTTCTGGAGTAGAAGCTGGCGTCGATTTTCCTGGAGAATTTTATAATACACTCCGAAATTGCTTACCTGGCTTGATGTTATATGCATTCCCCAGAAGATTTAGATGGCGGAGAGAAAATTGAAAAGAAAAAAAGAAAATAAATAAAGGAAGGATGAAGTAAAAAAGTTATGTAACTTTTGTTCTCGAGAAAATTGGAATTTTCGAAGGAACAAACAAGCCGAAAGGTGTAGTGTTAGCAGGTTGCGTTTATAAAGGTTCACAAAGTTCAAGAAGGCTTTAACCTCACGCGGTTGCATATTCTGAAACGTTTCGGATCGGATTCAGATGCTATTTTCGCATCTGTGGGAAATGTAGATGGGGCGTCACGTGATTTGGCTCGGGGCCAACCAGTATGTGCAACATTCGCAAACATGCATGCGGCCTATTACTATTTGTGTGTGAGCCCAAAGCTTAAGCAGGAAGGAGACAGTCGGTTATGAAGTTCTCCTTCCGAAGCCACAGAGGAATTGTTGTGAGTTATTTGTCTTCTTACCAGGTCATGTAACCCAAAAGTTTATTTTACGAACATCAATTCAGGTCTGTTCGCTGTGCATTTTGCGGTTTCGACGTCACGTTAACGAAATTGGATGGCACTTTGGTGAAAATTTCATCTGGTATGGAACTCATTCTTACGTGTCGAGAATACGATATCGATCATTTCTCTTTTCCACTTCGCACGTACTGGTATTCTATGTAAAATATTTGACGTCCTACATGCCGAGAAGTTACAGAAATTTCCGGCTTCACCGGCTTGAGAACATAAGATACATGTATAGAAGTTCTTGAAAGTTCAGTGAACTACCTTAGAGTCAATTTTTAATTTAATTGGATGACCCAAATGGTACTCTCTAAACCTGAATCAGTGAAATAGTCACTGATTATATCAGTGAAAATATACCGACTGATGAATCAGTGCCTTGCTTCGATTTCACTGAGGAATCAGTGAAGGCGTCACGTGAACATAACTTTTGAATTCGCGAATTCAAAACTTTAATCTACACTTTACTGATTTATCGTCCCTTAAAAATAATAATAATTACGTAATTTCGTTTTACTGTTGTTTAGCCTAAAATAAACGAGTTCATCGATTGTTAAAATATATTCCTGGTTTTATTACTCTCATCTGAAGCTTTCACTGATTTAATAAGTGAGTTCAATCTATTCCACCGATTCATCAGTCGAATTTCACTAATTCTCAGTGAAAGACTTATAGCTGCTGCCATCAGTGAATAGTCACTGCGAATCAGTGGCCGTTCACTGATTCAGATTTAGAGAGTAAGAATTATTTGAGTCTTGTTACAAAGTCTTCCAATATTCTCTTATACATTTTTAATACCATTATTCTACAATTTTTATGTGAATTAATTTCGCAATATTTCGCGCCAAAAAGTATCCCTTGATCTTTTCTTTATTTTTTTATTGCCCATGTGATTATTATTATCCACTACCTCAATTTTAACGAAATTATCACCAAAACATCTTTAAGCAAGGAAATCTCTGAAAAAGTTTATGAAAAACTTTTCTTGGTGGAAAATAACATCTTTCTTGTTCCTTCCAAGAGTCCAGTTTTTATAAATTGAAAAAGTTGCTTTTGTTCAGTCAGAAGTTATTTTAAAAGTTGACGCCGTACCTTATTTATATCGAGATGTGGAAATATAGTTCAGTATACTTGAACTTTTCGTATTGACTCACAGGAAAGACATAAATTCTGATTGTAAATGTAGCGTAATGTATCCACTATATTTTTAGTAAACCAAGAACATGATGTAATGGACGTAATGAGTGGAACATGTAAGCCATGTGGCTTTGTTGAGGGATGACAGAAGTAGATGAGCTCACTCTATAGCTATTTTACTGTGGCGAATTGCCCAATTCTTACTATATGAAAATAAATGGAGGTTGCTAATCAAAAATTGTTTTCTTTCAGAAACCTTCAATAAATTCCATGAAAACATAATTGTAAATAATTGAAAACTTGTTCCAAAGTTTCTAAAATAACTGATATTATTCTGTATCAATAAAACGTCACAGCCAGAAGCTATGGATGTCAATAAAATCCCTTTTAGAAGAAAAATTATTGTATCCGATTAAGCCTGATTAAGAAACACTATTTTAACCGATTTACCGAACAGGATTCAATGGCATAGACTAAGAAACTTGTTTTCGTTCGATTGAACTGACCAAATTATTTTTGTATGAAAAGAAATGACCCCTGAGAAATGAAATTAATTGATTTACCTAAAACGTTTTCTGAAATTAAGAAAGTACTGTTGATCAAATAATTTCTTTACAGAAAACAAACAACTTTGGTTTCTTTCATCAATATTTGGTTAAGTTAAGAAAAACATTTTTTTAAACTTTTACGCGTTTTCTGAGATTTAGGGTACTTTTAAGTAAACGTATCTTAAAATTTGGGAAGTTTGACTACAATTTATTTTGAAATTACGAAACTGTAACAGTATTTTTAGAAGATATGTCTTGAACTTATGAAATCACAACAGAATTTTCAGTCGCGCGTAATTGCAAAAAACATTAGTTATCCAAACGGTAAAATTTTTTCTGATGCAAGTTTCAGAATTTTTAGGTACTCCCTAAACCTGAATCAGTGATATAGTCACTGATTACATCAGTGAAAATATATCCACTGATAAATCAGTGCCCTACTTTGCTTTCACTGAGGAATCAGTGAACGCACCAACGTGAACATAACCTTTGAATTCGCGAAATTCCTGCGAACGATTAAAGTATGATGATGGATCTTTAATTTTTAATTACGCATAATATAATTATACACAATAAAAATCACAATATATAATAATAATTACATAATTTCTCTTTGGTGTTGTTTAACCATAAATAAACGTGTTCATCGATCATTAAAATATATTGCTGGTTTTATTATTTCCACCTGAATATTTCACTGATTGAATAAGTGAGTTCAATGTATTTCACTGATTCGTCAATCGAATTTCACTGATTCTCAGTGAAAGACTTATAGCTGATGCCTTCAGTGAATAGTAACTGCGAACCAGTGGCCGTTCACTGATTCAGGTTTAGAGAGTACAAGTATCGTAATTTTCAGTAACTGAAATTCTAAAGATTTTCACTTAAGGTAGTTTTCTCGAAGAAAAAGAGGTTACAGGAAAAAATATTCAATTACACACTACCGGTCAAAATTGTGGGACCACTTGTTTTTTGATGACTACTTAAATTATCTTAATCTCAATTCTATGATTGATAAAATTTGTTCTTTTAATAAATTGAATGCCATAAAAATTATCTCTAAAATGAGGGATTCTATAGAAAATTCATGATTATATTTTTGATATATCTTATAAAAATGTTTTTCTCAGCAAGAACAATATTAAAATTTTTCCAACTTTTTTATTCGAACTTTAAACTCGTGTAGTGAGTAAGAAAAAAATTATATATTACTACGAATAATTTGGTGCGATCCTGTAGAAATTTAGCTTTAAAATGAGTCCAAGAACATTTAAAAATGTTGATTATTTCGAAAGTTATTTAAAATTGAAGAAAGCATTGAATTATTGACTATTTCTGCAATAACTTCTTCAAAATTTAACAAAACGAAATCATCCTGGGCTCATTTTATAATGAATTTTAATAGATTTGAATTTAATTAGGAGAAAAAATTTTTCCACTTGCATAATTCAAATTAGGACAATTTAAACAATTATCGAAAAACAGATGGTCCCACACTGAGAAAAAATGCTATTGAATCAAAAGCATTTCTTTCCAAAAGCATGTATATCATGGATTCAAATCAATATGCTATAAAATTAGTAACATATTTATTGGTTCTTGTAGTATATTTTTATGAATTAATAGTATATATGCTTTTTGAAAGAAATGCTTTTGATTCAATAGCATTTTTTTCTTAGTGCACGATTCTGCCCCGTAGTGTACATTAAACAAAAGATTAATTTTATGACAAAATGTCAAGGAAAAAAGTTTGAAGAAAAAAATTCTTTATGTTCAAAATGTATTCATGAAAAATAAACTCTTTTTATTCAAACGATATTATCAACAACAATATTGCAATTTTCCAATGTATAATAATAATTTTTCCCGTGACCTATTTTTCTGCGATTCAACTATTTTAAATTAACTGAAAACTAACTATTTCTATTTTGAAATGAACAAATAGTAAAATGAAGTGTATTTTTAACAAAGATTGCTGCAAAAAGTTCCTTTGTACAGGAATTCAATAGAGTCAAACTCAAGGTAAAAAATATGCATGGAATTAAATATTCATACCTGGAGGTAGGCTGATGCGATGCATATAAATATGTACTTAAAAAAACGATGAAAAAACTGAATTAAAACTCTCAAAGCGATGTTCGAGGGTGATTTAAAAGATAAAAGTCACCGCGTTTTAACGCTTTAATTTAATATCGAAATTGTTTTGTCAGAGAATTATGAAGTGAGAGAAAATATAGATTAAAATTCATCGTGATAAAAGATATAAATCACTTAGTCTTTTCAGCGACTGCCATTTGCAAACTTGGGGAATGTTTAGTAATTAACAATGTATTAAATCAATTATTTGATTGGTTGATTCAGTGGACGTTTTTGTGGAAAACAGACGGGTTGGGGTAATTTAATTCGAATTGCAAAAACGATACCCCTCACCTTCTACCCAGTTCTAAACCAATCTGACAATTACAAGCAGATGCAAGCAGGATTAAAGTCAATAGAATGAGTGCTTCGTGGTGTTACTACGAATGTATAAATAATTAATGGGATCCTCGGCACGGTAACACCATAAAAGTGATGCACTGCTGGTGGCCAATAAATTGTCTCGATTACCGCTTCCAAATGGGTTAATATCGTAGCGCGGTCCTTTTTCGAACCGGGGACCATGATTTTCGGAAACTCCCATAAATCTCTTAGGCATCGTATAAAAGTCAATGTAAACTCTGAAATGGTATTTTAAACTGTTATAATGGGCTCGTAACAGATTGCATTTGTTTCCGAGAAGTGTTACCTTTAAATTTTATCACTTGGATAATAGGCCAGGTTCAATTTTTCCCAATTAGGACTTACATTTCATAACTTACTCTCTAAATCTGAATTAGTGAGAAGTCGATCACTAATTTGCTTTTGTGAAAATTTCTACTAATCATTAGCCATTTTTCACTACAACTTTAGTGGAAAATTGGGATAAAGTTCCGAATAGCTGAATTTTCCGATTTTCTTCAAACTTCGTATACTTATGTATTTTGACGCGCTGATTACGAATATGATAGTCAAAATCAGCGACAAGACGATTTTCATGGTAAAACCATGAAAAAACCATAAAAATTATGGTTTTTTTCGTTTATCGAAGCCAATACGCAAAATTTTACAAAATAATTCGAACAAAAGTTATAGATCTCATCGAGATACACATTTTTTGTTTGAATTATTTTTTTCTACGAGTGATACTTTTCGAGAAAATTAGTGATACATCTGATATCTTCGACGAACTCCTCACTAAGAACCGTATGGTTCTATCTCCTCAATGGAAAACAGGTTATTGGACTTCGATGAATCACCTGCAATAAAAATATGTTCTCCTAGGACGAAAAATAAATGAATCAATTCCGTCTGTCGGGGGCTAGCCTCTGAACCCCCCTATTGGGGGGGTCACCTCCCCAAACCCCCTGGTTGTTGGTTACGCCAACGATTGGGATAACGTTACAGGTTCTATAATATAGATATTATGCAAATTTGTACGGTAATACTGGTGTCGGGAAAAGTACTTATTTGGAATCTCTTATTACTGGAGACTCTGGAGAAAACTTCGAAAATAATGAATGCATGCAAGAAACACACGCCTGTAAGTACTATGAGCACGGAGGGTGGAGACAGACTTATCGCTTATTGCACTGAAATCTGTTAGATTTCATCAGATGTATCACTAATTTTCTCGAAAGATATCACTCGTAGATAAAAATGTTTTAAACAAAAAATGTGTATCTCAATGAGATCTATAACTTTTGTTTGAATGATTTTGCAAAATTTTGCGTATTGGCTTAGATAAACGAAAAAAACCATAATTTTTATGGTTTTTTCATGGTTTCACCATGAAAATCGTCTTGTCGCTCATTTTCGCTATCATATTCGTAATCAGCGCGTCGAAATACATGAGTACACGAAGTTTGAAGAAAATCGGAGAATTCAGCTATTCGGAACTGCACCCGAAAATTGAAATTGAATTGAATAGAAATTTTCACTAAAGCAAATTAGTGACCGACTTTCCACTAATTCAGATTTAGAGAGTAGTCGAGGAAATTTTTAAGACCTAATTTACTTTTTAATCATGATCTTTGAAAAAAGTTTCAAATAAGTTTCAAATTAAATCAGCATTTCATGCAATTTAGGAAAATTCGAGACAACTAGTTGTAGATTTTACAATTTAATTACTCTGTCAAGAACTTTGCTATAATTTATACGGAAACCGTTTATTAGAATATTAAAAACGCTCCCGTTCTATAGTAAAATTTAAATAAATTAACTACTTTCCAACTTAAAAATACCCATCCTTAAAGAAAATCATAATTACTAGATTTAAAAAGTTTTCCCTCTTATTCTAAATTAAAGACTAGAGGCTAAAAATTCTTTTTCAATAATAATTTTACTACATCAAATGTAATCACTAGATAAAATATATACTTTTTTTCAATGCTCCTCGTTGCTGAAATATATTTCATTTAAGAAAATTACAATTTCCCGGAATGAGCGACGCGGAGATGGTGATTGTCGAAATAATGAACTATTGTTTTAGATATGTCTGTGGTTATGAAAGCAGACGACGAGCTCTGCTCATCCATTTACTTTCCATTTGTAACAAACCAGACGTTTCTAATTTAAGCAGATGAGTCTCCTGCATTAGCAAGTCACCAGGTAACTGTGGGGCATTCATGATTTTTTCTTTCGAAAAAAATTTTCCGACCACTAGTAAAAGAATTCGCGCTTGGTGTGGGAGATTAATTGTTGTAATCTGGTGGAGGACTCTGTACGAGACCACAGGTTGGATATTGTATACCTATAGAGGACTAGTTTTTTTAAAAATCACAATTTACTGTAGTGGTTGGAAAGAGACAGAATAGTCAATACATTCGTATACGCCTGCAATAACAAATGGGTGTTCTTATTTAAACGAGGTAAGGAAGATAGCTCCTCTTGTTGGCACAACCAAAGGTGCATTTTTCATTTCCCCGCTTTTTCCAGGATCGACACACGTATCAGCACTGTAATGTCTCTGAAACATATAGTGTTTTCCGACAATCAGCCAACGATGTTCCAAACCATTACTTCAGATTCTATTCTATCTCACAATAAAGACAAATGGACATTTCATAAAGATAGATGGAATCCTACCTTTTGACACTAAATTAATTGATTATGTGATTTTAAAATGACTTTTCTCAAAAATCCAGTGTTGCCAGATTAGGGGGTTTTCACTAGATTTAGGGGATTTTTGGTCCTTCAGTGGGAAATTTAGGGGGAGAAATTCTTTAGTGGGAAAATTTAGTGTTTTTTTTTATTCAGGGTTTTTTTAGGGGTTTATCTTATTTTATTTTAAAATCTCTAATATCCTCCAATCACCGTAATTGTTTAATTTGAAATAAGCCAAGTGATTGGTTGTACTTCCTAGGCGAGTATTAACGCTCAATTTCATTGGTTTATTGTACACATGTTCCAAAAATGACCAAAGCACAAGTAAATTATAACTGTTCTTTCTTTTAAATAGTCATTAAAATTTCTTGAAAAAAGAACCATATTTATAATATTCTTTGATTTTATCAACACTTTTAAAGACATTAGCAGCAATTAAATATTAATCAATATAATTTCTCATTATTTACTGTTTCGAAATAAATTCCTAATTTTAAAAACACGCGTCATTAAACTTTAAGTCGGCACAGCTACCAAAAGCGAGCGTTCTCGAATTTCTTCAGAAATTCCTTTGAAATTCTTTCTTTTTCTTAAAAAACAATATATACAAAGCGTTTAAATGTTGAAAAAAGAAAAATTTATCATGTATATATAAGAATTTTACTATTAAAAAAAAATTTCAGGATCTAGTGGAAATTTTTTTTTAGTGGAAAATAGGGACTAATCTAGGGGGAAGGCGACTCAGACATCTGGCAACACTGCAAAAATCGCGTGTCAGAAATTTCTGTATCAAACTTCCATTACATATAATGGAAGTTTTATTTCAGTATCGTATATTAAATTTAAAATACTTTCATCCTAATAAAATATAAACTTATATTTTAATTTTAATACACATGTGAATATATTCTAATAATGTTTGTTTGTTTTTAATATGAATGCATATTCAGTTTTCATAATATACAAATCTACTAATTTTAATTTACCACTTGTATATTAAAGTCTGTTAAAATTAATAAGATTTTAAACAGTGTAAAATATGAAATTGGTATTACTCGTGTCCTTAAGAATTTTTGGCATTGATTTCAATAGTGAAGTGGAAGATAATAATTTCATTATAAATTTAAAGTTCTGAATTACATTTCTCAGAAAGGAGAAAAATCTATTATATTTACTAAGTTCACAAGTTGAAAAAGTGACCGCTTAAAATTTTTGGACATCTAACAGATACTTCATTACATATCGCCGCTTTTTAGGTAAACATAATAGATTTGTCGATAAATATTAGAGAAATGTCGGCTCAATTAAAATGTTGAGGTATATTCCTTATTCTCTAAATTAAATAGGCATTTCTGTCATATTTTATCAAAAATCTGTTATATTCACAAAAAAGGCATTGAATTGTACTGAAATATCTGTTAAGTTTGCAGAAAACCGACTAGTAGAGTTTTGTTATATTTAGATATTTCTCAAGCGGAAATTTCTCTCGTAAAACCATTCAAAATATTCGAAAGATAAAAATTGTTTTGCAAATAATATCCAATAAGATGAGTAAGAATTCGGTAACACTAGAAGTTCTACAGAAATACAATCCTAATTTTGTTTAGTCTTTGAATACAAATATGATAAGAAATGAAAATATTTAGAGCAACATTCTTCACGCCGTAATGAATCAGTTAATTTGAATGAGATGAATTTATTTTTTCCACACTGCACTTTAGAAGAGTAAAAAGGGAATCATTTATTTTGGTATCAGTCGTGAAGCTTTTTCCACATCTCTTATTTTTAGTTTAGAAATATAAGTACAGAATTATTCAAAACATCCTTTTCAATATTTCAGTATGCAATGACCTATTTCGTTTCAACGGTTCATATCGAAGTTCACATGAAGGATGACAGAACGAGATAGAAAGACCGAACCAACAAAACACTGTTAATGCAAACGTGAATACTAGATAACGTGAGTTACCAGTCGTTCTTTGTAAATGGATTTTGCGTGGGACTCAGCAAAAAAAAAAATAATAAAAAAAATTCAAATAAGAAAACAAATACATGTTTTGCTTTCATGCATCACTTCTTGCGGAAAATAATTACACATTTCATCTGAAGGAAATTTGACAGAAAAAAACAATTTGCATGTTCATGTTTTTATGATTGTTTCAACACTATGCTTATCATAAAGTACGATAAATTGAAAGAAAAAGTCGAGAATGAGGTTTTTATTCAGGAGAACGTGGGACACAATAATCGACAGAAATTTCATATTTTAATAGTCAATTTATTTGAAATTAATCTTTGAAAGTTCCAGACTCATTTATCAAAACAATTTAAAAATGTATTTAATGTACTTAAGTATTCAATTGACATAAGTACATGCAGAGAAAAGATCAGTAAAATTTACAGGAATTTCGGTACTTATTTGGACAACATGACTTTTTAGTAAATTTTACAAGAAGTTGAGTTCAATCAACAGATTTTCTGTACGTTTCACTCAGCGTCCAGTAAAATCTACTGAATACGAAAAAGTCCGAGTTCAGTTTATTGTACTGTACGCTAAGTGAATTGTACAGAAAATCTGTTGATTGAACTCAACTTCTTGTAAAATTTACCAAAAAGTCATGTTGTCCAAATAAGTACCGAAATTCCTGTAAATTTTACTGATCTTTTTTCTGCGTGTAAGCTTATTTATATGTAAGATTTTAAAAATAATTTATAATGATTTTCTACGATGTTGATGTTGATAATTGACTTTAGGGTTCAGAAATAGTAACTCAGAAGGTTACATACTTTCAAACGTTTCGACTCTGATCGAAGTTCTCATCAGTGATCTTTATTTTTGAAATATCAAACAAGAATAGCTAAAATATTGGACACTGTTAAACATCTTATTAATTTTAATAGACGTTAATATACAAGTGGTAAATTAAAGTTAATAGACCTGTATATTATACAAAATTAATATACTTTTATATTGAATTTAATAACTTTTCAATCAAAATATATTAAAATCAACAAACATTATTAAAATAAATAAATTCAAATAAATGTTTGTATTTTAAGAGATGAAAGTACTTTCAATTTAATATACGTTATGGAAAAAAATTCCATTACATGTAATGGAAGTTTGATATAGAAATTTCTAACAGTGCACATATGATCTTTTTTTTGGAGTGAGCTTTGGTAATGTGAAAAAAATGTCAAAAAACGTGAGAAAATTTAGATAAAATTATATAAAAGAATCTGTCCGCTTCGCGGATACATTCTCTTTGCGCGATTTGTAACTTTCTAATAAATTACATGATTTAAATAATTTATTTTCTTCCAAATATCTCAATAAGGAAAAACAATCGTTAACTTTATTTGAACAAAAGATTTTGCATTTCAACGCTTATTTAGTATCTCACATATTTTGGTTAAAAAATGGAATTTTTTAGTTTCAAAATTGTAAATCAAAACATAAAATATACATCCTGTCGAAAAATGTGCTGATGAGAATTTGTAGACCTCATTTAGGCAAATAATTTTCCATCTTAGCGTTTTTTTCGCATCTCACATATTTTGTTTAAATAATAGAATTTTTGAATTTTAATCGTATTTTTTGAAATCGAAATGAAAAACTTACGTTTTATTAGAAAGAATATGTCGGACAAAATTCGTAGATCTTATTGAAACGATCAATTTTTCAAACTTAAGTTTTCTTCCGTATTTCACATATTTTGGTTAAAATTGGAATTTTGGATTTTCAATAGTATTTTTTAAAATTAAATGAAAAAATATACATCGTTTGAAAAAGTGTTGCGATTCATATTTGTAGATTTTTATGTAGTAAACAATTTCGTATTATAACTCTTTTTTCGTATTTCGTGTAATTTAATTACTGAAAAATGGAATTTATAGGTATTGACTTTTTTCAAGTTTTAACATACTGTAACATTCCTAATTTTGGTTTAATCGAAAAATGTTATTGGGATAATTAGTAGAGATTTATGAGCACTCTCAGCAACCAGTATTAGAATTCTGGATTTTTTCAGAAACACAAAAAATGCTCTTATTTTACCAATTTTGGTCGGATTTATGACAAGAATGTAAAAACATCGATAAAATACCTAAAACTTTCTTAAGAATGACAATTAAATTCTAGAACATAATGTTGAGATAGCTAAACTAAATAACTAGAATATATTTGTGTCTAAATGTTACTAAAGATATAGATGCGATTACATAAATAGTATAAAAGCTAAAGGGATTATTTACGAAAAACTAGCTAAGAATTGCTAATCCGAATTCTGGTGTTTAAATATTTTTTTAATAATAAAAAACTTCTGATAACAACATCGTATGAAATTAATTATTTGAGGGCTGATACAAGTCCTATTTTATTCATAATAATATCAACAAGAAATAATTATATTAATTTTCAAATTATAATAATGCTCCCCGAAGAGGAGATCCATTAGATTTCAAAACGTTGCGAAATAGTTAATAAACAAAAGTGTTTCAATATGTCAACAAAATGAATTGTATTTATTCCAATCTATTAGATATTATTATTCAAAATTATAAAAATTTATTATCGCATGGATAATTTAGATCGGCACAATAATTTATAAAAATTGTATAATTTGTTCTACTTTTAGTTAATTCTTAAAACGAAACCTTTATAGACTCATCATTCTCAGTACTTTTTTATTTAAGGAAAGAAGTGTAGGTCTATAAAACACTTTCTAAGGAAAGGAGCTGGGAAGCTGTTGAAAAGAAGATTTAGGGGGTTTGGAAAATAAGCTTTCTTTGAGTAGTATGCTTTCAGGCTTCGAACAGAAACTGTGCACGTTATGCTTTCCGCCTTCATCGTTTCAGAGAAAACGAAAGAGTACTCTTGTTGGGGTAGTTACGGCTGATGGTCACGAATAAAACTGAACGTGGTGCAAGGTCGTGGCACGTACCTGTGTTACCTATATAGCGTCTTTCCTTGGTTTCTCGACGGGTGGGAACCAAGAAAAGGAACCACGCATGAGAGAGCACCGCTCTGACCCTAGACGCAACTCAACGTGTCGTTGACTGGCATGGCGACCAAATAACAAATATACGACCAACTAAACCTGCACGTGAGAACATTTTTCGTAACTGAAGTGCTTCTCGTGCTTCGCTAAAATAACAGCCAGATCCGACATCAAGGAAGATCACGAGCCATTCAAAAGTGACACGAGATAACATTTTCTTAATTACCGAATTCGATGACAGTTTTTCTATTGACTTTCTATTCAGGCTGTAAGAGCGAAAATAAAAAAGAATCCTCTATGACCAATAAATCATATGATTGGTTTTTGAAGATAGAAAATAATATTAAAAGGATCCGCCACCTTTAATTAGAATATTTTTGATTTTTTTGACATTTTCCAAAAATGTTATTTTTTATTCTCTATACTTTTCTGAGTATGTGTGTACATTTTCAGGGCAATATAATTTTACTTTCTTGGAAAAATAAATAAAATTAAAAGTTCATACGATTTACGAATAACGCGTTTTTAACGAAAATGAGCTTTTTACACAAAATTGTTTGTTTATTTATTTACTGTTTGTTGCAACATATGTATGAATAAAATCTAAAGTATCAGACACAGGCTTTTGACATTTTTTCCACTTATCCTTTATTATATTATCAATATTTTTGGGTATGGAAAGCACTCTAGCTAAAAAAAATAGGTATATATATATTTTTTTATATTATTTGTAACTTTTTTTCCAGTCATGTTACCTTAATGTCAATGGTCAAAAAGTTGCTACATATTGTAGGGAATAAAATAAAAAAAGAATCATGAAAATTGGTTGAAAAACAAAAAAGTTACTCAAAGTCAAAAAATGTCAAACAAATGTCCAAAAAACTCAAAATTTTTAGTTTAAAAATATATAAAGGTGCTGGAATATTTTTAAATCCCTAAAGCCTTTCTAAATAAAGGTACTAATAATAAACAAAATTATATGGAAGGTCTAAACCCAAAAAATGAAAATATTAAAGGTGCCGGATCCCCTTAAATAGGGGTCTTACTCTTAGAAAACTCTAAATCTTTGAAGATTTCGAAGAAATATCGGAATTTGGAAGCAATCAAAGTAAGCAAGCTTTCAATATAAGATTCAATTTACAAATTTCGAGTAATGTAGTAAATTTTCGTTATTAGGGAATTTCTAATCTTTTCTTGAATTTTTAACTTTGTAATACGATGTATTTGTTAATAACAATAGTTATACGTTTTTCAAACGAAAAGCAATTTTTTAAGTAGGCTAATTCCATTTTTTGCAGAATAGTTTGAATTTTTTGTGCTTCCATGAAGATATCATAAAATCTCGTTCCTTCATAGTTTTCGATTTTTTACATCTTTAAGTTTTCTCAAGACGAATATTCAAAATCATCTTTTGGAGATATAAACCAGTATTAATTGAATTACCTAGTAACGTAAGAATTTTAGATAAAGGAGAATGCAAAATCTTCCTTAAGTAAGCTTCCTTTACTTAAAATATTAAAAATACTTATTTAAAAATGATTATAGTTTAAATCCTAAAATCATATTTTTCAGAGGTTCAATTATATAAGATTCGTTTGTTTTATAAAATTTCTATGTTATCTTGAATAAAGTGTCTTATTTGAAGAAAGATATGTCGTTACAATTTTTTTTCTTTTCATAATATTAATTCTGTATAATTTATTTTTAGAAACAATTAAAAATAATTTTCTTTTCCATCAAACTCATTTTGTTTTGAGCATTTGCAAGAAGCTAATATATTAATTACACAGAGAAACCCGAATTTACAATTTTTGGCTAAACTATGTTTCAATTTAGGGAAATACGTGTTATAATGAGAATTTTTAACTGCGAAAAATTTCCAGTCCGCATTTTACTCATAACTGAGATCTTTACTTTGAAATATCTTAAATATTATATACTTAATATTTTTAATATTTTATTTGATGTGAAAAATAAAAAATAATGCAAGGAAACGGTTGATGGTGGATTTTTATGATTCCTTACCTGAGGGAGGGGATAAGTGCAATTTTGAAAATTATTCATTCTTAGTTATCGAACGGCTCCTTGCCAACAATGGACAAAATATTTGTTTGTTTATAAATAATAATATTAATCTGTCAAAGGCAATAAGTTTCCTGTAACATACGGGCAAACTTAACTTGTGAAACTGTTCCATTCAACTCCAAACTTCTAAGTGTCTTCTTCTAACAGTTTGAAAACTAATGAATGTCACCGTAAAGCATTGCAGGAATGCCAACTTTTTATCTCTTCACAGTTAAGCAAATGTTTCATCAAATCTTCTTTGCTAAAGAGTATGCATTAGAAAGAAGTACAATTTGCGTAAAGATTAATCAACCTTGTGAAGCAAAAGTTTTTCAGTTAAAAGTCCTCGATTTGACTGCACTTAAAAGCTCATAAATATCCAGAAAGTAAAAGCTGTGAATTAAATCTAAATTAGGTACAAAAAAAGTTTTTTTTTCTTAAAGCCCATTATAACCTTGTATCGAATCTGTTATACGAGATGATGTCTTTACACTTAGGAAGTTTGAAGTTCATGCTCGATAGAAAAATTGGTAAGCTTTTTCTCTGAAGTGCGCAGCGAAAAAGTTTCGTACTTAGTAAATTGATACAACTTTTTCACCGTCATGCTAGAAGTTCGGTGGATAAAGAGAAAAAAGTAAGTTAATGATCCGTATCTTGAAGGATGTTTTAAGTTTTATTTAACTATCACTACCCTACTATGAATAGTACAACAAGAAATAAAATTTACCAATAATTATAATTGAAGATACAAATTTTTTCAAAATTGTTTAAACATTTTAAGCTGTAGTTAAGGTAGTTTTCATCTACGAAAATTAGACCTCAGGCAAAAATAGATAATTTTTTTTTCAAGAATAGCAATATTATTACTGAAGGGCTATTCTGGAAGAGAAAAGATTATTAAAAAGATTATTATAGATTATTAAACAAATTTGAAACACGTAAAAATAATTTTATTAATAAATTTTATTTTTGACCCAACTTTTTTTCTTATCGCTTTTTTCGACATTTAAAAAAATTATGCGATTCTAATAATTCATGAATCATTTTTTCAGAGAAAAGATTTCACATAACTTCACCGTTTCTGATTTTTAAAAATAAATTCTTTAATGGCTGAAACCATTAAAAAAACATTTTCCAAAACAAATTGCTGAATTTGATAATAATTTATTCATTTTCGAAAACTGGAGATGGCCAAGTTGTAAGGAATCTTTTTCTTGAAAAAGCGATTTGTAATTGATTAAAATCGCATAATTTTTAAAATTTGGTAAGAAGCGATGAGAAAAAAAGTTGGGGCAAAAATAAAAATTATTTTTCTGTATTTCAAATTTTTTTCATGGAAATTAATCTTTTATCTTCCAAAATAGCCCTTCAATAATAATATTGCTACTCTTGAAAGCAAAATTATCTATTTTTGTCTGAGGTCTAATTTTCGTGGATCAACTACCTTAACTTTTGACGTCAGATTCATGGGAAGCATTCCTGTTTATATTCTATGGGATTCCCAATGTACAATATAATTGCATTTAATTGACCCAGTTCCCTCAGGCAATTAAAATCATTTAAAAGTTAATTAAAATTAGGTAACCTCATGAAATCGGATTAATTAAATATTTTTTTCACACAATTGTTTGAAAATTTTTAATAATATATTATACACGAACTGAAGGAAATAAACATCCTAATCAGTTGTGAATGAGCTAAATCAAAAAACTTTTAGAAATGAGTAAACAAATGATATGAATTACGTTTGGAGAATCGATAGTTTTGAACTAACGAACCCCTTATTTAGAACTGATTACAGGTGAAAATCAATGCCAAAATTGCATGTCAGTTGGCATTAATGTTGTTCAAGTACGAAGGCATATACAAGTTTTAAAGAGCAAGTCTCATGTATGCGTCGCGTGAGCGTAACCAATTTTGGTTCCCCTCTTTTGCTCAAGCAGCCAGAGTTAATGATCGTAGTTCAGGCGCAAAATTAATTTCAGTTTTACCTTCTTTGAGAATTTAACTAACTAAAAAAATTCTATTTACCGACACTTTAGCTCTACACAACGCTTGGATAATGAATAATAAATATCCAATAAGCACGAACATTACATTCAATAGATGGACAATAGTTTTAAACATTATAATCGTAAGTTTCAACATTTATTCAAACCTCATCAAATGAGGGAATAAAACAAACAAATTCGTCGGAAGGATGTGTGCACTTTATGTTTGCACTGCTTTAGAGGAAACAAAATTAATGAGAAGTAGCCAGTTTAATTTAGAATTGATGTTAGACTCAATTTAACTTTTTGTTTGAAGTCCATTTTCGATATTCAGCACTTTAAGTTTTCTGATAATCAAGTCGGATGATTTAAAAATATGGATAATTGGAATTGTTTTAAAAGTATAGCTTTTAGGTATAACGTCAAAATCTGAAGATTTTTAAAATAAAATAATCAAAGTTACAGATGAATTTTACGTAATTAAAATATTCGTCTTAAAATCCAGAAAATGTTAAGGTAGATAATAGAGAAATGTCCATCAACTTTGTCCAGTAAAATTTCTCCAATTTTAGTTTTTAGAAATAATTTTTTGCTGAGTTTTTACTAAAATGAAGTTGAGAGATGTCCGTTGTTATCTTCTACTACATTTTATGAAATTTTCAGACAGATACTTCATTTGCAAAGAGTTATTTCACATGAATGGATAAAATGATAATTTAGTGATGTGGTTTAATTGATAAATTGCCTTAAAATACATAGTAAAATTCACAATTTTTACAAAAATTACAATGTAAACAAAATTTTGTTGGAATTTCATAACGGATAAAATAAATACATTTTTAATAAATATATAAATCACAAAATCTGAAAGTTCAACGTCTAGCCATATACAAACTAGAAATTAAATCGATTAAATCGACATATCAAGAAAATTTATGATTTATATTTAAATAAAAAAATTGCAGAGAAATGTAATAAACGTATTGTAAAATTATAATGAATGTATTGAAATTGAACTTTACATAATCGTGAAAATTTCCATATGAAATAAGATAGAAACATCTCTGAATTTCTATAAAGGTATAAGTCTGTGCAATGGTTTTCCTAAACTTATTTGTTGTTGTATGAGATCCAAATTGACACAGAGTATTGTATAGCATTTTCGAAAAGAAAGCTCTCTCACAAAATCCTCGTACATGGAGAAACTTTTTAGAGCAATAAATCTTTTATTTTATAATGATAATTATAAAAAAGATCAGGAATCTAGGGAAAATCGATGTGCAATGGTAATTATTCCTAGCGGTTTGAACATTTTCTACACTCAAAATATTAAGCATTCGAAAAATGATATGATACTTTAGTATAAATTATAGTAAAGTTTGATTCAGTCTATAGTAAATTATTGTATAGTTTATGTAAAGTTCAGTATTACGTTGCGAAAAATTCTCACTATGACACGTTTTTCCCTAAGTGGAAAAGCAGTTTAATTTTGTATAACGTTTTTTCGTATCTCGTATAATTTAACTGGAAAATGGAATTTAGGTATTGACCCGTGTGGAAAAATTGCATGGCGCTGGCCAGCGCCAGACTAGACTGTTTGGTTTCCAGTTCTGGCTCTGACCATAAGGCCTGGCCTGGGGCTGGCTACAACTGTAAGGTTTTCGTACGATCAGCCACTAGGCAGCGACTGGCCAGCCACAAGCTAGCGGCTAGTCAGCCACGAATACGCGGCTGGTTAGCCACTAATTGGTGGTCAGTTAATAAGTTTTGGTTGAAAAACCATTTTGATTCAACATTTATCGACTTCGATTAAAAATCATAAAGTAAGTAGTGGCAATATTTGCAAAAAAGATCTGAGCGAGACCAGAACTTCCAGACTAGCCGATCTGGACGTTGCTAGACCTGGGCCAGATCAGACAATAGATTGCCATGGAATTTTTCCACACGGGGACTTTTTCAAGTTTCAACATACTGTAATTTTTCTAATTTTGGTTTAATCAAAAAATATTATGAGGATAGTTAGTAGAGATTTATGAGCACTATATTGAAAATAATTGAAAAGTTGTACCTATATATTTTTTAATGATATCTGATTGCTGAAACTTTAAGTAATTACATTTTTTCTGCCCTTCTTCTTTTTTCAAATCTTTTGATTGTTTTATCTCTTCGTAGCTTCTATCTCTCACATCCAGAATTCAAGAAACAAACGATTTGGTAATGGAAGTTTTTTTTCAGTAACGTATATTAAATGTAAAATACTTTAATCTTAAAAAATACAAACTTTTATTTGAATTTTTCATACGCATGCGAACAGATTATAATAATGTTTGCTATTTTAATATAATTCGACCGGAAATTTGTTAAAAATGTGAATGTACATTAATTTTTTATAATATACCAATCTATCAATTTTAATTTACCCCCTGTATATTCAAGTCTGTTAAAATTAATGAGAATGACAATAATTTCGCGGACTTTCGGGGTAATCGGAGACGGGAGGTTTTTAGGCGGGTACATTTGACGAATTTTGCCCCATTTTTATCTTTTACGAAAATTTTGAATTAATCTTTTAATTTATGGCACTGAAGAGGATCCCTATATGTGGCCGAAACGTTTGCCTTCTCTTTTTGCGTTTTTTATCATAAATAGCATTAATGATTTTAATAGAAGTAAATGAAAAAAAACTGACCCAATGCCAAAAAAATGAGAAATTAACAAAAATTCTGTGAATTTTGGGTCAATATAATATCAGACATGTCAGCAAACATGTCACTTTACCATACAATATTAACAGTCTACTACAAACAGACACTTCAGGAAAACCCGTTTTGTCTGACCAATACCTCCTCATATCAGGTGTACAAGTATGAAACCGGTAATTTTTTTGAGAAAATACACGTTTATTTAATAAAAATGGTTATACATTCAATCTTCAAAGTAATGGCCATTGCTAGCAACACATTTTTCCCATCTCTCTGGCAATTTGTGTATGCCTCGCCAAAAGAATTGTTCATTTTTTGAGTCAAACCAGTCATCGAGCCATTTTTTCACATTTTCGTACGAATCGAAGCACTGTTCAGCAAGTGCGTGCCCCATTGATGAAAATAAGTGGTAGTCAGATGGAGCCAAGTCTGGTGAATAAGTCGCATGGGGGAGGGCTTACCAGCTGTACGAATTTACCAATTTCCGAGTCTTTTTTGTTCGATGTGGTGCATTGTCTTTCAGTCAATTCATGCGGCACCCACCTTCCCACCTTCAAAATCAATCCCATGGCTTTTAAACGTTGAGAAATGCATTGTTGGGTCACATTTAATTGTTCTGCAAGTTGTTGTTGCGTTTGACCATCATCTTCATCCAATAATGCTTGCAATTCGGCATCTTCAAACTTTTTCGGTGGTTTTCCACGTTCTTCGTTTCTCACATCGAAATCGCCACTTTTAAACTTATTGAACCACTCGTTGCACTGTGTTTTGCCTAGAGCATGCTGGCCGTAAGCTTCTACAAGCATTCGATGGGCTTCCAAAGCAGATTTCTTCAATTGGTAACAGAAAATCAATGATGTCCGCAAATCGTAGTTTGAAGGCACAAAAATCGACATTTTTACTAGCGAAAAAAAATTAGTTGTTGTATGAAACTTGATTGTTTATGAACTGAATATTGTTGAGAGAACTCAATGCGAAGAAATGGCGTCAATGATTTGGTTTGACAGAGCGTATAGTTTTACCTAGCGACACATAGATGTCATTACCGATTTCATACTTGTACACCTGGTATGATGAGAATGTAAAAAAGATTACAACAAATGTATGAGAAATTTAATAATATCCCTAAAATTTGAACTGGAAGAAAATATTTCATTTTTGAAATCTTTATTCGTCACAATCATGCCCAATCCCTTCTAATTGACTCACACCTGCTCGAGAAAATCCCATTTTATGTCTGTGTATATCTCCGCTCAGTGGTTTCAGGGAATGAGTGGGTAAGACCTGTCGAGACTTGTCAAGAGAAGCGTAGTATCTTCTGATTTCAGTCTGAAATAAGATCGCATGGTGAAAAGGTCGTCAGACTTGAGGGTTTAGCGCTTCAGACGGATGCCAATTTCAGCTCTCAGGGCTGCATTCGCAGCTCAAATCTCTTTTACTCTCGAATTCGATGAGAAATTTGCATAGCTAGGTAGTCAAGACATTACTTTGAAATTGTATTATAAGAATCTGTTTGACTCGTGAGAGAAAAAAGTGTCGCAGGGTTGGCACCACATGGAAATATAGGTCGTCGTTGAGCGTTTGGTGAAATTTGACACTCGGAAAGGACAAATTTCCAGTGCGAGACGAATGCATGGATAAAGGAAAAGAAGAGAATGAATTTCTCTCTCTCTATACCTCTCTCTCTTTTTCTATATACAAGTATGTTTGTGCATGTATGTACATGTAGCCTAAGAAAGAACGGATTTACAAGTTGACGTATAATTTGAATGTACGTTTGACTTTGTGACTGCAGTCGATGGAGGCTTTGATGTGAAAAGCTTGGAGTGTGACGTGAATTTAAGTGAAGCTTGGTGCTGATGAATAATTCACCGAGATGAAATAAAATCGACCCGTTGGGAGTCGGAACAAATCATGGCACATTACAGAAGCCATAAGAGGAGTAGGTGGGCTTTCAAAGCGGCTGTTTCGTATCAGGAGACGCTATTCCGTTGCGCTCAACGTGTCCGACTTGGCGATAAATTTTATTTATTACTGCTCGAAGCTTGATTCGCTGCCAGAAGCGTTAAAAGCTTGCTATCGTTGGTGAGTTTTGCTAGAGATAGTTTGAGCTTCTAGAGACTTGGGACTGATATGGGTGAATTGGTCGTTTAATGGGCGTATCCGTCGCTACTATTGCCTGTAAAGTTCACATTGCATGGAGCTATTCGGGAATATCACAACCCTTAACGCGTTCCCTAATTAACGACAACTTAATGCGTCCCATCCTAGAGCTTTTCTTGGTGCAGGGAGCGTCACCGCCGCTTCATCGGATCTCCGCTTACCCTTCTGGCGCAATAATAAATGAGCTCGGCCTGATCTCGTGAAAGCCTAATTAAATTTTCCAAAGTCTAAGGCTAATTGAGTGATTCATTGCGGCCCCGGATCCATTCGCAAATGGTCTGCGAACGAGTTTGTTCGTTGGTCTTTACGTTTCACTAATTCATAGTGACTACAGTCGTGAATTTTGGATTGTGGGGCTCTAGGGGTTATTTTATGGACACAGGCTGTTATTGATGTTTTACGCATGTTTAGAGTAACCGTAATCAGTACTGTAATGTTTTGTTAATATTTTATAGAGGGTTAAATTATACTCTGAAAATCTGAGTTGGGCAATTTTAATACAAAATGCGGACATTGTACAAGACAGAATAAAGTGCATACGAAGTGGAGGCACATGGAAAAAAATAGTTCAATTTGCATTTTTTATAGAAAAATTCTGCACACTTTTTATTTATTTTATGTTTGTTCGAATTTAGTTAGTATGGACCAAATATATGGTTTACATGCGCAATTTTGTCATAATGTTATCCGTCACACGTGTAAATTTTTTAATCACCTTCTCTATATATTTTTATAGCAAATTTTGTACAATTTTCAATTTTTT
The DNA here is from genome assembly GCA_030998225.1 of Diplolepis rosae. Taxonomy (NCBI): domain Eukaryota; kingdom Metazoa; phylum Arthropoda; class Insecta; order Hymenoptera; family Diplolepididae; genus Diplolepis; species Diplolepis rosae. The sequence continues at coordinate 14,133,084 of JAPYXD010000677.1, forward strand.
ATTCGTAAATTTAGTTAGACCTATTCTATAGTTTCACAAATGCAATTCATTTATATCGTTTGTCAACACAATGTCTATCCGTCACATGTGTAATTTTTAAGGTTCTTCCTTTGCATTTTTTTAGAAAAATTCTGCACACTTTTTATTTTATTTTTATTTATTTTTGTTCGAATTTAGTTAGTATGGACCAATTATATGGTTTACATGTGCAATTTTATCATAATGTTATCCGTCACACGTGTAAATTTTTTAATCACCTTCTCTATGTATTTTTATAGCAAATTTTGTACAATTTTCAATTTTTTATTCGTAAATTTAGTTAGACCTATTCTATAGTTTCACAAATGCAATTCATTTATATCGTTTGTCAACACAATGTTTATCCGTCACACGTGCAATTTTTTATTCTTTTCTTCCTTTGTATTTTTATAGAAATAAATCTCACTGATGAGGACTCCAATCTGAGTCGAAACGTTTGAGGAAAAAATGAAACCCTGAGTTTACATTATTTCTGGACCCTAAAGCCAAAGTAAAAAATCTGTGCGCACCGGAATTTTTGAACATCGCGCTTCGCGCTCCGTTCTTTCTGGACCTCGCGTTTCGCGCTCGGTCTTGTGCTCTTCGCATACATTTAAGTTTATTTCTTATATTTTGATACTGAAGCTCAAACCAATTTTATAATAATATTACAGATGATGTGAATTACACATTTTCTCAAAGTCACTCAATTTCTTTTTGAATTTAAGTGAAACAGGAAATTCAATTTACTTAAGGCTCTATCGGCCTTAAGGAACACATTCTCATCATGACACTCGCGCTCGATTTTCTGTATACATTTCAGTATAACTTTTTAATAAATTACATGATTAAAAGAATTTACTTTCTTCCACATATCTAAAAAGGAAAAACAATCGTAGACTTTATTTAAGGAAACGATTTTGCAGAACAACGCTTATTTCGTATCTCACATATTTTGGTGAAAAAAATCGAATTTTTTCAATATTAAAGATCAAAACATAAAATATACATCCTGTCCCGAAATTTCTTTATCAGAATTTGTAGACCTCATTTAGGCAAACAATTTTCCATCTAAATGTTTTTTTGCATCTCACATATTTTGTCTAAAAAATGGAATTTTTTCATTTTTATCGTATTTTTTGGAATTGAAACGAAAAATATATCTTTTATCAGAAACTGTGTCAGACAAAATTTGTAGATCTTTTTGAAACGAACAACTTTGTATTCTTACGTTTTTTTGGTATTTCCAATATTATTGTTAAAAAATTGAATTTTGGATTTTCAATAGTTTTTTTTTTAATTAAAAAGAAAAATATGCATCTTATGAAAAAATGTTATAATTCAAATTTGTAGGTCTTTATGTATTCAATAATATTGTATGATAACGTTTTTTCGTATCTCGTATAATTTAACTGGAAAATGGAATTTTGATATTGACTTTTTTCGAATTTGAATATGCTGTAACATTTCTAATTTTGATTTAATCAAAAAATGTTATTAGGATAATTTGTAGAGATTTATGAGCACTATCAAAAACCAGGATTGGAATTTTCGATTTTTTCAAATATTATTTTCAAAAACACAAAAGTAGTGCTCCATCCCTCAATTTTGATTGGATGTGGCTGGTTAACGAACTTGTCCTTACTTTTTCGGCTCCGATAAAGTGTACCAAAGCTCAATTCAATCTGATAATTCTATCGAGAGTTATGCCGCACACGACCTACAGACAGACAGACAGACAGACACTTTCGTAAAAACCATTTTTTCTGACTCAGGGGGTCTCAAAACGTAAAGATTTGATGAAAATTTCGAAAGTCATTTTTCACATAAAACCAATACCTTCTCATCCATGATGAGAATGTAAAAATCTAAAAAATGAGGATAAGAGTTTTTTTTAATTCTCTGATATTTTTTTTTTCCGGTGCATAGATTGTTAGAAATGTTCTGAATTGCCAAAAATTAGTCAATCTCCATCAAATTTATCGCCAATTTACAAAATCGTAACAGGATATTTATGAAATTCATCTTAAAACTACTAAAATGCAACAGAATTTTCAGTCACGTTTAACTGTATAAAACTTCACTTACCCAAAACGTAAAATTTTTCTTGTAGCAAGTTTAGAGTTTCCAGATATACAAGTAACAAAGTATTCAGCAATTTCTAACTGTAAATTAAGATATTTTTTGTCGAATTTCCTAAAAAGTTCGTAAATTTTCTTAAATTGGAATTTAATTTTAAAAAATTATAATTGCATAAAACTTCAGTTCCGTGTTTCGAAAATTCCGATGGAAATTTCTAACAGTGTAATCCTTCAAGGATATAGTTATCTAATTTAAGAACAATAATTTGAATAAAGTAAAAATAGGAAACGAGAGTTTGACAGCTGACAGATTATTGTACAATACACCATTTATATATTCTGTTTTCTAATATAATCCGAAATGAAAAAAATAAAGAATTTTCACAATTTGGTCTTCAACTTGTCAAGTCAGTGAATGATATCATTTATTTCAGACAGATATATATTCAAAGCTGTTATTGGCACGAAGGCTGTATAAAAACAGAAAAGTAAAACAACCTTGGAAAACTGAACTGAAACTTCCTCGTTTTGTTTGCCCTGTATTTATTTTTATATATTTTTTTTGCTAGTGATATAGAACACTGCGGCAAGGCACGACAATGCAGAACACGATTCATCCCCTTTGGGACTGACGGGCTTTTTCAAATATATACATGACTCCGTCTAGATAATGATTCCGATATTTCCAACAAAGCGTCGTCTCGATAGCAAGGTTAAATCTGCATTATATTATTATATTTCGGTGCACAGCTTGGGAAACGTGTTTTTTTTTAATAACTACTAAAAATATTCTCTCTGAATCTAATATAGTAGAAAACTACTCTCTTAATTTCAATCAGTCGTTTTTTTTACCAATTTCAATCAGTGACTGATTTTAACCCATTATTGAAAAAATGCGAATTCATTTAGTGTTTACTTTACAAATTATTTCTACTAATAACTAGAGTTTTTCTACTAATTCATATCAAAATTCTACTGCTTCAATTAGTTGTATTTCAATTTGTACGTCTGTTTATTTGGTCGGCATTGGATTAACACATAAATTGGTAGAAATTGAAGAAGTGCGTAATCAATTAGTAGAAAAATACTAATTAGAGGTAAATATGCTTACTTAAGCAATCAGTAAACGATGGCGCATTTCCCGATTCAGTAGATTTCTGCACGGAGAAACTCAAGTTTATAATTTTTGCAAAACTACGTTTCAATTTAAGGAAAAATGTGTGATAGTAAGAATTTTTCGCAGCGAAATACTGAACTTTAGGTAAACCATACGATAATTTATTAAAGATTGTATCAAATTTTACTATAACCTATATACTAAAGTTTTATATAATTTTTCGAATCTTTGGTATTTTGACAGCAAAAAATGTCCAGCCTGCTAGGAATAATTACCATTGCACCTAGATTTTCCCTAGATTCCTAATATTTTTTAGAATTATCATTATAAAATAAAACATATATTGCTATACAAAGTTCCTCCGTGTACCAATTTAGAGAGTTTGTTTCAGTTTTAATTTTATACGAAACTTGTTTTCTTCATTAATTTAAATCAATGATTGAATTAGAGCAATACAATTAGTTGTTTCGAGTTATACTAAGTAACAAATCAGTTAAAACCTATAAAATAATATAAAATATTAATTAACGAATACTGCTGATTGGAATTAAGAAACAACAATGAAAAGAGATATTACAAAGTCTCACCATTTTTCCGTGCTTAAGATAAATAATAGAAAATAAAATATTTAGTAATGATTCTCATTTTGGATATTTTTAATTTGAGAAATTTTAATACTATCTCCTTAAATTAATAGAAAATTTTAGAAAAGTATACAAGCACTACTGCAGATAAATAATGTAACATTGTTGATTTACCCTTTCTCGCGCATGCAACAAAATCTAAAATTTTCTTTTCCTTCAAGAGCTGTTTCGTAATGTATGGATGGCCCTAAAGTAAAACTGAATTTTATTTTTGGAGGATTTACAACTACGTTCATTATTTTACGATATTAATAAGTTATTCTAATTTGCAAATAAAAAATCTATAAATATAAAGTTAAAATTTAGATTTATTTTAAAAATGGTATAAAATAATTTAAATTTAGCTCCAATAAATAATAGTTCAGATATGCTTTAAACTAAAATAAGAACGAGATGATGAGTTAAAGATTACTAATCTCTGCATTTGAAAATTAGATTTCGTTACTAAAAAAGATCGAGGTTATCTTGAGAAAATGCTAGACGGGAATACTAATTAATCCTCTCACGACCCTGGATTATCCCCACTCTCAAGCTTTAGAATAGTTTTTTCATCGTCCCCTGTGTACAGCCGAATTTATGCTTTTTTTTATAATGGTCAACTTTCTAATTCCAAATGAAAAAAATTTTTCAAGGTTTGAATATGTAATTTCAAGGCCAATGTCTTTCTGGAAATTTGGAAAATACAACAAAAAACGTTAAAAAACGTCTGTCAACCTCGTTTGAGTAGAAATTTTTCAAAAAATTTTTACAGTCAACTGTAATTGTCGATAAGTTTTCGAATGTTTTTCAAGATTTTTACTAAAAAGAAGTTAGCAGACGTGCTTTATAGTCTTTTGTTACGTTTTCAAAATTTCCAGAAAGATACTTTGTAAATTAAAAACGTTATCTTACATGAACAAATAAATGTATAATTTATTCACGTGGACCGATTGATCCATAGCCTTAATTGAAAATCTGAATTTGGATGAATCTTCACCCATGTTTGAAGTTTCAATAAAACGGTAAATAACTCTTTATAATTTCGGAAATTTGAATTTTCCAAAATTATTCGTTTATAATTATATTAGTTATTAAAATATTAATTAGTTTTTAAAATTATATTCAGAAATAAAAAATCCCATGTGAAAATAGTAACTGGGTTGGAGCTGGGGACTGACAAGATTTCTAAAATTCTATATGAGCCCAATTAGTGCCCAGTTAGACAAATTTGTTTGTGCTCTCAAAAAATAACCACACTCTCTAAATGATTATATCAATGAAAATTAACTGATTTAACAGTGAAAAATATTTTTTCACTGATGGGTCAGTGGAAAGGCAAATCACTGATTCAATCAGTGAAAATTTGACTAATTCAGATGTAGAGAGCGTATTACATCATTAAAAATTATGCACTTATATTATTTTTATGACCCACTAGTAGAAAAAACACTTTTATTATATTTAATGTTTATTAATTTAACATATATTTATTTATCAATATACAATTTGCACTAACGATCACTTACACATATAATCTCAAGCCGAAGGTTATAGAAATGCATAATATAAAATGTTATAAATATTATCATCTTAAAATATTGTGAGAAAATCAAAACACAGGAAATTAAAGAATGAATTTGAGCCATTTTTACACTCAATTAAAACATGTTTCATTGCACAGTATCTTTTTACTCATGAACATAATTTTCCATTAACACATTATTTTTCAGCGATATTGATTCTATTTCATAAGATACTGATTGAACACAATATACAGTGCCAAAAAATAACGGTATATTTTTTATTTTTTATGACACATTACAGATATCCTAACATTTTCTCAACTGTATTTAATAATTAATTCCTTTCTTTTCAAAATGGGAAACCCAGTTATATTATATTTCAGGAGATTGCGCATTCACATTAATGGAAATAAGACCATGAGAAGAGATCAGAAATGCAGTATGCTTTTCATCCATAACAAAAGGTTTCAAGTATAGTTCATGAATATGGTTATGATAAAGAACATGAAAGAATGCAAAAGAAATATTTACTGACGAAAATATTCAGATATGATGGATAGACGACTTTTTATATTTCACTAACGTTTTTTCACCATTTATTGATTGTTAAAATTATGCATATTTGAACTTCATGATGGTTTTCCAATAAAACCAAAATTAGGAAAATTTGCGGATAAATTGACCCTTGCTATACAAATTTAATCAATTTTTCAAAAATGCTTTTCAGTAATCATAACAAAGTGTATAAAAGATTCATTTTTACATTCTCATCATAAATGAGGTATTAGTTTTATATGTAAAATGACTTTCGAAATTTTCATCAAATCTTTACGTTTTCAGACCCCTGAGTCAGAAAAAACGGTTTTTACGAAAGTTTCTGGTTGTCTGTCTGTCTGTAAGTCGAATACTCAATAACTCTTGATAGAATCATCGGAATGAATTGAGCTTTGGCATACTTTATCGGAGTCGAAAAAGTAAAGACAAGTTCGTTAACCAGTCACATCCGATAAAAATGGTCAAAATAGAAGAATTTTTAGTGTTTTTGAAAAAATCCAAAATTTCAATACTGGTTTTTGATAGTTCTGATAAATCTCTACTAATTATCCTAATAACATTTTTCGATTAAATTAAAATTAAGAAAGTTACAATATGTTAAAACAATAATTTATATAATAATAATATTTTTAACAATAATATGTGAAATACGAAAATAACGCAAGTTTGCAAGATTGTTTGTTTCAACAAAATCTACAAATTTCATCTGACATCGTTTCCGATAAAACATGTATTATTCATTTTAATTTCAAAAAATACGATTAGAATTAAAAAATTCCATCATTTAAACAAAATATGTGAGATACGAAAAAAACGCTGAGATTCGAAAATTATTCGGCTAAATGAAGTCTACAAATTCTCGGTAGGACATTTTTTGAGAACATGTATAGTTTATTTTTTGGTTTTAAAAAAACACTATTAAAAATCAAAAATTCAATTTTTAACGAAAATATGTGAGATACAAAATAAGCGTTAAAATAAGAAATCGTTTGCTTAAAAACAGTCTATGAATTTTTTTCCTTTTTAAGATATTTGCAAGAAAATAGATTTTTTTTTAATCATATAATTTAATAGAAAGTTACAGAAATGTACACAGAAAATCGAGCGCCGAGCACGAGTGTCGTGTTAAGAATGTGTTCCTTAAGGCTGATAGAGCCTTAAGTAAATTGAATTTCCTTTGTCATTTGAAATAAAAAAATTTAGTAACTTTATGAAAATGTAATTCACATCTAGAATACAAGTATTATAAAATTGACTTGAGCTTCAGTTTTACAAATTACAAAAAATAAACTTACATGTATGCAAAACGCGACGTTCAAATATTTTGGAGCGCAAAGCGCGACGATCGAATCGCCTGCCTTAGGTGCACTCAAATTTGCGAGCTACGCGCGAAGCGCGCTATGAGAATGTGCCCGCGAAGCAGGCAGATTTTGTAATATTAGTTCTGGATCAATTTTCAAAGTATGTCTAGAAAAATTTTATTTGATTTGAAAATCATTGAAATTTACGTCGCGGTTAACAATTTCACATTTAATATCTAAATCTCCATTATTTATTTTAAAATCGCTTTTAATGATCATAGGTAAAATGAAAAAATTCAACAGAATTTATCATCCATTTTTCATTACTTTCAGAATAAGAGTTTCAAAGCGAATCCAAAATCGTGAACAATTTTTATAATAAAGATCAATGTTCTCAAGGAAGTTCGTCTTGGAAAGTAATGGAAAATAGATTTTTAGCTAAGAAATACTAGGCAATTTTTATCCTTTATATTTCGCGCATGATCTACTTAATTTTACGTCTTGGTAACTTCGATTGAACAACCTAGCCAAGCCTTCTATACTCAATTCGTGACTGAACGATCCTGTTCTGAATGGCCAATTGCCTTTTTTTCCATCCGGAATATAACTCATCCTGTGGCCTCAACTGGCATTGTCATTGTATTGTGGTAACACATTTCCGGAGGGAGGGTCACACGATATCGCCAGCGAACGAAGCATCTTATTTCCTTCTTGTGTGTGTTGAAAACAAGCTGCGCAGACAAGGGGTTCCGGTAAAGATACTCGTCTACTTTAATATACAGATGACATTGCAGTAAAGCAGGTCAATTTATTATTTGCCTTTATACTCGACGTCTAATATCCAAATTCTTTGCTTGCTTTTAATCTAAAAGTTAAATTCAGAATAGAAAATCATTTTTCCGTTTTTTTTTTCTTTAAGAAAAAATCTTATTGAACCCAAACAAAATCGAGATTGAAATTGACTGGACTTGTATATTGTTTTTTGGCACAAAAATAAACTAAATATACTTATGTATAAATACAATTTTTGAATTATTATAATTTTTAAGTTATAATTAGTAGAATTTAAGGTCCTGTTTTTGATTTTTCAAACATATTATGTTCAAGCTCTTCATGGCGGTAGTTGAATGGTTATGAAATATGGCACCACTGGTGGTGAAAATGGCCGACGGCATTTAAACTTATCTGATCTTCCCTAATTTGTGCCAATTGAAAATAATAAAAACGCGACCAAGGTGGAAACAAAGAGAGCGCAATTATAAACTTCAGCAAATTATTTCGTTTTCAAAACCTGGATTTTATCACCAATGGTTATAGGTGACTAATTTAGTAGAAGATTACACACTGATGGTCTTGCGATCGTATTGGCGAAATTAAAAAGTTCTCCAAATCCAATACTCATTTTATTAGGATTAACGGATTCCGATTTTCATTGTTTTTAATCCGCTTGCCTCGCTGGCCGCTCGCGGGAGCAGAGAGAAGTAGAGAGAGAGAGAAACGTCATCAGAAGTATCTGGAAAAATAATTTGTGCAATAATTCAATTAGTCGTTCGCAACCGTTTACAACGTTCATCACGCCAGGCACGCGCTCTTTTTGCTGCCTCCGATGCGGATGCTTCGACGTTTTAATTAAAACCGGAATTACAAGTGCTTCGTGGCACATTTAATCACTTTATGAATTCCAGTCTGCCACTTCATAAAATTTAAATTACATTCTAAGATCAAGCAATACTCTTACAATCAAAACGATTTGGTCCAATAAATCCCACGAATCGTTTAGTATCTTTTAATCTAGGTTATACATTTCTTGACTTCAAAAAAATTTAATTTTCATATTGTCCTTCAATTTGGTGAATTTAACTGTTCAATGAATAATTTTGTAGTATTCATGAATGTTCATCCCTCATAGATTAAACTTATATTTACATATCTTATAGCCGTGAATCTAATTAGAACAAGAAATAAATCCTCTTTCGAGGTTCCATGAAAATTCTCACAAAATAAATTTTTAGATCGTGAAGTATGATTGCGAAAACGGAGAAAAAAATCTGTTGCATTCACTATAAATCCATATGTTAAAATAGTGATAGCATAAAATTTCTTTAACCCTTTAGTGACCAATGTGCCCTTTATGGCACATTCAAGTGATTGTTATTTTCTTAAATATCTTTTACAATTTAAAGCAAACAAATTTCAGAAAATATGACTAGCAGTAATTCATTCTAAAAAAGGTTTTAAAGAGAGAAATTAATTAAAATGTTATTTTATTTGGAAAGAAGTACGATCCTTAAGAGGGGAAACTACATTAGACGGTTTAAAATATAGATTGTTTTTAACTGCATAAATTATTAGCGAAACATCTCAAAAATATACTCTTAAAGTTTTAGAACGAAATTCGAATTCTTTCCGATGCTATGCGCACTAAAAGTAATCACTTATTAATTTGAGTTTTTCGTTTTCAAAACTTTGAACGAGTTTTTCTTGAAAGAACATTTTTTCTATTTTCGGGAAACATAACTTTAAAACTAATGAACTGATGATTCTCAAAATTGATATACGTTTATTTCATTTCATTGCTAAAAAAATGAACCTACAATTGAGATAATAGAATTTTTCGAACTATGACTATTATTGCAAATTTTTTTTTAAATGTAAAAATTTAGAGCTTTTTTTAAACACTCCAAAAAAATACAATTTTCAATTTTTTTGGCCGCAGATTGATTCATATTCTTAAAAAAAATCTCAATAATGTAGAGAAATCGGTGGATTGTTTTTCGATAAAAAGTGCGACCTCTAGAATTCCCGCAAATTGCTAATTTGGATGAAGGTCTGTCACAGGGGATAACTAATAACTTGATGATTTGTGGCCAAACAAATTTAAAACATTATCAAATGTACTTCAAAACATGAATAAAAGATAGTTGAAGTCTAAAAAATGTTCATTGTGTTCTTCCCTGTGAAAAAAAAATCCCGAAAAAGACTCAATATTTAGCCTCCTAATATGGTTTTCCCCCTTAAAGGATTGAAATTAACATATGGGTCATTCCATATTAAATTGACAGTCGATGTCGCAGATTTTAACGAGATAATTCTTTTTCGGTTCTTCATCAACAATAAATGGACACGTATTTTTTTGTTTGTCCAAAACAAAATTTTTTACAAGTAAACGATTTTTTTAACATGCAAAAGTAAAGAAATAAACGCAAAATGGTTTTTTTGCAAATTTGGCCCCTTTCGAAATTTTTTTTTTCGTGGATTTAGATTCTTTGAAGTCTGTTATAAAATATGACGATTGAATCAAAATGGATGGATCATTGATTCGGAAGTTATGGAATTTTAAAGAGCTTCGCGCGCAATCCGGGCATCACCGTGGAAAAAATCGCACAAAAATTTCAAAAAAAGAATTTTGTAGATTTTTTCAAGCTCTTTCGAAAGCACTCATGGGAAAGAAATTTGATTCAAATTTATTGCAGTTATAACAATTTTTGTTGAAAAATGGCCTCTATTTTCAAGATCTATTATCTCTGGAAATACGAAAGATACAAAAAAATTTATAAGAAAAAAAATCTTTGTTATTTACATTAGAATAATCAGAAATATTTTAATTCATTTGAATACGGGAAAATTTTTAATAATGTACCTATGTAACTCTATAGTGTTTGTAAACACAACTCATCGAAAGTAAATATTCCCCTATAGAGCTATATATATATACATTATTAAAATTTCTTTCGAATCTCAAATGAATTCAAATATCACAGTCGGCTTTGGAAACTGAAAAAAAATGTTCGAAAAATATTCTGGGGAAATTTCTAAATATTCTACTCTAAATAACAAAGTTTTTTTCATTATAAGTTTTTTTGTATCTTTCGTATTTCCAGAGATAATAGATCTTGAAAAATAAAGGCCATTTTTCAACAAAAATTCTCATAATTGCAATAAATTTGAGTCAAATTTTTTTTTCTATGAGTGCTTTTCGAAGGTCATAAATGGGCAAAAAGTTTGATGATTTTTATTCAAACGCGTCCAAGTTGGTCTCCATAGGTCAATTTTTTGCTGAAATATGAAACTTTGAATAAGTCCAATTAACATTTAGAAGAAACATCTTTTAAATTTACAGAAATTTGATCTTGTCACAATTCAAACTAATGGATTAAGTAAACGTAACAGATTTTTTTCCCCGTGAATGTTGAAACATGCTTCTTAGAGCGTGATGCAAAAAACGTATGTTTAATTATTGATTTAGCAAGATTGCTTGATATCATAATACTTGGTTAATGAGGGTCTTGATGAAAATATCACCAGAGTAGTTTCCTAGCTTTTTGTGTGTCATTAGACGATGGGAAAACCTTGACAAAAACGAATATATGATCTTTCAGAGAAATTCATGCTAGTATATCGCTGACTCGTTCATTCCGTGCGCTAATGAGGACGAAGCAGTACATTAAGTGAACTATGCGACAAGTACGATGTAGGAAGTAACGAAATCTACCATCAAAGGAACTTATACTGCAATGCGATATCGCGAACCAAGGCTCTATAATCCAGTCTGTCTTGACGTGTCGACGTTCGAGTCGATTTATTGCAGCGCACCTTACATTTCTCAAGTCAAGGGCTGAGGAATGTACGCGATTTTTCATAAATATGGCGCAGACAAAGTTTACTTTAAATGTCTTTTTTTCAGGCGTTTCTTCAGATTGTTTAAACTACTTTGTATAAGGCACTTATCGTGGAAGAAGCTATAAATACACTGAGAAAAAATGCTATTGAATCAAAAGCATGTATATCATGGATTCAAATCAATATGCTATAGAATTAGTAACATTATCTGAAAAAAACGCTATTGATTCAATAGCAATTTTTTCTTAGTGTATTTTTCAAATGTCTTCACATTCTAAATTCACACCATAGAAAATGCTTTTCATAGTTCTAACCAGATTATTTTCATAAACCATGAAACATTTTTTGGACTTTTTGTCCAATTGTTCGAGACGCAATGAAGACAAATTTTTATAGTTTTTCTTAAGGACGTTCTCTTGCCCGTAGATGTGCTCATCCTACTCTATCATATGTAGTGGGATTACTGTTAAGCTTTCTAATCGAATGAGTTGAGCACCGTTTATGCGCAAAAGTAACAAAATGTGTGTTCTGCGTCGATTTGTGCGATTTGGCAACACCGCTTTGCAGTCTTTCTCATATCGAGTCGAATGAATATGGTGTGAGAGAGGTTATATTATGAGTTTATTGACAGTTTGTAAATACTAATAAGATGTCTAATAAATTTCGCAACAAAAATGGATTTTTTATTTCACAAAAATCAGCTGCTCGTAAAAACAAAGCTCTGGAAGCAATGTCAAATGTAAGCGTACGCGAGTGCTGTTGATGGGGTGTTGCCAAGTCACCATATTTGCTTCTGCAAGCCGGCTAAGAATTTGTGCAATTGCGAGTTTCAACAACGTATATCTTTAAAAGTAGTGCCGGTACACGTATTTTTTATAATGGCATACGATTCCTTATAATCTCTAGTATAATATACTAGTTTTCCAAAAAAATCTAAAGAAAATTGTGCTTTTAATGTAAAGAAAGGAATCGCGAAACTGAACTACGCCTATCTAATACGTGTTAAGAGATTCAATTTTAGAGCTTAATTTCTCAATTTTAAGTACCGGTGTTGATGCTAATATTTTTAGCGCTTTTTAGATCATGCTAAAAAGTACTTATTTACGAAGTTTGAAAGAAATCTAAAGAAAAGTGATTTTCAAGAGAACGTCCTTAAAAGAACTTTAGTAGAATTTCGAATTTCCTAATTTTATAGGAAAATTTTATATATTATGAAAAATTTGTAACTTTTCGTAAATAATGGAAAAATGTCTAACGATATGAATAAATACATTTTTCTCCTCAAATATTTGCTAATTAATAAAACAATAATTTCCAATGAATTGAGTTCTGCTCGTATTCGATATAAACTATTTCATGCTTGCATAATGCATTGAATATTTTGTAGTTGATTATAGAGAATTCCAAATGGGAAACGTTCTTTTTATATTCTCATCATGGATGAGACGGTATTAGTTTTATGTGAAAAATGACTTTCGAAATTTCCATCAAATCTTTACGTTTTGAGACCCCCTAAGTCAGGAAAAGTGGATTTTACGAAAGTGTCTGTCTGTCTGTAGTAGGTTTTGATGTTTTTGATAGTGCTTATAAATTTCTACTAATTATCTCAATAACATTTTTCGATTAAACCAAAATTAGAAAAGTTACAGTATGTTAAAACTTGAAAAAAGTCCCAGTGTGGAAAAATTCCATGGCAGTCTATTGTCTAATCTGGGTCAGGTCTGGCAACGTCCAGACCGGCTAGTCTGGAAGTTCTAGTCTGGTTCAGATCTTTTATGAAAATATTGCCACTACTTACTTTATGATTTTTAATCAAAGTCGATAAATGTTGAATCAAAATGGTTTTCCAACCAAAACTTTATTAACTGACCACCAATTAGTGGCTAACCAGATGCGAATTCGTGGCTGGCCAGTCGCTGCCTAGCGGCTGATCGTACAAAAACCTTACAGTTCTTGCCAGCCCCAGACCAGGCCTTATTGTCAGAGCCAGAACTGGAAACCAGAGTGTCTGGTCTGGCGCTGGCCAGCGCCATGCAATTTTTCCACACGGGTCAATACCTAAATTCCATTTTCCAGTTAAATTATACGAGATATGAAAAAAATGTATTATACAATAGTATATTACATTACAAGGGGCGAAACAGAGCGATTCCATGAGTGTGAAGTTTGCTGCCCGAGTGAAACGAGGGCTGCAATCACAAGAAATGCTTTCGCTGTGTTTTGTTTCGAGTAATGTATACTATTTTTCATAGCAATTCTTTTGAGAATCTGACTGGCTGTAACTGTGGAGCGGGTTGAAACAGCGACTTTCAACCCTAGGGTTGAAAATCGTAGTTTCAACCCGCTCTACAGGTACCGAAAATCGGATTTTCAAATGAGGCGCTATGAAAATTTATTTTCTACATTAAGATCTACAAATATGAATTGCAACATTTTTTCATAAAATCTATATTTTTCTTATTAATTTAAAAAAATACTAATGAAAATCCAAAATTCAATTTTTTTAACAATAATATGTGAAATACGAAAAAACGTAAGAATGCAAAGTTGTTCGTTTTAAAAAGATCTACAATTTTTGTCTCACACTGTTTCTGATAAAACATATATTGTTTGTTTCAATTCCAAAAATACGATTAATATTCAAAAATTACATTTTTTAAACAAAATATGTGAGATACAAAAAACGTTTAGATGGAAAATTATTTGCCTAAATGAGGTCTAAAAATTCTTATCAAGACACTTCTCGACAAAATGTATATTTTATGTTTTCATTATAAGAAACACTATTGAAAAAATTCTATTTTTTAGCCGAAATATGTGATATGTTTATTGAAAAGTTACTGAAATGTATACAGAAAATCGAGCGCGCGAAGTGCGAGTGTCATGATGAGAATGTGTTTCTTAAGGCCGATAGAGCCTTAAGTGAATTGAATTTCCTGTATCACTTCCCGTGTGGAAATTTTGTCCTGGCGCGAGCCAGGCCCCAACCAGGAAAAACCGGGCCCCAACTTGGGTATCGAGGCAGGACCAAACCGCAAATGAAACGCCTAACCCGACCAAAGCCTACCTCATGACCCAGTTTGGTCCCAACTTGGCACCGTTCATTTTGTGAGTCTCAGTCAAATTGAATCAGTGCCTCAGCCATATAAATTTTTTTTTTAATGTCTTCATCTAATCCTTCTAGAATAATTTTCGAGATTTAAAATGTAGTCCAAGTCATATATTTTAATATTATTAACAAATATTTTGAATTGAATTTGATTTTGAGATTATCACGGAGAAAAATGGATATTGACCCATAATATCTAGATATTGGCACAATGTCAGTAGCATTCAACTATGTGACAAACATTTAGATATTCTACTTCAATGCCTGCAGATATTGAAAAAAAGATATTAACCACCAGTATCTCAGATATTGAACTTGATTATCTCAGATATTAAGAATGAATATTCGAGATACTAAACTTCTGAATATCCTCGTTAGTAAACTTGAATGCCTGAGGTACTAGAGTTGACTATCTCAGATATTTAACATCAATATCAGGTATACTGGAAATGTAAGTTATAGATGTTACATCAGCTCAATATCTAAGATACTCAAAAAATTATTTTAAAGGTTATAAAATAACTACATATTCAGTTTTTAGAAAAAAGTCAAATTATATTTTATTATGCTCTTTTCTGTAAAAGTAATGTAGATGTTTGAACCAAATTTTCATTATCTGGCATGTCTAAAATTAATTTAATGTTCTTGTTAGAAACTTAAACTTAACATAAGGTTAGATTTCATTTTCGGCTATAAACCACATATAGAGAAAATATATAGCTTATATGTTTTACTTACTGCATCTCAAGTTAATGACCCGATCACTTTTATTCCATTAGAAACACTTATTATAATTTAAGTAAACTTTAATAAACTTTTAAAATTTATCTTTCCGGAACGCTGCAAGCATGTCAATCTTAGATTCACTTAGATTTCGATGAGAGCGAAAAAGTGATCACATAACCTTTATATATATGTGCGCGCACTTCATGCTTCAATATCTAAACTATTGAATCTGAATATCAAATGTTACTTCTCGGCAAAATCTTATATATTGAAAAAAAAATTTTAATATTGCGTGTCAATATCTAGATATTATGGATGAATATTTCCTATTTGAATATCTACTTTTCAATATCCATTTTTTTCCGTGTACACTGTGAAACCAAGTATGAACTTTTTAAGAACCTTTCAATGGAGTTCACGACAGCCCATTCATTTATTAAAAATAAAAGTGTCAAACACGCAGTTGAAATAAATGAAAAAATTTAACACTTTATTCCAACCTCTAAAATGACAGATTCAAAGTCTAATCTACAAATTTGATTTAGTTACTATCGTTTTCATTGCTTACTCTTCTTGCTTTAATTATCGCGCGATGCCTCCGGACTCGTCCAGTGCTCTTTATTTTGGGCATTTTAATTAGCACGCACAGAAATTAAACACATACACTATCGAACATAATCATTAATATCTTTGGCATAATTTAAAGAACCCGGGTTTAAGATTGGAGGCGATCTAAAAACACAAGCACAGCCAAAGTAGGTGGCGCTGTAACCGCAACAACTATTAAACAAGTATCCAGGTTGGCTCCATGCCACATCCAAGACATTCGCCATGTTGTAGCCAAATAATAATTTTCCAAGTTGGGGCCAAACTTGTAATAGGGCAAAAATTTGGCAATTTCCACACGGGTTAAACTCAAAAACAAATTTAGTGACATTAAGGAAATGTGTAATTCACATCATAAAATTGATTTGAACTTCAGTATCAAATTATAAGAAATAAACTTAAATGTATGCGAAAAGCATATAAGACCGAGCGTTAAACGCGCTGTCCAAAAAGAACGGAGCGCGCAGCGTGACGATGAAATCGCGCGCCCTAGGCGCGCTCAAACTTGTTAGTTGCGCGCGAAGAGAATGTCCCCGATAATCGGGCAGATTTTTCATTTTATCTTTAACACGAATTTAACAAAATTCGGCTGCAAATGTGTTAGTTATGTTTAATTCTCTCTCACATATATTTTATGCATGAATTATTCCTGAAGTGAAAGAAATTATCTTGTTAAATGTACAAGCTTTGAATAAATAATTGAGTTGAAACATTATTTGCTTCAGATATGTTTGAATTCATCAGCGTATCATTCCATTTTCGTATAATCTCATCACGCAAAATGTTTAATTTGATTTATTATTTTTTTTTGCGAAATTTTTATTTCCATGCATATGCTTTTGTATTGTTTGTAATTTTTTCAGATACTTTTATTTTATTAATTTCTATTCCTTTTGACTGAGAATGGTTAAAACGCAAAAGTTAATTCTTCTTGAAACAGAAAAAGAAAGTAAAAATTAAGAGAATTAGTCTTATTCAATTTTGTTCTGAAGAACAGATTTTTTCTTCTGTGTAACTAAAATTAATTTCCTTTGAATGCTGATAAATTTAATTAAATCCCTTTTTACAATCCTATATTCAATTTAATTCAATTTTGCTTTCTTACTACCTGAATTTTAGTCCCATAGCTATTTATTAATTTCTTATAATTATTTTTTTTAAAAACTACCCGAAAAAGAGAGAATAATTAAACTCAAAAAATCAGATTTATTCCAAGAGTTGACAAAGTTCTTCCTAAGGATAAATTTATATAGAATTCGTCTCGTATGATCAATTTCTCACTTAATAGACTTCTTTGTTAAAGGAACTGATAACACATTTGTCGTCAGTATTTTCGAGAACTTTTCTATTGAAAATGTACAAAGTCGTGATTCTGAAATAAAAACGTCAGTAAATTGAATAATAATTTGGCTAGAAATGTACTTTTTAAGGTAGTACGATCACGAAAATTAGACCTCAGGCACCAATAGATAATTTTGCTTTTAAGAATAGCAATATTATTATTGAAGGGCTAATTTGAAAGAGAAAAGATTATTTTTCATGAAAAAAATTTAAAACACAAAAAAATAATTTTATTAATAAATTTTATTTTTGTCCAAACTTATTTTCTTATCGCTTCTAGCCAATTTTTTAAAAATGATGCGATTCTAATAAATCACGGTTTATTTTTTTAGAAAAAATATTCTCTACAACTTGACCGTTTCCTATTTTTGAAATTGAATTAATTATTATCAAATACAGCAATTTATTAATAAAAATTTTGTTTTGAAAAATTGTTTTTTTATAATTTCAGCCATTTAAGAATTCATTTTCAAAAATCGGAAACGGTCAAGTTGTAGAGAATATTTTTTTTAAAAAAATGATCCGTGATTTATTAGAATCGCATCATTTTTAAAAATTTGGCTCGAAGCGATAAGAAAATAAGTTTGGGCAAAAATAAAATTGATTAATAACATTATTTTTTTGTGTTTCAATTTTTTTTCATGAAAAATAATCTTTTCTTATTCAAATTAGCCCTTCAATAATAAAATTGCTATCCTTGAAAGAAAAATTATCTATTTTTGCCTGAGGTCTAATTTTCGTGATCGTACTACCTTAAGTGTTTAAAATTATTTTCCAATGCTTCTGGATTCTTTTTATGGGTTTAATTAAAAAGAAGAAATTTTATCTTCTATCATACACTGTAAACCATTTCAGTTTTCCCTATAATTTTTTAAGATCGTTTCACATTTTTGTTTGGAAAGTGTATAAATACCTACAGTTTCAAAAAATTTTAAGTCTCTTTAAACTTTTCATAGTTTATTGGATATATCCTCTAAAACTTAAAGATTTTAGGAAACTCCTAAACTGTTTAGTAAAATGCTAATTGAGCGGTTGGGTTAAGGATCATATAAAATTAAAGAAATGAACTAATATCCATATTTTCAGGGAAATTTCAAAATAATTGGGCAATTCTCGGCGAACTTTTAGTAAGTTTTTATAAAATTCCTTAAAACTTAAAAAAAAAAAGAATTAAATTATTCGTAAATTAATATCTCATGCTGATTTTCCATACCAATGAGACGTAACAAAAAAAGTATAGAGCGATTATTTAACATCAAGTTTCCAGTTGATTCAACACTCGATGAATAATCGCCCAAAATGAACTCTAATTAGTCAAGTGACCTTTGTACCTGCCCTCAATGAATTTTCTAAATTCGCAGTTTGCACAATTATTGAATTCCATTTTGCCTTGCTTTATAAATTGAAAATTGTGTTTCCATACTAGAAACACATTGTTGTAGAACTGATTAGCAATAATTTAATAACTAAACCCATCCCCATAAAATCTAGAACATACACATGTTAAAATTTGCACTACTTGGCAATTTATTCATGCAAGATAATGGAGCGCACCCCTGTAGAGTGAATTCTCAAAAGCCAATTATGTATCTTGCAACGATATTCTCGGCCAATTGAGTTCAGCAGTGCTTCGTTAGAATCTATCTGGGTTAGAGTGAGTATCATCATGATTGGTCGGTGGGTATTCCCCTGGTGTGACCGCGAAATGGCGAATAATACGATCCGACTGGGTGTGGTTACAGCTTTAATTCTTTCTAGTCGCTTCCCTGCTTCCCAACTTGGCGCGGGCGTGGTAAAACCCCTTTTTATTCGGAACCGTGTGGTGGCAAGTGTTCGACCCGGTCGCGATTATAGGTCAACCAACTACGAAGAATGCAAGACCCTTACGCTCCTAGATGTGTGAATATTAAAAAGAAAGAATCCCGCTCGAAACTGCATATGGCATTTGATGCGCATAATTATATTTGCTTTGGAATATCACGAATCGGGGTTAATGAAACCCTACTACATGCAAGCTCATTTCCGAGTTAACGTCAGGGAGAAGTATTTTTATTAAGGCCATAGATAATATCCATAGAATGGGCCAAGACCACCTTCAATATTTTTTTTTTTTAATTTAGACCTTACATATAATTTTTTTTAATGTTTAGTACCTTTATTTAGAAAGGTTTTGAGGCCTTTTGAAAATTCCAGCACCTTTGTGTATTTTTAAACTAAAAATGTTGAGTTTTTTGGGCATTTTTTGGACATTTTTTGACTTTGAATAACTTTTTTGTTTTATAACCAATTGCCATGATTCTTTTTTTATCTTGTTTAATTTGTAGATATTTTCATAGCTAGAGTGCTTTTCATACCCAAAAATATTGATAATATAATAAAGAATTAGTGATAAAAATTGAAAGGTTTTTTCGAATTCGCTCGAAATGGCTCCATTGGCTCGAAATGGTTCGGGATGAATTTCTATCCGAACTTTTCGCTAGGGGAATATTTCAAACTACTTAGGTCAAGCAATAAAAGTATGATAAAATCAGTAGAAAGTATACTTTAAAGAATCGCGGGATATTTTTTCCCAGGAAGTAAGCAAAATGTTTGTCAGATTATAAAACATTTTGATGTTGAGGATTTTCAGTGTGGAACGCTGAATGCGAAATTCTGAACATCAGAATTTTACTTCTGACACGCAGTATTAACAATGCAAAGGGACTCTTACATTAAAAATTGTTTACAAATTTTATGAAATGGACAAAATTTTCATGTTACAAGAGTGAAATAAAAACAAGCAAAATTTACTATACTTTTAAGCAACAACTAAAAAATGTTAAGTTTGTCTTCGAATTACCGAAAAGCAACTGGAAATTTCAAAATTTATCTTCATTATACGAAACATGAATGTGAATAGAAAAAAATATCCCTATATTAGCCTCATTTAAAGTAGGGCTCTGGCATGGCCCTCGCTAGTATTCCTATTTTTAATTATAAAGAATCAAATCATAATGTATAGGCATATTCGGGCAATTTTATCGATTTATCTGTCATCAAATTATAAATTTATTTCTGTTATTCCCATATAAAAATAACTTTTAATTATTTGGATAGAAAGATGATTTAAATATCCAAATTCATAAATCGGATATTATCGAAGAGTTTTCTTCATATGTTCATTTTATGTGTTATTTCATTTTTTTAAATTGTATCCAAAAAAGTAATAAACTTTAGTTTCTGTAATATTTTCAGTATTTTTGATAATATTCCTTTTGAAAATTATGGCAGTTTTAAGGAATTCTGGATAGGCCCTGACAAGTTTTCCCTACTCTCTAAATTTGAATCAGTCAAATTTCACTGACTATTTCAGTGAAAATTGACTAATTTAACAGTGAGGAATATTTTTTTCACTGATGAATCAGTGAAAATCAACTGATTTAACATTGAAAAATATTTTTCACTGATGAATCAGTGAAAAGGCAAAACACTGATTCAATCAGTGAAAATTTGACTGATTCAGATTTAGAGAGTAGGGCAATTGTTAACAACAATGGTCACTAATGATCCATTACCATCTTGGTCCATTCAAGTTTGCCAGACTTGGGCCATATCAGAAAAGTGTCTAACTCGCCAGTACCCTGCTAGGCCCCGATTTTATTTTTTGCACAGGAAAAAAAAGTAAAATTCTAATTTTTCGTTTTCGGTTGCCTGACAATTTCACGTTATGAGTTAATTTGAGATCATTGGAGTTCGTATTCTACACCATTGTCAATAACACCCTGCTGGATAATAAATGCGAATGGAGCGTGATCTTTTTGTTAGCTCACACCCAGAGATAATGGGTTCCAACGTGGTAGTCGCACGCGACAGGGTTTGCACCCTTGAGTGAGTCTCGTTTATAGCTTATGCGAAAAAGGCTTGAGCTTACGAGCAAAAACGAACTCGATTCGTACAAATGCAAATTACCACCTAGGTTCCATTCCAATTTCTTTTATTCCTCTGCGATTCAGACTCTAGTCCCCAGCGGGTCATTTGATCCTCTGAAACTGTTGCCGACAAATCGTTCTTCGATTTGGCATGAAAAAATGTGCTTCGTGTCACTTCTCTAATGTAATTTCTTCATATGACGCTAGAAATTTCTAGTCTAATTACTACTCTATGTATAGATCTATACAAATAGAAAGGCTTGATTTAGAACGGCTTTGTCTATTCCTTCCAGTTCTATTTGTCACTTGTCAGAATATCTTCCGGCGCTGTTGACTTTGTTAAATTATCGTTTATATTAATCTTACAGTGGTTTAGAATTGTTCTTATGTGTTGTCATACCTCGGGATGCATTGAGTTAAATTAAAGTAGAAAAAAAAGGATTAAAATAATACATTATTATGAACGAAAATTAGGTTTCAATGCACCACCTGCAACTGCTGGGATAGTTAATTTCATCTGCAGATAAGAAATGAATGATGTAAAGTGCGATCATAATTATGCGATTACTTCGCTCAAGATCCCTACATCTTACTTGAAGAAAATTTTTAATATATTCCGATCACTTTATCAGATCAATTATTGAGTGATAAGAACTTTATGCAAATAAGATCGTAAGGAAAGAGGCATTTATTTTCTATTCTTCGTGAGATTTGTGTAAGGTAGAAATTATAACATTTGTGAAACATTTAAAAATATTCTTTCAAATCTCAAAAATTTTAGGTATAGTAAAATATCACTAATTCAGAGTCGTTTTTAAAATTATTCAAGACAAAACTTTTAAAGTCTTCTTGAACTGCGATTTAAAAATTTTTCTTCTACAATGAAATTTTATTTTAGAAATATGCATTTCTTACTCACTGTTCAGATTATTTGAAGGAATCTTTTGCATAGATTACTTGATCAGGTAGGAATGCATAATAATAAGTATATTTAATTTAAAATGAGATAGATTTTCACACAAAGAAAATGAAGTCAGAAAAATAAATTATTTTTGTCAAGTATGTTGTTTTTTATGTATAATAAGAGATCACGTATATATTTTTAATTTAAAAAAAATTCTGTTACCTGACCACAAAAGTTTTTCAGATCAAGATAGCAATAAATCTTACAGGAAAAAAAAAATATGAATCACACATTTGAATTTATTAGATTTGAGTTTTTATACAATTTTCTGAAAATATTATCCAGATTTTTATCAATTGTAACAATGAAAATGCACCAACTATTGATTAACTGTAATTCAGTTAAGCCGACAAAAAAACAGAAATTAACTGAAAATATTGGAGGAAAAAAGCAAGGATTTATGAAATTAAATTAAATGAATATTTGTTTAATAATAATAATTAACAATATAAGTCTTGATTTTAATTTGAACACTGCATATTGAAAAAATATGAAACAATGGATTAAGAGATATGGGAGGAACCATTTATTTTCTATTTTATCTTGATTCTCAGCTCTTGTTTTGCACAAGAAATGTTTCATATTGTGAGTGACAGTCCGGGCAGCACTAAAGCATTCGATTGCAAACATATCACTCACAGTTCAGTTTGAGACAAACTTTACACGAACATTTAACCGTAGTGAATAAATAACGCTTCATCTATCTGAATTCCAGAAAAACAGTTGATGTTAAAAAGAATGAGAAAACTTCGAAACTTAGGAATCATCCATAGACTAATAAACTAAGGTGGTTTTTTTTAATAAGATTTATACAACTGATTACAAGTACTTCATTTCCTATGAAAATTAGTATAATAAAAATAAGAAAGTTCTGATGAACATTTTTGTTATATAAATGATTTTAACACTGTGTATATGTATTTATCAATGCTTGATATTTTATTTTCGAAAGTATTATTTTACATTCTATATTGATACCTTAATAGGAATAATTTTAAATTCTATTGTTGTAACTTAATTATTGTAAATAGTTATAACCATAACATTTTTACCGTTGTTGATTTTACAAAACAGAGTACACTGAGAAAAAAATGCTATTGAATCAAAAGCATTTTTTTCCAAAAGCACGTATATCATGGATTCAAATCAATATGCTATAGAATTGGTAACATATTTATTGGTCTTGTAGGATATTTTTATGAATTAATAGTATACATGCTTTTGGAAAGAAATGCTTTTGATTCAATAGCATTTTTTTCTCAGTGTAGTAATATTTTCAAAAAAATACAAGTTTTTTTTATTAATAATAATCGTAGTTTTCCATAAGTTCCTTTTTTTCATGCCTAAAGAGAATTACTTAATACACCAACGAATTTACTATTGATAATTGATTTCCATTTAGACAATGTTGTAAAAATAGCTAATTTTTCTGGTCCAGTTGAACTATGAGAACGAATTCCTATAAGAATATCCCCATGAAATAGTCCATCACCTGCTAGCGCCTAAAAAATTGTGGAATTGAATGTTACCTTGTTTAGAAAAAACATAAAAATCAGATAATAATTAAATTTTCTTCTTCACTTTTCTTTATTATAATTTAATAAATAGTATAATACACCACAAGGGCAGAAAGTTCAGGGCTCTCAAATTTCAGCCCATGTAGTTTACCGGGGGTGTTAGTTGAAATTTGCCGGCTTTACTCATAGATGTCGCTAGAGGTATGTATACATTTCTATGATTTGGCATCTATGTCATATTTTTCTATGGACAATAACCTTCAAAAATACACAATTACATTCTGCCAAAATAATAGCATCATAGTTGTTTACCTCAGTGAATATGTCGAGTTTCGTTCCAAGTAAATCGCATTTGCGGCATTCGTTGTTTTTCTTATTTCATCAAAAGAAAAAAGCAGTTGAAGCTCATCGATTGCTGGTAGAAACTTATAGTGAACATACTCCAGTGATTAGAACATGTGAGACATGGTTTCGTTAATTTAAACGTGGAGATTTCGATTTAACAGACAATGAACATCTTGGTGCAGCGAAAAAGTTCGAAGACGAGGAATTGCAGGCGTTATTGGATGAAGACCCAACCCAATCGCAACAACAATTGGCACAAACATTAAATGTGACCCGAGGAGCAATTTCCCAACGTTTAAAAGCCATGGGAAAAATCCAAAAGTATGGAAAATGGGTACCACACCAACTGAACGATAGACAAATGGAAAATCGAAAAACCATTTGTGAAATGCTGCTTCAATGGTTCGAAAGGAAATATTTTCTGCATCGAATTGTCACGGTGGACGAGAAATGGATTTATTTCGAGAACCCGAAGCGGAAAAAATCATGGCTTTCACCTGGTGAGGTCGGCCCATCGACTCCAAGGCCAAATCGCTTTGGCCGTAAGACAATGCTCTGTGTTTGGTGGGACCAGTGTGGTGTGGTGTACTTCGAGTTATTAAAACCTGGTGAGACGGTGAATACGGATCGCTACCGACAACAAATTATCAATTTGAATCATGCGTTGATCGAAAAACGGCCGGAATGGGCCCGAAGACATGGCAAAGTTATCCTACAACATGACAACGCACCGTCTCATACCGCTAAAGTGTTGAAGAACACATTAAAAGCATTGATTTGGGAAATATTATCGCACCCGCCGTACTCTCCAGACCTCGCCCCATCCGACTATCACCTTTTCGCATCGATGGGACACTCACTCGCAGAGCAGCGCTTCGCCAATTTTGAAGAAGTCGAAAAATGGCTCGTCGAATGGTTTGTCTTGAAAGAGAAAATTTTTTTTTTTGGAATGGTATCCATGATTTGCCTGAAAGATGGGCAAAATGTGTAGAATCCAATGGTTAATACTTTGAATAAAATTTTTTTGAGATTCCCTTGAGAATTAAGTGTTTTCTTTATTGAAAAAAACGGCAAACTTCAACTAACATCCCTGGTATACTATTTTCCTTGCTACCCGGTCGAAAGTACGAAAAGAACTGCATGTGTGCATTGGAATATACCATATTGATGCCTGCCCCGACATTTGCGGCACGAGCGGAGCGAGTGGTGCTGGTCGGGGGGGGGGGGGGGGCAGGCATCAAATTAATACATCTATAAATTAAGGTTTAGATACACCTTTAGTTACCCTTTATGGTTACTTTTCAGTACTCTTCAGTACAGAAGTACTCTTCAGTTT
The DNA here is from genome assembly GCA_030998225.1 of Diplolepis rosae. NCBI lineage: Eukaryota > Metazoa > Arthropoda > Insecta > Hymenoptera > Diplolepididae > Diplolepis > Diplolepis rosae. The sequence continues at coordinate 14,158,774 of JAPYXD010000677.1, forward strand.
CAAAGTTTTTATTAATTTCTTCTTCATCTGTCCATTCATCAGATGATATGTCATTCATTTTTTTACTTTTATTTTTGTTACACTTCAGTCACTACTATTACGTTCTAAATAATATCCACTAATTGCCACTAATAAACATTAGCAGAGAGGGGGCAAATTTTGACGCTTGAGGTTATTGACGTTCTTACTCCCGCTATTATAGAGGGTGCGCATATAGCTTGACCAATGCATGAAAGTTAGACTTTCTGCCGTGAAATTGGTGCCGAAACCACGTACTTTCGACCGAGGTAGTAAGAAAAATATTTTTAAATAGAGTTCCATGTTTTTTTCAAGGATTCTTATTATTAAATGTAAGTACCTACTTCAAATTTAGGAGTGGGGTCTGTCTGTGCAACTATTGAATCAGTATATATGTCCGTGACAATGACTTTTTGCCTCTTGGTGTTCATACACTGCAAAATATCAATAGTACATTATGTAAGCCGGAGCGAAGCTTTACCGTCCTCTGCCGAGTACGCGCTTGGCTCTAAGTTGCATACAATACTTTATGCAAAGGAAGGACGTTTTTCGCATCATTCCGGGAGTGTTTGATATAACATTAGCAAATCGGTGAATTTTTGGGGTGGGTATTTTTACCGTACTTGGACGGTGAAACTCATGAACTGCGCATGCATATGCGCAAGCGCTGGTAAAGTCAGTTTTACCGTCCAAGTGCGGTAAAAATTCCCACCCCAAATATTCCCCGATTTGCTAATGTTACCAAACACTCACGGAATGACGCAAAAAACGTCCTTCCGTTGCATAAAAGTTTTCAATAGCCCAAAATCCTCCTAATATATGCTCTTCATACATTAACCAGTACTCGTAGAACTATCGGCACTGTAATCGTCTAGTTTTAATTTCCTACTTTTAATCTAACGTAATAAAAGAATCAAATTGATAAATACAAATTTTCCATTTTTTACTTAAATCCCAGTATCATGCTATTACTCGGACTATACTAATGTTAATAATTTTTCAAACACTGAAAGACTGACACCCAATATTCCCCCTGTACTTAGCTAATCCTATATTTTTACCTTGCTCCTTTCTATCCCTGTCAATACAGTATTTTTTTGAATATTTTTGAGGCTATAATCGATCTCTAACGGATGTAAATTATCATAAAAATCTTCAGGTAAACGTATCTGAAACATAAGTTTACGCTTTAAATAATAAATAAGATTAATCTAATCCAACCTTATAAAAGTTTTTTTTCTCAGTAAAACGAGACGAAAAATCGTTTCTTAGTCATTTGTTACGTAACAATTACGTAAACACTTACTTTAATCGAAGATTTCTCGTTCTAAGTTAGAATCGAACGATCCTCGCTTAGGGATGAGGATAAGTTAGTGAAAGACACAATGATTATTAAAATTATGCAAATTGAATTTATTTAAACAATTAGAGTCGATAATAAAGTTGAATTGATTACAACTGTTAATAGAATAAATCGACGAATGGGGACACAGGCTAGTTGGTACGTGAGAAAGAAAAAGACAGAAAAAAAGAGAGAGAGAAGTTCGGCACCTTTTATAAATTACTGAATTGATTTACGAGTTAATCCACACGACGTGTGTGCGCAGTAGCAAGATAGGTTTCTGTAAAGTCGACAATCCTTCTTCACTGTCGAATTAAAGATCTTTTTAAAAATCTAAAAGGAGACCACGATGACTTTTACGACGTCCGAACTTGGATTTTAAATCGTTCTAGTCGAATGTCACGATCTCAAACTAGGAGATTCTTGGAGTTGGGATTGAAGAAACCGCACTGCACTATTGTTCCGAGACCGGTGATAATTTTGAAGGAAAATTGAACTGACAAACTGGACAAAAATTAACTGCTTCCTCTTGTTATGGGCTTCTTTTATATTTTTCTTCACAAATTGACAGATTGACAGCGTTTTACGTGACGTAGTCATATTTTCTTAGAAGAGAGGGGCCCCTTTACATCTCCCTACTTCTGGTTCCTTTTTTATGATTTTCTCATATATTTTTACAAAACCTAGCCTGTGCGTATTAATTACATTTAAAAACGTAGCGGAACGTGGCACATACATAAATTTCGAGAGATACTCTACCGTTTAAAAGTATCTGCTCACCTGTGGTTTAAGCCATTGGCGGACTATCTTAATTTTCATAAAAAGAAGAGAGTTCCTTCTTTCTTTCTATAATAACATAAATAATAAATCTTGTTGATATATTTATTAATATATTACAAGTGACGTCAAATTTCGATATTTTTGGCAATATTGTTAAATCTTTTTGGAATATGATATACATTGATCTTCTAAAAATTCTTGTAAAAAGCTACACATTTTTTTAATTTTACACGGCAAAAATTACCAAAAAGACTTCAACTTGGAATTATTAGATGCAAAATTTTGTTAACAGTCATATTATTATTGAAGAAAATTGTAGCTTGTTTTTATAAAAATTGAGTCACTTCGACAATGGCTTAAACAACAAGCGACTGGATAATTTTGAATGGTAATGTACATCTTTTTAGTAAGTTTACTAAACCATGTGGTTCTGTAATGTAAAAATACTACTGTCAAGTCTCGTTTATTTCAAGTATCCCGAAACCACAGAGTTTTATTTGTTTCAAATCACGAGGGGTTCCAACCACTGCCTCAGTTGCCATACCAACTGAATGCACCTCGCCCCCACTCTTCTCACTTCTTCCGAACGCTCCTCAGAGCGTCACGTGACAGTGAAATAGTGGGGCGTGGAGGGGAGCGTAAAGCTTGAAATAAACGAGACTTGACTGTATATCTCAAATTGAGTTCTAAAGAGTTTATGTGACCGAGAATATGTCTGGGAGCACGGGAATATGAGTGAGAATTTCTCTGATGAATGTGCTCTTCGAGAATTTATGAGAATTTAAAAATATTTTTCCGTAACGGTTCAAGCTTTCAATTGTTTTTGATAAATGCTATGTTCTGGAAGTTCGTGTAACGTGCGCAATAAAAATGAAAAAAAAAAGAATATAGTTTGGAATTTTTTTTTTAAATTATTGATAAACAAAATAAAGCTTCTTTCAAGTGCAAATACTGTGATCTGATGTACAGAAAGCATGCCGCTCAACAAATAGAGCACTTAAAAAAGTGCATTAACTGTCCCGAAACTGTCAAACAATTATTTAAATCAAAGCGTAATTTGTGCGAAGAAAACTTGAATTACTTGTTCTTTATGTTTGAATTTAATATAATGGCTATAAAAAAAATTTTTTTGATATTGAATTCCGATAAAATGACATTTTTCGTAGTTTATTTTTATGAAACCTTCACTATTGCAATTCATAGTGTTTGGAAATAAATTTACAATATTATAAGGTTTAATGATAAAGAAAATATTGCTGAAGGTATGGTAAAATTCTCTGTAAATTCTCGAGTTGTCTTAAAATGACGGTCACAGTCACGAGAACGTGACCGGATTTTAAATGTCCGAGAAATTTAGAACTCTAATCTCAAATACCTTAATTTTTCATCGTCATAAAGGACAATATTAAAAGAGTGAAATTAATGTTTCTTAAAATAAATTCTATAAACTCATTTCCACTATGAATACAGAAAAATCAAATTCGTAGTTTGAAAGTCATAATAGTCTTAGACGTTGGCTTCGAAAATTTTCAACTATGAAACTCAATTAGTGAAAATGGATGATTCCACTAATTTTTTAGTTATATTATGTAACTACTTTCTTAGTTATGATGACTACTCTCTTAGTCAAAATGACTACTCACTAAGATTGTTGCGTAGTTGAATTAACTGAATAACCCAAGAAAGTAAGGAAGGTTACAATATCTATTTTCATTTTGACCACTTATTTTTTAGTTAGATTTACAGTTACATTATCTCAGCAGTTGAAATAACTCAAAAAATTGGTAAAAAAATAGTTGGCATCACTATTTATCTTAGTTTGGTAATATTTTTGATATCCGGAACTACTCACTAATAACATGCCAAGTGGTTCAGTTGGGAACACCTCAACAACATCAAAGCCTTCTGAAAATCCGTTTAAGTGAACTTTGATAGATTTTTTATCCGTATAGTGTATCGCAGACTTAGTACCGACAGTTAGAATACGTCCATGAGACAATACAACTCCACCATAATTCACATCATGTAAAGTACTCTTCACGAGTGCCGGCAAACTGTTTATCGCATAAACTGAAAAAAAAAAATTTGTATGTTTTTTGCGGTAATAAAAAATTCATTTCGTCATATAAGCGTTACGAATACATGAGTCAAGTAGACTTATGAAATGCAAAAATCCAATACTCATAATGCTACTGTATTCCCAAAATTAAAAAAAAAAAACAGATAAATTAACAAATTAAAAGTTACAGATTTGTCAGATAATGAAATTGTTGCTTAGACACTCATAATTATTTCATGGTTTTATATAAATCACATACAGACCTTAGTCTACGAAATTGCCAATGCAGAATCTGTTGATATTTTTAAAACAATAATAAAAATTATAAAAGAGATCCAATTCCTAGTTTTACAACACACTTAAACCGGCAGATTTCCCGGTCCTGTATTGGTTTCCTCGGAAACCGATCAGGGGGCCTTAGAGCAGGCGACCGGGCGCGTCCTCAGGTTGCGGATAGAGGGGCCCTGTACCGAGGGTTACTGCTGAATACGGATACAAAACTAAATAAGCAGTCGCGGACAATGTTCCAGGGATGGTCCCGAAGTAATAACCCCCAAGCCAAGGTATTAACGACCGTGCCGTGGGCTGCATGGCACCAGGGAGTGGTGTCTCCTACGGTGTCTCCAGGAAACCAGGTCGCCTCCTGGAGTACTAAGATCTTACCTCTGCATGCGGGGCTCTGCAGGAGCGGACGTTATACTTCCCTAGCTAATCGTGGGAATAACATGGAGAAAAATGATTTAAACAAAAGTATGTGCGAGGAATTATTCAGAGGGAAGTTAGAAGTAACAGTCGTGCCCGATTGCTATGAAAAGTCTGACGCGAGGCGGCAGAAGAACTGCCTATACGGGACACTTCAGAATGCAATGAAACGCATTTCCACTATTGAAGAAATAGTCCAGAAGATGTATGAATTCTACAGAATAAAAAAAACATGTTCCTACTAATTAGAGAGGGTATCGCTGAAGTCTTGCACGAATTGAAGCAACTCCGTAAAGATACCGAACACACGGAGGGCTAGGCCAAATCATTTGGAAATAAGCTGGGAAAAGCTCTTGGCAGGGAGGTAAACTAGCGCGGGCCCAAAGTGTTAAAAGCGTCAGGGATCAGGGCTGCCAGACAGCCCCACAAATTGTAGTGAGCAGTACTCCGAAGTTGCGGAAACCGCCGAGAGAGCTGACCGTGAGCCCGCAAGACACTGCAGCAAAGAAGCCAGAGATGAAGAGGCCTAAAGCGTCTCCAAGGGTAAAGGAATGTATGACGGTTTCAGCCAGGAAGAGCCTCCGGAAGAAAAAGCCTAAACCGGATGCTAAGAAACCGGATTGGCCAAAGCGTGCTCGCCCAGAAGCGGTGCTAATAAAGCCTACTGAGGGAGTGAGCTACGCGGCCATTTTAAAAGACCTCAAAAAGCACGTCAAACCTGACGAACTGGGTTTCACAGTCCATGGAATTAGGGAGAGGCGTTCTAAAGACCTGCTGGTAGAACTGAAATGTTCCAAAGAAGGCAGAGGACGGCTAGATACCGCCTTGAAAGAGGTTATTGGAGCTAGTGGAACTGACCGTCACCTCATCCCCAGGATCGAGGTCGAGATCGCAGACATAGAACCTAGCATTGAAACCGAAGATGTTAAGAATGCTGTAAGAGGGTTTTCCGATCATGCATCGGAGTTAGAACTCAAGGTGTCTCTTACTAAGAGACCATACCGAGAAAACAGAAAGGCGCATGTTCTTCTGGAGGAGGCGCGGGCCTTGAAATTACTCAAGGTAACCCACATCAAAATCGGATGGGTCTCCTGCAGGGTCCGCCAAAAGAAGAAGATAAATCGATGGTTATGGGCTGATGAGAAAGCAGGGGAGTTTTGAGTGTAGTGGGTATTTAATAAAAATTAAATAATGATTAATACTTACCTTTAGAAAAAGTGGCAATTGTAATGACGGAGAATATTACAGGAGTGATCTTCATTATTGCCAATTCATTCACGTTTACTGTGATACACATTGCTCACGATTACTTATATATATAGCTTTTATCCGTCATATGATTACCAAACCTGTGTTCCGCGCTATTATCAAATAATACAAGTGATTGAAGGCTTTTCCTGAATTACTTTTCCGGGTGTTGCTTTAGTTTTAAAATATTAACTGGAACATTTGAAAGTTATATGATTTGTGATATTTTAATTAATTTTATTATGATTATGTATTGTAGTGATGGCAATGATGTAATGAATTTTAACTTGATATTGCTGAGATACTATTAAGAACCTGAAAGCAAATTGCGTCTTAAAACTTAGTTTTAGGTTTCTGTTCGCTTCAGAAGAATATTAATAAGAATAACCAAAATGCGTTGCGTCCCGTAGATAGATATTAATATTTCAAAAGATATGGTATTTTAAAAATGATAGAACTGAAACTGTTTCATATAAAAAATTTTACCAGAACAAATTTGTAGAATTTTTTAGATCTTTGTCTGCTAACATACCTTCCGAGCGCGTAATTTTAGTTGGAAAAAATTAATTTTTTTCCTTTCATAGCATTTTTTGAATTAAATTTTTCTTTTATTACTGTTAGTTTTTTTCAATTTTTGCTACTTAACATTTTTTTCCACATCGTTTCACTGGAATGTGGAATTTGACTTCTGATTTTTTAATACTTTCCAAATGCTGCATCTTTGTTAATTTAAATCGGATTGAAAAATGCTATATAAATAATTTGTGAAGCTATTTTAGTATTGCCAGGATCCAAAATTAAAAGTTCGGAACTTTGAAAAAAAATAGTTTTTATAAATTTTAAAGTATACGCCAACTTCTATAAAGACTAGATTGAAAAAACTCTTTTTCAGATTCAAGGGGTGAGAAAAATAGACATTTATTCAAAAGAGAGAATTTAAAATTCAACGCAATTCTAATATCTTTTCATATGACCAGAATGTAAAAAAAAAACTTTTCCATCGTCAGTGGACTGTAGCATGACTTTTAGTCATGTATTTGAAAACTTTCAGACTGTAGAATAATTCTACACAAATATTCAACCATAGTTAAAAAGTGATAGTTTCTGTACCTGAACTCCAAAAAACAGTTGACGTTAAAAAGAATGAGAAAACTTCGAAACTTGGGAACTGCCCTTGGCCTAATAAACCAAGATCGTTTCTTTGAGAAAATTTATGCAACTCATTACAAGTTGTTAATTGCTAATAAAAATAGGGATAGTAACGATAAGAAAAATCTGATAAAGATCTTCCATTGCATAAATGATTTCAACACCAGGTATATGTATTTACACGGAAACACATAAAATTGTCTCAATAATTTTTTGATAATAATCTAATTAACTAAGACTTGTTTTTAAAAGCACCTTAGATAAAAATTATGAGTTTTGTTTCTAAAAAAAAAATTTTAAAACGCTAAAAATCCATTCAAAAAATATTTATCCTCAAGCTACATAATCATTAACATTTTTTCATGATTGTTGGAAATCTTGAATTTTTTTTATATAACAATTTAACTTCCAGATTACAAATATTTTATCAAATTATACGCCACTACTGGACAAATAATTAATCGACTTTCTACCAATATATTTTGCATTATAAATAGCAACTCTGCCAACTATTAACTTATGAAAGTTTGAATACAAAAATCATGTCTGTGTTATGCCATTTTCTCTGCACATATGATATGACAAAACTATACCATTTGTAAATATGAATTCGTTCACGATGCAGCAACGCCTTTTGGCAGTGCAAACTTATTACGAAAACGGTAAACCAAGTTTGGTGATCGCATAATTTTAAGAAGTTCTGATGAGAATTGATCACCAAGATCGTGCGATTTGATCCCTTTGGATTATTTCATTTGGGATTTTTTGAAGAGTAAAGAGTATGTTAATGCCCTACAAACAATTCAAGACCTTAAGAACAACATTTGGGCTGAAATTGAGGCCTTTGACCACGTTTTATGATATTTTTCATCTATAAATGGCATACATAAATGGCCATTGCAAATGGTTGTAATAGTATCCTTTTATTTCCGAAAAACCTTTTCAATTTTTTCTCATAAACAGTGTGCTTTTTTCAATTTAAAAACTCGTTAACAGATGGCCCACCCTGTAGTTTCTTAAACCACACATTTCAACTTATAATTTAGTCTTCCTCTCATACTTTTTATAATCAATGGACCAATTTTTTAATCGATTTTCAATATTACCCTGAACAACATAAAATGTCTCGTATGAAATTTACCATTTTCTAATAATCTGCAGAAATAAAATGTATAGCACATAAGAACCTAAATAATATGGGCAAAATAATTCAAATTTCGAAATAAATGATTATTTTAATGGCCTACAATTTAACCAGTGCTTCTCTATAAACAGTAGTTTAATAGCTATTTATTTTACTAGTGGGGAAAACGAGAATTGCCAATGAGTGTGAAGTTTGCAACACGAGCCAAAGGCGAGTACTGTAATCACACGAATTGACAATCGCACACGTTATTTTTCCCAACACACCTAGTAGCAATTGTACTTTCAGCGTCTATTTCGAGGAGGGGAAATGGCTATTTTCCCCACTCATGGGAAAAACAGCAAAAGTTGTGAAATCGGCCATTTCTCAATCTCAAAACAGACGGCAAAAGTACAATTTTCACTAGACATGTTAAGAAAAATGATTTTTGGACTTGCTTGTTAACATTTCATTCATCCTTTGTCTTTTCGCATTTACATTTGACTCGATTCAAAAAGAACCGATCTTCATGCGATGTTTAATACTAGGGTGTTTGATATTGACCTGATATTCCTATGAGAGGTTGCCACTAATAACAAATGGCTATCATTGTTGACAAGTTCCATCCTTCAAACTTCCTTAGTCAAAATTTGAGCCAAATTCATTAATTAGTTTACAAGTTACAGTGTCTGAAAGCATCCAACCTGCGAATTTTTTGCAAAGATGGAAAAAAGTGAATTTCCTGTGTTGATTAAATACTACGTTTTGCGTGGAAAAACTTTATCAGAAACCAAGATCAAGCTCGATAAATATTATTCGAACTCTGCTCCGTCGTTTGGAATGGTTCAGAAACAGTTTAATGAATTTCGCTGTGGTCGTACGACCTCAGAAACTACACCAAGTCCAGGTCGTCCAAATGAGATCACTACACCAGAAATGATCAATAAAATCCATGATATTCTTTTGAATGACTTGAAAGTGAAAGTACGTGAGATAGCTGAGATCGTATCCATGTCAACTGAGCGTGTTGTCAATATTTTTCACACACATTTGTGACGTGTTTGAGAAAAAGAACCTAAGCGTCCAAAATTCGATTCCTGGATTATGATCGTTGATCGGATCGGTTTTTTCTCTCTCTTCATACGCACACATCGCTCTTACCTTATCCGTGGGGCTGAGCGAATAAGTGTAGTCAGTCTATTTCTCTTATCGAAAGCGGCTGTCAATGCGGACGTTGGCTTCGAGATAGTGTGAGTGAGAGAGTCGGGTATATCAGAAACCGAGTCTAGCCCGCTTATCTGTTTCTTCCTTTCTCCTCTAAAATTACCGCTGGGATGCTTAGGGTCTTTTTCTCAGAGCGCGTCACATTTGTGCATGAGAAAGCTCTGTGCAAGATGGGTGCCGCGATTGCTCACGATCGACCAAAAACGCATTCGTGTGACCAATTCAGAGCAAAATTTGGCTCATTTTAACCGGGATCCGAAAGAGATTTTGCTTTGATTTGTGACGGTAGGTGGAACATGGATCCACCACTATATCCCGAAACCACGTGAAGGATCAAAACAATGGGTCAAACCTGGTGAAAGTGCACCAAATCGTCCGAAAACGCAACAATTGGCTGGGGAAGTTATGATCAATTATGTATTGACCATTATGTTCGATGACCTTTTTCCATCTTTCAGTCAGCTTCATAATTCCGCTTTCGTAGAAAGCTTGGTTCTTAGAGGCAAAAGACTGAATCAACTCATTGTTGACAGCCTCATTTGAATCGAATGTTTTTCCATTCAAATGGTTTTGAAGTAAACGGAATAAATGATAATTGGATTTTGCAAGGTCAGAACTATACGGTGGATGAGGTATCACTTCCCAGCCTAACTCCAATTATTTTTTTCGAGTGATCAAAGATGTATGTCGTCTGGCGTTATCTTGATGGAAAATGATGCCTTAACGATTTGCCAGTTCTAGCCGCTTTTCCTTGATTTCTTTGTCTAATTTGATTAGCTGGTGACAGTAGACATTTGAATTAATAGTTCGGTTCCTTGGGAGCAGCTCAAAATAAACAATACCTTTGAAATCCCACCAAACACTCAGCATAACCTTCTTTTGATGAATATCGACTTTTGATGTCGATTGTGCAGGCTCATCTCGCTTGCTCCATGATCTTTTTCGCACGACGTTATCGTTAACAAGCCATTTTTTATCGCCCGTTATGATTCGCTTTAAAAATGGATCGGTTTCGTTACGTTCAACAGAGAATCGCAAATGGAAATTTGTTTGGTGAGTTGAATTTCGTTCAATTTGTGAGGAACCCAAATATCGAGCTTATTAACGTAACCAAGTTGTTTTAAATGTCTTTCGACGCATGTATGGTATGTGGTATGTTAAGCTTCTCTGCGATCTCTCGTGTCGTACTACGCCGGTTATTTTCTATCATTGCTTTTACTTTGTCGTCGTCAACTTCAGTTGGGTGTCCAGAGCGTGGTGCATCTTTGAGGTCAAAATCTCCGGAACGAAAACAAGCAAACCAATTCTAGCACTGGCGTTCAGTTAATGATTTTTCACCATAAACATCATACAACTTTTTTCGAGTTGTCAAACACCATATACGGTCTAAAGTTTGTATTGGAGAAGAACGACTTCGAACGACTAAAGTCATCTAGCGGAAAAAGCGAAATGACTTTGTTGCCAATCCAATCGTATTATTTGGAAGGCATAGAAAATTTGAAAGATCGTTTAAACCGATTTTTGCCAAAAAAATAAATTCTTGTTCATTTTATCACGTCAATATCAAACACCCTAGTAAAGCAAAGTGGAAGAATATGTGAGATGGTCAACAAACAGTATCTAGTGATCCCCATCGCGGATTCAAGGGAGTGAAACATAACGATTATCCAGATCCTTATTTAGTCTGTATCGTTGCCTCGGTTACGTAACGACATAACGAGTTGTCTACATGGGCTTAATTCAAACTACCCTAAGCCAGGGTACGACGACGATGGAGGTGGGCGTCGTTTCCAGAGCAAGGGTAGGGTGCCTGCAGCGTTCGGAGAATCGAGTTCGTGCTTCGAGTATCAACCAACTAAGAAGTTACCCCGCGGCTAGGCAAACGTTTGTGGCTTCCACTTTTCCTACCCCGCCAACAAGAGACCAAACGTTTCTACATACCTTCTTTGTTAAGGTTGCATTAACAACATAAAGTTTCTTTGTCTGATCTACATTGAAACACGAGATGAATTTTTTATACCCCGAATATTTCTGTGTAATAATGAAACCTCTGTAATATTCTTCTTTCCAGCGTATTATCTCTTGCTTCAGTTGTTATTTACACAGATGTTACCTATACAAAGCCTCACATTATAATTAATAAAGTTTTTTGTTGCGTAATTACCTACATGAAGTTTTGTTACGATAAAATCATGGACTGGTCGATAATTATTTTTTTAAGTACGGTTTCCAACCCTTCATGAAAAGATAATAAAGTACGAGGGGTTGTAATGAAATAATTAATACAGCATTTTTGTTCAACTGCACATCTTGATCCTGCTACGATTCAGGGGTTGCTTTCATATCTTGATTCAAGCGTGAAATATTACTAAAAAATATTCCACTTAAAATTTTAAAATAAATGATATCCCTCACGTAAACATCAGGAACTTTATGGTAAAAGTGGGTAATAATATTTATAACTAAAAAACTCTTTTTTCAACAGAATAAATACGGGATTATCAATCCTAACTTTGATTACATATTTTTTAGACAGATAAAAATAAAATTAAAATTGTTTTCCTGATATTTTGAAATTTCATTTAAACCTAGAGTTTCTGTATAATTATGCTCACTGTATTCCGTTACTTGACCATCTTCATATCTAATATAATCGTGTCAGCATATTTACATCAGAAATGATTTTCGAACATAGAAACATTAAAAAATTGTTCTGAATATCTTTTAAATAAATAGTTGTAAATCTCAAGATAGAAAATATTTTCTTTAAATAAATATTCTAATGTACCTGAACTCTTTATGCACAGAAGTTAAAAATTTAGTCCTGATTATTTCTAAGGGTGAACATTTTCTAACAATAATTTGTCAGTGTCGTCTCTTAAGAGTAAAAGAAAATATAAATGTTGGAAAGTGAATGAAGCACCGTATCAACTAAAAATTGAAACGTAGTATGCATTTGCCATATAAATTGAGAGGGATAGTGTGCAGTAGTGACGTATGAGCTTCGATACATCACTCGCTCTGCCAGCAGGTGACATGAGCTCAGAGAGATACAGCCACGCTCTCTATGCGAATCCCTTTTTTTGCTCTCCCTGCCATAATTTTAGCATCGACTTTATTTCTATCATGGTTCGTTGTACACATTTTTGCTGGCTCTGCTAGCGTTATTCGCTATCAGATACGATACGCCAGAGTTGGGCTGCGTAGAGCTATCGAGTAATCGTTTTTGCGTGCTTCAACAAACTTATCTTCTTTATCATGAAACGCATTTTTTGAAAAAAGCTTTCGAAAATACTTGCTTCTAGTTGGAATTTTAAATGATCGCAAATCCAGATGTCCTATACATTTTATACATGCAGAACTCTAGGGATAAAAAATGATCAGGAATTTTATCGTGATGCAGTTTGCTGTAATCAATACTGCTCTATAAATCAAAATTAAAAAAAAAATAGGAGTATTTAAATCATACATTTTTTGCGTTAAATTAAAGATTAATGTAGCTTGTATAATAAAAAATTAATGCAGTTTAAACATAGGGGTCTTTGGAAATATACTGAAAATTTGGAAATGCATTCAATAATCCACAGTGATGAATGGCGTGAATTCGTAGATAAAACGAAACGTGAAAATTGATATATTTGTTCCCCGGTGAAGAAGATGATAACCGATTTTATTTTTTTGGCAAACTATATATCTGGCATAAACATCTATTTCATTAGTGTCTTAATTTGTGTTGTAAAGTTGTAATAAAAATTGAAGAGTGACACGAAAATGAGGGGCAATTAGGTGAGATTTTAATCGGTATTGATTCAAAGTCTTACGGCCCATGATTTTATATAGACTAACCTGCCTTTTATTTATCAAAAGAAATTACTATATGTAACATTATCATTAAAATCGAAAATTACAGTAAAAATTGCCAACATAAGTTTAAAGTCCGGTTTTCAACTATATATACAATTTATTACAGAAATTTCAAAGTCAACGTATATAATTTTAGGAATTGTAATCCATGTAAAAATTTAATCAATTCATAGTTAAAATTTAATGCATCAGCAACTGCACTTTTATGTACGTGCGTGGAAAAAAAATTTCTCATATGTAGCTTGAAATTCATGCGGATTTTGTCAACGACATAAAACTTGGTTAGTTTCAATTTAGTGACTTGGATCATGAATCACGTGAATTAACAGTTTCTACATGGAGCAAAGTCAAACTTCCAAAGATTAACTCCAACTATAGGTTTGACTAACACAAGTTAAGTGACCTAATATGGGCCACTGTTTGTAATACGATTAACCCTTTCAATGACAGGCGAATTTGAGTGTTAATCTTTGAACTCGGTATACCTTCAATACAAACATTTTCATATACATAAACGGTAATTTACGTTGATAATTGTACCATAATATCAATTTTTCTGTAAACAGTGCTAACGCATTATTGCATCAATAGCGTCGAATGGGTTAATTGCATTCCGCATGACCATAGATGTCTGCCTCCACAATACATGCAGCTGCGATTAGTAAATTCGTGAGCTCACGCAAAATATTGCAACCCTGAATAATATTCAGACTTAATCGGATTTTGCAAATAGCTGTATTCATATATAAAATATCAAATCAGCGACTTCATTAAATTGCTAATTATCTTTCGGAATAAATAACTTTTTTAATAGAATCAACATCTCATGACTCATTCTCTCAAGATAATAAAGGGGAGGAAAAATGATAACGAAAAAAAAACTTTCGCACTTTTCCTAATCATTTTAAATAAAATTTTTTTAACTTGCAGACCAAAAGATGTTTTATTTGAAAAAAATAACATATAAAATTGAATTCTTTAGACTCACTGTTTATAAATTGATTCTTGATTATACTTTAATCATATTTGCCTTTTAAGTATTTAGATCAAAATTGGAAAGTTCATTGTTTGTCATTAGTGGAAAGGGAACTGTTAGATACATATATATTTGATCTACTCAGTGGTTCTGGTAAACTGACCTTTGATTAATTAAGTTGAGCACGTCCCTCGCTCGTGTCCTGATCAGTAATAGGACTGATCAGAATTTAATGACAGATTACCTTAATCAAGAAACCCTGCCTTCTGTCATTAGGAAACAATAAACTAATTAGCCAAGCTTATCCTTTTATTTATTTATAAAATTACCACATTTAAGAAATCTTCGGCCATTAAAGTTTTCCTATATAGAATTCTTACATTTTCAACTTTAATTTGAATCTGATTTTGAAAATTTATAGCATTACATTCGGATGCTAACTATGTAGTACATACTTCGGAGACTGAAATCAGATTTCTGTAGAAGATACTAAAGATTAAAAAACGCGTTAACTTCACGCTACAATTCCAGATTAGAATTTCGTTCCCAGAGCTGTACCCCAGTTGCCAGAACGCCCAACGCGAAAAGTTCGCTCTTAATTATTATTATCGTGTGAACCGACGAAGTAATTATTTCCGTCTGCCGTAAACGTTTCCTGGAAAGGGACAGCGGACTAGAGCGAAAGTTACGTAAAGTACACATTGTGTTCTTTGTCCTATACGTATATCCGACATACCAAAAACTAATTTCATTTAAACTTTATAACTAAGATTGATAAGCGTGAAATAAAGTCCGCGGTTGTCACTTGAAATGAGTTGTCTCCTCGAGCTGAAGAAAAAAACTGTAAAATTTCTGTAGTTTCTGTATTTTACAAAAATTCTACGTCAATTTTGATTGAGGCTGTAAGCTCCTTCCATATAAGGGTTTTTGCCAAAAAGATGTGAAATTGGAACTATTAAGGTAGTACGATCACGAAAATTAGACCTCAGGCAAAAATAGATAATTTTGCTTTCAAGAATAGCAATATTATTATTGAAGGGCTACTTTGAAAGAGAAAAAAATTTTTTCCATGAAAAAAATTTGATACACAAAAAAATAATGTTATTAATAAATTTAATTTTTGCCCAAACTTATTTTCTTATCGATTCAAGCCAAATTTTTAAAGATGATGCGATTCTAATAAGTCACGGTTCATTTTTTTAGGAAAAAGATTCTCTATAACTTGACCGTTTCCGATTTTTGAAAATGAATTCTTTAATGGTTAAAATTATAAAAAAACAATTTTTCAAAACAAAATTTTTATAAACAAATTGCTGTATTTGATAATAATTAATTCAATTTCAAAAATAGGAAAGAGTCAAGTTGTAGAGAATCTTTTTTCTAAAAAAATGAACTGTGATTTATTAGAATCGCACCATTTTTAAAAATTTGGCTCGAAGCGATAAGAAAATAAGTTTGGGCAAAAATAAAATTTATGAATAAAATTATTTTCTGTATTTAAAATTTTTTTCATGGAAATTAATCTTTTCTCTTCCAAAATAGCCCTTCAATAATAATATTGCTATTCTTGAAAGCAAAATTATCTATTTTTGCCTGAGGCCTAATTTTCGTGACCGTACTACCTTAAATAGAAAAAACTAATAATTTTAGGATCGACTAAAGTATATAATGTTTTTCTATTATTAGTAACCTAAAAGATAACATATATTACAATTTAAGGGGTCAATATTTAATTGTGCACTGGGAAAATTATTGAACATTAAATTAAACTTCAAAATTACTTTAAGAATATGTAGAGCAGCGATACAAAATTTCAAACTAAGAAATTAACTTTATCGCGCCCTATTCTTGCCTTCTTATAATATAATATTTTTTTTCTAATATTCTTTCCTTCCTCTAATATTCTGAATAAATCTTATCTAACAATAGTAATCTTGTCTTCATGTTTTCAATTATATCGCCATGTTATTTAACAAGCGGAAAATTTTTAAAAATCACGCGGTCTACGATTTAAAAAAATTTGATGATTTTCAAACAACTCAGATTCTTGTGCTTGTATCGACATAAATTAAAATAACCAAACCACGTGACTGAATTATAATTTAATTCCTTCATCTAAGATAACTTTTTTAATTTACAAAGAATCTTTTCGAAAATTTGAGAATCGTATAAAAAGATAATAAATCATGTTTATTAATTTCTTTTCGAAAAAACTTTATTTCAAATTTTCAGCAAGATAGTTTATAAAAAGAAAAAATTATATTCTTTGATCTATTTTCTAGTACTATTTAAAAAATATATTAGACAATGGAAAATTGGCAATGGCTGCTACCTAAATTTCACAACTTTTTGGCAACGGCCCATGACTTTTTATTTTCTACTGGAATGCATATGTTCAGAAAATAAATATTATACTGAGGGGTTTTTCCTACATAAGACTCTACACGATGATCAAAGGCATCTTTTTTATATCCATGTCTAAAGTATCTTCAGAAAAAGTCATCTTCTTGGAGCCCCATTATCCTCTAAGGTAATTGAAGACATAAGTTTGATGTCCAGGTCTGTTGTACAACTTCCTAAGGGAAGTCCCTCTATGTGAGTCTTTATCATCCATTAGGATAAGCCAAGACATCAGTTCGATGTCCAGAGGTCTTTCCTAAAACTTATCTAGAAAAGTTTATTGCATGAAGATTCAATCAACTACCTGGACGTTCCAAAAGTGATGTGCAAATTTTTAAATGTCTCTTCCACAACTTTCTGGAAGTTTGATTACTTGAGGTTGGACAATTACATCGCCCTAATGCGATAAACACTTGGTCATCAGACTGATGCCTTGGAATATCATTTTATATGGTGAAGATAAAAAAAAAGACAACTAAAAATCAAGAAATCAACAAGCTGAATGGTTACTTCAAACTCAAGATGAAAAAACTCCTGAGGATCTTTTGCGAAAGACATTTGGAGATAAAAGTGATGTCTTGGGTAATTCTAGTAGATGCTTGTTTTCTAATAAATCAAATTTTTTAAGACAATGAAATAGACGATATCGCGTTTTTACTTCATTTTTAGTGTTCTCTTCTGTTTTTTACGGGTCGTGGTATTACTTTTTTAATAACTTTCGCTGATAAAGAATTCGTCACTGGTTTCTCTGAACGTTATGTAATGGAAAGTCGTTCGAGCTTTCATGCTCAGGATATAAAATGTTTTAATCGTGTGCTCGTACAGAATAATAAGGGCATTTGACTGGTCGAGTGCACTGCGACTTTATATGTTAAAAGATACCAGAAAAATATTCTACCTGTCTACGATTGCAATTACAAACTTTGAGTAAAATAAAGTACTGTAACTTTATTAGGCCACTTTCAGTTAAAAAAGTACTTAAATCTCTTATAAAAAATAATACATCAAAATGTTGCGAGCTTTTTGTATTAAACATATTTGACGGACTTTAACTTTTAAATTTTATTGATAAATAAATTTGAATTCGAGGCTTTATAGAATACATTTTTCACCAATGAAAGTAGTTTTTCATATAATAATAATTTATTATAAAATGCCAGTGGATGAATTTCATAATTTATCAGACAATAAATAATTATGCAGTTCAGATGTTTACTAATTCTAAAACCCACTGTCGGTGAACAAATTTCGGTAGTTATCGTGCGAAAAAACAGGTCTCTGGATAAAAAGTTCTTCTACAACTCTACTCTTTCCAATTTTGAAAGTGAAGTTTTCAATGTCTGGAATCATTGAAACAAATTTAAAAAAAACATTTTTATTATAAAATAACTTTATTTGCATATTCTTTGCTTATTTTAAAACTTGGAAATGGTAGAGTTATAGAGAATATTTTCCCGGAAAAAAAAGTCACGATTTATGAAAATTTAATTACATATATTTATATCGCTTTAAATTAGTAGAACTAAAAGGATTGAATAACGAATTTTAATGACATTTAAAAAATTTTCAATTTCTGATTGACACAAACAATATATTTCTATAATAAAAATGTATTCAAAAGTAGTAGATATTTTTTCTACAAACAATTTACTTCTCAACAGGTATAAATTAATCAATATTTAAAAATTATTTACTTATTTTCAAGATTGGAAATGGCAGAGTTGTAGAGAATATTTTTCCGGAAAAAATAAGCCATGATTTATGAAAATCCATTTTTTTTAAATTGGTAAAAAGTGATAGTAAGGAAAAATTATATTACAAAAAACATTATTAAAAATATTATTTTTTGCAAGTTTTGAATTGCTTTCATAAAAAATAATGTTTTTTCTTCCATATAACACAATTGATAGTATTATTTCAACTCTTAAAATCATACTCTCTAAATATGAATCAGTCAAAATCTACTGATTATCAGTGCAATTTGACTGATTCAAATATCTAAAAAGAGGTTACTGTGAATCAGTCAAATTACACTGATTGCTTCAGTGAAAATTAACTGATTCAACAGTGAAAATATTTTTTCCACTGATTCAATTAGTGATATCAACTGATTTAACAGTGAAATATATTTTTAACTAGTGAATCAGTGAAAAGGAAAATCAGTGATTCAATCAGTAAAAATTTTACTGATTCAAATTTAGAGAGTAGAGATTTTTTTGCTCAGATTCCATTTTTTCGTAACTACCTTAACAGACTTATTAATAAAAATAAAAAATTCAGGTTTGAAGATAAAAAAATCGTTTTTCTTAATTATTATTCCAAGAAGCAACTCTTTTCTGGAAACAGTGTGATTTGAAATCTCAGTATTGGCACATGCATCGAACTAATAGTTATACAAAGAGTCTGGCTGCTCTTGAAAAGTAGGCCAGAGCCTATTTCCAGAATACACGAAATTGTCGCTGACTAATATCTTCCTTGAATCCTAGTATCTATATTTCGTGTCCGTGGACTTTGCGTCACTGATCTTCGGACATAAATCAGTGCTATATGTACACTCACGAGATCTATGGTCTATAGAAGAAAAGCTTAGTGACGCCAACAACGTATCAGATACGTGACTTGGATAGGATAGTCTTCTGTAAGCTCAACTTAGCCAATGAGACGATCGTCCACCCCTTCACCAACCATGCTTTACCTTCTATTGTATATAAACGGCTTGAGAAATACCTACAAGAACGATTGGAGCTTCCAAACCTAAAACCAATCGGAGATTTTGACTCTCCTATCTTCAGCTTCGCAAACTGCATTTCGATTGAATAGAATAGGATGCAACGTACACAGTCTCCATTAGCATACATTTATTTTATTCAATACTATGATGCCGGCTTTATCAACATTTTTTAGAATATACTCTCTAAATCTGAATCATTCAAATTTTCACTGATTCATCAGTGAAAAAATATTTTTCACTGTTAAACCAGTTAATTTTCACTAATTGAATAAGTGAAATATGTTTCACTGTCAAATCAGTCAATTTTCACTGAAATAATCAGTGAAATTTGACTGATTTACAGTAACCTCTTTTTAGTTATTTAAATCAGTCAAATTTCACTGATAATCAGTAGATTTTGACTGATTCAAATTTAAAGAGTATTGAAATTTTGTGTACTATAATTTAATCGGCTTTTAATTATGCAAGTAAAAAATTATTATCTTTATTTTAAAAGAATTTCACCTTTTCAGAAAGTGATTTAAAATTTGTCAATTACTGATTGCTCTAGTTAATTTAAGAAATTGGATTCCTAAAAACAAAATCAAATTAGACTAAGTGACTATTATTTCAAAAATTGTATCACGTAAAAATCTATAAATATTGTGAGTGAAAGAAAAAAAGTTAGTGTTGTAAGATATTGGACTGATGTTTGTGACGTCTCATGTGACAAATTCTTTATTTTGTCGTATGATCTCTAAAATAGTATATGGACTTTGATTTTTGACTGCAGTCACATAATGCTACAATGAAAAAGTATAAATTAAAAACAAAGATTGCGGAGCGAAACTATAATTAGCAGAATTTAACCATAGCAGGCCATTTGCGGACGAACTCGTTAAATTATCTCGCAAACTAAAATAAAATACAATTTTTTTTGCTATTAAAAAAATGTTGTTTTTGTCAAAAATCACTATTCTGCATATTTTTTATCGTTTTGGAGATCATACGACGAAAAGAAAATTTGTCGCACGAGACGTCACAAACTTCAGCCCAATTTTTAAGATATAGTGTCTATCTAAAACTGTTTTATCAAACAGACGATTTGAGATTCTTGACCTATTTTCTAAGATTGGGTAGTTTTTTGAATAACTAAAGCGAATTCGAAATTTGATAGTATCTACTTCTCAGAATGATAAATATCATATCCCTTGAATAATTTAATGTTATCGTTAACTATTTATGAATAACAAATTTGACTATTTTTAAAATTACGATTTAGTGAAAAAAGTCTAAATTAAAGTCTAAGTTTGAATTCCACTCAAAAATCTAAAATATAGTGAAATTTCAAAACAAATTTAACTACATAAAAATTTTTCAAGTCTTAGGAATTTCAATTAAACATTAATTATAGAAAAATTGTTTCAAACCTCAATGCAATGAAAAATATAAATGAAAAGTGTTGAATATTTTATTGCATTACAAAAGAAAATAGAAACTTATTTTCTTATAGCGATTAATGAATATATGTCAGTGCTTTTGTATTGTTTCAGTTTTTTGTCCTGGTTGCACAATACAAAAAGTTTCTTTAAAGTTTTAAACCGTACTCTTCATCTTGGCCCTTCAGGCTACGAGGACGGTCTTCATTGTCTTTCCTGGTGCACTATACGGATTAAAAAGATCGCAGTTTCATGATTCAAAATCTTTTATCTTTTAGGAATAAGAAAAACTTCCGCACGCTTCTATTTAGCAATCGAATATGAAAGGACAGAGACAACAGAGTCCTATTTAGATCGCTTTTATTTAGTAGAAATGAAGAATTGAATGACGAATTTTAATCACATTTTTGAAATTTTCAATTTCTGATTCTATGATATTTCTATATATATTTCTTAATATTTCTATAATAAAAATATTTTCAGAAATAGTAGGTATTCCTTCTGCAAGCGATTTACTTCTCAAGAGGAATGAATTAATGAATATAACTGATAAGATATAAATACGTTATCTATCTTCTGTGAAAAAAATTGATTTAAATAATTATCAAAGTATAAAAATGTTTTTATTGCACATTAGTAAAATAAGAGTACCTTTTTTTATACCACTTATTTATTTTTTGCGCGCTACCATTTTCGTTTCAATATATTATAATTGTTAAAATTGTACTGAATTTTCTGAAATTTTTCTTGAAATTATAAAACTTAACTGAATTTTCATAAAACGCTTCTTAAAAGTACCAAACTGTAACAGGATTTTTTTTTAATTTATCATAAAATTATGAAATAGTAACAAAATTTTTAGTTACCCAAAATGTAAAATTATTCCTGTTAGAAGTTTCAGAATTTCCAGATACAAGTATTAGAATTTTCAACACTTTGTAACTGAAAATTAAGAAATCCCTACTTAAATTTACTAAAAAGTAACTAAATTTTCTGAAATTATATCTTAATTTTACAAAACTGCGGAATTAGATCACTATTTTTCAATATTGAAAAACAATTGAAAGGGCTTTTAATACTTGATGTTTCATAGTACTTAAATATTTTAATAGATTAATAATAATTTCAAATTAATTAGTTGAGTTTGATGGACCGGTGATCGAAAGACCTGGGCTCGAATCCCAGCGCAGTCGAAAGCGTCTTTTTTTCCATAGAAAAATTTCAAATTCTTTGAAAACTAATAATAACTATAGTATTTTGTTGTTATATGTATAAAAAAATGTTTGGTTGATCGAACAAAATATTTGGATGATCCAATAAAATATTCCCGTTACTTTTACTAAATTTCAAGTATTTATTAGATTCAAGCAAAAAATATGGTTAAGCCAAAAAATACTTTGTTCAAGGGACAAAATCTTTTTTCTCAGTGCAACTAAAACTAATTATTACTAAAACTTTTTCTTACACTTCACATATTAAAACTTGTGCACCTGACTTTTAAAAAGGCCCATATGGCTTCTACTAACACTATAAGAATATGGGGAATCATCAGACCGTGGGAATTTCCGTCTCTTTAATTGATGTTATCTTCACTTTTCGACTAAGAAAATACATATTGGAGTCGTGAGAAAGTTGTTAATCAGTGGGTTCTTTATAAAATGTTTAACATGCCTACTAGCTCCAAATTAGTTAAGAGGGGGAACTCGTTTAGAGGGTCCAAAAAATCGACTTTCTGGAAATGGCTTAATTTGAAAGTATATTGTGCAACTAGGGAAAAAAATTTATTTCGCGAGTGTGAAGTTTGATGCCCGAACAAAGCGAGTGTAACAACCACACGAGTAAAATAAATTTTTTTCCCTAGTAGCACACGATTTTTTTCTCTACTAGGGGATCAGAAAATGGATTTGTTTGCCCCGCATGGGACAATAAAAACCACTTTATGACCCGCTAGTAGAAAATAGTATATGTATCAAAGAATATCTGGCTATAGTTTTAAGACCAAATTCAAATCCCTTTTGAGTTTTGATCATCGAAACAAATCTGATGAACCAATTTTAATGAGTTTCATCACATTTTGAAGCTAATTAGATTCTTTTCTGGGTGGAATAAACAAATCTTATTCTAATCTATTTTGCAGTAGAAAGTTGAAATTTTTCCGAAAAAATCGCAATTTTTTTTGAGATGCCATAATTTCTGTGATTTTTGTTCAAACACAAAAATAATTTTGCATACTCTAAGATGTAAACAAAATAGACCAAAAGTTATTGAAATAACTTCTATTATAGCCACAAAAAATGGAAATCGTCTGAAAAATATCAGGATTAAATAAAAGCGATAAAGTTTGAAATGATGAATCAGATGAAAACTAAAAATACTCTAAAATTTAAAAATAAATTTATAAGAAAAAAATTTTCAATTTGTGTTCAAAATTATAAAGAAGTGGGATAACAAGCAGAATTTTTCAAAAGCAACAACTGATTTTAGTAAAACTCTCAAGCATAATTATTTCCCAGGAACATATTTTCTCTCTTGCATTTCTGTCCGGGTAATCTCATAATATGAATTTTTATATTGTTCCGCTGAAACAATTGAGTATCACATTCAATGAGCCTTTCTCTAGATATAAGTACCAGAACTCGTTAATCAAAAACACGGGGCATAAACTTGCGAATAAAATTGCATCCCATATTATTCAGCCGGAAGGAAGGAAAACTATAGATTTGAGTGAAAGGATTGTGTTGTGAAATCTCACCTTCGATGCCCGGAGTAAGGACAAACTGTATGAAGAGCAAAAGTCCTAGCACGCGAGATGCCATCTCTTCTTCTCCTTGAACCTTCCACTCGGTGCACTTCCTTTTTCTCTCAAGTGTACCAATTTGGAACTCCCGACAACACAACGTTCACACTCGAAGTTTCGCTACATCGAACGCTGCACTTCCTTTTAATGAAAAGGCTCTTTCTTCCTTAAATCAACATAGGAACAAGAGCCCTTGCAAACACTACACGATCTACGTACCGGTTCACTGATTAAAAGATACCCATTTTTTATCGCTGGTCGGTGACTGGTCCATCCTTGAAAAAGGGACCCGAAGATGAAAATAAGTGGTTAGTAGAGAAATTTATTTAATAGAGATCAAATAAACAAAAGTCTCGGAATAGAACGACTAGATTAGAAAAATCACTAATTCACTGATGAAAAATAAAAGCCAAAGATCCTATTTTATAGAGAAGTTCGGCTTCTCTTTCTGACACTTGAGTCAATATTAAATAAGAGGAAATAAACTTTAACAAGGGATCGTTTCATCCCTTCGCGTTCGAATCTAGCGCTATTAGATCCCTTTTCGAAAGGGCAGAGAAACTTGATTTTCGCGGGCTTGATCCGAGTGGAATTAGAGAATGGGGCGGACTTAAAGGCGCGAGCCGCCGTAGCTATTTATTGAGTTGATGATCCATGATCTATATAAGGATCCATAGATCAGAGGGATCGAGGAAGCGCCGGCAAAAGGAAGGAAGGGGACGACAACACGGCGGCCGTACGAGGGTTGAAGCCGCGAGCGACTGGCTTTGAACGACTACGATGTGTGGAGGAGGCTTCGCGAAACTGCCGAACGATCTGTTCGTTCAGTTTCGGGAGACATCGCGCACCTGTCGCCCCGTCGTGCGCCGATGCGCTCAGACGCAACTACCGGCTGTCCGGGGATGCAGGTGGAAATCCACTGGGGTCGTCGTGAGTATACCGAGGCAAAATCTCAAGTGCACCAGACAAGTTTTACGTTTTTCCATTGTAAAATTCTCGTAAGAGTAAAAATGAATCAGATTAAAATTTAATTTTCGAAAAAGAATTGGTTTCATTTATACACCAAATTTTTTCTAGAGAAAATACAAAGATTTAGTTTAATCGGGAACCAAAATTCGGAAGATATTTTCCGATTTGTGTTTCTAATTAACATAGATCTTTACATTTACTTACAAAAACACTTTCTATATTTCTATGTTCTATATAAACAAATAAATGGATAAAATGACACGTTTCACAATATTATTTATTATTTACGGGGAAAAATAAAATGTATTGATTATCTCTCAGATTTAATTTATTTTAAAACGAAAAGGGATTTTTCTCTTAAGGTAGTTTTCATCCACGAAAATTAGATCTCAGGAAAAAATAGATAATTTTGCTTTCAAGAATAGCAATATTATTATTGAAGGGCTATTTTGAAAGAGAAAAGATTACTTTACATGAAAAAAATTTGAAACACAGAAAAATAATTTTATTTTTGACCCAACTTTTTTTCTTATCGCTTCTTACCAAATTTTAAAAAATTATGCGATTCTAATAAATCATGAATCATTTTTTCAGAGAAAAGATTTCCCACAACTTCACCATTTCTGATTTTCAAAAATAAATTTTTTAATGGCTGAAACCATTAAAAAAACATTTTCAAAAGCGAAATTTTTATAAACATATTGGTGAATTGGATAATAATTTATTCATTTTCAAAAATTGGAAATGGTTCAGTTGTAGGGAATCTTTTTTTTGGAAAAGTGATTTGTAATTTATTAAAATCGCATAATTTTTTAAAATTTGGTAAGAAGCGATAAAAAAAAGTTGGGGCAAAAATAAAATTATTTTTCCGTATATTAAATTTTTTTCATGGAAATTAATCTTTTCTCTTCGAAAATAGCCCTTCAATAATAATATTGCTATTCTTGAAAGCAAAATTATCTATTTTTGCCTGAGGTCTAATTTTCGTGGATCAACTACCTTAAGGGGTCATACTCACTCAGAAATTTTGAAAATTGCATTTTTTCAATAATTTTATTTATTAAATTAGAACACCTTGAAAATATTGACTCAAAATTTCAAGACGATTGGAGCAAAATTGATGATTCAGTGCGAGTTTAAAAAACCAAACTTATCAAGGTTTTATTCTAATTAAAAACTTTAAACGAGTATATCACAAAAGTACATTTTCGAAGTCAGTGGATACGATTTCTCAAAAACTAATGCGCTTTTTCAAATTCTTCAGACTTATTTTATACACATTCAGTTTGTGCACAAAGGAAGGATTTTACTTCCAATGATTGGAACTTGTTTAAAAAAAAATAAAATGGTAGATTTGTTGTAACAAAACCTGTGATTTTCACATCAAAGTCCTCTAGAAATGCAAAATTTAATTTTTTATAAAATCCTTCTTTCAAGCACAAGACAAAGTCATCTACTAACGAAATCGTTTTTGTTTATTAATTTCAGATGATCCTTTCTGGAGTTATCATGTCCACGAGATTGACACTTTTTTTTAAGAGCTTTCGTAAAATTTACATAGCTATTATAATTATTATTATTTTTTTATGAAAAAATTTCTAAATGTTTTTAAAATGTTACCTAATGACATGCAAAAGTTTTTAAATCACTAAATTCACTCATTTTTGTATAAAATATTCGAGAAAAATCCTATTTTTTTGCCCTCCTGACTGAGAATGCCCCCTTAAGACCGTATGGTAGGCTTTGATGTCACAAATTATATACGACCGCTTTATAATTTAAATAATAATTTTAACACATTTTCCAGAGAAGACAATAATAAGTTACATTTTTTCTGCATCTTCCTGAGAAACTGAAAAATACAGGAGTAGACGATAAATAACGTCTGTCAACTTTGATTGAGTGAAAATTTTGCAAAATTTTTTAAAGTTAACTGTAATTAGTGATAAGATTTGAAAACTATTACTGAATAGATGTTAACAGACGTGATTTATTGTCTTTTGTTATGTTTTCCAAATTTTCAGAAAGATCTTTTGTAAATTAAAAAATCTACCCGCTTCGCGGGTACATTCTCGTTGCGCGCTTCGCTCGCAAGTTTGAGCGCGCCTGGGGCGCGCGATCGATCGTCGCGCTCCGTAATACTCGATCGTCGCGCTGCGCGCTCCGGAATTCTTGATCGTCGCGCTTCGCGCTCCGTTCTTTCTGGACCTCGCGCTTCGCGATCGGTCTTGTGCTCTTCCCATACATTTAAGTTTATTTCTTATAATTTGATACTGAAGCTCAAACCAATTTTATAATAATATTACAGATGATGTGAATTACACATTTTCTCAAAGTCACTCAATTTCTTTTTAAATTTAAGTGAAACAGGAAATTCAATTTACTTAAGGCTCTATCAGCCTTAAGGAACACATTCTCATCATGACGCTCGCGCTTCGCGCTCGATTTTCTGTATACATTTCAGTAACTTTTTAATAAATTACATGATTAAAATAATTTATTTTCTTCCAAATCTCTCAAAAAGAAAAAACAATCGTAAACCTTATTTAAGGAAACGATTTTACAGAACAACGCTTAGGGTAAGTGTGCCAATTACTGCGGATCGAAAATCAAGACGGCTTTTAAAGTTAAAAAAAAAGATTTTGAGATAAAAAAGTCGTCACGAATTAATTTTTAAAGCAGTATTTGGTATTAAGTAAGTAGCATGCAGTCCTTAAACCCTGAAAAGAAACCAGATTTACTTAGAAAATGCGAATCTAAAAAAAATGTTCCATGTAGGTATTACTGCGGGTTTGCATGAATTACTGCGCACTAATTACTGCGGAAACCCCAATTTCTGCGCGCGTAATACTGCGATATTATTTTGAGTGAACTTACAATTAATTTAGGAGTGTTTAAAATTTTATTTAATCTCAATTATAAAAAGTAAACACGACGAAGCATTCGTAACAAATTAAGATTAATAATTTTATTAATTTTATTTAATTTAACTTAAAATTATATCACTTGAGTTCCTCTTGCATCTTTAGCAACGATTAAGGAGTGTTGAACATTTTATTATTAAACTAAATTATAAAAAGTGAACATAAAGCATTTTTAACAAATTAAGATTAAATAATATTATAACTCTTATTTAATTTACCTTAAAATTATATTACTTGACTTCCTCTTGCCTCATTAGCAACGATTTTGGAATTTTCAACATTTTGTTTAATCTCAATTATAAAAAGTAAGCATAACGAAGCATTTGTAATAGATTGAAAGGTTATGCAGTGCCGCCTGACAGATCGCAGTAATTCATACACCTATGAAAATCATGTACCAAATACTGTTTTGGTAAAAAAATGATTAAAAAACGTATTTTTTGTTATTTTGCATAAATATTTAGACAAATAAAATATTTACTTTGCAGAAAGTAATATCACAATAAATATTTTATTTTCAGAAACGGAATTATAACAAGTTTTTCAGAACGTGTTCATGGCCTGTCAACAAATCTAAGCATTAAAACTATGGGAATCGGGAATATGAGAGTTTCAAATTGAAATCAATTAGCTACAAATATCGTAACTATTGATAATTCGTTGATACTTATTATGCTTGGATTAGAAATTAATTGTTTTTAATTGTTCTGTAGCGTTATATATCTTTAAAACATTGTATATCATTAGTTTTATTTGAAAGCGCAGTAACTGGGGCATCCACAGTAATACCCACACTTACCCTATTTCGTATCTCACATATTTTGGTGAAAGAAATCGAATTTTTTTAATATTCAAAATCAAAACATAAAATATACATCCTGTCCCGAAATGTCTTGATGAGAATTTGTAAACCTCATTTAGGCAAACAATTTTCCATATAAACGTTTTTTTTGTATCTCACATATTTTGTCTAAAAAATGGAATTTTTGAATTTTAAACGTATTTTTTAGAATTGAAACGAAAAATATATGTTTTACCAGAAACTGTGTCAGACAAAATTTGTAGATCTTTTTGAAACGAACAACTTTGTATTCTTACGTTTTTTTCGTATTTTACATATTATTGTTAAAAAATTGAATTTTGGATTTTCAATAGTTTTTTTTTAATTAAAAAGAAAAATATGCATCTTTTGAAAAAATGTTACAATTCAAATTTGTAGGTCTTTATTTATTCAATAATATTGTATCATAACGTTTTTTCGTATCTCGTATAATTTAACTGGAAAATGGAATTTTGATATTGACTTTTTTCGAATTGGAATATGCTGTAACATTTCTAATTTTGATTTAATCAAAAAATTTTATCAGAATAATTTGTAGAGATTTATGAGCACTATCAAAAACCAGTGTTGAAATTTTTTATTTTTTCAAAAATTTATTTTCAAAAACACAAAAGTGGATTGGATGTGGCTGGTTAACGAACTTGTCCTTACTTTTTCGGCTCTGATAAAGTGTACCAAAGCTCAATTCAATCTGATAATTCTATCGAGAGTTATGCCGCACACGACCTACAGACAGACAGACAGACACTTTCGTGAAAACCATTTTTTCTGACTCAGGGGTCTCAAAACGTAAAGATTTGATGAAAATTTCGAAAGTCATTTTTCACATAAAACCAATACCTTCTCATCCATGATGAGAATGTAAAAAGCTATCTTACAACTTACATGAATAAATAAATGTATAATTTAGTCACGTGGTCCAATTGATCCATGGCCTTAATAACTATGTATATTCTTATAAACAAATGGTAATTTATGAACAAACACTCAACTATAGTATTTTCATAAGTAAATTTACTTTGCTTGAATAAAATTGTATTAAAAGTTGGAAAATTACTCAAAGTCTTGCAATTAACCCCTTGACTGTCGATGAAAGAGATCTTTGCCATCGGCTGTCAAGGGATCAAAGTCTGATTCACTTTCGTAATTTTTTTTATTCATAAAACTTTATTAAAATGTCGTTTCTCTTCTTATAATAAAAATTTAATACACTTGAATTTCTCTGCTATAATAACTTATATAAAACATAACACTCAAAAAACAGATTAAATAGACCAGAAGAAATACACTTTTTGAGAGATAAGCCATTGTAAAATAAATGCTCTAATATGTAATTATTATCTGTTATACATTCTCTGCAATATAATAATATATCATGCAACTAGGGAGAAAAAAGTTTATGTTGCGAGTGTGAGGTTTGATGCCCGACCAAAGCAAAGTTAACAATCACACGTGTAAAATAAATGTTTATCTCGTGTTGCAGACGTTTTTTTTCTACTGAGGGGGGCCAAAAAAATCGATTTTTTTGTCCTACGGGGGGTAATAAAATTCACTTTATAACCCGCTAGTAGAAAAAAATAGTTTTTAAATTGATTTTTGATAAGACTCATTGTCAAAAGGTTAGAAAAATCTGATATAAAGTGTTTTTGAATCAAATTTGTTTTTAAAAATTTGGACTATTAATTGCTAAAACATAGTCGTTTATAAAACAATTTTGGTTTTGCTTTAAAAAAAAATTTGTTTTCCAAAATAGCCAATTATTTATTTACGGCATTTTTAAAAGCTGCTATGATAGTTAGTAAAGTTATTTTGTCATTAACTATAATTATTTTAATAATTCTAAGCAATTATACAATTTAAATAATTTTTTTCGGGGAAAACACTTAATTTAAATGTTTGTTTATAAATACTATTTGGTTGAATCAATTTACATGGATGATGAATAAAATATTTATGTACGTTGTGAATAAATGTTTAATGTGAGAGATAATTAATTCACTTCATTGCTTTCCATGAATAAGGAAAATAATATCCTTGAAAATGTCGTTTTATCGATGAATAAAAAACTACTACAAATATAATTATTTTTATTTCTTATTGCCTATGATTAGTCGTTACTTTTACAATTCATAAAATAACAATTAAAAGAACTAATTTCGACATTTGTATCACTTAAGGGCATGTGATACTTAAGAACAGTAGCGAGTTCATGTGAACTTTTTTTCATCCCCCAAACCGAAAGTTGTCTATCTACGTCCACTTTTATCTTCTTTACCATTTCTCAAATTTTCAAAACAAAACTTTTTGTATTTTGGGCACAAACATATAGAAATTTAAAATCAATAAAGTTTGCTAAATTCCCAAGTATCATATGACCATAAGAAGATATTTGATTTAGGTTTAATTTGTCTGTATTTCACATTCTCATCACATATGAGAAGATATTAGATTCATGTAAAATTTGACATTCACTTCTTTCAACGGAAGTCTACGTTTCATGATCCCCTAAATCCGAAAATCCGTCATCTGTGGTCACGGCAACTTTTGAAAGGATTATCAGATTTAAATGCGCTTTGCTACACTTTATCAGGGTCAAAAAAGAAAGGACAAGTTCGTTAAACAGTTGTGTCTGACTAAATATTGGAAGTTAGAGCATTTTTGGCATTTTTAAAAACCACTTTTTTGAAAAATATAAAATTTTAATAATAACCAGTTCCTCCTTTTTGATTGTGAATATCAAGCCCCACGCACAATTTTCGTGTTTAAGAATGTATTTTTCAAACTCGAAGTAACTTTAAAAAAAGTAGATTTAATATTACAAAATAGTAGATAATATTATAAAATGTATTCAAGCTATAGTAATAAATCATAAATAATAAATTTGAGTGCTTGAGAAGAAGACGAAACCGAGCGATCAAATTTTCTTCCAATATTAATGTGAATTATGATTGATAATAATACACGTTTTTCAAAATATTTTTGTGAAAAAAAAAAATTAATGCAAAATAGATACAACATAATATTGCCAATAATTGCGCTATATTAAAAAAAATCTGGATAGCTTTTACAAATCGCACCACCCCGTTAATAATAACAATAACTAAAATAACAATAATGATATTATAATAATCTCCATATTTGAATTATTATTTATTAATGACTAGAGAAAAATTAGTAAACAAGACAGACATGATTGCCTCATACTTTCATAGTTTTCTTATCCACTGCAAAAGGTTTTTCAACTTGTTTGGGTTGCAAACATTGTATTCTTCTTTTGCATTTCCTTAATCATTTCTGAATCACTACTTTATCCAAAGAGTCTCGTTTAGTTGATCAAATACGGAAATACCTCTAGGATAAATTCATTTAAATTGTTATTAAATCAAAATAAGTATATTGAAATTCACACCAAGTTTCGTTCATATTCTTTTAATAATTTATGCTGATTAAATTCTCAAAAATTAACGACTCTTCAGCTTAATAAAGTGAACAGAAATTGACAGAGTAAGTCTAAAATTTGATGGAATACTTTCAATAATCTAAAAAAAAATCATAATCCTTAAAAGTGCCTCGAGGTCATAAATAATAATCATAATATAAATTGTACTTTGTATTGCTGTACTTAGATAATAATAAGTATTTTTCGCCGCAACTTTGGGGCATAAAAAACGTTTGGCAAAATGGGATAGGTGACCTATTCTTGGTTTTATGTGCTGAAAAAAATTAATTACCTTAACTCAGTCGCATTATAGTAATTAAGTTTTTTAATTACTAAAACCCAAGAATAGGCAATATACCTTTATCTACATTCTTTCTATCAGGTTTTATACTTCCATATACAAACTTTCTCAAGGGGACCCGCCACCTTTAATTGGTATATTTTTGACTTTTTTGACATTTTCCAAAAATGTTTTTTTTTCATTCTCTATACTTCTCTGAGTATGTGTACATTTTCAGGGCAATCTGATTTTTTTTCTGGGAAAAATAAATAAAATTAAAAGTTACTATGATATACGAATAACGCGTTTTCAGCGAAAATTAGCTTTTTGCAAAAAACAGTTTGTTTATTTATTTACTAATATTTCTGATTTATGTGGAAAATGGCTTCACTACAGGCCTTTGAAATTTTACCACTTATATTACCACTCAATATTTTTGGGTATGAAAAGCACTCTAGCTAAAAAAATAACTACAAATTTTTTTTACTATTTTGGGATATTTTTATTATTTTTTTTCATTCATATTACCTTATTTTCCATACCTGGAAAGTTGCTACACATTGTAAGGAACGAAATAAAAAAAGAATCATGACAATTGGTTGAAAAAGAAAAAAGTTATTAAAAGTCAAAAAATGTAAAAAAAATGTCCAAAAAACTTAAAATTTGTAGTTTAAAAATACATAAGAATAATTGTATGGAGGGTATAAACTCAAAAAATAAAAATATTAAAGGTGTCGGTTCCCCTTCATAAAGTACAGACACAGTTTCCATTTGTCATCTATTAAATTATTTAAATGAAATGTAAAACTGTGCTTATTATGATTAAAAGGAATGAAAATTTAAGTCATGAGAAAGAAGACTTGGTCCTATGTAGGCTTAATCGTACATAATTTGCAAACGCAAACCTGCCAGGTGTATTACTTTGAAATTTCAATTGAGCATCATAAATGAGTGTGCATGTGTGTGTTTCGTATGTGTGTGTGTGTGTGTGGGTATGAGGGGATGGGTTGCACTGGCTTAAAACCTGAGGCGGCTGAGGTGTACTGACGAAATTAAGATCTCTTGAGATCCAGCATTCAGAGGGACCTCGTTACTTGACATTCAGATAACTACTTTCGACGTCGAGGAGAATTATTTTTAGCAGATTCGGCTGTGGGATTCCACTTGAAGTTCCCTCCTCGTTTACTGGATCCCATGAGCATTCTGTCCCGGCTAGAGAGCACAGATAATACAAGGGATTTTGCCCGAAAAGGTCCTGATAAAATAAACGCCCCAATTAGAAACAGGTTCAGAGTCACGTGAAAAAAAGATGCGCTGGGATCACTTTTTTTTGTGCGATTTGCGTGAAAATTAGTTTGGATTAGATTCGCTAATGTTTTTTTTTCTTACAAGAACACTTCTATGGGAAAACTTTTGTGTAAAATAAAATTGATGCGTACAACACTTGTAAAAATATTGATGGATTAAAAATATTTTATTGATTTAGATATAAACTCCTGTGATAGAAAGTTATTCCAGAAATATAATTATAAACCTCGTGTGTTCTTACTGTTTATCTGACTTGGATATTAAAACGAACTAAACAAGACTCTTCGAAACATTAAACTTGTTTATTACAATCATAAAATGCAGAAATAGTCTCAGGAGTAAGTCTTCAGTCATACGCTTTTCCACGACTAAAAATCATTTTCCTTTCTTTCACAATTTTAGTCGTGTTAGATTTGAATAATAATCTAAAATATTTCTTTAGTTAGTTATCTATTTGTAAACATCTGCAAACATTTTTGGGGTTTCGGAACGTAACACATATGCTTATGTTCATATTCATAAATCTCTACAAATTATCCTGATAACATTTTTTGATTAAATTAAAATTAGAAATTTTACAGCATATTCAAATTCGAAAAAAGTCAATATCAAAATTCCATTTTCCAGTTAAATTATACGAGATACGAAAAAACGTTATGATACAATATTATTGAATACATAAAGACCTACAAATTTGAATTATAACATTTTTTCATAAGATGCATATTTTTCTTTTTAATTAAAAAAAAAACTATTGAAAATCCAAAATTCAATTTTTTAACAATAATATTGGAAATAACAAAAAAACGTAAGAATAGAAAGTTGTTCGTTTCAAAAAGATCTACAAATTTTGTCTGACACAGTTTCTGATAAAAGATATATTTTTCGTTTCAATTCCAAAAAATACGATAAAAATGAAAAAATTCCATTTTTTAGACAAAATATGTGAGATACAAAAAAAACATTTAGATGGAAAATTGTTTGCCTAAATGAGGTCTACAAATTCTGATAAAGAAATTTCGGGACAGGATGTATATTTTATGTTTTGATTTTTAATATTGAAAAAATTCGATTTTTTTCACCAAAATATGTGAAATACGAAATAAGCGTTGTTCTGCAAAATCGTTTCCTTAAATAAAGTCTACGATTGTTTTTCCTTTTTAGATATGTGGAAGAAAGTAAATTCTTTTAATCATGTAATTTATTAAAAAGTTATACTGAAATGTATACAGAAAATCGAGCGCGAAGCGCGAGTGTCATGATGAGAATGTGTTCCTTAAGGCCAATAGAGCCTTAAGTAAATTGAATTTCCTGTTTCACTTGAATTCAAAAAGAAATTCAGTGACTTTGAGAAAATGTGTAATTCACATCATCTGTAATATTATTATAAAATTGGTTTGAGCTTCAGTATCAAAATATAAGAAATAAACTTAAATGTATGCGAAGAGCACAAGACCGAGCGCGAAGCGCGAGGTCCAGAAAGAACAGAGCGCGAAGCGCGACGATCGGATCGCGCGCCCTAGGCGCGCTCAAACTTGCGAGCGAAGCGAGCTGCGCGCGATGACAATGTGCCCGCGAAGCGGGCAGATTTTTTGTATTACATGTTTAAGTACGATATCTATTCCTAAAAACGTGAAATTAATCATTTTTGGACCCTAATGCCAATTTTTTTCAACAACGTACCATTTTATTAAAACTGAGGATCAATATAACTTACACTACTTTTAATTATTATCATTATATCTGGTTTGAATTGAGTAACTTGACCAAACGAATACTCTTGATACATAAATTGATACTTAAGGTTGTTAAATTTTCCAAACATCTCACTTAAAAAACTTGTTTGCCTGTTTTATGTCACTTTCGATCACGTACTAGTGTTTGCAGTTTTACACATACAAGTATTCCTTATTTGATACGTTTCACTGAGTTCTACTGCATTACCTGCAGTAAAGAGCCAGTGATACAATCTTTTTTGCACTCTACATTCCTTTGAAGAACATCGTAATTCTATTCGGGCTTTAAAAGCACAGGAATTCAAGCATACAGAATCCCACTAGTTGTTGCTTTCTCTTAAATTCAAAATAAACATATATGTAATTAGTAAACTTTTTGCTCGAAATTTGCATCACTAGACCAATTAAATAAATTCTCCTTCTTTGGTCTAATTTCTCGTGTAGAAATAGCGCATCGGTCATAGAAGGGCGTTGGTTAGATTGCCCTAATTTTAGTCGGACGCTGGACGGGAAATCTGACCAGGACCCGAAAAATTCGTCACGTTCGGCTATGGGGTAGATACTTTCCATTATCGAGTCAATGTTGAATATGATTTTAAGATTTTATTAGATAAAGCCCTAACTTCAGAATTCGGCTTTTTCATTTTTCT
Source organism: Diplolepis rosae (assembly GCA_030998225.1). Lineage (NCBI taxonomy): Eukaryota > Metazoa > Arthropoda > Insecta > Hymenoptera > Diplolepididae > Diplolepis > Diplolepis rosae. The sequence goes on from JAPYXD010000677.1 coordinate 14,194,752, forward strand.
CATTAAACATTATGCAATTAGATATTTTTTCGCTTTGCAGAAGTAATTTTTGAAATAGAAGTATAGGTACTCAGTGAAAAATATCTCATTTTAATTTGAAGAATTTGAAAATCTTTCTGTGGAAAACAGACGCTTTCGAATTTTAATATTAAGAAAGATTAAAAAATTGACTTTTGAGTATGGGACATTTATCCAGAATTATTTTTTTCTTCAAATAAATATTATATTTTTAATTAAATGCCTTCATAATAATCATCGGAAACATCATCTTTGACCTTAATTTCATCACAAACGGAGCAGGTACAAAAAACTGTGTTTCTGACATAGCTTCTGTGCAAACCGTGTTACCTCTTTTTACCATATGAATTCGATGTGCAAGATTTAAAAATTTTTGAAAAATCCATAAATTTTTATTTGCACATAAAATAGAATACAGATTTCTGTTAAAAACAGAGAAATGTTTAAAATTAAGAGATATAGGGCATAAAACAAAGAATTTAAACGGTACCCGACTAAACTTTGAATTGAGGGCCTTCCTAGATGCTCATTGGTTCTCCCAGAAATCCAACAGAGGCAAGCCTACCAAATCCTAACTAGAGCCCACTCAGATTTTTCTAGTTATGTTCACCTGGTTAATACCCGACGAGTACGCAGTTTAAAGTAGGAGACAATAGAGCAATTTCTACACGGGATTATCAACAGGTTTAATTTCTAACACGTGTAATTTTTGCCCTGAGATCTGAATTTAATGAAATTTGGTTTTCATTAATAAAAATCATATATATTGGGTACTTGAATTATTTTTTAGGGTTTTTTTTTTGTTCAAAAGAGCATTTAGAGCTAGCTATAACATTTCGCCACTTTTCTAGTAATTTACGGATTCCGTTGCGAAAAAGCTCTTCATATTTTGAGGCTATCCACGAATCGACCCATTTTTTGATATCTTCAAAAGAATGGAAACACTTCTCGACCAGATTGAGGTAACATTTCCCAATTAAGCCTTTCAAGGTACGTTTTCACCACATCACAAGGCGTCTTTCAATGTTTTTCGGTTTCAGCTGGTACGGAACCCAATCTCCTTGTCTTTGGATGACACTCATCACCTTTAAACGCTTGGAAACGGTTGAGACATCAACATTGAGTTAGTCGGCCATCATTTCAAGCGTTAGACACGAGTCTTGGTCGAGAAAAGCCTCTAGTTCTATGTTCTCAAATTTTATTGGCTGCCCAGGGCGCTCTTTGTCCTCGAGGTCGAAATCTCCATTTTTGAATCATTGAAACCAATTTTCAATAGCCTGAACTGTTGAGGTATGGTTACCGTATGCCTCTACAAGCAAACGATGACATCCGGCTGCTGATTTCTTTAAATGAAAGCAGAAAAGCATAGCTTCCCGCAAATTACGCTTTGTCGGTTCGAATTTCGGCATAATCGAAGCTCAAAAATAATATATTGTTCACACGTACACGGAATGACAGACACAGTAGATCCACTAACATGTATTTTACAAGGGTACTTAAAAAAGTGAAAATGAACGTCAGCGCCACCAAGTTATGATAGCAAGAGCTAATACCAATGCAAGCGAAACCCCCGCAACCCGATACCCTGAAGAAGGTGGGCATTGAATGGCATTCAAATGTCAAAATCTGGAAAGAAATGAAATCGAGGATGAAGCTTTTTAATGCCTAGGAATTAAAATGCATTCCAAATTTTTATTCTCGATTTCATTTCTTTTCAGATTTTGGCATTTCAATATCCACCTTCTTACTAGGTATATTCTAAAGAGCAGAAAATTTTCAACATAAATGAATGATTTATACCGTCAGATTTTATCAAAAGAATATCAAACTATCGTTGATACTGTTAAAACAGGTTAAAAAGATCATCGTTAGCGATAATAGCGCCACCGCTTGGTAATAGCAAACACTATAATTCGTTCTCCTTTATTCCTATAGGAGAGGAGCTACTGTGACGACAAATACTGTCGAAACAATCTCAAGGATAGTGCTTTGATGTGAAGTTGGTTGCAATTTGTTCCGATGTCAAAACATACTTGTTGCACCATCCCATAGAAATCCCAAAAATTTAATTCAGGTACCCAATATATATTGGGTTGTCGACAAAGTCATTTCGCTTTTTCCGCTAGATGACTTTAGTCGTTCGATGTCGTTCTTCTCCATTACAAACTTCAGACCGTATATGGTGTTTAACAGCTAACCTTTCATAGATTATTCAGTAAAAAAAGTTTCAAGTTTTGTTGTTTATTTATTGTTTTCCCAGGAAACAAAAAACCATTCACTTGTGTTAAATTTGAATGGGCTTTGAGGTGTTCTGAATTGCGTATCTCTCACTGGAATTTCAGCATTAACAGATTGAAAACCAATATTTCCGATAGAAAATAATGTATTTAAAGTGAACAATCGTTTACAATACAATTCGTATTCCGTTTTTATTGTATTTCTCTTATTCAGAGTGACCTTTTAAGACTTCCATTTCATTTGGAATTTCAACCGATTCATCCGAACCTCAATGAATCGTACATTACCATTAGAAGTTATTTGAGATTAATCAGTCTTATTCAACCCTATTCACTTAACGATTTAACCAATGTCGAATGGCAGATTTAATACATTGCGCACAAATGGCAGATTCCAAGTGTCACCATCCGATTGAATTTTTATTTCCTGAATATGCAAATGACAGATACACAATTCAAAGAGACGCGCGTTCTATCGGTTTTTTTCCTGGGTTGCATTGATTTGAAATGGAGATTCCAGACGGTCTTTTTCGTCACATTTTACTTTATTACTTCCGAAAAGGTAAAAACGCAGTGCAAACTTGAGAAAAGTTGTATGATGTTTACGATGAAAATTCATTAACAGAACGCCAGTGCCAGAATTGGTTTGCTCGTTTTCGTTCCGGAGATTTTGACCTCAAAGATGCATCACGTTCTAGACTCCCAACTGAAGTTGACGACGACAAAATAAAAGCAATGATAGAAAATAACCGTCGTAGTACGACACGAGAGATCGCAGAAAGCTTAACATACCACATACTATACATGCGTCGAAAGACATTTAAAACAACTTGGTTACGTTAATAATCTCGATATTTGGGTTCCTCACAAATTGAACGAAATTCAACGCACCAAACGAATTTCCATTTGCGATTCACTGCTGAAACGTAACGAAACCGATCCATTTTTAAAGCGAATCATAACGGGCGATGAAAAATGGCTTGTTAACAATAACGTCGTGCGAAAAAAATCATGGAGCAAGCGAGATGAGCCTGCACAATCGACATCAAAAGCCGATATTCATCAAAAGATGGTTATGTTGAGTGTTTGGTAGGATTTCAAAGGTATTGTTTATTTTGAGCTGCTCCCAAGAAACCAAACTATTAATTCGAATGTCAATTGTCGCCAGATAATGAAATTGGACAAAGAAATCAAGAAAAAGCGACCAGAAAGGCGTCATCTTCCATCAAGATAACGCCAGAACACATACATCTTTGGTCACTCGCAAAAAAATATTGGAGTTAGGCTGGCATTCTATGAATGCGGAATTATGAAGCTGACTTGAAAATGGCAAAAGGTCATCGAACAAATTGGTCAATACATAATTGATTAATTTTTGTTATTTGTATTAATAAGCTTGATTTGAAAATCATGAAAGAAAACGAAATGACTTTGTTGCCAACGCAATATATACATATATAATGAGGTGAGTATATTAATTGGTAAGTTGTTTGTAATAACGAGGGCTGGTGTATTCCAAAGCGCTGTATGTGTGAGAACACATACATGTGAACGTATTTCTGGACCTTATTGGAGAAGATTACGTTGTACAGCATGTCGCCTGCTATAATTCTTGCATATTCCTCTCATCTAATAATATGCTTCTCCATTGTCCTTTCTTTTAAGACCCCAGACACGACTCACTTTAATGCAGTTTTTTCATAAAAAATCTTAAACTATTATTTACTTCAATTCTTTATCAGTGATATAAATAATGAAGATCATAAACCAAGATGATTCTACATTAAAAAATCCCTGGGTAGATAAAAAAAATACCAAATCCCTCAATCATTCTATTCATTTCTTTTAGCTTCAGGAAATGATTGTACATTAATTTAAGTTTTAGTGAGGGAGGCATGAAATTGCTTAGATCAAAGTATTTTGTCAAAAGGAGACTGATTCCGCTTAAGGCTGGAGTTAAACCTCTTTTGCAAGATAGCTAAATCGCTCGTGAGAAAGAACCCTTGCACCCTTTTAGTTCGTATAAGGAATGGAAAGGGTACCTTGTTAGGTGCCTGATTCAAGTGGGACAAAAGCGGAATTCTGTTCACTGATCTCGTACATATAGGGAGAAAACCATTGGTAGTCCTCTCATTGTTCGACGTTTTCTCATTTCGTTCCACCGTTGATTATTCTCACCACCCTCAAGAAAAATCATTTGCACTTCATTTCCTTCATTATTTTATGCTTGTTTTTTATGTATTTTTCTAATTGATTATCAAATGAGACTTTTACGATGAGAAATAAATATTACTTGTTCCATAAAGTAGAAAGCTTTGCCAGTACGGTTCCAACGCTGTACGAAGAAGAAGAAGAATAAGAAGAAGATTGAGCTTCGTTGCATGGCAATAGGCGCATACGCAGTTCAATTTTTACATTTCATTCGTCTGTAGCTCAATATACTACATTGCGCTACTGTTAACTGTAGCGAAAAAACGTGTTTGCGCGCTGGTGGCATATAAAATTTTATTTCTTATGAAAATTTGAAGACTGGATGAAAAGAAGTTACTTTAAATCATCCATAGAATGGAAAAACAGATTGAAATATTGAAATCACAAAAATTATTTTATAAATCATATACACTCAAGATTCCCTATAACGAGAAGCTCGAGCATCGGAGACCTCTCTGCATCGAGCGCGAGAGGGATCCCCTCCAGATTCTACTTGTTGCTATGCGCTGTTATGCGCATTATATAATGCGTGCAGTCAGTCTGTCAGTGATTCAACATGGAATTGACTTATTTGACGGTATTTACTCAAAATACTAAAAATATAATAATATAATAATAAAAATATCTATGCTTATCAGGTGTATTTTTGAATATTTCCAGAAAAAAAAGTCTTGGTGATAAATGTAATAAACAGTTAAAATGTTGCTGTTGGTTTTCATTTATAAAAAATGCGTTTCGAAACATAGTATTACACATGTAGTATTCATCACAATAATAAACTAAGCAAAATTATACATACTGATTAATGATAATCATATAAAATTGTCATACATATTGTTTAAAAAGGGAGAATTTTACTTATCTACAGTAATGTGTAAAATATCAAAATTTCCGAAAAAACATATGCAATTTTAATGTTTGATAACCGACTTTACTCCAAAATATTGAAAACTCCAGATTGGAAAAATTAAATATCAAATTTTTCATTTCAAATACTGTAAAATTACACAATTAAGTAATTTTTCAATAATTGACCAAATTTTTTCTCATTCATTTGTGATAAAATCCATAAAACTCATTGATTACTGTTTCAAATTCGAGCGCGCTTCATTCCGTAGTAGTGGGGGAAGAGGGGTCGATCGTCTGCTCGTTATAGGGAGGCGTGACGCGCTCGTAAAAGGGAGGCCTTGTTACAGGGAATCTCGTTATTATAGGGAATATAAATCTCGAGTGTAATAAAGTAGAAGAATAATTTCTAGTAGTTTTCATTATGAAGAGGGGTTAATTCACTCATTAACATATTTTCATCGAATCACCTTTGTCTAATTAATACGCGACTTTAAGCTGGAACCAACTGCCCGCGAAGTTTAAAGCCGAAAGGCGGTTCCGCGGACGGTGTATTGGTTCGTGAGAGGGGTTTTTTTGGTTTTAACAGGTATGCCTAGACCCGTCCTAGAAGAGGCCTGTACAACGTCTATAAAAGATTTCGCCATTTTTCCTCCTCACCAAAAAAAAAAAAAAAAAATCAAATTGCATAAATGAAGAGTGGACATTCAAAAGGGCGTAACCCACATTTCTGAAATTTTACACGGCGGCACAAAAACGTCCCCATTTCGACACCTCGAGATACAGATTGTTGATTTCCAAGTCGAAAATAAAAATATCTCCGATTGGAAAAAAAATCGTTTACGCTATTGTATTGGCATTAACCTCAGGAATTTTTTTCGCCAAAAAAACGATTTTTGAAAAATTGTGGGTTACGCCCTTTTGAATGTCCACTCTTCAAATATATATTTGAAGGGAAGAATTTTTAGCCAGAAATTTATCTGAAAAACTAAATAAATAATTGAAAGCAATTTATTCTGAATCCCAAGAAGCTTTTGAAGTAGTTATTACGATTAAAGTCATTACTTAAGGGGGGAAATTCGTGCAAATTTTTCAAAAATTCGTTTTTTTTTAAATCTTCCTAGTCAATTCTACACACATTCAAAAATATTTCTACCAAGTTGTATATCGAAATTACGAAAATTGAGTGAGTGGCGAACTTTTTTGTTGAATGCAGCGTGTAGTCCGTACCTAGATACAAAAACTTTAAACGCGGCTTCTGAAAAACTTTGTTTTTGAAATGATGTGATAGATTGCAAAAAAGCGGCTTGACTTGGCACAATTTTTTAGAATGATAATTATTCTACGATTTGATGAATAAAATATTACATTTATGCTAAATTTAGAGTTTATAAAATTGGAGCTTTTTCGATCAGATTTTTTAAAATCAGACTTTTTAAAATCTTGCTCTCTAAATTTGAATTATCGAAAATCTCACTGAATTGACATCAAGGACCCAATTTCACAAATTCAGAATTCTGAACTTTCTTTAGAATCATCAATAAGTTCTAAGTGGACTGGAATTAAGGACATATTCTAGTCAGACTTCTAACTCGTAAACTATGCAGTCATTACTGGATCAAACTGCTACTTATCATCGACAGCTTTGGTAACAGACTACACTGTCTATCTCCGGTATTCCCTCAATAAAGTTCACGAACTTTGAAATGAACTTCTGGCGGGCAACTTTCTGGTCGTGAATATTGTTTGGGGCTACGGAAGAAGGATCAGCATTACAAACCACGTGCAGAGCCTCCACGCAGCTCAGCACAACCTTTCCTGTTGGATTTCAGTTGCCTCACACCTCACTTCAAAACAAACGCTAAAAGTCGCATTGTGCACTCAAATTCGTGAATACATATATTATTAATTAAACAAATATTTAGATATTTCTGGAATTAGGCTCTCATTCTCTTTTATAAGGTGAAAATGAATATATGTATATGGGTCATTCCATATTAGATTGACAGTCAATGTCGCAGATTTGAACGAGATAATTTTTTTTCGGTTCTTTATCAACAATAAATAGAAACGTTATTTTTTGTTTGGCCAAAAAAATTTTTTTAAAAGTATCGATTTTTCGAATTTTCTAAGAAATGATATTTTCGACATAGCAAGCGCACTTTCAAGCCTGTTTATCTTGAAAACAATTGTTCGCACAAAAATTTTTCCAAATTACGAAAATTAGGTTTTGACTCTTCTTTATAAAGATTGTTGCGAAAAAATTGTTTAAATATTTTTTAACATACAAAAGTAAATAAGTAAATGCAAAATCGTTTTGTTCCAAATTTGGCCCCTTTCGAATGTTTTTTTTCCTGGATTTAGATTCTTTGAAGTTTATTATAAAATATGAAGATTGAATCAAAATGGCTGGATCATTGATTCGGATGTTATGGAATTTTAAAGAGCCTCGCGCGGCCTCGCGTGCAATCCGAGCGCTTCCACACGCGGCGAGCGTTTACCTTTACTTTTAGCGCTAATAATTTACGCCCGGTAAAACGCTCGCCGCGTGTAGAAGCGCCCAGATTGCGCGCGAGACTTCAAATTTCCGTAACTTCCGAATCAATGATCCAGCCATTTTGATTCAATCGTCATATTTTATAACAAACTTCAAAGAATCTAAATCCACGAAAAAAAACATTCGAAAGAGGCCAAATTTGGAACAAAACGATTTTGCATTTATTTATTTACTTTTGTATGTTAAAAAATATTTAAACAATTTTTTTCGCAACAATCTTTATAAAGAAGAGTCAAAAACCCTAATTTTCGTAATTTGGAAAAATTTTTGTGCGAACAATTGTTTTCAAGATAAACAGGCTTGAAAGTGCGCTTGCTATGTCGAAAATATCATTTCTTAGAAAATTCGAAAAATCGTATACTTTTAAAAAAATTTTTTTTGGCCAAACAAAAAATAACGTTTCTATTTATTGTTGATAAAGAACCGAAAAAAAAATTATCTCGTTCAAATCTGCGACATTGACTGTCAATCTAATATGGAATGACCCATATACATATACACTGAAAAAAATGGTTAGTAAAACCAACTACTTCGGTTTGTAAAATATGCCTCAGCTATTTTATTAGTTAACACAACACATTTTTTTGTTGGTGTTACTACACAAGTTCTTGTGATAACAATTGAGATAGTACAACCAACAAAAAAAATCGCTGTGCTAACTAATAAAATAGCTGAGGCATATTTTACAAACCGAAGTACAGTCGAGATTCCCTATAACGAGATTCGCTGTAACGAGGCCTCCCTTTTACGAGCGCGTCACGCCTCCCTATAACGAGCAGACGATCGACCCCTCTTCCCCCACTACTACGGAATGAAGCGCGCTCGAATTTGAAACAGTAATCAATGAGTTTGATGGCTTTTATCACAAATTAATGAATTAATCACAAATTTTTAGTATTTTGAGTACATACCGTCAAATAAGTTAATTCCATGTTCAATACTCACAGAAATCTTTTTTATACGCTTTTAACTATGTAAATAAATTATTCACATAGCCTCACTGACAGACTGACTGCGCGCATTGTATAATGCGCATAACAGCGCGTAGCAACAAGTAGGATATGGAGGGGATACCTCTCGCTTTACTAACCATTTTTTTCAGTGTACATATTAAAAATATATACACATGCACACACACATATACATATATATGTATAAATATATATCATGGATAAGTTTTTATAAGAATCTTTTTTTGTTTAATTACATTGAAAAAAAATAAAAAGGAATGTAAAACTTAACATATGTATAAAACGAATATCACGTGCGTGTAATAAAGAATTATTGTGATTAAAATGGACAATAAAATGTAATGTGTGAAAATAAAAATTCATGATGGATTTTAATAGAGCATCTACATTTTTCGGTCTCATCAAACAGGATTAGAAAAATGTGAAGACTAACCTTCCTATGGCGTAGCTGTGATGACACATGAAACATTTTTTAAAAACTAAACATACATAAGAATACAGATACTTTCTCCTAGTGTAATTTCTCGAGAACACCATATTTTGACTGTCAGTTATCACAGCGAGATTTAATTTGTAGCTGAGTTGTTGAGTTCAAGGTAAAGTTAAAAGGACAAAGTGTAGTGGGGGGGGGGGGGGGTTCCTTTTGAATACATTTCAGTGCTTAGGATATAAAGTTACTTTATTTCGAAGAAAATTTTTCTTTATAATTATAAACATCTAAAACCAGACAGAATTATATTGGTGCATTTAATTTAATTCTACTAATATTCAGTTACCTACCTTATTTTTTATAGAAAAGGGGATACAAACTGAATGGCCAGTATGGTAGGAATCTAGTTACGTGACCAGGTTGTTCTATGGCTTGAAGGAACACATTTTCATCATAAAGCTCGCACTCGATTTTCTGTATACATTTTTGTAGCTTTTTAATTAATTATATAATTAAAATGATTTATTTTCTTCAAAATATCTCAAAAAGGAAAAAAATTCGCAGACTTTATTGTAAACGATTTGACATTTAAATGCTTTTTTCGTATGTCACATATTTTGGTTACAAAGTGGAATTTTGTATTTTCAATAGTGTTTTTTAAAATAAAAAAAGAAAATATATATCCTATCGAAAGATGTCTTCATTAGAATTTTTAGACCTCATTTAGGGAAATAATTTTCCAGTTTTACGTTTTTTGCGTATCTCACACATTATGTGTGAAAAATGCGATTTTTAAATTTTAATGATATTTTTTTAAATTGAAATTGAAATAAAAAATATAGATTTCGTCAGAAACTGTATCAGACAACATTTGTGGCCGGATTTTACTTTCGTAAAACCCTTTTTTTCTGACTCAGGGGGACACAAAACGGGAAGATTTGATGGAAATTTGGAAAGTCATTTTTCATATGAAATTAACACTTTCTCATTGATGGCGAGAATGTAAAAATTAGCCGGAGTTCTGGTTAAGGTAAAAATGGAACAGGCAAATTTAAGACGTGTCCCGCTCGTTTTGATCTGGAAAGTTGCCTATTCCATTTCCTCCTGGGCAGTCTTTAAATCACCTATAATTGTGAAAAAAGTGTCATATTTTCAAACAAAAAAAGGATTGCTTGATAAAAAAATTTAAAAATAACGATAGCAATGATAGAAAATTTAATTTCCATCGTTAGAGAAAACAATCAATTCTTTAAAGCAAAACACCACCAATAATAAAGTTTGGAAAACAATTTTTTAGTTGTTTTGATTTTGATAAGCAATTAATTTTATAATTTTGCTTTGAGCGTTTTGAAAAGAATTATCAGAATTAGTAAAATCAACGTTCATTAAAATACACCTTTAAAAATAAAAGAACACCCCTCAAATATTTTAAAAATTGGATATTTTTCTCGCTTTAGAAACATTTTCCATATATATATATATATATCTGTTAACATTCACCTTAATATAACTTCGCTAAGAGCAAAAAATATTGCAATTGGATTCGGGAAGAGAACACTCCTAAAAGGTGAAGAACAACCCCTTATAAAACTGGGAAAGGTGTATTTTTTTCGTGATTTCTAATTTTGAAGGGGCGTTTTCTTAATTTGTAAAGGTGAGTTTTTACGAACAAAGCTTCTAATAAGTATTTTATGCCTTTTCAAGTAATTTAAGGGTAAAATCGTCAAATTAATTTTGAAAAACCGCAGAAAAGCTAAATACACCCCGGGCCACCTTTACCGTATAGGCGAAATAGACAACCGTCTAGGGCGACAAAATTTAGGTGGATGTCAATTCGGGATGATATTTTCATTTTTATACACTGAGAGAAATCGGCTTTGGTTCCTGTGCACATAGCACATAAATTTTTTGTACAGTAGTTGCCTTGACCAAAAAAGTTGAAAGAAGCTACTACTTTTATAGTTATCATGACAGTAATTTGGACTTTTTTGTGTATTCGGTTGTTGTGACCAAAGTTGATGATTAGAATGAGCTTTATACGTACCCCAACGGTTAGTACACGTACATTTTCTTTATGTGTACTGCCAAGCTCCTTTGGTTACTACAACCGCAGCGTTCGCTGTTGCGCTAGACAAATCAAGTATAGCTTTCATTGAAAGATATGCAGCCTAAGTTGAATCCTGCCAATTCTCGTTCTCGATTCCTGGACTATATTTTACCGTGCCAAGCATTATCAGGTAAATAATTCTATTATAAATATAGTTTGACAATTCTTTCTAAATGATAAACGATTTTGTTCGGGGACAATGCAATGCGTTCCAATTTTGCTGTCTCGTCGTATTTTGTCAAAACTATAGTCAGTCAAAAAAAGTTTATGATGATGAAAAAAGTGACAATTTTTTAACTTAATCGACGAAAGTTATCATAAATATCATTATACCGGATTATTTTTCTTAGATCTTTTCGGTGAAACTTTATTTTTTCTCATCAAATTGAATTTGTATTTTGATAACTAAGAGAACCATACCTATAACCTTAAAAATAATTTTGGCTGGGTATTTACTGTCCGTAGACTTAGTCATTTTAACTAAACTCTATGCGCGGCTTTACGATGGACTTTGGTTCCTATAACCGCAGCGCTATGGTATTTCAAGTACCAGAATCGTGGTCTCAGTAACGTTCCTTGCAGTTGAAGTAAACACTTTTCCAATGTATGACAGCCACTACCATGATTGTCATGAGAACTTTAACATTTTTGTAAAGACGATTTTAACAAAAAAACTTTGGTCAGTGAAACCTAAAATTTCTCTCTGTGTAACGAGAAATCAATGGAAAAAATATAAAAAATGTGTAATTGATTATATTTTTCCACACGTGCAATGACTTAATTTTATCTTACAATTTTATTGTATGAGAGAGATTAGAAAATTGTGTTGATCTAACTGGAAAATCTTGATTTTTATTGATTTCCTCGCTTAAATATAACTCCAGATTGGTTAATATTGAGATAGATTAATCTATCTTCAGATTGAAGGGGCGCAAAGATTTATTCTGCCTAGGGTGCTAAATTTTCTTAAGCCGGCTCTGAATAGACCTTTTTCAAATTCATGAGGAGTTGTTATTACCTTTTCAAGGATGCTCTCTTTTTGAATGCCATAATAATATTCTCTACTCTTCGTGAAGTTATTGCATCAAATACACAAGAGTGTATTTGAATAAACGTAAGTTTTGATTACTCTTTTGAATTTTGTCAAGGCACTTAAAAACAAACTTGTAAAATCAAGTGCGCATGAAATCTGAAATCAACGAAATATCCCTTTTCAACCCTTCCAGAGGCAGTTTTATCCATCAAAGGGTTGCTTTTTTATCTCTTGAAGTAAAATAAATTTTTTATTATTTTTCGCGTCTATTTTCAATTACGATAATCATTTGCCTTTTTTACCTATAAAAATGAGAGACAGAGTTTTTCAAATCGTTTTAGGCTTCAAAGATGAGGATGCATTGTCGCAATTTCTCTTTAAATATCTGAAAAGATTTTATAATTCATTTTCTACCAAGTAAGAAAAAATGAGGTGAGAGAAAAACAAATTTTATTAGTACACCCTGTTCTGCATAATTTAAATAAGGAATTAAATTTCTAGAAATTTTTATAAAATTTCATAGTTTATAAGTTTATGATGAACTAAGACTTTTGATTTTAATAAATTTGAAGAGTTCTATAAAATGTATGAATTGAAGGAAAACTAAATTGGAAATGTTTCCAAGAAGCTCAATGGCCTCGGGTAACCTCGGGACACCTATAACCAATAAAACCACTTTATTTTCGGTAGTCATGATATTATATAAACTTTATCTTTGACGACCTGGAACGATGACCTCTCTTCGTCTTTTCATGAAGCGTCGATCAAACTTTTAGAGTGCAATTTAAGTACTCTAGTCCTAAAAAAGTTTAAAAAAAAGTAGATATGGGAGAAGCGATAATGGAGCTTTGACTCCTTCTGAGAGATCAAAGCTTTTGTACACATGATTTACATCGTGTTGGAGCTGCTTCTTGCTTCTTCTTCTATTTTATACAGAGTCGATTTTCACCCATTCTGCGCTAATTTTACTTTTAAAAAAACGCACAATAACGGTGACGACGCATAAAAAATTAAGGCAAAGTTTAATGCGCAATTTCAACCTTCACAACGTGGTACCATTACATTTATGAAATGCATTTTACAGAATATATTGAACATAGATAATATAACAAAGAGGTAAAGTGCTCAAAAACGTATATACATTTTTATAGACATTAATAATAAATATAAAGAATGTTAAAACTATAAATTATTTCTTCCCCTAATTCTGTCCCTATTCCCCTAATTCCTAAAATCCCCTAATTGGTAATAATTAGAAGATGATACGTTTTAAATTTTATTGCACGGATAGAAAGGACATAGCCGGGTTTCCATGTTAAATCGGCCTTAAAACCAAATCAAATTTCGCATCGACTATATGGAAGGGGCTGAGTAGGAGATGATTTTGCTAAATTTTCAGATTTTTATCCGCCATCTTGAATGAGTAATGACGGATTTTACAATTTTCATTTTTAGCTTTTTGTAGCTAAACTAATCATAGAAAAATTTTGAGAAAAATTAGGGTTGTTTTTTCTAATAGAAGACACATTTATGAATTTTTGTAAATTTTTTGATGCATAATTCCCAATGTAAAAAATTGCGAAAAATTTTGCAGGCAATTTTACTCATGTTCGATTTGCGCGACCACTCTTTTGAATGATGCCATTCATTAGTTACTTATCGATAATTAAAACAGAATTTTTGCACATTTTTGCAAGGTGTGGACGGGGGTAAAAAAAAATAAAAATTATCAAATACGCATTTTTCCAACATCTTACTATTAAAGCACATTTTATAGTAACAGGAAACTAAAAAAAATAATAATTTTTTACAGTAAACCAGAACCATTAGGAATTTGTCAATTAGTCCCAAAAATAAGCTACTTAATATAACACGTTTCGGGAAATATCACCAAGAATGATAGTAAAAGTTGAAAATTTATATGCCAACTTTCTTTATTGACAAAATATACAATCACAGATGTGTATGTATATCTTTTACTTTTACATTATAAGACATTCCATAGGATAGGTTGACATATTACTTCTACACATTTACGGAATATTATAATCGTAACGTTCGAAAAAGTTCACTACGAAATGATGCAATGAAAAAAATGTTTTTTCTTCAATTTGGAATCTTACCACCCGAGATGGTGAAATCCACTTTTATTTATTTGATTTTCTAAGCTCTACACGAAAAAAAATAATTTAGTAAAGTTTATAGAACTGTTCAAAGTTGGGGATACAGGCACTTGCGGAACCGAATTCTGGAAAATTTAAGGTAGTTGATCCGCGAAAATTAGACCGCAGGCAAAAATAGATAATTTTGCTTTTAAGAATAGCAATATTATTGTTAAAGGGCTATTTTGGAAGAGAAAAGATTAATTTCCATGAAAAAAATTTGAAACAGAAAAAAATAATTTTATTAATAAATTTTATCTTTGCCCAAATTTATTTTCTTATCGCTTCGATCCAAATTTTTAAAAATGATGCGATTCTAATAAATCACGGTTCATTTTTTTAGGTAAAAGATTCTCTACAACATGACCGTTTCCTATTTTTGAAATTGAATTAGCTATTATCAAATACAGCAATTTGTTTATAAAAATGCTGTCTTGAAAAATTGTTTTTTTTTATAATTTCAGCCATTAAAGAATTCATTTTCAAAAATTGGAAACGGTCAAGTTTTAGAGAATCTTTTTTCTCAAAAAATGAACCGTGATTTATTAGAATCGCATCATTTTTAAAAATTTGGCTCGAAGCAATAAGAAAATAAATTTGGGCAAAAAGAAAATTTATTAATAATAAAAATAATAAAATAATAACTAAAAGTAATAAAAAATAAAATTATCTATTTTTGCCTGAGCTCTAATTTTCGTGAACGAACTACCTTAAACAACTTTTCACAATAAAATGCAAAACTTTCAATTATTTTCCATGAATGTTTTGCATTTTATCCTGAAAAGTTATGTAAATGTTCTAGAACTCTGTTCCGTAAATGCCTGCATCCCCAACTCTTAAACAGTTCTATAAACTTTACTAAACTATTTTTTTCCGTGTACTGTAGTCGAAATATAAGAATGCTTGAAAGTGAAACATACCCCATCATAGATGGTAAAAATTTGCCTCAATGTTTCCATTTTCGAAGACGCGCTGATGCATCCAAAACTCTCCTCTATACGATGACGTATATTCACATCAGAAGTTTCGGTAAAATGGTATGAATGCTGCTATTATACTTCATTATTAGACTCAAATTTCAGACAGACAGCGGGTAATGATTGGCATAATAAACTTTACCATTATGATGGGATGTTTTCACAACTTTTTCCAATAGTTCTGGTTTACACTCTAAAATGGTACTTCTTCTCACGAAACTGTGACGTTGCAAAATTTTGCAACTCACAAAAGTTGTTTTTCTTAAGTAATAAATTATTTTCTTAACCTGTCTAATTGAAATATTATAGAAAATTTTGATTATTATATAAAAGACATTACATTTTGCAATTTTGGAAGCTGCACGGTATTTCAAGATTTGTACATACTTTAGACCCTTTCATTTTAAGCACTAATTCCGTTTGTATTTTCTTTATTTTATGAAATTCTAACATCGAGGCTAAATTTAGAAGAAAAAGAAGTATATGAAAATATTTGAAGTGGCTTTAGAAAATATTAAAATGGATTTTCTCCTGCTTCCTGTGTTCCTTTTCTGTTTGAATATTCCCGCCATCCTGTCCTAACCTATCTTAAGTGTGGATGTGAATTACTTCTGGTCGTACCCAAGGAGTAATTGGTAAATTTTGAAATGTCATTTGTACATTTGCTGGTGCCTTGGTACAAAATGACTTCTTCACCTGGCGTGAATCTTCGTTATGAATCTTCTGTTGCCGGTGGAAGCCAGGCCCGTGTCAGTAGATTAATGTTTCTGCGTGCCAACCCGATCGGATTATTTTTTTGATGCTTTGGTAGCCAGTCTGTTTGATTGCTGATATTGAAGAAGCGCAATGATAATCTACTATCGTTTGGCCTGAATTAACAAGAATTTAATTATTTAATTCAGAAATAATTCTTTTGTGAAGATTGATAGTCTTCAAGATTACGTCCCTGAATTAGTCGTTGGATTTATAGGAATGCATCGAATTTCAGCCAATAGAATTTGAAAACAAAGCACAGCTGTAACCTGTGGATACATAACATTAGTCGTCAAGGAAATAAATAAAATTGGAAATTCTTTACCTTTTCGTCAGCAGCTTCAGAAGTGTGAAGACCTATTTAAAGTTTTTTTTCGGTTCCATTAAATAAAACAGTTTTATTATAAAGATCCCGCCCTATTTAAAAGATAGTGAATCCTGTATTTTATTTACTTATTGAAGATCCGGGAATTATTGTATTTTACTTCTGTTGATGAAATTTCTTTTCAATTACCTTTCGAGAAGTTTTGATTTGATAAAGCTAAACTTATTGTGAATAATTGTGTTTCTTCTGTGGTAAAGTTTTAGTTTTTGAAAATGTGTTAATTATGATAAAGATTTAGTGTCTTTATAATTGCTTGTTTAGTACCACTTATACTTCACAAATTTCTCGATCGGACTCTCTTGATTAATGTTAATTAATAACTAATAGGTGATACATAATCTTAAAAATGAATTTTTAAAGAATATCCAAATTATCAAATTATAGATCCTTTTGTCCCTCATTTACAATCTTGTAAATTATCCATCCCATAAAGAACCAATATTCCAAATTATTAAAATTGAATTTCATTGTCCAAGTCTTGAATATCGGACGGAAAGATCCTAACTATTTAAGTTAGTTCTCCCCTTTCTTTTATTAGATTATTTGTGTCATTTGATGAATTTATATTATATAAATTTTCCCTCTAGATCCTTTTAATTATAATTCATGTAATAAAACAATGTAACCTCGTTTAATTATCAAACTATGTACTAGAATTCAACGTATTTATGTTATTTTGAATAAATATTAAACATAGAACTGTTCATTTAGTTTAATCTTTAGTAATTAGTAGTCTTTTGATTATCTCTTCCCTTGGTATAGAACCACCCCCTCTACTATTATCCAGAAAGGGACTGACTAGCCATTTCAATTTCCAGAATGTTATAATCCGTGAATTAATATATATTTGATTAATTGATTAAATTTTGGGACTTTTGTTGTATTTTATCTTATTTTGTGAATTGACTAAGGTAACTCTGGCGCCCATAATTTTGTTTTGCTGATTATATAAATACGGGTAATAACTTTCTGAAGGTAACCTATATTCAACTGGCAGTGTTGCCCTATGTGATTTTAAATAATTTATTCAATAAAAATCACGGTTACAAAACCTAATACATTTAGCCATCAAATTTCTTTCCGTGTACTTTTTTTTGCATACACAGAGAAAAATGGATGATTAGAACTAATATCTAGATGTCTAATTATGGGACAGCCATCTTATATGTTTAGTTGTAATATCTAGATATTCAGCTGTAATATCCAAGATGTTAAAATATGGAGATATTAATACCTTGGATATTACAGTTGAACATCTAGATATTACCATTGAACATATAAGATGGCTGTCCCATAGTTGAGCATAAATTTTTCTCCGTGTATTATATAGGAATATGTTAATATCTATTAATAGCAAATATGAATATAGTAAAGAAATATATTATTTGATATTGAGTCATAGAAATACATTTTTTCATCACTTCTCATTGTGAGATAAACTCATTTTATGAAAGTAGCAATCCCAGCTAAAAATCTAAAGAAGATATTGACGTCGGTCGAGATTGAAACTTCTCGTTGATCGACCACAGAGCGGTTTCAAAAGCGTTTCTTATATTTCGTTGGTTCCTTTCGTAGGATTCTACAATCAGCTACTTTCGAAGAGTTCGGCTTCTATCACTTTGGGACCGTAAATGGAATTCTTTACATGTCAACGGAAATAGAAATCCATCATAGAGACGTATCTAGTGAACTGGCAACAAAACTGAGCTGACTCGTTTTACTTAGAGTGTTGGAAATTTGCCCAACAGATCAAGTGCGTTGCTCTATGAGATATATAATAAACTTTATTTTTAAAAGTATTATAAAAGTAAAATTCATTGTTCCAAATAAAAATTATCGTTGCTTTGAACTTTCAATCCAAACTAACTACCTGAAAGGGAAGCCGGCTTAGTGCTTAAAAAATCGCGTAAAGATTGTACAAATGGAGGAAAGGGTGTAATTCTAGAAATATACATTTTTAATCGACTCGCTTATTGGTGCCTTTCAACACTTAGAGATTAGAGGTAAGCAAGCATGAAGGTGCGAATTGGAATTCTCACAGGGTGCGTTCGATAATTATACCTACTGTTGGAAGAAGTTCGCTTTCATGTTGATTAAACACAAAGGAGGCAAGCTGCTGGTTTGTCTATCTTATCTCTTATTGCAATAAATGTAAAAAATATATAAAAGGAGTTAAAAAAATTCAAAAATCTTAGGGAAAATTAAAATACACAGGTTTTTACCTAAATGTATGCATTTAAAAATGATTTTTTCCAAATATTATTTTCATGTGAAAAATCACTTTCCAAATTTTAATCAAAATTTTACGTTTGAGACTCCCTGAGTCAGAAAAATGGTTTTTACGAAAGTATCTGTCAGTCTGTAATAGGTCGTATACTCGATTACTTTCGATAGAATTTCGTTCGTTAACCAGCCAAATCCGAATAAAATAGTGGAAATAGGAGCATTTTTTGAGTTTTCGAAAAAAAATGTTTAAAAAATCCAAAATTGCTATATGTTAAAACTTGAAAAAAGTCAATATCTAAATTTCATTTTTCATTTAAATTATACGAAAAAAAGTACATAAAGATCTACAAGTTTGAACTGCAAAATTTTTTCATAAAGTGTATATTTTTCTTTTTAATTTACAGTTACAGTTATGTATACAGAAAGTCGAGCGCGAAGCGCGAGTTTTATGATGAGAATGTGTTCCTTAAGGTTGATAGAGCCTTAAGTAAATTGAATTCCCTTTTTCATTTGAAATAATAAAAAAATTTAGTAACTTTGAGAAAATGCAATTCTTATCTACAATATATGCAATGTGCCTGCGAAGCGCAGGTTTTTACAATCTCATCATAAATGAGAAGGTATTAGTATATTTATATTTCGAAAAATTGTAAAAATTCAAATTAAAACTAACTTTTTCATTGCTTTATCTTATAACTTGTAATGTTCTATCTCAATTATTATATTTTAAATTAAACTATATTTCGAGTTCTAATTCCGATTTTTTTAAACGTTGTTCAAATTTCAATTCCATCACCAATCATTATTCAAATTCCTACCGTTTGAATATTCTACAAAAA
Organism: Diplolepis rosae; assembly: GCA_030998225.1. NCBI lineage: Eukaryota > Metazoa > Arthropoda > Insecta > Hymenoptera > Diplolepididae > Diplolepis > Diplolepis rosae. Next base: position 14,214,504 of record JAPYXD010000677.1, read on the forward strand.
TTATGTAATGCAGAACACTCATAAATTGAAAAATATTACTAGATGTCTGAAAATGGAAAATCATCAAATAAAAATCTATCAGGTTGTCAAATTCTCCTAAATTACAGATCTTTGTTTTGAAATTCTCCGATTATTTAGGGATCAAAATGGCATAAAATTTCTTAAACTTTTAAGTTTTTGAAATATCTTTCCTGATTAGAGATTATCTATTTTTTACGAAAAACACGTTTATCTATAAAGAAGCATTTTAATTATGAAGCATAGTAAATTTGATGAAATTTCCCAATTTCTTTACAAATTTTATCATGATTTGAGTTCAAGTATACGACTGTCCAGAGTCAGAAAAATTCTAATATTCGAGAAGACTTTTCCAATCTGGGAAGTTCAAGACTATATGCATCAGGTTTGAAATTCAATAACGTTATTTATTTATCCACTCGAATACGTTACTTTTCTTGCCAGAAGGTTTAGTTGCAAAGTTTGTGTGGAAACGGGATCGAGTTAAAGGTTGGAATTGATCGAACTACACTGAGAGGGATGCTCACGATTTTATGCTGGAATAGCAAGAAAGAACAAGGCACATACTCAGAGGAAGATATATTTGTTTTGTGCTTGCTTTGCCAAGCTTCGACTTTCCAGATATTGAGCTTTGCGTAATACTCTCCTATTCTATCAAAGTAATTAGTATAATAGATTCCAAAAAAAGAATCTCAATAACTTATCCAACCTTTTCAAAATCAAATTTCCCAATCGAATTCCGTTTGAGTTAGTAAACTAAGCCTGTCCAATCAGAGAAATTCTGTTTTTTTCAAATTTGAAGAAAATATGTAGTGCTTTTCTGAAACGTACTATTTATTATGTAAAAGGGCACGATTTGTGGCCATTGTGAGTTCCTTTAGTGTGTGTAAGCTGTTTCCATGGGGAAACATCACCGGAAACGTACCACTCTGCCAGGATTTTCCGCAGGATAAACAATAAAAGCTTTAGGAAGTTGCAAAAAAGGAAAGATGAGTGTTTGAAGTCTCGCCAAAGAATTGGCCGGAATTTGAAACTATTCCGAATCCAGCATCACAGATTAAATGAAGACGCTCGTTTCTTGAAGTATATTTATTTATTTTCTCCTACATTTTAAATCTCTTGTTTCCAAAGTGTCTTATGACAAATGAATGTGCAGATGGAACTTTAGTGACCTCTACAAACTTAGTTATTTGATTATATGATTGAGTTTTATATTTAAATACTAAAGTCTGAAATTATAATTTTACTCATCTCAGCCATTAAATGTTGAATTCACACAAAAGATTAATGATAAAGGTAAAATACTAGGTCGTTTGAAAAGTCCCGGGCCTGAGTAATAAAACAACATTTTTTACATTCTCATCATGGATGAGAAGGTATTGGTTTTATGTGAAAAATGACTTTCGAAAATTTCATCAAATCTTTACGTTTTGAGACCCCCTGAGTCCGAAAAAAGGGTTTTTACGAAAGTGTCTGTCTGTCTGTCTGTAGGTCGTGTGCGGCATAACTCTCGATAGAATTATCAGATTGAATTGAGCTTTGGTACACTTTATCGGAGCCGAAAAAGTAAGGACAAGGGATTGAGCACTACTTTTGTGTTTTTGAAAAAATCAAAAATTTTAATACTGGTTTTAGATAGTGCTCATAAATCTCTAAAAATTATCTGGATAACGTTTTTTGATTAAATCAAAATTAGAAATGTTACAGCATATTCAAATTCGAAAAAAGTCAATATCAAAATTCCATTTTCCAGTTAAATTATACGAGATACGAAAAAACGTTATAATACAATATTATTTTCTACATAAAGACCTACAAATTTGAATTGTAACATTTTTTCATAAGATGCATATATTTTTTTTTAATTAAAAAATAATCTATTGCAAATCCAAAATTCAATTTTATAACAACAATATGTGAAATACAAAAAAAACGTAAGAATACAAAGTTGTTCGTTTCAAAAATATCTACAAGTTTTGTCTCAAAGAGTTTATAAAAAAACATAAATTTTTCGTTTTAATTCCAAAAAATACGATTAAAATTCAATAATTCCATTTTTTAGACAAAATATATGAGATACATAAAAAAAAGTTCAAATGAAAAATTATTTGCCTAAATGAGGTCTACACATTCTTATTAAGAAATTTCTCGACAGGATGTATATTTTATGTTTTGATTTTTAATATTAAAAAAATTCAATTTTTTTCACCAAAATATGTGAGATACGAAATAAGCGTTGTTCTGCAAAATCGTTTCCTTAAGGTAGTACGATCACGAAAATTAGACCTCAGACAAAAATAGATAATTTTGCTTTCAAGAATAGCAACATTATTATTGAAGGGCCAATTTGAATGAGAAAAGATTATTTTTCATGAAAAAAATTTGAAACACAAAAAAATAATGTTATTAATAAATTTTACTTTTGCCCAATTTTATTTTCTTATCGCTTCGAGTCAAATTTTTGAAAATTATGCGATTCTAATAAATTATGGTTCATTTTTTTAGAAAAAAGATTCTCTACAACTTGACCGTTTCCTATTTTTGAAATTGAATTAATTATTATCAAATACAGCAATTTGTTTATAAAAATTTTGTTTTGAAAAATTGTTTTTTTATAACTTCACCCATTAAATAATTCATTATCAAAAATCGGAAACGGTCAAGTTGTAGAGAATCTTTTTCCTAAAAAAATGAACCGTGATTTATTATAATTGCATCATTTTTAAAAATTTGGCTCGAAGCGATAAGAAAATAAGTTCCAACTCGATATACTTATTCCAACGAGTTTCTAAAAGCTCGATGCCTTTTTATCGTAGTTGGCGGTGTATAGTGATGTATCCATGTTTTATCAAAGGTTACAAGATGGCGCAAGAACTCCTTTGGATTATGTTCGAACATATTCGCCCATAGCTTTCGCATGTTCAAATGATTATGCAAAATGTTGTATCCACGTTCGGTTGAGACATTTACCATCTTAGAAATCTCACGTACCTTAAATTTACAGTCATCGGTCACTAAACGCAGAATTTTTTTATAATTTCCAGCGCAGTCGCGTCTGAAGGCCTCTTTGAACGTGGTTCGTCATTTCTGATCGTACAATCAAACTTAAACTCTTGCAGATACCTTTTGACTGTTGTATTCGATGGAGCAGATGTGCCATAATACTTATCAAGCTTTTCTTCAGTTACTTTAGCTGTCTTGCCTCTCAAATAATAATGTTTAATGAGAACAAGAAATTCATTTTTCTTCCATTGCTCACAAAATCACTGAGATGATGACGCGATAATTACTCTCAGACACACATTTCATGAAAGATTTTAATGAAACTTTAGATTTAGTGTTTCTAAGGTTGGCACTTCACAAAAATAATAAGGATTTTATATTAGTGACACGATCTGTTCGTCAGGCCCGGGACTTTTCAAACGATCTAGTAATAATATTATACAAAAAGAAACCATAATTATCCCTAAAGATGATGTTAAGTCAGAAAATGCAATCACAATAAATTATACCATTATATGGTATACTATCCTATATTAGGAGCCTATATCATGATAGAACTATTTTATCTATCAATAATAAAATTAATAATAATTTTAAAAAAGATTATTACTTATAATTGAGTTTTTAATTGTCAAAATCTAGTGTTGTTACATCAGTCATTGTTATCAATCACGTCACAACAAAATATAATGCTTCATGTTGAAAAATAGTTACCATATTCGTTGTAAAGCGTGTTGTTGTGTGAATAAGCCCTTGCTCTCTTAATTAGAGCACACATAGTTGATGAGCGTCGACAGAATTCGATTTAATCAATTTATTTCGAACGTGACTGAATAAGCATCGAGCCACATGACTGTTAACTCAATAATAGATATGTGTATTTCTATTCTGAAACTCCTTTTTTATTCGATGTTCGCGGATTTTATTATACTTGGTTTTGATAAATTCGTAATGCACTGGAAATTAGCATTATCGTTGACGTAAATTGGAAGACGCTCAGCACTGATTGGACAGTTATCGCACAGCTTTCTTACATATTTGAGTGATTCAACTTTTCAGATTTTGTGATTGTTCTAAAAAAGAGAAACCTTTTGACTGACAGATCCGAAATGTATTACGATTTCTCTCTGCTAGAATATTTTTATTCTTTTTGTCAGATTTACCAATGCGAAACTTCAGAATAAAAAATTATTTCAGGTAATCTCTTCGCAATAATGAAAATTTTATTTTTCAAGGTGGAAAGCACGTAGGAATCAATCATTCTGCAAATAGATTTTCTGTATTAAATTTTGAAATTCAGAGTTAATAATTAAAATATTAATTTTAAATTACTCGTGGAAGTTGTAGAAATAAAGTAATCAGATTTAATCTGTTCAGAGACTAAGATTGAATCTACTGCAGACCAATTTTTAACGTTCAAGCGAAAAATTAGCATAAGTCTGCAGTGATATCTGTTACAAAATCATTCTGCCTTTAAATTAACAGTATGAACGTTTCCATGTTGAAAAGGGCAAGATAGTTATTGCGTTAATAATTTCAAGTCATATTTTCTTGCGAGTAAATCTTCATTTTTCTGGGTTATGATCTGTTGAATTGTTTGAATCTTAATCACTTTGATTATGGTTATTAAATTTTCGAATCTAAATAAGATCTTTAATGATAGCTCAGTATTATACATAATTGAACCACTAAAATATTTTGAATTTCAATAAATAATGTATTACAATGAAAATTGCTGTTACTCCAAAAACTAAAAAATATTCAGTAGTAATTACGAAAGCATGTAAAGGAGGATTAAAAGGAGAGAAAATTCAAAGGATGAAGAGATTCAAAATCAGTCTCATACCTTTTGGTATGTAATTTTCAGGATTCAACACGTTTTACTACTACATTGAGCAAAGGGAAAATAGGTCACAGAAGGAAGGCTGCAAGGTTGATTAAATCGACCTAAGGACCTCGAGATATCGTAACTTTAGCAGAAAGATGTTCTGTTGATGGAAATTGCGCACACGTAGGCAACATAAACGTGTACTCCGTAATTAACTAAACCGGAAAGAGAATATATACGTTAAAAACAATCCAAGCTTTCAATAAGGAAAAAAAAACTGTTGCAGACGTTTCATTGTTATATTTACATTGATTAATAAAACACCGTTGAAAAACAGGAAATTGTACAACCTAATTTTTTTCCCTTAATCACATGCAAGTTTTATTGAAAATATCTTACTTGTACTTAATGTATATTTGATGATTCTTATTTCAGGGTAAATATAGAACATGTCTGAAACAAAGTAGTGATAAATGATTGGTATGAAAATTTTTTTAAAAATAGGCACATTCTGTCCTATATATATCACTGATCCTGGTATAGATTCATTCACGCCAGCGCCACACTTTACAAACTGATTAATGATTTTCTTAATTAAAGATATAGCCTTTCATACTTGCAAACTGAACAGCTACTTATAACAGACATTTATAAAGAATATTTATAAAGAACAGTAAACAAATACTATTTATTTATGTATTTTTATACGATCTGCTCAAATATTTTCTAACTATTATATGATATAATATATCATATTATATATATATAATATAAATATATAAATAGATTGTTTTGGAACTTTAATTTCTTTATATACTTTTTAAATTTATTTTTTCTTCTGATAAGGACAGTGGCTAATGTCAATACATCAAAAGAATAGAATAATTGGGGAATAAACGACTAATTAGGCTAAACTTCTCCACCTATTATATATATATATATATATCAAAACGATCAAAATCTTACCAAAGGAACTTCCTCAATAATACTTTGTAATTTTATGTACATATATTCTTCTACATTTATCTCCATTAACAAATGAAATAATTTGATACAATATAGAATAAATGCAAGAAAATTAAAAATGCTGAGATCATGAAACGTATAAAGAACTTGTGCTTCCTGAGTTTTCATTTTTCCCTCAAGGTGGTTGTCATTGCCTTTCGAAAGTAATTCATTTACAGGTGCCACGACTGCTGCGTGGCGCCTTAGAAGGCTAAGGGTGTAGGAAACATTTGCTCGCATCGTAAACTTATAAAAAGAAGTCTAAAGCATCTATACGTACTGCGGATAACTATGTCGGCAACGCAATATTTGTTTGATGTATAGATACATTGAAATTATATGAAAAGTTCGTCCCTCTGGAAAAAGAGTCTATAGATAGTGTAATTACGTTCCTTTCAAAATGCATCCATTGAAATTAAGCAGATTTCTTTTATCTATCAACGGAACCGTTTCATTGTTGGAAAACTGATCTGTAAAATTCAATAGGAAAATAGTTTTACCGATAAACGATTTTTTTGAACCTGAATTGAAATCCTTTAATTATTAAAAGATTGCATTTGTAGGTTAGAGGACTAAGTGCGCCTGCGCATCAGTGAGTGTACATCGTCTAGTGCTTAACAGTGCAATATGCGCGAGTAATTTTTGTGTTGCGTGATATATTCTTTTATCATCGCGATTAATTAACGTGAATGCGTCAAGGAAATAGATTTCTTTAAAATATTATAAATCCCAGAGTGCGACGTAAAATTTTTTGAAGGTATGTATACCAAAACACACAATTTTTATCTGCGTAACCTCATTGTCCATTGCTTCTGACAATCCAAGCATTTTAAATTTATTAATTCTTATATAAATTTATTAATTTTTAATGCTTTTACCATCGAAGGGTTATCAGTCGTCCTTTTTAAAAATGATTTTGTATTGAAAATGATCGATTTAATATTGACATTTGTCAAAGTTGGGCTTGTATACATTCCTTATTAAGTTATATCACACTAAAAAAAAATTTAAAGGATTTTTTATTCAAAACTTGCGCTAGAGGAAATCCTTTAACAGTTAAAGGATTTTCGTTTCAAATTCTGTCCTTTTACTGTCAAAGTATTTCCTTTGGTCTGTAAATGAAATTCTTTGTCGTACGAAAGAAATATAATTTCGAGGTTAAAAGAAAACAAATTGTATCATATAAGATTTCCGCTTAAAGAAATTTTAAAATTCAATTTACTTAAGGCTCTATCAGCCTTTAGGCATACATTCTTATCATGAAACTCGCGCTTCATGCTCTATTTTCTGTATACATTTCTGTAACTTTCTAATAATTTACATGATTAAAAAATATCTATTTTTTCCAAATATCTCAAAAAGGAAAAAAAACATATTTTGGTTAAAAAATTGAATTTCTGATTTTCAATATTTAAAATCAAAACAAAATATATATCTTGTCAAAAAATGTCCCAGTGAGAATTTGTAGACCTTATTTAGGTAAATAATTTTCGATCTCAGCCTTTTTTCCGTATCTCACATATTTTGTTTAAAAAATTGAATTTTTGAATTTTAATCGTATTTTTCGAAATTGAAATGAAAAATATACGTTTTATCAGAAACTGTCAGACAAAATTTTTAGATCTTATTTAAACGAACAATTTTGCAAACTTACGTTTATTTCGTATTTCACATATCATTGTTAAATAATGGAATTTTGGATTTTCAATAGTCTTTTTTGAATTAAAAAGAAAAATATACATCTTATGAAAAAATGTTGCTGTTCAAACTTGTAGATCTTTGTGTAGTAAATAATTATGTATCATAAATTTTTTTCGTATTTAGTTTGACTGGAAAATGGAATTTAGATATTGACTTTTTTCAAGTTTTAACATAAAACTACCTTTTCATCTATGATGAGAATGTAAAAATGATATTTTAGAAAAAATAGTCTTCTGGGAATATTACAAGTGATTTCTAATGAATTTAATTTAACTTATGTGGAATTATTAACTTTTCTCTTTTGCTTGGAATTTATCTCGGATACAGTGCGCGTAACACTGACAAAGTGGTGTTTAAATATAGGATTGAGATGCCGATACTCTGGTCCGCCAAAAGTGTAGATACGATTTGTATCTGGCTAAAGAGATTTAGTATCACCAGGAATTCGATCGTCCGAATCTACACGATGTCGTAATTTCTTCCAGCGTATCGGCGCTTTTCTAGACTTGGTTGAAGCACTCGGGTAGTAATCTAAAATTAAATCTGGAAAATATTCTCTGCGGACGAGGTGCGAGATGATAAGCGCCACATGTCTCCTGCGCTTTGCTGTAAAAGTGCGGAAAGCCACATTTTTAAGCGGTATCATGAGCTCGTTGTATGCATCCTCGAGAGTGCAGAAATATTATGACAACCACGAAGAAAACTTTCAAATTCCATTCACACTGTTTTTCCTGTAAATGCATGTCCACGTGAAATTTTGTTCCTGCACTAAGAAAGATTTATCAACTTCTAAATATTCATAATTGAAAAAAAAGTATTTTTGAAGAAACTTTTTTGTAATTATAAACAATTTATTCAAAAATTTATCATTATTATTTTTCAATTCAAAGTTTAAGATATTTTCAGGCACATTCCTCTTGTTTTTTATTTTAATGTTCTTAATTTTTTTTCGATAAAAATCGGTTTCAAATCGATACATTTTTTCCTCAATATTTTCTTGTCGTGGAATGGTAAATTAAAGAAATTGGTAGATACTTTTGTAGTAAATAATTTTGTATGATAAAGTTTTTTTGTATCTCGTATAATTTAACTGGGAAACGGAATTTCGATATTGAGTTTTTTCAAGTTTTAACATACTGTAACTGTTCTAATTTTAGTATAATCGGAAAACATTTTTGAGGATAATTAGTAGAGATATATGAGCACTTTCGGAAACCGGTATCGGAATTTTGGATTTTTTCAATAACACAAAAAGTGCTCTTTTTTTCACAATTTTGTCCAGATGTGACTGGTAAACGAACTTGTCCTTGATTTTTCAGCTCCGATAAAGTATGCCAAAGCTCAATTCAGTTCGATAATTCTATCGAGAGTTATCGAGTATACGACAGACACTCTTGTAAAAACCGTTTTTTTTTTTACTCAGGGAGTCGCATAAAGGTAAAGCTTTGATGAAAATTTTAAAAGTCAATTTTCACATAAAACTAATACCTTCTCATTTTTTATAAGAATGTAAAAATATATTTATTGGTTGTCCAGAAATAAATATTTTGTAAAGTGGTTTAAATAATAATATTAAAAATTATCAGAAAATAATGTTATTAGTTGTAATTGTGCTTTGATAAGTTTCTAAAATATTTTAAACTTAGACCAAACCGTCTAGCGTATTTTATAACAGATTACGTGAGATGTTTATGGCTATACTTCTGGGTCGGTAAATTGTCTTTAGTATTGCAATCATATTGCTCTTAAATCAATGGGTAAAGAGTTTCGTTCCCTCAGTCGGTACATCCGAAGCAATATTTCCTTCACAACCAACAATCAACTTTTACGTCGTAGTTCGATGCTACTGCGCTTGAGTGAGTTGCTGCCTCAGACGTTAAAACGTAAAAGTCACGGAATCGTTGAGAGTTATAAAAATTCAAATGAATATCAAGTCAGATTGAACACAATGAATAATAATATTTATTCGAAAATTATTAGAGTTGATAAAATGAGTGTGAACAGGTGAGGGATTGCCCGACAGCTGGAGGAAGGGTATCTTACGCCTATATTTAAAAAACGAGTCCCAGATGATGTAAATAATTATAAAGGCATCACTCTCCTTAATACTGCATACAAAGTGTAAGCAATGATAGTATATGAAAGGTTAATTAGAGATTTGAAAGAGAAGAAAATTCTACACGGAGAGAAAAAACTAATGCCGCGAACATGAAAGGTACCGAGCTTTGAGAACAGGTGAAATGACGAGTGTGAAATAAGAGGAATTCGAGTGTTTCACACTAGCAGATTACACGTGCGTGACGTGCGACGCACGTGAAACTCAACCGTTTAGTACACTGGCCCTATAACGTAACACGCTGTGGGCAAGGTAGAGTTCTATTAGGCGCCGGTAATTAAGTGAGCGGTAAACATTTTGAAGTTGAGTTTAAAGATTTTCAATATAATGCATTAAAAAGTAAATCTAGAATCAAAATTAATATCAGGCAGAATGTATTACGATATTAAACTCAATTGGGTTAAGCGGGGATTCTGCTATAATCGATGAAAATCTTTTTTTAACTTTGTACGTGGATAGGAAAAAAACTATTGATGTTATCAACACAAAAATTAAAACGCATTTACAGCTTTATTTATAAAAGAAGACAATCTAAGAATTTGGTGCAAAATTTTTGTTTAAACATCATATTTAAACATGCAAAGTAGGGCTTGCCTTTGGCGCTATAATTCACGCTATAATTTTGAAAGAAAATTTTGTTTGCAAAAACCAAACACGTGAAGGACGAGTAAATGCTATTATGAAACCAATTTATTCACATGATTTTGTTATAGAAACACCGTTTGCCACTGCGCCTAAGGCAGGCTCTACTTTGCATGTTTAAATATGATGTTTAAACACAAATTTTGCACCAAATTCTTTTATTGTCTACTTTTATAAATAAGGATATAAATGCCAATTTTTGTGTTGATAACATCACTGGTTTTTTTCCTATCCACGCAAAAAATTAAACAAAGATTTTCATCGATTATAGTAGAATCCCCCCTTAAGAGAAAGTTTGCTGAAACGTGAACCAACGATAAATGATTTACTATAAATAAAATCATTTAAGTATGAGTTATTGTAAAATGTGTATGATTAAAGGGGCATGGCTTGATTAAGTAAATAGTAAGAAACCGAGACATACAAAAATTAATTTCAAAGCTACTACTGTGGGCAAAAACTAAGGTAAATTTTTTATTTAAACTTCGCGGGCTAACCGATTCGAGCAAACGCTTTTATTTTTATGTTGGTCCTACTGTTACTGACATCTGTGCCAAATTTCATGTCAATGTCATTATTTGTTACATAGTTACGCTTGTGTTTTCTAAACGACTAAAAGTGATTTTTTCGATTTTTACAATGTCTGAATTTGTTGAGCAAAGAAGTGCCATTAAATTTTGTTTGCGGAATGAAATTTCAGTTGCGGAAACGTTCAGAATGTTGCAGAAGTCTTTCGCTGATTTGAGCATGTCGCAGAAATAGTATATTACATAACAATTGCATGTGTCCATTGGAATATATTGATGCCTGCTCCGACATTTGCGGCACGAGCGGAGCGAGTGCTGCTGGTCGGGGGGGGGGGGGGCAGGCATCAAATACATCTATAAATTAAAGTTTAGATTTCTACTTCCTTGTTTCCATCTTTGGTAATTATCATAGACTAGCATGTATCTGTCAACGGACTTTTTGGGTAAGGTGTCAGTTTCTACTATTAATTGAGCTAAAAGTTTTTATTAATTTCTTCTTCATCTGTCGATTCATCAGATGATATGTCATTCATTTTTTTATTTTTTTTACACTTCAGTCACTACTATTACATTCTAAATAATATTCACCAATGCATGAAAGTTAGACTTTCTGCCGTGAAATTGGTGCCGAAACCACGTACTTTCGACTAAGGCAGTAAGAAAAATGTTTATCAGTGGTACAAAGACTTCAAAAAAGGCAAAGAACGTGTTGATGACTTGGAACGCCCTGGGCGACCATCAACATCAACTGACGAGCAACACGTCAATCAAATCAAAAAATTAGTGCACAAAAATCGTCGATTGACAATTAGAGACCTTGCTGACACTATTGGCATTTCAAGAGGATAACTCAACACCGTTTCAAAAGATATTTTGGGCAGACAACTCGTGGTTCTTGCATTACGATAATGCGCCGTCTCACACTGCACTCGTTCTTCGTGACCATTTCGCCAAAAACTCAACGCATATCGTCCCACAACCACCATATTCGCCTGATTTGGCTCCGTGTGACTTCTGGCTATTCCCCAAACTCAAAAGACCACTCCGAGGACACTGTTTTGACACGATTGAAGAGATACAAGCCGAATAGAAGAAGGCTTTGAAGGCAATTCCGGAAATCGAATTTAACAAGTGTTTCGACGATTCGAAAGAACGTTGGCATAAGTGCATTATATCGGGAGGGAATTACTTTGAAGGGGATGAAATTGATTTAGATAAATAAATAAAGATTTTTCATTTCATAACAAAATTCACCTTAGTTTTTGCCCACGGTTAAAATCGTATAAAATATATACTGAATTGAACCAAGTGCCGAAAAGTCGTATGAAATAATTAAATCTGTTTATAAAGTGTAGAATAGGCGACTGAAAATCTACTGAAGAAAAATATGCCAATAAAACTGATACATATACAACCAATTCTATAATATATTGATTTGAATCGATGATATACATGCTTTTAGCAGAAATGCTATAAATTCAATAGAATTTTTTTTTCAGTGTAGATTGCATTTTGTATGAGCTCAATCATAAGCTTAAGACTTTTAGAATTTTAGCTTATGAAACGTGATTTAAAATCTAGCGGTGAATACTTGAAATTAAGATTATAGGCATTTTGGGTTAACGTAGGGAGGAAAAGGTCAACTTAACTAGTAGGGAGAGAAAAATGACCTGATTGGTTAAGGGTGACGACAGAGAGTTTGGAGGAATGAGTGGGAGTGTGAAGGATCCTGATCCCATTTATTAAATTATCTAGTTGTATTCGATTGGAGTTTTAACTTTTTAATTGAAGGGATGAATTCTATAACCAGATGTGCGTGCGAGCTGGCTAAGTATGCCCCTGAAGGTATGTAACCTACCCTTGTCGTCCATTGTTAAAAAAAGCAATTTTGATGGGCAAAATTATCATTAAAAATTATGTTCACGTAAAACTTGTGAAGAGGAAATTATTTTCTAATGTTTTTAAAAGAAATATATACATTTTAACGTCGATTGGCAACAAATCGCGTCAAGCGTAGGTTGCATACTCTCAGGGGCTCGCAGAGCCGGCTCGTGCGCATATCTGGTTATAGAATCCAATCCTTCAATTGTGGTGAACCAACGCTGGAACCAAAACGATTTTAAGTAACTAATTTCAATTTCTTATTAAATTGGTTTCACCACCTTATTGCAGACTCGTTCGTGACAATAATGTTTACGATAGGGGCGAAAAAGATGTCGCCCATGCTTCGGGGAGCGGTTCTTGACCAATATTCAGGGCGGAGCTCCGGAGGTTGAGGGGTGGAAAGTGAAGTTCCTAGTTCCTACAGCTCAACCTGGGGAGAGGGAAGGAAGCCCAGAACCTTCTGATGCAGACTGCCAGGGAGAGGAGGGCGATGTGTTGCTCATTAGTGAGCAACACAAATGCTCCAAAAACTCTGATTGGTACCAGGATGCATCAAGGAGGGCTGGGATCCTTGTTTGCAGCCCTGATTTGAGCATCGGGGATTTCCTGGATACCGACGCGGGGTTCGTTTGGGTGGAGGTGGCGGGGGTACGCGTGTACAGCTGCTACTTCTCTCCCAGCGATCCCTTCGAGATCTTTGAGACCCAGATCCTCCTCCTTGAGGAAAGCCTCGGAGAGGCTAGTGGGCGGTTTCTTATTGCCGGCGACTTTAATAGTAAGTCGCCCGAGTGGGGAGAAGCTCGTCTGGGTAGGAGGGGGATCTTGGTCGGCGAGATGGTCGCTAGGAATGACCTGATTGTATTGAATCAGGGCAGGGATTTTACGTTCAAACGAGGAGCGGGGGGGATCGATCATCGACCTCACGATTGCCGCGCCCCGTCTTGCCCCAAGGATAGGCGACTGGTGCATCCTCGAAGTAATAACCTTGAGTGACCACCGGTGCATTGAGTTTAGCATCCGGGAACGGAGTAACCCAGTGAATACGGGAAAGGGCGGCAAGGTGAGGAGTCCCTCCTGGAACACAAAACGACTCAGCAAAGACAAGCTTCGCGAACATCTTGAAGAAACCAGGCTCCTAGATGAGCTTTGTTGGGCAAGATCTGCTGGGTCGTTGGAGGACACTGTGCGGGTGGCGAGACGGAAAGTGGTCGCAGCATGTGACCACTCCATGCCTCGCCGCGGGCACAGGCGTACCGGGGACTCGATGTACTGGTGGAGCGACCAGTTGTCTGTCCTGCGTCGAAAATGCCTCACAGCGCAGCGGAGATTTTCCCGCTCAAAGGGTGATCCTTTGCTGCGCGAGGCATGGAAAAAAGCAAAATCAGCTCTGAGGCTAGGCATAAAGAAAAGCCGACTTCAGTGCTGGAAAGACTTGATCGGTGAGGTCGAGAAGGACCCATGGGGTCTCGCCTTCAAAATAGTCACCAAGAGATTGGTGACTAGAAGAAAGACCCCGGGCCTGGATAATCCCGATCGAGTCTTTAACTCCTGTCTTCGGGAGGGGAGATTCTTGGCAGACTGGAAGAAGCAGAAGTTGCCCTGCTCAGGAAGGGCAAAAAACCTCTAGGGGATGCCTCATCGTATAGACCAATATGTCTATTGGATACGATGGGGAAACTTCTGGAGCAAATGCTCCTACAAAGACTACAGGGTCGCATGGTCCGTGAGAATGGTCTCTCAGAAAACCAGTTCGGCAAGAAGAGGGACTGGCAAGCGTAAGGGGTTCTGCGCGTTGATTAGCATTAACATACACAACGCGTTCAATACTGCGAGATGGAACATCTACATCGAGGCGATGGTGCGGAAAAAGGTTCCAGACTACCTGTTGAGAATGATAGATGACTATCTGAGCGGCAGGTGGATGATATACGAGGGCGACAAATGGTCTCTCAAGGAAGAGATGACATGTGGCGCCCCTTAAGGGTCGCGGGTGGGTCCACTCGTTTGGAACGTCATGTACGACGATTTCCTGCGCATGGACCTGCCTGCTGGAACGAGCATCATCGGCTTCGCGGATGACACACTTGTCGTGTGCTCCGCTGACGACGTCAAAATCCTGGAGCTAGGATCAATGATAGTCTGTGGCGGGCAAAGCGTTGGTTGGATAGCAGATACCTGAAAATGGCCCCTGAAAAGATCGAGGCTTTGCTCGTCACAGAATGGAAATCCTTCAAATACCTGAGGATCGTTCTCGGGGAACATGAAATCGAGTGGAAAAAAAGCATTAAGTATCTGGGTGTGCAGTTGGATCCAAGGCTTAGCTTCGGCGAACACCTGCAGATCGCGACTGCCAAAGCCATCCAATGTGGGGCCACCCTGACTCGGTTCATGTCCAATATTGGTGGACCCAGGGAAGCTAAGAGAAGGCTGGTGGCGAGCGTGATAAATTCGAAGCTGCTTTATGCAGCTCCGATCTGGACAAGTGCCCTTAACAACCATGCTATCCTGAAGAAGCTGTTCTCGGCACAGAGTATCTATTGCTCATGCATACTATTTAAAAATACATATTGATATTTCCGCAAATACTGTGATAAGACCTTATTGTTCCAAGTTCTTCTATTCAGAGAGTTACGCAACTTTTTTTGCATTTATTAATGATAAGATAAATAATTCTTCAAACATTCAATGGTCAATTTTAAACCTGTTAAAAATTAAAAAGAATGACAAAATGTTGAATCTATTAGGAATCTAAGTTTTTCAAAAGTGAAGCTTCAAACATCAAATAACTTTAGGATTCAGACCTTTCAAAATTTTGAATTTTCCTCAATTATTACTAAATATCTAAGGGTCGTAAGTGTTCAGCATTCCGCGATTTTAGTCATCAATATTTTAAAACTGTTAATCTCACTTGCCTAAATATTAAATTTTTGTAATTCTAAAATATAATTAATTATCGTTATCACGCTAAAGTATATACAAGTATTGCTCATGTATATTGGTTGAATATATATCAATAATTTCGGAAATACTGTGATAAGACCACATTGTTTCAAGTTCTTCTAAACAGAAAGTTACGCAACTTTTTTTGCATTTATTAATGATAAGATAAATAATTTTTCAAACATCCAATGGTCAATTTTTAACTTGTCTACAATTAAAAACAATGCCAAAATTTAAAATCCAAGACGTATTTAAATTCTTCAAAACTTAATGTTCAAATATCAAATAACTTTAGGGTTTAGAGCCTTTTATAATGTCGAATTTTATTGCACTGAAACATTACTAAATATCTAAGAATTGTAAGTGTTTAGTATCTGGGGATTTTTAGTCATTAATTTTTAAAATTTTTGTATTGACTTGCTCACCTAGTGAATTTTTCCAATTCCATAATTGTGTTAAATATTATTATTACGCTATAGTATCTATTGCTCATGTATACTATTTAAAAATACATATTAATAATTTCGCAAAAACTGTGGTAAGACCTTATATTTTCCAACTCTTCTATTCAGGAAGTTACGTAACTTTTTTTGCATTTATTAATGATAAGCTAAATAATTCTTCAAACATTCAATAATCAATTTTAAAACTGTTGAAAATTAAGATGAATGACAAAATATTAAATCTATGAGGAATCTAAATTTTTCAAAAGTGAAGCTCCAAATATCAAATAACTTTATGATTCAGACCTTTTAAAAGTGTTGAGTATTCCGGGATTTTAGTCATCAATATTTTAAAACTGTTAATCTGACTTGCTTAAATATTACATTTTTGTAATTCTAAAATTCAATTAATTATTGTTACCACGCTAATAATGTCGGAAATACTGTGATAAGACCACATTGTTTCAAGTTCTTCTATTTAGAAAGTTACGTAATTTTTTTTGCATTTATTAATGATAAGATAAATAATTTTTCAAACATTCAGTGGTCAATTTTTAACTTGTCTACACTTAAAAATAATGCGAAAATTTAAAATCTATGACGTATTTAAATTTTTCAAAACTGAATTTTCAAATATCAAATAAATTTAGGGTTTAGAGTCTTTCATAATGTCGAATTTTATTGCACTGAAACATTACTAAATATCCAAGAATTGTAAGTGTTTAGTATCTGGGGATTTTTAGTCATTAAGGGGGTCTTCTACCTTGTGGCTTCATTTTTGACACTGTTTTTTGAATGTTAGTTAAAATAAACTAAATACGCAATCGAGATGCGGTTTGTTGCATTCAACTTGTTTATTTAAATACATTTTACACTAATTTTACTGAAAATTTGCCGTCTTCGATTTGACCGTGACTTGACCTTGAAGTGTCCCTTGCAAAAAATGCATACACAAATGGTTGACACGATTCAGCTCATAAAAATCGTCTGAAACAAAAAAATCAAAATGATTTAGTTTTTTTATCACCTTGGCTATCGTTTGACAGATGGGATTTCCAAAATTTGAAAATTTCGCAGAACAGTCAACTTTAAAAAAAAATAAATTTTTTTTTCATGTTTTCAAGGTTAAAAACATCTGTAAAAATTGTTTAAATAAAAAAAATCTAAAAAGCATCTGTCAGACGATAGGCACGTGTTTTTCACAAATGTTGATATATAACTTCAATTAATCAATCAATTACTTTTCGAGATATCATGTCAACCAGTTGCAAAAACGCAACTTTTGGGAAATCGCATTTAAAGATATTCATGCATGAATCGCGGAGTGGAGCGGAGCTATATTTGACGGCTCTGGAAACCCCGAAATAATAAGATTTCGGTTATACCCTTTTAAGATTATATTTCTAGCACCTTCTAGGCCACAAAAATGCAAAAAAAAATCGATTTTTTTGAACCAACAAGGTAGAAGACCCCCTTAATTTTTAAAATTTTTGTATTGACTTGCTCACCTAGTGAATTTTTCCAATTGTATAATTTACTTAATTATTATTATTACGGTAGAGTATCTATTGCTCATGTATACTTTTTAAAAATAGATATCAATAATTTCGCAAATACTGTGATAAGACCTTATTGTTTCAAGTTCTTCTATTCAGAGAGTTACGCAACTTTTTTGCATTTATTAATGATAAGATAAATAATTTTTCAAACATTCAGTGGTCAATTTTTAACTTGTCTACAATTAAAAACAATGCCAAAATTTAAAATCCAAGACGTATTTAAATTCTTCAAAACTTAATGTTCAAATATCAAATAACTTTAGGGTTTAGAGCCTTTTATAATGTCGAATTTTATTGCACTGAAACATTACTAAATATCTAAGAATTGTAAGTGTTTAGTATCTGGGGATTTTTAGTCATTAATTTTTAAAATTTTTGTATTGACTTGCTCACCTAGTGAATTTTTCCAATTCCATAATTGTGTTAAATATTATTATTACACTAAAGTATCTATTGCTCATGCATACTATTTAAAAGTACATATTAATAATTTCGCAAAAACTGTGGTAAGACCTTATATTTTCCAACTCTTCTATTCAGGAAGTTACGTAACTTTTTTTGCATTTATTAATGATAAGATAAATAATTCTTCAAACATTCAATGGTCAATTTTGAACCTGTTGAAAATTAAGACGAATGACAAAATGTTAAATCTATGAGGAATCTAAATTTTTCAAAAGTGAAGCTACAAATATCAAATAACTTTAGGGTTAAGACCTTTCACAATTTCGAATTTTCCTCAATTATTACTAAATATCTTAGGGTCGTAAGTGTTAAGTATTCCGGGATTTTAATCATCAATATTTTAAAACTGTTAATCTGACTTGTCTGAATATTAAATTTTTGCAATTTTATAATTCAGTTAATTATTATCATTACGCTAGAGTATCTATTGCTCATGTATACTATTTAAAAATACATATTAATAATGTCGCAAATACAGTGATAAGACCTCATTGTTTCAATATCTTCCATTCAGGAAGTTGCGTAACTTCTTCTGCATTCCCAATCGATAAGATAAATAACTTTTCAAACATTCAATGGTCAAGTTTTAATTTGTCTACAGTTAAAAATAATGCCAAAATTTAAAATCTATGACGTATTTAAATTTTTCAAAACCGAATCTTTAAATACCAAATGACTTTAGGGTTTAGAAAAAATGCTACGCTGTCTAAAATGATCCAAAAGCAAAATTATATCATTGCTATAAAAGTTTTTTCTCACTTATCATCTTATGTTTTATAAATTTGGCTTCTCTCACCCACTCTACAACCATTTTAATTATAAAAATTCTTTTATTCACCATGGCTAATTAGCTGCTAAGAAAATGCATTCTAGAGTCTAAACAGCGTCTGAATAGCTTCTGGCTTGCGTCTTGCTGGATTATCTAGCTGAAGACTTTACAAAAGTGTTACAGTTTTTGCTAGCCGCTAGCTTGAACGTCTAGTCTGCGCGAGATCTGATTCTAAATGGTTTAGTCTGGATCCAGACCAGCTCAAGCAGATTTTTTAACACGTAACTTACTGCAACCATTTTTTTATGCAAGTTCAAATTGATTATCTTTTTTTTACATGAGATATTATATTTCTTTGACCAGATGTTTTGAATATGGCAGGAACAATAATGCTATTCAGGTTGTAATTAATTGTTTTTATAATGATGATCCAACTCTCGCTTTTGAACAGAAAATGTTTTCTGAAGTTATTGTAAGGTTATAAATACGTATTTCAATTTTATTTCAAAAAGTATCGGTAATGGCTGAGTAAACATCGAAGAAACAATGGATCGGTTAATAACTTAGAATAAACGCTTTACATATTCTTTATTGGTGAGTCATTTACTGAAAGGATGTGTAAACTGCTCGAATCATTTTGAGGTGTTCACGACCTTTTATGTGTACACAATGTTACTTCCTAATATATATCTATACGCATAGAAGACAGAAAGTATTAAAATTGTTTTCTCATGATGCATATTTTAATTAAAAAAAGTGTTTTCGAAAACATACACGGAAAAAATTGGATTATAAAATTTAATATCCAGGTACAGTGACTATAGGACAGCCATTTGAATTATAAAAGCTATAATGTCGATTATACGTGGTATGATTTTAGAATGTAGAAAAAATTGTAGGTTATGTCACTTATAATCTGGATTATACTTCTTATAAACTATATTATAGTATTTATAATCTAAATAGCTGTCACATAGTTACTGGACCTGGATATTAAATTTTATAATCCATTTTTCTCAGTGTAAAAACTCTTATCGTAAAAAAATCTACATAATTTGAAAATACGTTGGTTTCTCCCCGTTTGATATGTCTTTATGAAACAAATTTATTTTCATGAATTAAACGTTATGCCGTCTTCTTAGAAACTGCTTTGTTTAAAGGCATAGGAAATCATATTTCAACTTTAACATAGAAGTATTTATTTTGAACGCAGCTACAAAAGAGGTTTAAAATTCACACTGATTTTCATATTCTTTGAATATATTGAATGGATATGAATATCAATATATGAAAATATAGTGCAAAACGATTTTATTATTTATTTTTTATTTATTTATCCATAAAAACTTTTGAAAATAATACACAGTTTTCAGGAAAAACAAAAAATCATATTTTAAGTCCATCGCGAACACTACCAGGTGTACAAGTATGAAACCGGTAATTTTTTTGAGAAAATACACGTTTATTTAATAAAAATGGTTATACATTCAATCTTCAAAGTAATGGCCATTGCTAGCCACACATTTTTCCCATCTCTCTGGCAATTTGTGTACGCCTCGCCAAAAAAATTGTTCGTTTTTTTAGTCAAACCAGTCATCGAGCCATTTTTTCACATTTTCGTACGACTCGAAGCGCTGTTCAGCAAGTGCGTGCCCCATTGATGAAAATAAGTGGTAGTTAGATGGAGCCAAGTCTGGTGAATAAGCCGCATGGGGGAGGGCTTCCCAGCTGTACGAATTTACCAATTCCCGAGTCTTTTTTGTTCGATGTGCTGGTGCATTGTCATCAAGAAAAATCACTTTGTGTTGCCTAGTTTGATATTCTGGACGTTTTTGGCGTAAAGCACGATTCAAATCGGCCAATTGTTGTTGGTAGCGTTGACCAGTAACTGTTTCACCTGGTTTCAGAAGGTCAAACCAGATAACACCCTTCTGATCCCAGTCTTCGAACTTTTTTGGTGGTTTTCCACGATCTTCGTTTCTCACATCAAAATCACCACTTTTGAATTTTTTAAACCACTCGAAACACTGTGTTTTGCCTAGAGCATGCTGACCGTAAGCTTCCACAAGCATTCGATGGGCTTGTAAGGCAGATTTCTTCAATTGGTAACAGAAAATCAATGATGTCCGCAAATCGTAGTTTGAAGGCACAAAAATCGACATTTTTACTAGCGAAAAAAAATTAGTTGTTGTATGAAACTTGATTGTTTATGAACTGAATATTGTTGACAGAACTCAATGCGAAGAAATGGCGCCAATGATTTGGTTTTACAGAGCGTATAGTTTTACCTAGCGACACATAGATGTCATTACCGGTTTCATACTTGTACACCTGGTATTCCTTTGCAAACTAAGGAGATAAAAAGATATCAATCGTGTACAACTTCATTTTATAATATAAATATGGAAAAAGGTTTAATCCCTTCAGAATCCCAGGTCTTCTGCACTTTTTCATCTCCAATACTATTTTTTAAAACCTCCGATTGTTACAGTCTTAAATATAAATATATATTTGTTTTACTAGCGGGTCATTAGAGTGTAATTGATTTTCCCCTGCGGGTCAAACAAATCCATTATTTTACCCCCCCCCCCCCCCCCAATAGAAAAAAAAACGTGTTTAACCGGGCAAAAACATTTTTTTTTCGTGTAGCTTGTATACTCGTACTGACCGAGCAGAACGAGGTCAGAATAAACTTTTTTTTCCCTAGATGCACAATACACTATTTTAATTCTTTAATATAAATATATATTTCAAATGGGAAAGTTCCATTTGCTTATGCAAGTTGTTTCTATTTAATGGCTGTAAATCATTATCAATTAAAAATTTAGTGCATTTGAATTTTTCAAAAAGTTCATACTACACATAATTATGGAAAAATAAACAATTTCGCGCGAAACGTGTGTCAGGATCTTCTACTTGTTATTAAAAAATCTCTGGTGACTCAAGACTTCCAGAATATTATCGTTTTCTAATTTCGATTTATTTGATTATTTTACTGGATTTTTTTTTCATTTTGTTCCACTCTACTAATTATTTTACTCTTGGCCGTTGCTCAAAGTTTTCTCATATGAGTTTCTATTTAATTAAAACGTAACATATTTAAAAATATGTCTAGCATTTAATTGACCCAAAATTTAAAAAATTTGTTTGAATTCTTATTGTTCCGGCAGTAGTATAACAATTAAATTTCTCATTGTTCTGACTATTTTTTGAGCTAATGAAATATATTTTTTATGTGATACTTTATGTCACAAATATAAAATTTTTCGAAAAGAATTAATTTACTCATTCCTATCATCTCAGAATAACAGCAAAGTTACAGATTGAATAATTTTTCATCATTAAATACATTTAAATAATATGGAATAAAATTATGGAAGAAACCTTCTAGTATAGCATAAAAAAATTTTCAGTCAGCAATGTCACATGTTTCGGTAGGGTTTATGAACAGTTTTCTTCCAAATAGAGAAAGATGGATTATAAAATTTGATATCCGGGCACAGTGACTATAGGACAGCTATTTCAATTATAAAAACTATAATTTCGATTATAATCAGTATGATGTTAGAACATAGAAAAAGTTGCAGGTTATGTCACTTATAATCTGGATTATACCCAGGAAAAAAAAACCGATAGAACGCGCGTCTCTTTGAATTGTGTATCTGTCATTTGCATATTCAGGAAATAAAAATTCAATCGGATGGTGACACTTGGAATCTGCCATTTGTGCGCAATGTTTTAAATCTGCCATTCGACATTGGTTAAATCGTTAAGTGAATAGGGTTGAATAAGACTGATTAACCTCAAATAATTTCTAATGGCAATGTACGATTCATTGATGTTCGCATGAATCGGTTGAGATTCCAAATGAAATGGAAGTCTTAAAAGGTCACTCTGAATAAGAGAAATACAATAAAAACAGAATACGAATTGTATTGTAAACGATTGTTCACTTTAAATACATTATTTTCTACACTGAGAAAAAAATTTATCCAACAAAACTGTTTTTGTTGTCCTGAAAAAATATTTTGTTGTCCCAACAAAACATTTTGTTTAAGTAACAAAATTTGATTGATATAGCAAAATGTATTGTTGGCACAACAAAAGAATTTTGTTACCTAAATACTAACAAAATATTTTTGTTGATTTGACAAAACTGTTTTCTCGGTGTATCGGAAATATTGGTTTTCAATCTGTTAATGCTGAAATTCCAGTGACAGATACGCAATTCAGAACACCTCAAAGCCCATTCAAATTTAACGCAAGTGAATGTTTTTTTGTTTCCTGGGTACTTCTCATAATCTAAATAGCTGTCCCACAGTCACTAGACCTAGATATTACTTTTTATAATAAATTTTCTCCCGTGTAGAAAAGGACCTATTTAGCTCTGTTGGTGAAAATCTATAATATGAAGTTTCTCAATAAAAGTATAAAAACAATACATTTTTGGGAATTTGTATTATTTGAATATTTCTCAAATTTTTATCAGTCGGTTCCAATAGCAAATTACTCAGTGCTTTTCCTTTTTCTATGGTATTTATTTTATACGAGAATTCCAGACTGGACTACTTTATTTTGATTTGCAAGCTATGAGATGAGTTTTTACGTTCTATCTTTTTCATTATTTTCATTTATTTTTATCATTTACTAGAAATTTTCTTTTACATAATTTTTGAATTTATGGCACTGAAGAGGGCTCCCATATGCAGCCTAAACGTTTACTCTTCCTTCCACCCCGCGTTTTCTCCAATATACACCTTTAATTTATATTTACATATTTGTTTTAAATATAAAGAACATAGAAAAGGACCATATGCACAAATAAAGAGAATTCAAATGAATTTTCTATATAATAGTCATAAATACTCAAAAACGTGTCGTTTTTGTAAAATCTGATTAGGCCTGATAATTTAATATTTATAAGCGTGTTAGTTCTAAATACCGAATTTCACTCCAATTTCAGCTTTCATAACGTGTATTGAAATTAAGTTACTTTTATCTGAGGAGAGTGTTTCAAAATTTAATGTTTTAAGCTTGTTTCTCTCTTTTGGCTCAGTATACGATTTATGATTTGAAAAAATTCCCTCATTAACTGTAATACTTTTGAAGCTATATTAAGACATAAATTATAATTTAATTTAGAGTATGAAGCAGTTAGAATATTTAATTTTATGTTATAATATGACAATTCGCGAAGTTGAAATAAACTCTATAAAAGGTGGATTTATTTCAAAAGTAATATGTGGTAAAAATGGAAAATCAAATTAAGTAAATATAAAATACAAGTTAGTTTAACAGAAAAGGCACGTGTGTGAATCATTATATGGAAAATGTCTATTTTCTTGTTGTTTATCATCATTAATGCTAAAATATTGTAAAATTTGTATGACTCAAAACC
Source organism: Diplolepis rosae (assembly GCA_030998225.1). Classification (NCBI taxonomy): domain Eukaryota; kingdom Metazoa; phylum Arthropoda; class Insecta; order Hymenoptera; family Diplolepididae; genus Diplolepis; species Diplolepis rosae. Next base: position 14,238,802 of record JAPYXD010000677.1, read on the forward strand.
TTTGTTATAAATTTCTTAAAAAACGTATTTGTGCGTGTTAATTGAAATTTATTTGTCGTGAGAAGGAATTAATGATCTTCAAGTGGGCAGTATATAAACCGCGTGGCTGTTTCTATGTAACAAGGTGTGGATTTTTAAAATTTGCTAAAATGTATCCAAAAGTGGTTCAGTTACTCTTTTTGTTATTGTTATAACATTCATGGTCGGGGTAATTGCACCAAGTAAGATGAAATTTATAAGCAATATGTTATATTGATATTTATATTCAATAAGTATATAATTTTTTAATCAAAAATAATTTTTAACTCTATATTTTGTTTAATGCGAAGGGGTAACAAAAATTAATTCTAATTGTTTTTCAAACTGGTGCGATCAAGACAGTGTAAGTTTTTCTTTTTATATTTAAAAATTTCAACATTTGATATATTTCAAAGTGACATGCTTGATAACATGTCTATTATTGTATTGACCCAAATTCATATAATGTTTGTTCATTTCTTTGGCATAGGGTCAGTTTCTTCTTATTTTCTTTGATTAAAATTATTATTAGATTTAAAAATGCGAAAAAAGAAAGAAAGGCGAACGTTTCGGCCACATATGGGGGCCCTCTTCAATGCCATAAATTCAAAGATTAATTCAAAATTTCTGTAAAGGATTAGAATATAGAAGATAATTAAAAAAAGAATTATCATAGAAATTAAAAACTTATCTCATAGCTCGCTTAAATCTAATAATAATCGAGCCCAGGTCTTTCGATTGCCGGTCGACTGCTCTAACCACTGAGCTACACAGGCGTCCGACATCTAATTCTCCACAGGAAGATCTCCTCATATCGCCAAGTGGCTCTGCCTTGCGGCTGTAAATTGATTTCAAGTTAATTAGGTGAGTTTGGAATTTTTGTCACTGCCTATATTATCGGAGGTTCACTAGTCGCGTATCAGATAGGATACGCTGTCGATAGGTGTCCTCGTAGACAATTTCAAACTTTTGTATCGCAAATAACGCAATTGAATTCAAATATTTAAAATGTAGGCAGTGACAAAAATTTCAAACTCACCTAATTAATTTGAAATCAATTTAAAGCCGCAAGGCAGAGCCACTTGACGATATAAGGAGATCTTCCTGTGGAGAATTAGATGTCGAACGCCTGTGTATCTCAGTGGTTAGAGCAGTCGACCGGCAATCGAAAGACCTGGGCTCGAATCCCAGCGCAGTCGAAAGCGTCTTTTTTTCCACAGAAATATTTTCAAATTCTTTACGGTAAAAATCACCACCCCAAAAAATTTCCCGATTTTCCGAGTACGGCAAAGCTTGGCTCCGCGTTACATAATGTACTATTATTTTTTAAATTAAAAAATTTACGGCTCTCCCAAACAAATAATTTAAGGGCGAGAAAAAGTCTGCCTTGGCTAAGATACCACTCGTGAATAATGGAAACCCGGGCCAAGGTAAATTTTTTCTCGTTCTTGAATTATTTGTCTGGAAAAATCGTGAATATTTCAATTTGAATATTATAAACCCCAAAACGTTGAAATACGTTGGATCTAATCTTCAACGAAAATGATACTTTTATTTATTTCAACAGGTGTGTCAGGAAATATGTGTTAACGGCGGAATTTATCTTGGCAAACAATGCCAAACAGGTGGTTATTGTCGATAAAAATAAGATCGTTACGCATACCATTGAAGCTAAAATGATTTTGTTCTGAAATAAATAAGTAAAAATAAATAAGAAAATTGACAAAAATATTTCAATAAATTTGTGACATTTAATTAATTTTTCCAAAATGTATGTATTTAATTTCCAAAAAATCAATAAAGAATATTTGTCTTCTACGACATATTTGTAATTGGCAATTGAATAAAAATGTAACTTAGCATTGAATTTCGACTTTTATTTCAAACCTAATCCTCAATCAAACCGAACGGCGCGAAAAGATCTATTGATATAGCGCCAACAAGCTTCTTTTCTATCCCAACTAAATTTCACTTCTTCCAACAAACTCTTTTATTGGTTTAACAAAAAGACTCATTGCAAAAACCAGATGTTTTATTCTGATGCGGTTTATATAAAAAGTGGTTCTTTTTAGCACTATATCTCTCTACTATATCGCAGATCCTTATTCGTTTTCATAAATGGCGTTTAACATGGCACTCTGCTGCAACCAGTATGCATTTTTGTCTTTGCCCACTTCAACCAGAGTCTGAAAGTTTGTTAAAAAAAAATACTTTCAAAGTTAACAACAATTTTTTTTTAACTTGTGAAAAATTGGTACATCGTGTTAAGGAGGTTTTACCGGTAGGATTATTCATGATGAAAATTTGATGAAATTTAATTTAGAGTGGGATAAAGGTTTGAAAATGTTCCAGTTCAATTTTTGTGAATCGAGGTTGCTTTATATACATACATTTACATTTACATACATTCTTATGGGAAAATGTGATTTCGGCGTATATATTTGCATCTTCTTATGGGTCTAATTATGAAGTTTATCCCCAATTATTTATACTATCAAAAAAACATCTAAGGATTTTTTTTTTGACATTTAAATCATGCCTTGGTTGCTGGTAAACACACACGCAGAAAAAAGTTCCGTATAATATACTGAAAATCCGGTAAATTCTACTTAATTTCCAAGTACTTATATGGACAACTGGCCAGTTAACTGAATGTTACTAGGCTGAACAAGTAACTGTTATCAGATTTGATAGTTACAAATACGAATACATAAGTGGTACTGACTTGCGGATCAGTAAATTTCACCGAGCCAATTGCTATCCTACACTGTTTCTAAATGCTACAAATACTTATTATTCTGTTACATTTCCATAGCGTGTAAAAGAATGTAACTTACTGTAACGGTATAGTTTACCGAAATGTTAGTGCTCTTTACGTTTGTCGAATGTCAGAATTACTTATAAGACAGTAGCTTTACCGATTTTTCTTAGTGAAAGTAGCATATTCGTTTCGGATAACACAGTTCTTTTGTTTTGGCTACTTTCTTTGCACACTGAGAAAAATTAATAAATAATAAATATAAAATTATTAATACCATAATCTGTAGATGTTAAAGAAGATAGTATCGGATAATATCTTGTATTATAAACTGAAACATAACAGATTTAACGCGTGCAAAACAAAAGAAAGATAGAGGGGCGAGCTTTGGCACTCAGAAGAGGAGAGGTTTCAGTGGGAACACATACACAAATATTATTATCATACCTCATTTATGTTCACATATTTAAGTACACAATACTACACTATTTATGATCGCATACGCTTGAAATTAAATTTCAGAATCGCTTTTGGGTTTGAACCCTCTAACTCTACCTATATCTACATTAACTAAACGCATTCCTAACGCCTAAAGCCTCTCGGCTATTCTCACTTGCCATATTCCGAAATAAATGTCGCTTATAAGCCACTACTGAGTTGGCCAGACTTGGATTCGAGTCTACGAAGCTATTCGGATAACGTCGGAAGCACTCGGACGACATTCTGAAACGAATTATATGAAAAACCGAGAATTAATGTTTTGATTTTACCGAATACTATCCTTACTTTTAACATCCAGGTTTTATGATCCGTTTCCTCACTGCAGTTGGAAATTCCTTTGTTTACACTCAGCGTTGCCGGCACACGTGATTTACACATGAAGTTTATGTTTTCGTTACATGTGCGCGAGTTAAGCGAAACATCCAGATCGGTAAAATCTACTGATCTTTCGTTAATGTGTACTATACTAATATTGTAATTCAGTTCCAGTGAATGGTACTTATCATCCTGTATTTAATACATATGATAAAGGTATTTTTAACTCACAAGTGACAGAGTTAGATTTACTTTGATTTTACTATGAGATTTACGAAACGCTCAGTAACTCCAACATTTCTTTTCAGCTATGTTAACAGTTTTTACTGTTACACTTGCTTAAAATCATTTACTGTTCCTGGTTAGTAAATTTTGCCTTTCTTTTTTCTGCGTGCATGAAAAAATTCAATCAATTATAAAAATTGGCAAATTTTTGAGTCGGCTGCTGTATAATCCAAAACTTTACAAACATGGTGTAATTCCCGAATTTCATGGTTGTAACATAGTTTTTTTTTCTTGGTGTTGTAGAATTTAAGTAAAAACACAATGTTTGTGCCTTCAATTGCTCCAAAAGGAAAAGCCTTGTGGCATAAAAATCCCTTGTCCTTATTTATTATTCACCAGGTTTAGCACTGATCAGTTATTGAATTATATTTGAGCGTACAAGCTTTCAGTGCTTGCTACATTCAAATAAATTGAATGTTATGTAGGTAATTGCGTCACTAAAACGCTATATACAAGAAAATGTATGCACTTGACTTGTTGAAACAAGATACAAGTAGGTGGATGATAATCTTTTTTTACGTGAGCTTCACTCTAGAGTTTCTTAATCGCGACTAACAATAAAGAACACTGGCTCTCTCTCTTTTCTTTTAAAATCTCGGCGGCTCGAGCCGCTACGGAAAGAATCAAGTATATCCGAAGTCCATCTTCGCGCCGAATCGCCCATCATAGGCTACATGCATTCGCACATCCGATGAACATAAAATGCATGCTCCTCACATCCCAAGCGTGAGACGAGAGATAGAGAGACAGCGAGAAAATGGCAAAATTCGACGTTTGAATAGCTGCTATAAACCGAAACAATCTGACAAGAGTTGGTATGAGAATATACAAGGTTTTCCAACTAGAGGTTTCATTTTGAATAGCCCGCTATTTTGGCAGCTTTCATAATAAGAGATGTCCTTTTTGGACAGATGACAACTAAAATCCATGCCATTTATAAAAATGAAACGATACACGCTTCAACGACGAACTGAAATTCTTAAAATTCACTACAAAAATTCATGAAAATAAAGCTGAACTTCACCGAAAAATCATTATGAGTGATGAGATTTATTTTTACATTGAAGGCTATGTTAAGGTAGTACTGTCGGTACGTAGCTAATCAAATGAGTACTTTTTCTCATTTGCTTCACGTAGTATCTAAATTTGTCAACGTCGCATAAGAAAGCGACTATACATGTGTGTATAGCAGATGACTTCTTACGATACGTGAATGGCGCGCGCTTTCACTTATTCTGCGACGTTGACACATCTATTTAATCGCCGTCGGTTTCTGGAGAAAAATTCTATTTTTGCTTACTTAATTGGATTTTGCTACGCTTACACGTATCCAATTGAGATGTTTTAACTTGCAAAAAGATGCTTATATTATCAGTCAATGCACCAGTCATTTTTATTGAAATCTGATCGGTAGTTATGGCAGGATTTGTAAGTGAAATCGATTTCCCATAAGGTTACGTGTTAATCGTGTCAAAATGCAATTACAAATTACTCCCCTCCAGTGTACCCTAGGTCCTCAAAAATTTAACTGTGTCATTTCTGGCTTAATGTTCACCAGTGATTTCAATTTTATCAATATCTGTACGGTATTTCCATTTACGACAGTACGCATAATTGTCGCATTTGGGGCTAGAAAAATTGAAAAATGGTTATTGAAAAGCCTCTCTATCCGCAACGTGTAACTGTTTGGTGTTGATTTTGGGCAGGGGGATCATTGGGCCTTATTCTTTTGAAAATGAAGCTAGAGCGGCTGTTTCGGTGAACCGATTGCGCCATCGAACCATGATTAATGAATTTTTATGGCCAGAATTGGAAGATATGGACGAGGAAGATGATTATTTTCAACAAGACGGTGCTAGGTGCCACACAAGTAGCGAAACCATCGTTCTTTTGTGTGAAAAGTATCCAGGCCGAGTGATTTCTCGAAATTGACTGCCGAGATTATGCGTTTTGACACCTCTAGACTTTTTTCTTTGTGGTTACGTGAAAAATAAGGTTTATACTGATGCTCCTCAATTAGTTCAGGAACTCAAAGAGAAGATTCGGGCCGTTATTGACAAAATAGAGCCTCAAATGTGCAAAAATGTAATGGAAAATTTTATAATAGTAAAAGTGCGGAAAACGAAAAAAAATTCGACATAAATTTTATTATTACGTCTAAGAGGAATAGTGTCAGATACATATATATATATATATATATATATATATATATATATATATATATATATATATATATATATATATATATATATATATATATATATATATATATATATATATTTTAATTTTGGAAAGAAATGAGGAGACACGGACGGACTGTGAAAACGACTAATCCGAGTCAGATATAAAAGACGGGAAATGTTTGGAAAAGCGGTGTGAGTAGGTATAGCAGCCGAAGTGTTTATAAGTGATCTGAGTTGTAAAACAATTCGCAACAGATGTTGAGAAAGTAAAGAGTGACCATCTTCAAAGAATGAGAGGTTCAATTTAGGCGGAAAGCGTAGAATGTTGTATTTTGTGTGACTAGTTGACGAGAGAATATCATAGAGTAAAGTTCATGCGAGAGTTCTCTTGGGTTTCTTAGTAAAATAAATAATAGCACATCTTTGAACCTCCCCACGTTATTCACTCACCAGGTTTGGTGCAATTTGCAATTAACAAAAAGAAATAGATCAAACGTTTCTTACGCTTAGTGTGTTTTGAGATGCTGTGCAATTAATTACCTTTCCATTTATTACTTTATTTGTGATTTTGGGACATTTGAAGCATATCAATATTATGTTTTGCCGCTTTATAACCACGGCGAGTATTTCCCTTGCCACGATGTTTTTTTGACTTAAACACAGTAAATATTTTTGAAATTCGGAATGCGTTTGTTGGGCTTGGTTTTTGCCCTCGTACTGAAACGCTAGCTAAGATAGCTGCTGACTGTGGAAATCCCCCCCACGCACACACGCGCGCATATCAGTTAAATTTTTTTGTCACCACCCCCAAAAACATCATCTAAGAAAAGACAATCCCTTTACGATAAGATTTCGAAACTAAGGAAGCGACTTCTGCGGGAATCAGTTTCCCCGTTGAGCCGAGTACTCCGGGATTCCACAGCACTCTCTTCGGCGACCGATAACTTCTTTAATTCTACAGATTGCGACTCAAATATTTTTGAGAGAATTCTCGGGACGTATATCTGTCCGATAAAGCAAAAAACAAAATATCAATTTTTTTGACCCAACAAGGTAGAAACCCCCTTTAATAAAAACATAAAACTTCCTTGTATAATTTTAAAATCATTTTAAATAACTTCTCGTATGATAATTACAATTGTTTAAAAATATGAAAGAACAGTAATAATTTAATCAGCTTCATAATACTGGTAAGTTTATTATTCCAACGAACAAAATTTTATTTTCTTCTAATTTGTATCAACCACAAAATTGTTTATTTTCATTATCATTTTGCATGATTTTCACTTATTCGAATTGACTATTCAAATAACTTCAATTTTTCTAAATAACAGAATATTCATGAGAAATGTGAGTTCAAATGCGAAATTCTGGTTGATAGAATGTGAATTTTATGCCGTTATTTTTAAGGTGCACTCATATTACATAAAATTAAATGTATAGTACCACATTAAACGAACTTCCTAGGGGAATTTTAACTAATACGTCCCAACAAATTTCTTTTAGTAAAAGCTACTAAATATTTGATTTGTTTAATTACAATGGTGTAGTTAATTGAAAAATTGGCACTTTTAATCACACCATCTTAGTTAAACTAATCAAATTTTTAGTAGCATGTACTAAAAGCACTTAGTTGGGGCATATTAGTTAGAAATACTATGTAGATACTATGCCAGATGCCAACTGGGACAAATAAAATACAATATTAATGTAGTTTTCGCCCACGAAAATTAGACCTCAGGCAAAAATAGATAATTTTGCTATCAAGAATAGCAATATTATTATTGAAGGGCTACTTTGAAAGAGAAAAGATTATCTTACATGAAAAAAATTTGAAACACAGAAAAATAATTTTTTGCAAAACAGGCACTAAAGTAGTACTTCGAGCCCCTGTAGAGCGGCTGTAAAGTTGTCCATTTACGACCAGCATGTTCATATTATATCTGTTTTCTTCCTTAAGTCCTACTTTCGTTCATTATGTCCTACTTTTGTTCCTTACGCCCTCTGCACAGTTGCGAAAAATGGATTATATTTCCCCCCAAGCAAATACTTGATTGGACCGCAAGATGGCGGCAGCAGCGATCAAGTTAACTCCTTTATTGCTCACCAGGGAGCCATCTCGCACGTTTTGGGCTCAGTGCTAATACATAATTAATCTAACCAAAGTATATACTTTTCCCTGGTAATACTGTCAAAATGTCTGTGTTTCTGGATACAGAATTCTGCCGAATTTTGTGCCAAAGGTGATTTGAAAAAGATGTTATCACAAAGTGAATTGCTTACATACTATCTTTGAAATTTTATAATTCACATTAATATTTTTATTGCACTACAGTATCTACTGCTTAAGTATACTAATCGAAATATCAATCTTAATAATATAGAAAATACTGCAAAACGATTTCAGTACTACAATTTCATCTATTCAGGAAGTTACGTAACTTTTTCTGCAATTCCAATCGATAAGATATAGAATTTTTCAAGCATTCAATGGCGAACATTCCACTTGTTGACAAATGAGAAGAATGACAAAATGTAAAATCTATGAAATTCCTAAATTTTTTGAAACTGAATACTGAAGTACCAAATAACTTTAGGATTTAGAGCGTTTTCAAATTTCCAATTTTATTGCACTAAAATATTTATAAATACCTAATAGTCGTAATTGTTTAGTATTCGGGGATTTTAGTCATCAATATTTAAAAAACTTTCAATCTGACATGCTTAAATATTAAATCTTTGGAATTATATAATACAGTTAATTATTATTATCACGCTAGAGTATCTATTGCTCATGTATACTAGTTAAATATAAATATAATTAATTTCGCAGATACTGTGATAAGACCTCATTGTTTCAATTTCTTTTATTCAGGAATTTACGTAACATTTTTATGAGATAAGATAAATAATTTTTTAAACATTCAGTGGTCAATTTTTAGCTTGTTAATAGTTAAGAAGGATGCCAGAATACAAAATCTAGCAAGTTTCTAAATTTTTCAAAACTGAATCCTGAAATATCAAAAAACTTCACAGATTAGACTATTTGAAAACTTCAAATTTTCCTAAACTATTAATGAAAATCGGAAAGTCGTAACTGTTAAGTATTTTCGTATTTTAGTCATCAATATTTTAAAATTGTCATACTGACTTGCTTGAATATAAAATTTTTTCAATTCTACAATCCAGTTAATTATGATTATTGCGCTAGTGTATCTATTGCTCATTTATACTAGTTAAATAAAGATATAACTAATTTCACAAATACTGTGACAAGACCTCATTGTTTCAAGTTCTCTTATTCAGGAAGATACGTAACATTTCCTAGTGATAAGAAAACAAAATTTTTCAAACAATCAATGGTCAATTTTTCACTTGATGGGATTTTAGAAGAAAGCCAAGCTGAAAAATCTATGAAGTTTCTAAATTTTTCAAAACTGAATCCTGAAATAATAAATAACTCTAAGCTTTCACACATTAGAAAACTTCGAATTTTCCTAAAATATTACTGAATATCTAAGAGTTGCAAATGTATAGTATCTCGGGATTTTAGTCACCAATTTTATACAACTGTTATTCTGACTTGCCTAAATATTAAATGTTTGCAATTCTACAATTCAGTTAATTATTATTATTACGCTAGTGTATCTATTGCTCATGTATACTAGTTAAATAAAAATATAACTAATTTCACAAATACTGTGATATGATCTTATTGTTTCTAATCCTTCTATTCAGGTAGTTATGTAACATTTGTTGCATTTTTTAGTGATAAGACAAATAATGTTTCAAACATTCAATGGTCAATTTTTAGCTTGTTGATAGTTTAGAAGGATACCAGAATACAAAATCTATGAAGTTTCTTAATTTTTTAAAAATGAATTGTTCAAATATCAAATAACTTTAGTGTTTAGAGCCTTTCAAAATTTCGAATTTTATTGCACTAAATTATTACTGAATATCTAAGAGTCGAAAGTTTTTAGTATACCGAGATTTTAGTCATAAATATTTTAAAACATTCTATCTGACTTGTTTAAATATTAAATTTTTGTATTTCTATAATCCACTTTATTATTGTTATTGCGCTAGTTTATATATTGTTCATGTATACAAATTAATAATACGTATTGATAATTTCGCAAATACTGTGACATTTTCTTTTTGTCCTAACTCATTCTATTGGGGAAGTTACGTAACTTTTCTGCATTTTTTAGTGATAATATGAATTATAAAAAGTATTACCCCACTTATCATCTTATATTGAAGAAATTCAATCCCTCTCCCCCTACTCTACAACCATTTTGGTTTATGAAAATTCTTTTATTCACTGTGGCTAATTAGCTGCGAACAAAATGCAGTCTAGATTCTAACTAGCGTCTGAATAGCTGCTGGCTTGCGCCTTGCTAGATTGTCTAGCCGAAGACTTTACAAAAGTGTTGCAGTTTTTGCTAGCCGCTAGCTTGAACTACTAGGCTGCGCCAGATCTAATTCTAAATGGTTTAATCTGGATCCAGACCAGTGCAAGAAGATTTTTCGACACGTAACTTACAGCAACCATTTATTGTATGCAGGTGCAAATCGGCTATCTTTTTATCAAGGGAGATATTATATTTCTGTGATAAAATGTATTGAATATGGCAGTAACAATAATGCCATTGAAATTGTGATTATCTATTTTTTATGATGATCCAACTCTTGCTTTTGAACAGAAAATGTCTTCTGAAGTTATTGTGAATTTAAAAATACGCATTTCAATTTTATTGCAATAAGTCACGGTAATGGATGAGTACACGGAGAAAAATGGAGGGTGAGCCTGAATATCTAGAGGGTCAGGTCGACCAAATATGATGATCGACTATAGGACAGCCTTCTAGGTAATCAAACTGATCATCTGTAGCGGGTCAGAAAAAAATAATCGATTTGATCATTATAGAAGGTCGATTTGATCATCCTTGAGTGTCGAAATGAAAATTTAAAAACAAGATATTCAACTTGATCATCCCAGAGGATCGATTTGATTATCTTGATAGTGTGACTGTTTCTCTGTGGTAATCAAGCTGATCACAAATCGAGAGTCTCCCTGATTATGTCAATAAAATTATGGAAGGACTATTTGATAATCTAGAGGGTCGGTCTGACTCTCAAAATTTTGAACCTCTAACTTCGACCCTCCGTTTTTCTCCGTCTATGCATCGAAGAAACAATAGAGGGGTTAATAACTTTAAGTACACCCTTAACACATTCCTTTATATCACTTGTGTTTTTGCACTCTCGCTTCGCTCGTCAAAATCATCCTCTTCCTCCCTTGTAGCATTGATATCTATTACAACATAAATAATGTAAAAGGTTTAATTCCTTCAGAATCCCAGGCCCTCTGCACTTTTTCATCTCCAATTCTATATTTTAAAATCTCCGATTGTTACAGTCTTAAATATAAATATATATTTGTTCTACTAGCGTGTCATTAGAGTGTAATTTATCGCTCCCTGCAAGGAAAACAAATCGATTTTTTGACCTCCCAATAGAAGAAAAATCATATGCCACAGGTGACAACCTGTTTTTTTTACTCGTATAGCTTGTGTACTCGTATTGACCAAGCAGAACGAGGGCAGAATAAACATTTTTTCCCTGGATGCACATTATACTATTTTAATTCTTAAATATAAATATATATTTCAAAAAGGAAATTTCCATATGCTCATGCATGTAGATTTCATTTAATGCCTGTAAATTTATTTCCAATTTCGTACATTTGAATTTTTGAAAAAGTTCATACTACACGTAATTATGAAAAAATAAACAATTTCGCGCCAAGCGTGTGTCAGCATCTTCTACTCTTAGCCGCTGCAAAAATTTTTTTTACTATGAGTTTCTATTTAATTAAAACGTAACATATTTAACAGTATATCTAGCATTTAATTGACTCAAAATTTGAAAAATTTGTTTAGATTTTTGTTGTTTCGGCAGTAGTATAACGGTTACATTCCTCATTGTGCTAACCGTTTTCAGAACTGTCGGAATATATTTTTTATTTGATACTTAATATCGAGTCAAAATTTCTCAAATCGACCCCCAAAAACAAAATTTCGCTTTTTTTTATCATTTTGTCCGCAATCGATAGATGTTTCGATAAAAAACAACTCCATGAATTTTTTTTTCAGAAAAATCATTTTTGCAAAAGTTATTTGCAGTTGAATATTTATACAGGGTTTTATACTAATTAGCATAGCTTGAGAACGATTCAATGGATTTTCATGCGACTTGCGACAAAATGGAGATCTAATTTCACGCTATAACATGACGCAATCAGATTTTGCAAAAAAAAATTTTATTATAAAAAAAAGTTATTGTTTATAAACAATTGAATAATTTTTCAACTTCTGGACCTTCAATCTGAATCGGACAAAATGATTTATATACTACATTGTTTTGAGCTATGATTTCAATTCGAAAAAAGTTAGTGCACTTGAAGGCTTTTTTGATTTAAAGAACTTTATAACAAGCGTCACTTAGGCGTGAGCCCTTCTCAAGCGGCAGAGAGTGCGGCGAATAATCTTGCGCACTCTTTCGTTTAGTTTTATTATTACAGTTTAACTTTCATATTACAGGTTTTGATGCATAATATTGAAACAAATTCAAATTTCAAAAAAATATTTATTTCTTGTACACAGTTTCTAGTGTAAAATTTTTGTCAGAAGAAAAAATCTTGCACATCAGTTTCGCACCGTCGATTGGTATGTAACAATGAAATTTGCGCGTATTTTTCAAAGTTTTAACAACTGAAAATCGATTTGTCAACTTTTCTTGGTGTGCCGCATGCTCTTCTTTTGTTCCTGAAAGATAGATAATTTTTTCATATTTAAACGAGAATATCTTTGAGCCGTGTTCAGTTTAAAAAATGCCATCCCCGAACGCGTGTTGCAATCCAAAGAAAAAGAAAAAACATGGCAGCGTTTATAAAAATTTGCAGTTGGTTAGTGAAAATTGGAATCCGGCTTTCAAAGTGTTTTTTGGCAAATACGTGTGTGCTTCTTGCAAGAGAGAAATGTACAGGGATATCAAAAACAATCCAGGAAAAACGTTCGAAGATGAAGAGCCCAGTACATCAGCCAATTCGAATTCTTCAACAGACAGCTGTGAAATTGACGATTTCTCGTGCCATGATAAGGACTTCACTTGTGCCAAATTCGACCAAGCTGTAAAGAGAGTAAAAATGATTGAATTACTGAAAAATGTGTCAGAACCGAGACTAGCAAAGTTGCGTCGATCGGATTTTTCGGAGAGTGAGAAGAAAACTGTTGTTAGAAGCAGTGGACCATGCTAAGCGTAAAAGTGATAGTGTCTTAGAGTGCACAGCTAACAATCCATGGTTAGACAGTGTGAAAAAAGGCTCTTTCAAAAACAACAAACCGTGCGGAGAAACAAGTTATTTTAACAACTTTGCCTCATGACTGGGGCGTAAAGAAGATACAGAAAATTTTTGGAGTTTCGCGGCATTTGGCGTCTACAGCTATCAAATTGCGTCGAGATAAAGGCTTTTCTTCCAGCTGTGATTCTAAGCCAGGTCGACCAATGCATCCAGATATCATCAACGAAGTCCAAGAGTTTTACCTATCCGATGACATCAGCAGAGTCATGCCAGGAGCAAAAGATTATAAATCTGTTGTAATCGACGGAAAAAGCCCGCAAATGACGGTAATTTTTTTTGAGACAAAAAGTACAAGAATATATTTTTTCATTATATTAGGCCCTTTGACTCGTTCGAAAGATATTTTAGAATTTCCGCTCCTCTCGTCTAATTTCTCAGAGAGCACAGTAAATCCAAAAAACTTTGTCGTGCTAACGAAACTTTCCAATTTCGAACAACACCAAAGACCTAATAATGCATTTTTTCTTGCATGATTTCTCCGTTTCCGAAAATTCTCAAAATCAATACTTGTTTTCCTATCGGCACTTTCAAAAATTTTGCGGTTAGTAAAAATTAAGAGACAGTGCAAAAAATCTGTTTTTAATATATGTTTTCTTAATTTCCTGTAATTTTTAAACATCGTTCAATTTATTTATTTGTAAACTTGAAAAATTATTCCTGAGATGTAATATTTTTTGAGTCCCAAGTTAAAATAAACGTGGAGGGAGGGGATCAAGCAAAAATTTACGTTTAAATCATTGTATTCTAGAAACGTTTACTGATGGGGAGCCTGAAAGAACTGCATGACAAATTTCTTGTGCGAATTCCGAATAGAAAAATCAGTTTATCTGTCTTCACGAAATTGAGACCACAATTTTGTATTCTGCGGGTGCCAAAGGAACACACAACGTTTGTGTCTGTAAAATACACCAAAATATGAGATTAAAATTACGAGGCTTAAAACAAGAATTAGGCAAAGTGGGAGTCAACTACGAAACAACTTATAGAGATTTGCTAAAAAAAAACGACGTGCTCATTGTCAAATTCAGATTGTTGTTTGTCAATGTGTGATTGTTGTCCAGGAGCGTCAAAAGTAATTGAAGAAATTGAATCACATTTGTCGGCAAGCAGAATTTCGCAGGTGTCTTACAGTCAGTGGCTCACAACTAACAGGTGATCAATCTGTTTATCGTAGTTCGATCAGTCTTTTATACGATTTTTACTATTCGCGAGTGCAACCTTAAATAACTTTTCAGATGTCAACTTCTTAGCCACACGGAATCTACAAACACGTTTCTTTAAAAACTTAAATCTGACTTGCCTGATCTACTTCGGTACGATTTCATTGCTGCCGAGCAAGCTTCTTTTCTGGAAAGTTTGAAAAATACTATTTCTGACGGAGAATTCATCGTCACCTTGGACTTCTCGGAAAACTACAGTTTCCACATTCAAGACGCTATCCAGTCTCAACACTGGTCCACGGATCAAATGACTTTACATGTGTATGTGATTTATTACAAACAAGAGGGCAAGGTTAAGCATAAAAATTTTGTCGTGCTTTCTGAGGATATCCTCCACGATGCAAACTGTGTACATTTGTTCAATGAACGATTGATTTCCCATTTACGTCAGAAATTTGGAAAGAGAAATGTTAAAAAAATATTTTACTTTTCGGATGTTGCAGGCTCACAATATAAAAACAAGTTCAATTTTGTTAATTTAATAGAACATTAAAATGACTTTTGTATCGATGCTGAGTGGCATTTTTTCGCGACATCCCATGGAAAAGGGGCCTGCGACGGAGTGGGTGGATGTGTAAAAAGAAGCGCTTATCGCGCTAGTTTACGGCGTATTTATGGCGACGAAATCACAACACCGGAAAAGTTTTATTGTTGGGCAAAAAAAATTTCCAAAACATCAATTTTTCTTTCTGTACAAAAGAAGAGCATGCGGCACACCAAGAAAAGTTGACAAATCGTTTTTCAGTTGTTAAAACTTTGAAAAATACGCGCAAATTTCATTGTTACATACCAATCGACGGTGCGAAACTGATGTGCAAGATTTTTTCTTTTGACAAAAATTTTACACTAGAAACTGTGTACAAGAAATAAATATTTTTCTAAAGTTTGAATTTGTTTCAATAATATGCATCAAAACCTGTAATATGAAAGTTAAACTGTAATAATAAAACTAAACGAAAGAGTGCGCAAGATTATTCGCCGCACTCTCTGCCGCTTGAGAAGGGCTCACGCCTAAGTGACGCTTGTTATAAAAGTTCTTTAAATCAAAAGCCTTCAAGTGCACTAACTTTTTTTGAATTGAAATCATAGCTCAAAACAATGTAGTATATAAATCATTTTTGTCCGATTCAGAATGAAGGTCCAGAAGTTGAAAAATTATTCAATTGTTTATAAACAATAATTTTTTTTTATAATAAAATTTTTTTTTTGCAAAATCTGATTGCGTCATGTTATAGCGTGAAATTAGATCTCCATTTTGTCGCAAGTCGCATGAAAATCCATTGAATCGTTCTCAAGCTATGCTAATTAGTATAAAACCCTGTATAAATATTCAACTGCAAATAACTTTTGCAAAAATGATTTTTCTGAAAAAAAAATTCACGGAGTTGTTTTTTATCGAAACATCTATCGATTGCGGACAGAATGATAAAAAAAAGCGAAATTTTGTTTTTGGGGGTCGATTTGAGAAATTTTGACTCATTCACAAATGCAAAATCTTTTGAAAAAAATCAATTTACTCATTTCTAACATCTCAGAATAACAGCAAAGTTACAGATTGAGTAATTTTACATCATTAAATATATTTAAATAATATGGAATAAAATTATGAAAGAAACCTTTTAGGGTAGCATAAAAAAATTTTCAGTCAGCAATGTCACATGTCTCGGTAGGGTTTATAAACAGTTTTCTTCTAAATAGAGAAAGATGGATTATAAAATTTGATATCCGGGCACAGTGACTATAGGACAGCTATTTAATGATGATGTTAGAACACAGAAAAAATTGTAGGTTTACTAGAATACCATACTGGATTGCTTTATTTTGATTTGCAGCTATGTGATAAGTTTGTACGTTTTATCTTTTTCATTATTTTCATTTCTTTTTTTTTCGCTTTTGAAAAGTCTGATTAGGCCTGATGATTTAATATTCATAAGCTTGTTGGTTGTAAATACCTAACTTCATTCCAATAACAGCTTTTATAATGTGTATTGAAATCAAGTTACTTTTATCTGAGGAGAGTGATCTAAAATTTAATGTTTTAAGTTTGTACCTCTCTTTTGGCCCAGTATGCGATTTATGATTTGAATAAATTCTCTTATTAACTGTAATACTTTTAAAGCTATAATAAAGACATAAATTATAATTTAATTTAGAGCATCGAGCAGTTATAATATCAAATTTTATATTATAATATCAAAACTCGCCAAGTTAAAATAAACTCTATAAAAAGTGTATTTAGTTTAAAAGTAATATGTAGTAAAAACGAAAAATTGAAATAAGGAAGTATAAAATACAACTTAGTTAAACAGAAAAGACACGCGTGTAACTCATTACATGGAAAATGTCTATTTTTTTGATATTTATTATTATTAATTCTAAGATAAAATTTGTATGACTCAGAACCTTTGTTATAATTTGCTTAAGAAACGTGTTTGCGCGTAATAATTGAAATTTATTTTCTCTGAGAAGGAATTAATTATCTTCAAGTGGGCAGTATATAAACCGCGAGTCTGTTTCTAAATATCAAGTTGTGGATTCTTAAAATTGTCTAAAATGCATCTTAAATTGGTTCAATTACTCTTTTTTGCTATTGCAATAACATTTACAGCCGGGGTAAAAGCAGGTGATAAAAGTAAGATGAAATTTATATTGAATATCTTATATTAATATTGACGTTGATTGTGTATATAATTTTTCAATTAAAACTAATTTTTAACTCTATATTTGCTTCAATGCGAAGAGGTTCTTCAGCAAGGCTGCTATTTACAGCACTGCTCAAAGCAATTACGTGAAAACCGAGATGTAAGTTTTTGTTTATATTTTTAAAAATTTCAAGATTTGATATATTATTTATGATTTAAAACTACACGAGTAAAATTATTATGAAATAAAAAATTCATAGTTCTGAAAATACTTTCATTCATTTAAATTGAAAAATTTGCGGTTCTTCCAGGCAAATAATTCAACGACGAAAAAAAGTCTGCCTTGGCTAAGATACCACTTATTAATAATGGGAATCCCGATTCGAATCCAGGCCAAGGCAGATTTTTTCTCGTTCTTGAATTATTTGTCTGGAAGAGTCGTGAATATTTCAATTAAAATATTATGAACCCCAAACGTTATAATTTGTTGGATCAAATCTTCAATGAAAATGATACTTTTATTTATTTTAACAGATTTGTGCGAGGACATGTCAAATAAGCAAAAAGTATGATGGTGAAACTTGCACACTGAATGACAGTTGTATAAAACACCCTGAAAACAATTATGTATGGGTTGACAAGTATGGTAACCCTGTATATTCCTGAATAAGTGAAAATAAATAAGAAAAGTCACAAAAATATTTCAATAAATTTGTGACATTCAATTAATTTTTCCAAAATGTATGTATTTAAAAATTCTAAAATCAATTGAAGATTATTTGTCTCCTGCGACATATTTGTATTTAGCAATGGAATAAAAATGAAACTTCAGAGAACTGAATTTCTACTCTTATTTCAAACCTGATCCTCAATCGAATTGAACAGCGAAAAAATATCCATTGATATAGAACCAACAAACTTCTTTTGCTATCCCAACTAATTTCAGTTCTTCCAACAAACTCTTATATTGGTTCAACAAAAAGATTCACTGCAAAATCTAGATGTTCTATTCTAATGCGGATCATATAAAAAGTGGTTCTTTTTAGCACTATATCTCTTTACTATATCGCAGATCCGTAATCGTTTTCATAAATGGCGTTTATGTGAAAGATGGCATTTGACTGCAACCAGGAAAATTCAATTTTAGGCATTTTTATCTTTTATTTGCCTGCTTCAATCAGAGTCTGAAAGTTTATTAAAAAAAAGTACTTTTGAAGTTATCACCAATTTTTTTTTTAACTTGTGAAAAAATGGTACATTGTGCTAAGGAGACTCATCGACTTTCAATTTTTGGCGCTATTGCGCGCGCATCTATAAGGTATCAATCTTCTAGTGTTCTAAAAGTTTTAAATTTTTGGAGAATTCCTCGAGAGCACGAGAATATGCTCGACCTTTTTGTGCTCTTAGCATTTACTTAACATTTAAGAGCATTCAATAGTATATTATGTGCCTAGGCGCAAAATGAGGGTTATTACGCGACGAGCGACAATGCTCGCAGGAGATCGGAGCCAAGGGGTAGACGAGGCGTAGGTTATAGGTTATAGTCTTACAGCGGAACGCAATCTATTTCTTATTCTTCTCACTTCTTCTTCGTACAGCGTTAGCACTGACTACTACACAACACCGATAAAATCAAAATTGCCGGGACTAGTCGCCAATTTGCGCCCGCTTCGTACAACTAGCGCAGCAAACAACTACAATAAGTACTAGATTAGATTCCAATGTACGCATAAAAACTCGTATCCGCACCACAGTCACATAAAATAGAATATGTGCCAATGCACACAATTCGGGACATTGCGAGACTCGCGACAATGCTCGCAGGACTGATCGCGCCTCGGATTCGTCTCGGCTTTGTCTCGTTTTCATGCGTACACTCGAATCTAATCTAGTATTGTAGTTGTTTGCGGCGCTAGTCATTACACTTGATATTTTGCGACTAGTCCCGGCCATTTTGATTTTATCGATCTTGTGTAGTAGTAGCATGTTGTAATAACGCATGCGCAGTTCAAATGTACAAGGCTTTGTTAGTACGGTGCCAACGCTATACGAAGAAGAAGAATAAGAAGAAGATTACGCTCCGTATGGTTATAGGCGCATGCGCAGTTAATTTTTACATTACTTTCCTCTGTATCGTAATACACAAAATTACACTACTCTCAACTGTAGCGGAAAAACGAGTTTCTGCGCCGGAGGCATATAATAGTATATTATGTGACCTCGGTGCGTATACGAGTTTTCATGCGTACACTCGAATCTAATCTAGTATTGTAGTTGTTTGCGGCGCTAGTCATTACACTTGATATTTTGCGACTAGTCCCGGCCATTTTGATTTTATCGATCTTGTGTAGTAGTAGTGTGTCGTAATAGAGCATGCGCAGTTCAAATGTACAAGGCTTTGTCAGTACGGTGTCAACGCTGTACGAAGAAGAAGAAGAATAAGAAGAAGATTACGCTCCGTTGTATGGTTATAGGTGCATGCACAGTTCAAATGTACAAGGCTTTGTCAGTACGGTGCCAACGCTGTACGAAGAAGAAGAAGAATAAGAAGAAGATTACGCTCCGTTGTATGGTTATAGGTCAGCTGTAACGGAGAATAGTATATTACATTACAAGTGACGAAACAGAGCGATTGCATGAGTGTGAAGTTTGCTGCCCGAGTGAATGTATACTATTTTTCATAGCAACTCTTTTGAGAATCTGATTGGCTGTAACTGTGGAGCGGGTTGAAAAGCGACTTTCAACCCTAGGGTTGAAAATCGTAGTTTCAACCCGCTCTACAGGTACCGAAAATCGGATTTTCAAAGGAGGCGCTATGAAAACGAGTTTCCGCGCCGGAGGCACATAAAATATATTCTTTAAGTCACGTTCTTTTGTGTCCCCAAGTGTTCTCAATCACTCTTTACCACTTGATCAGGGTAAATAGTCTGGTTCAATGTATTTTCCTGTTAGGTCTATGGTATTAACTATATCGCCAATCGCCATTTTCATTAATCTTAGACTATCTTTGGCTTAAAGCGTTTGAGATTTAAACTCCTAACCTACAAAAAATCGTTGCATGTTTGCCGAAGTAGAGGGCATTTGACACTATGAATCATTTTATGGGCGTACGTAATACAAAGATTTTAAAACTCAACAGAAGTGATTCAATCGCTAAAAAGACCTATAATTTATAGTACAGTAAGTTTTATGCTCAATAAAATTTGTATATCCAGCGCATCAGAAGAAAATAAATTACACTAAGTTTATATGGAAATCATAGTATTTATCTTGCGTATTTTACACAAGCGCATTATTTTATTATTTGTACCTTATTTTGCACATTCAGTTAATAATTTCATATTTATTATTTTAAATAAACCTTTATTAGTGGTTTTATTTACATAAAAATCATTTGAATGTTTAATAAACCTTCAAAATACCAGTTAAATTTAAATGCTTTAAATGCTGAGCATATTCTCAAGAGCATTTGATTTAGATAAATTCTCGGGCATTTAAGAAAACTACAACCTTCTGCTCTGCCCAAAAATGTCCACTTCCAGGGTGCACAGCGTAAAATGAGCTCTGAAAAGGGGAAATAGGGTGATTTTTTCACGAAAAAAGGGGAACGGTTGAACATTAATTTTTACATGTAGAAAAGAAGAAAAAAATGTTTTTTAAAGAAATGTTATATTTTAATTAATTTCTTAATTAGTTATAATGTTCTATTTAGTCCATTTTCTAAATCTAAATGAAGCATATTAATTATTGTTTTGTTCACGTCGTGGACCAAAGGAACAGAATCATCTTAGAATAGAGATTTAACTTCTACAAGTTTCTCTTGATTCAGTCTACAAATTTTATAAGTCTATCTGAAATATATATTTATAAAAATATTTTTTTGGTTCACAACTTGGAGAAATATAAACATCTTAAACTTTTAAAAAACCTTATATGTATTTGAGAATCTAAGAGAAGTACGTTATAGTTGTTTTGGCCCACAATGTTGGGAAACAGAAATATCGTTTGGAAACTGTTTTATACATCTAGAAAAAAATACATTTAACATTTATTCGTCCTTGCCGTAGACGAATATAAAAAAAATCTAATTTAAGATGTGCAAATAAATTATTGCATGTTTACAGCCGAGTCATTGAGTCCTGGCAAAAAAGTTTTTTGGCACTAAAGAGGGGCCCCATTTGTGGCCGAAACGTTTGCCTTCAAACACCCCTCCCCTCCTTTTTTATCCATATGAATTGTTTTTTAGCCTTATTTTTGATCTATATGATTTGTTTTTAGCTACCTTTTTTATAATATGTCCATAAATTAATGAATTTAATGTAAAGAAACTGACCCAATGCCAATACAATGATATTTGGACGAATTCAATTTTGGGTCAAGATAAAAAACAAAGACATGAATACAAACATGCCACATAATAACTTTATTTGTATTACTTAAACTGAGTTTATGGTAATATTAGTATACACTGTTAGAAATGTTTGCAATTTTTAGTATACAGGGGTATATTAAATTTCCTATATGTTTACTAAATTTACTACACTTGGTAATTTTAGTATACTCAGGTATACTAAAATTTTTAAGTATATACTAAGTTTCTTTTACGTATATGAATTTCGTAGTTTCTGTATACTAAAATTCATATATCTGTATACGAAATTCATCTGCGCAAGCGCGTTTCGAGTTACGCGGATCATGCAACATGCAGACTTGCATGCTGATGTATTTGTGGTTAACTACGTTGTTGGATCGACAAAAGTTCGGATTGTTTGAATCTGCGTTTATCTTATCAAAAGGTATGTTTAATTTATTTACTCGTTTACAAATGTAAATTTACGTATCCCAGAATTTCGAAGCTTTATAAGTGAAATGTGAAAAAAATAAAATAAAAATTCCAGAAGTAGATAGACATTTTAGGTTACATTAACGCGCGAAAAAAAGTTGATCTTGCGCAAGTAACACAAGATCATCTATTAGAGGTCTAAAACATCTTTTTGGGGAAAACGGGAGAGTTCTAGAAGACGTTCCGATTTTCTGCTGAAAGTGCTATTACTATTTTTTTAGATCGCGTACTCATTAGAGTTCAAGATGTTATGGAAGAAATTCAAGTTGCTTTCGCATCGTACTACGTGTTTGGATATTCATACGTTGCGGAATTGCCAAAATCTTTAGAGTTCATTCAAAGGTAATTATCTGATGATTACTTCAATATACATATAGTTTTTACGTGTCTTTCAAGTACATATTTACAAAACGAAATTATTTCTTCAGGTTCATATTTGACATTAACCCTCTGTCTCCAGGCGACAAAAGAGTGAAGGGCGCTAAAAGGATCATTATCTTTGATAATTATTAATAATTCTTAATAAAGTGATACTCTGTACTTCAACTGTATTTATTTTACAATATAACCTATTGAATAATAATTGTAAAACAAAACATTACAAATCGCAATATACTTTATTTTTAATGGTAACATTTATATCCTTTCGGACAAAGTTTAGAAAAAAAGATTTAACTTCAAATCGATAAGGAAAACAATTAAATACAAATTTTAATTTATATTAATTATTTTCCTTATACTTTGAGTTTTACTGGTTCTCTAGCATTAGTACACATATATTAAAATTAGTATACCCATCAGTAAAATTACTATATGTGTGTACTAAATTTCATGTACACGTATACTAAATTTAGTGCACGCGTATACTTAATTTCATATACATGTATTCTAAATTCAGTTTACGCATATACTAAATTTCATATACGCGTATAATAAATTTAGTACACGCATATACTAAATTTAGTGTACGCCGGTAAACTAAATTTAATTTCATGTTGTGCATTCATGCTTCCATTACATGTATACTAAATATAGTACAGATTTTTCTCACAGTGTACGAAGAGAATTTCTCCGCGTAATTCAAATATTGTATTTTCAATGAAAAGAGGGGAAAAGGGGGAAGATTTTCGAGAATAGGGAAAAAAAGGGGAATTTCTCAACAATAAAAAAAAGGGAAACGCAGGAAAAAAGGGGAAAACTGTGCACCCTGCACTCTATTGAACACTTTTGGAAGAATTGGAGTAAATTTTTAAGTGCAAAACGGTAAAAGTCATTTCACATACATGCAGGTTAGATTTTCGTAAGTGTAACAATAGGCACAGTAAGTAATCATATTATATCGCATTAATACAACGAAATGTTACGATTATAATTCATGAATTAAAATTGTATATACAAGACTTGAATTTATACGTACAATACGGAACCAAGTAGTATTTTGTTCAAAACTGAGTCAAATATTTAAAAATAATTCATTAAAATTTCTTGGTCGAAATTTGCAGTTAAAGTAGCATTAATATTTTCTACTATTGTATGAGATAACATGTATCAATACTATTCTTTTGTGGAATTCAATAGAGAGAATTAAATAAATCCATGTTCAGAATTTAGTTTAAATCTCATCAAACAGCTACTTAGGTCCTTCTTGGACGAATGAATTCAATTTTTGAAAATAAAATTTTAACGGAAATTTTTTAAACACATGACTGAAGTTTCATACAGTATCTAAAATTTTGTATCATTGAGATAAATTATAGTAAACTAAGTTACTTTTTGGTAAATTCAAAAGAACAGTATAACGACATGTTATTTGCTACAGAAGATTGCAAATTAGAAAAATATTGTAATTATCTGTTTGATTAATAACCATTGTTATTAGCTGTTATTGTTCTCTGGTAATTTTCTAAAATTTATTTTTATTATATGTGTTATATTTATTATACACATATTTAATTTGATTTTATATTAATTTAAATTATTAAACTTTTCTTCGATTCCCTGACCCTTAATGTCTAAGGCAGAAACTCACTTTACAGTTTTGTTCTCAATCAATACACATTTGGGGGCATTACAATTAAATTCAAACCAAAACCATCTAGCGTATTTTATGGCAAATTCTGTAAGGCTTTTATGGTAAAATGTTTGGGTCGGTAAATTCTCTTGTTCATTGGAATATCATTGCTTTCCCTGCAATTGGTAAAAAATTCTGTTTACACAATCGGCCACAGCTAGTAATGAATTTCTACGTTGTAGTTCGACGTTACTGCGTTTGAGGGCGATAAGGGCATTATTTTTCAGTAGATGCAAACGTTTCCCATACAAAATTAGACAAGGGAAATATCAAAACCATTGAGAATAATTTTTATTAAAATTAACATCTATTTAATTGGTTGATATTCTGGCATTTTCCTTGTTCAATTTTAAGATATTCAAACTTCCCACTTATCAAAAATTTAAATAAATTTGTAATTTATAAATTTAAAACATTTTAAATTGTAAAACTAAGACTGGTTCCAAAAATTATAGGTTTCAGAATTATACAATTTTCTGTTTCCAGATTCCGAAAATGGAAAATAAGAATATTCATGATTTTTATGTATAATTCACACGGTTTATTGTATAAAAAAAGTTTACAAGATCTTTTTTAATATTTTTAAAAATCCAGTCAAGACGATGAAGGGTACTAAAAAGAAACAACAGAACTTTACTTAAAATTTTATTTTTGGCATGTATTGAGACGAATCGTTGACAATGAATTCCCAGTTTTTCCATAAATGCTAATATATTTTGAAAGCGATGCGATACCTACACCAAAAGAAGCAAACTGAACATTTTCCAGATTTTGTTTGAGAAACTATTAAGGTAAAAGCTAGAGATTTCAAAAACGAAATAAAATCTGAAAAAGGCGTCTGTTAACTTTATGAGTGAATAATAATATAAATATTCTTAAATTTTGTATAATGGATTCAAACATTTTACTGTCTGCTGGTAAGCTAGACGTTGGTCAACATTCAAAGCTAACGTCGCAGATGTTCACAACGCAGGAACGTCGTTCCTCTTGGTTTGCCATGCATGGTATTGCTAACCGTAAAGTACAATAGGAATCGTATAGGAACACTTTATACTTTTCTGCGTTGGAGACCGTATCCAGCAAGATGTACTTTGCAAGTTCTCACTACTCTTTTTATATCATGTTACCTCGTATGAGTAAATTTTTTTGGTCTTTCCTCAAGACTAAAATGGAACTACTTTCGAAGCATAATGAGTTTCGTCAAATTCATCCAATTGTTTAAAATTATTTTTAGAATATCAAATTTTAAGATAAAATTTAAAAAACATTCGGAAGGCCCGGGCTCTAATCCCGTCACAGTCAAAAGCGTCTCATTTTCCACGAAAAGATTTCAAATTCTTGAAATTTGAATTTAATTTTCATTATTGCGATATAATAGTTTGAAATTGTCTAGGAGGACACCTGTCGGCAACGCATCCTTTCTGATAAGCGACCAATGATCCGATAATGTAGGCAGTGGCAAAAATTTCGAACTCAACCACCGAATTAATTATAATTATTATATCATATGTTTTATTTTTAATAGTACATTGTGCAACGAGGGAAAAAAAAATTTATTTTGCGAGTGTGAAGTTTGATGCCCGAGCAAAGCGAGGGTAACAACCACACGAGTAAAATAAATGTTTTTCCCGTGTTGCACTCGATTTTTTTTCTACTATAGGGTCAGAAAGTGGATTTGTTTGCCCCGCACGGGGCAATAAAGTCCACTTTATGGCCCGTTAGTAGAAAAAATATATTGTTATATAGTTATTATATTAATTGAGACTATAATAATAATATATTCATTAATTATAACATTCTTATAATTTATCTTCGAAGGTATTATACTTGTGGGAATTTTCCTAAACACTCGTAAAATAAAAAATATAGTATCTATCTCTCAGTGCATTATCTTCTTTTAGTCTTGAAGTTTCTGATGCTGCAAATATTCACAAGCATAGGGATAAAGACAAAGTACAAAATAAATATTTTTTTAAATCGAATTTTAAAGCAGTTCGTATCTTGGCATTAATACCGCATGTCTTAGGTGAGACACATGACCAACTAATCAATATTATTTTGTTGGTGCACATAACTTTTTTTGTAATTGAAATATCATCCCGAACCATTGGCGAATGCTAGAAAGCATAGTGAACTACGTTTATATGCTTTATTTGGGGAAAAATTCTAGAAAAAACTTTTTCCGAAGAAATTCAATAGGAAGACATTTTTTCGTGCGTCGCATTTTCAAATGAAATAAGATATCGGTTTGAAACATATTTGGGCTATTTTATAATACATTTTTTTTAGTCCCCTAAATTTGCGCTTTGACCTAGACTTTCAATTTTGCTTTATTATCATTTCCTCAACTTTTTTTCGCTTTCTTTTGACTTTTAATTTTTAAATGTGGACAATAAGATAATGATCCCACCAATGGCTTGGTCACGTGGCCTACCCAGGACATGGCCTTAAATGATGAATTTAGATCAACATGAAAAAGTGAAATCCTCCATAATAATACCCATACAATACTTTCAATGACGGTCAACAGAGTAGAAAAACGATATTATTATTTTCATTTATTAAATCTTATCAGGGATTCTTAAACAAATTTATTGCTTTAAAAATAGAAAAAAAAATCATATTTCAAGTTTACTAGAAGTTATTTATTTTTAACTCAGCTGCAAAAGAGATAAGCGCAATTATGGTCGAGAATCGTGCGTAAGCTACTTCTTCTTACCAAGAAATCTCTGGTGACTCAAGACGCTCAGAATTTTATTATTTTTCTAATTCTATTTCCTGTATTGTTTTTATAAATTTTATTTCTCTATTTCTTTATTTTCTTAATTAATTTACTATTGGGGTCTTCCAAGAGGTTCTTAATCTCAGTTTCTATATAATAATTAAGTATTTTTTTTTTTTTTTTTTTTTGGTGAGGAGGAAAAATGGCGAAATCTTTTATAGACGTTGTACAGGACTCTCCTAGGACGGGGCTACACATACCTGTTAAATCCAAAAAAAACCCCTCTCTCGAACCAATACACCGCCCGCGGAACCACCTTTCGTCTTTAAACTTCACGGACGGTTGGTTCCAGCTTAAAGTCGCGTACGACTCTTCCGTCATCCGTTCGCCCGGGACTCCCTTCCGCGGTCGCACGCCCGTTAGGCAGACTGACTAGCCGCGCCAGTCAGGGGAGGAATAAAGCAATTCCTCCCCCGGACGACGCGGACGGCCAAGTCCGTCCAAGACGCAGGACCGCGGGTGCAGGCCCCGATGCGATTTCTACTGGCCCCCGTTGTTGCCGCGCTCTGCACGCCCATCGACGCGGTGTGCCCACTCCTATAGGCCAAGTGGCGAAAGAAAAATAGTAATTGCCACGTCCCCTAGTCGCCGCTAGTGTGTCATCGAAATGAACGTCGTGCGAAGTCGACATGTTGTCACTTGTCTGCATGTTTTAATTGATTAAAATGTGCCCTCCAAATTAAAATAGTTGTAGCTGCAAATCGGGTAAGACACCAATAACTTTTGTTTTGAATCTAAAATAAAACTCGTAAAGGCTTGGTTTCTCGTTTTGTGTATACAAATTAATTACGTATTATCACATTGCAAAATCCGGTAAGAAAGCTTGCATTAAAAAGTATTTTTGTCCTTCAGTTTTAAATCC
This sequence comes from Diplolepis rosae, assembly GCA_030998225.1. NCBI lineage: Eukaryota > Metazoa > Arthropoda > Insecta > Hymenoptera > Diplolepididae > Diplolepis > Diplolepis rosae. The sequence continues at coordinate 14,266,711 of JAPYXD010000677.1, forward strand.
GCATTTAAGTGTCGATAAAGATAAAACTCCAGTCCCCTTCAAAGCCGATTTAAGCCATGCAAAGTAACCTCAAATATAATAAAATCCGAATTTTTCCTTTTTCGCACGGCATGGCGAAAATTTTGCGCCCTTCATCACTGAATCTGAAGTGGAGGGGGGATGGATAGTTTTCGTGTAATCTAGTTCCTGCTACGTCCCCTAGATGTCGCTGATGTAAATTCATTCGCCCCGCTACCATCTGTAAGCACCCCTTCAAAATACATGGGAGTGGGCACACCGTGCCCATCGAGCTCCCTCGTCTTCATCACCACGGTGACGAATGACTCGATAAGTGTCCATTTTTGTTCAGACTGGAGCATGAGAGAGACGACCATCGTGTCAGGTGTGATTTGGGCGCCCACTTCCCGACCGACAGCCTTTCTTGCCACGCCCCACCTGGCACAGAAGAAGAGTGTATGCTCTGCATTGTCCACAAGGGATCCGCAGTATCTACACGACTCGTCGTCTCTTTTCTTAAAGCGCTTCAGGTACGCATTAAAGCAGCCATGGCCTGAAAGCGCTTGCGCCAAGTAAAAGCCGACTTGACCGTGCTTTCTATCCAGCCAGGTGGTGAGCTCCGGGATTAGAAGGTGTGTCCATCTCCCGGATTGGTCACCATGCCATCTCGTCTGCCATTTCTTGACGAGTCTGCGCCTTCCATCCTTGCGGATGGCCTCCTTCGCGCGAGCGACTACCTGCGGGTTTGTTAAGCCGGTGAGCTCCTTACGGAGCTGAAAGGTCTCTTTCCTTTCCTCCGCCAATAGGTCAATTGGCGGGACGCTCGCCAGGACCAGCACAGCACTCGTCGACACAGTTCGGTATGCCGAGACAATTCTCATCACCACACCTCTCTGTGCCGAGAACAGCTTCTTCAGGATAGCATGGTTGTTAAGGGCACTTGTCCAGTTCGGAGCTGCATAAAGCAGCTTTGAATTTACCACGCTCGTCACCAGCCTTCTCTTAGCTTCCCTGGGTCCATCAATGTTGGGCATAAGCCGAGTCAGGGCAGCCCCACATTGAATGGCTTTGGCAGTCGCGATCTACAGGTGTTCGCCGAAGCTAAGCCTTCGATCCAACTGCACTCCCAGATACTTAATGCTCTTTTTCCACTCGATTTCATGTTCCCCGAGAGCAATCTTCGGATATTTGAAGGATCTCCTGTCTGTGACCAGCAAAGCCTCGGTCTTCTCAGGGGCCATTTTCAGGCCTCTGCTATCTAACCAACACTTTGCCCGACACAGACTATCATTGATCCTGAGCTCCAGAATTCCGACATCGTCAGCAGCGCACACGACAAGTGCGTCATCCGCGAAGCCGATGATGCTCGTTCCAGCAGGCAGGTCCATGCGCAGGAAATCTTCGTACATGACGTTCCAAACGAGTGGACCTCAATAACTCAAAAATATATCGCTTTCAAACAAAAATTGATAGCATAAAACATTTACTTCAAATGCATATGTCCTGTAACAAGTACTTTTTCTATATGCCACAAGTTGCAAGTCTTTGGCTTTTGACAAGATACATCTAAAATGTGTTGTTTTATTCAAGTGTATTATCACCATAACAAATATACGTGAGTAAAATAATGTAGTTTTTCGATTTACTACAATTAATTATATAATTGAACTAACATCACCTGTATAGTATATGCTTCATTATTAATTTATATTTTTCTTCTATTTCAGTCACCTCGTATATATCTACATAATTATACATAATTTTTAATACTTAATTCCACACTTCTTATTTCGAAAATAAAAAAGTTGAATTATTGAAAGTAACTCTATTTTTAGTAAAATAAGTGTTATATTTAGACGTATCACATCACATAAATTCCACAATTTCATTATTAATATTGATGACGTATATAATTTCTAAATTATGAAGAATATCTGTTAATAATTGTTCATTTCGAACTCTAAATATTCAATTTGATAAAATTAGGCTTCAAAGCTGACTTTAAAAACATTTAATCACAAAATATTAAAAATCATATTTGTATTTTTCATTTGTAGTTTAAATTTATACGCTCGAAATTTGTAATTAGTTTACTAATTGTAACAGACATAAACGGCGGTTTTTGAATTTCAAACATATCTCTATAGGAACATGTAAGAAAGTTTAACTTTTTATAAAAATGTGATTTTATAAAAACATATGTGGTGTGGTGTATATGTTCATTTTATACATATAATGAAGTTCTAGAATTTTAATGTTACATGGCACTTGTATCGTACTGGTCGCTTTACTAGGAACTTTCCAAGGAGCACTGAATCTGAAAAATGTCCACCATGCGGAAAATGTACTTTTAATTGCATGTCAAAGTCAAAGCGGACCAGTTCGCTATTGCAAAGCCTGCCATACTGCCTGTCTGAATTAAAACTACGTCATATTTATTCTATGCATATACTCTGTGTAAATTTATATGTGTACGTGTAAGATTTTCACTGCATACAAAGTCATCTACACAAATATATACGAGTGTTTAGGCCATTTTGCACATGGAAATACTTCAATCTGAAATTAAATCGCGTAACAAGGTAAGCTTATGAAAAAAATGTATTTCAGGTGACTTACAGTTCTGCAAATTCAATTACTTGCATTTTCATAGTGAAAGAGCGGAAAACGAAAAAAAAATTCGACATAAATTTTATTATTACGTACAAGAGAAATAGATCAAACGTTTCTTACGCTAAGTGCGTTTTGAGATGCGACGCAATTAATTACCTTTTCATTTATAACTTCATTTGTGATTCTGGGACATTTGGAGCATATCAATATTATTTTAGTAATTGGATACTTTGTAATTTATTTGAAGATGAATAGAATACTACAGTATGATAATGAATACAAAAATAGTATATTATGTGCATTGGCGCATAATGAGGGTTATTACGCGACGAGCGACAATGCTCGCAGGAGATTGAAGCCAAAACAAAGCCGAGGCGCGATCAGTCCTGCGAGCATTTTAAGCGAGTCTCGTAATTACCCGTATTATGTGCATTGGCACATATTCTATTTTATGTGACTTCGGCGCATTTAGGAGTTTTTATGCGTACACTCGAATCCAATCTGAAAAGGTCGAAATTGCCGTGATAATTGCCCATCTCACTTGATATTTCGCGACTGGTCTCGGCCATTTTTATTTTATCGATCTTGTGTAGTAGTAGCGTATTGTAATAGAGCATGCGCAGTTTAAATGTACAAGGCTTTGTCAGTACGGTGCCAACGCTGTACGAAGAAGAAGAAGAAGAATAAGAAAATATTACGCTCCGCTGTATGGTTATAGGCACACGCGCAGTTTAATTTTCACATTACATTCCTCTGTATCGTAATGCACAACATTACGCTACTCTCAACTGTAGCGTAAAAACGAGTTTACGCGACGGAGGCACACAATTGTAGATTGTGTACCAAGGGCGGCATGGTGTCGATTGTGACGAGTGCGAAGTGTACCCGCCCGAGCGTAGCGATGGCGGTATTCACACGAGTCACATCGCTACCATGTCGCTCGAGGTGCACATGACGTTTTGTGTCCAAAGTGGTGGAAAAAGTCGCGTTGCGTGCGAGTGCGTAGTTAGCCGCGGGCACTCAAGTTTCGTGCGGTATGAACATTTTGCCCGTTAAAGCGGGCGATATGAACATTTCTTCCGATTTTGACGCCGAGGCACAATTGACTCCATGCCGCTCTACGCACAAGCATGCAATGCGACTTTTTCGGGCCGTTTGGACACAAAGTAAATTATTTAGTTCAAACTTCAATTCTCCATTGAGTTATGTATTTAATTTTATTCATGAAAAAAATAATTATTTTGCTATTTTAATATTTTATGTCGTTGAGTCAGTTAGAAAAATAGAAGATTTTCAATTTTGACATTCTATTTCTTATACCGCACTTCCATCTTTAATATGTCTATTAATAAAAGCATAAAATTTTCTTGAATACTTTTAAAATCATTTCAAATAACTTCTCGCATAATAATAATTGCAACTGCTTGAAAATATAAAAGAATTATTATATTGTAATCGATTGATATTGTATTCGATAAAGTAGAAATCATAACAGAAAACGGTTCGTAGGAAAGTGATGTTACATCCGCCATATAGCCTTGACTTTGCACCATCAGATTACTATTTATTTCGATCTTTACAGAACTCCTTGAACGGTAAAACTTTCAATGATGATGAAGCTGTGAAATGGCACTTGATTTGGTTTGCTGCCGATAAAGACCATAAGTTCTATGAGTGTGTAATCACGAAGTTACCAGTAAAATGGCAAAAGATCATTGAACATAATGGAAAATATACCATTGATTAGAGTTAATTCCTTGTATTTAAAAAAATGTGTTTAATTTGTATGAAAAAATCGGCAATTACTCCTGGGACAACGCAATACATACAAATTTTATTTACATTTTCTGCCTACAGTATGTCTTATAATGAATACATTCTGCACGTATTCGGCGCCACATTGTTTATGAAATATTGCATACATTATACACGTATTCAGGCATGTATTTGGTTTATACAAGCAAAATTTATATTTAACATACATACAAATTTAATTACACGCGAATGAAATAAGACATAACCTTCTTTTTTGTGTTGCAGTTTTTTCAAAAAGAATAAAATTAAAAATTAAAATTAAAATTCTTTGAACACGTGGTCTATAACATTGTTTTCTCTTTCCTCTCTTCTAACACTCGAGCGTATTTGGCTCTTTACTAGCGAGGACATAGACTGTGTACGTGGATATGTTTATACGTTTGGAACCTGACCCTTCCCAACAAATGGTCACTGTATTTCATCATAAATCAAATCAAAGATTAAGGTAGTCCGGTAGTGGGAAAGGGGGTGGTTAAGTGTCCTTTTTTATTTCATATATTGATAGATTAGACTCCTCCCGATCGAAAAGTCCTCTGCCATTTTGGGCCTTACCGTCTTAAATTTCTTTAACTTTGAATCAGTCCTTTAAGTTATCTAACTTCCACTCACTTAACACCTTGTATACTTTATTCTCCATTTCTTTGAAATCGGCCTAATACACAAAATAAATAACAGGAGGCCGGTATCAACATGTAAATAGATTTCCAATTTTGACTTTCTATTTCTTATACCACATTTTCATCTTTGACATTTCTGTCAATAAAAACATAAAATTTTCTTGTATACTTTTAAAATTATTTCAAATAACTTCTTGCATGATAATTGCAGTTGCTTGAAGATATGCAAGAATAATGATAATGTGATGAGCTTTATAATTATAATTAAATCGTGACATGTTTCCGTACATGTTCATTGTTTTATTGACCCACAGTAATAATTCTGAATTTATAATTATAATTTTTCTTTATTATAATTATCATTAAATCTAATTTTCTTTTCTTCTAATTCGTATTAACCACAATATTTTTTACTAAACTAAACTAAACTACACTATCTTAGTTAAACTAATCAAATTTTTGGTACCATGTACTAAAAGCAGTTAGTTGGGGCGTATTATAGTAGTTGCAATTACTATGTAGATTTCTTTCAGTGCAGAAGATTCGATGAAGTAGAAATTCTAATAAGAAATGGTTCGTAGAAAAGTTAATTCTGTCAGAAGCCAACTAGAACAAATATTAGCAACTTTAGAGGTGCAATATCGAAAATAAGTGGTTAAAAGAAATTAATTTGAAAAATATTGCAGCATCCTGAGGCGAACTAATAATTACACCTGATCTATTAGTGCAGAGAAATTGTTCACATTGAGTTCAAATGAAAAATAAAACCAATATTTTTTCATGCTAGATAAGAATGTAATAAGATCCTTTTCCATATGATTGCAATATGAACAATACCACCAGTGTTCCATAAAATAAAGTTAAGTATTTATGCTAGTGTAATAACCTAATATTATACGCATTTTCACTTCCATAAACAGCTCACTTCACTTCATTGAACACTGATAAAATTGCTTTGATTAAGAATGCACAGGAAAGAATCTGATTTTTTAATTTTTGTAATAAATGGAAGCATTTTTTGAATTTTAAATATTACTGTCCGGTAATATTCTGTATATTGAATTTTGTTAGATATTATTTAGTGGTATCTGAATAATATAAATGACTATTGACATTTGCAGTATCTTCTTTTTAATATCTTTTTTTTTGTGTATGCAGCTATCATTACCACGACGTCTCTTTGTATCAATAGTCAATATTCTCGTACATAAAATCTCGTACACAAAGAACTCTACCTGTGGAGAAGGAGATATCGGTCGCAGTCGACCGGCAATCGAGTTGAAAAAGGCTGCACATGAATACCGGTAAGAAACTTCAAATATCAGTATACGAAATTGCAAGTATAAAATTTGTGTTTGACTTCCTACTGTTTTCATCAATGTAGAGTAATCTTCAATCAGCAATGCATTATACTACATACATATTCCAATAAATATCGGGAATTTAATTTATCTTCTTTATTTGCTCTGGAATAAAACGAACATGAGTCCGTCAACTTTCAGTCGAAGCCTGTATAATGCTAGAGAATCTATTGCTCATTTATACAAATTGAACGAAAATATAATTGATTTCGCAAAGACTGTGATAAGACCTCATTGTTTCAAGTTCTTTTATTCGGGAAGCTACGTAACATTTTTTTACATTTTTTTAGTGTTAATATAAATTTAAAAGAGTTTTACCTCACTTATCATCTTATGTAGAATAAATTCAATCCCCCTTTCCCTACTCTACAACCATTATGACCATAAAAATTCTTTTATTCACTAAGGCTAATTTGCTGCTAACAAAATGCAGTCTAGATTATAACTAGCGTCTGAATGGCTACTGGCTTGCGCCTTGCTAGATTGTCTAGCCGAAGACTTTACAAAAGTGTTACAGTTTTTGCTAGCCGCTAGCTTATACTACTAGTCGTCGCCAGATCTGATTCTAAATAGTTGAATCTGGATCCAGACCAGCGCAAGAAGATTTTTCGACACGTAACTTACAGCAACCATTTATTGTATGCAGGTGCAAATCGGCTATCTTTTTATCAAGGGAGATATTTTATTTCTGTGATCAAATGTATGGAATATGGCAGTAACAGTAATGCTATTGAGGTTGTAATTATCTATTTTTATGATGATCTAACCCTCGCTTTTGAACAGAAAATGTCTTCTGAAGTTATTGTGGAATTAAAAATACGTATTTCAATTTTATTGCAATAAGTCACGGTAATGGATGAGTATGCATCGAAGAACAATAGAGGGGTTAATAACTTTAAGTACACCCTTAAGGTGGTTTTATGATGAAACGAAATCCATGCTTAAAAGCTGAAATTTTTATTATAGATTCTAAATTATTTTAGAATACACCTGCAAAGTTTTAGGTGGCTTGACCGTCTAGTTATAGAGAAATAATTACTTGAACTTTCATCGTTTGGTCATGAATTACTATACCGTCAATGGCAATGACAAGTGAACCCAAGTTTCAAATGAGCATTATACTTATAAAATCCATGCTACGTATTCAAAAAACTATACAAATTTGCCGCGAACCTTAAAAAATTCGACTGTTTTTTGAAAGAATTTTCTACCGTACAATAAGTTTGTATTGTCTTTCCAAAGATTATAACTCTGTCGAATTTTATCGGCAACCATAATCGAAAAATACAGCAGTGAGCACGTGACAACGTCGCAATGCATGCTCGAGCGTACACATATTCGTGTCAGTTAGGAGTAGGTATACGTCGTATACACAAGAGAATTTGAAATAAGTTATCTAATGTTCGAGAAATCACAAAACACTGAAATTTGCTGTAAATTAAATTTTATTTTCATAACTCAATAGATGATATATTACACTAAAGTGAATCCTTCTTTTTACATTAATAATTCATTTATAAGACGATATTTTAGTTTCTAGTTTACTATGCGGTTTCCAGTAGGTTGGGCCGTGCCTCTCGCAATCGCTTCAGCGCGATTCAGGCAATGCCCGCGTAATGCTTTAGTGGTGGCCCAACATAGATTTCGTCAGAGCCATCTGGCGTGAGCTCAAGACCCTAAACGAAGATAATAGATGACTGTTCAGATCATGTACAGATCATATTCAGATCATGTTCAGATAATTCAGGAAATAATGAAATCGGAATAAACTTTGAGGTTAAATAAAATTATTTAAGTAATTATTATCGAGTAATTATTCAAATCGTATTGATAATCTTGCTTTTTGTGATTGCAGTTTCCTGATGAGTGCATCCTCACATACATGGAGTTTTAATTGTGTATCGCAGAGTACTGTCAGGCTAAACACAAATAGAGATGATCACCCAAGCGTCCCAAAATTACAAATATATACATTGAAATAATAATACTCTATGTATGCAAGGATGCACTTACCAGAAAACTGCAATCACAAAAAGCAAGTTTATCAATGCGATTCGAATACTTACTCAAAAATAATTACTTAAATAGTTTTATTAAACCTCCAAGTTTATTTCTATTCGTTAGCATCTTAGCACATTTTAGTGACCATTAGCAGCCATTAGTGATGCAACTATGGTGCGGTGGTCAGCGGGGTGAGATTTAAGAAATTATACTTCGGCGCCATCTGGCGTAAGCTCAAAACAGGATCAAAGTTTAGTGGCCGCTATAGCCTATGCTCGCGAACACGGCCTGGCGCGATTTCTGTCAAAAATCTTGTCACGGTTTTGCTTACTTCGCTCAATATTTGCTTTCCGCACATTTTCTCTCCTTGTTAATTCTTTTTTCTTTATGAATCTACCTTTGTGTCTCACCTCTTCAGACATTTTTACATACTAATCAAACAATAACAATCGTGAAGGAGGTTAGATTTCTATAAATATGCACTTGAACATGGCGGACTAGAGGAGTGAAGAGAGTGCGACGTTGCCACATTGCTTCTTTCGAAAGTCATATGGTCGTGAATACGCAAACCGCTGAGAGATATCTTCTTATTAATTTATTTATTATTCTTATTTACATCGCAGAGCGGTCACAAATGTCAAGCTTAATTAATTTTAGGATTTTACAACACAAAAGATTCGATGTAAATCAAGAATATTTTTTAAGCTCTTATATGACTCACTGAGTCGCGATATAACCACCTTAACACATTCCTTTATATCACTCGTATTTTTGCAACCTCGCTTCGCTCGTCAGAATTATCTTCTTCCTCCCTTGTAGCATTAATAGCTATTATAAAATTAATAGGGTAAAAGGTTTAATTCCTTCAGAATCCCAGGCCCTCTGCACTTTTTCATCTCCAATTCTATTTTTTTAAATCTTCGATTGTTACAGCCTTAAATATAAATATATATTTGTTCTACTAGCGGGTCATTAGAGTGCAATTTATCGCTCGCTGCAGGGAAAGCAAATCGATTTTTTGACCTCCCAATAGAAGGAAAATCGTGTGCAACAGGTGAAAACCTTTCTTTTTTACTCGTGTAGCTTGTGTACTCGTATTGACTGAGCAGAACGAAGTAAATATTTTTTCCCTGGTTTGACAATATACTATTTTAAGGGGGTCTTCCGGTCTGTCAGTTTCAAAAAATCGATTTTTTTACATTTTTTTAATCTCTGAAGTCTTAGGAATGTCGTGGTAAAAGGATTCAGCAAAATCTTTTATGGTTCAAGAATTATTACCCCTCGAGCATAACTATCTTGCGATCCGTAAACACACGCTGAATCTTTGAATGCGTTTTCCCAAAAGTTGTGTTTTTGCAACTGGTGCGCATGTTTTTGAAAAATCTACTTCGTCTTTTGGGACACTTTTTTTTGTAACCTTCAGGATAAATGTCGCTATCGTTGGATCGAGCGGTTTTCGAAAATTAAACTCAGTTTCATTTTTACAGCTTATAACGACAAAAAAAAGTATGGAAATTCTGTTTTTTTTATTTACGCTCGCCATTTCGAAAAAAATCTGAATATCAAAAAACGGCTCGATCAAACGATAGTCAACATAATAAAAGTTGATAAAAAAAAATTTGTGTGCTTCAGATTCTTTATACGAGCGGAGTAGTGCGCACCGTTTCACTCGACGTTTTAGAGGAGGCACATTCAAGGTCATCTAGAGTTTACTAACATGGTTGATAAAACACTGTAAAAAACATTTGTTGAACATTTGTTCTTGCTCAATAAAAAAATCCAAAACCGATTCAAAAAGCGTCAATGGTTTGTTCACAAGAAATTTCTAAATATATGCTCGAAAATTGCCCAACAAACCGGAAGACCCCTGATAAATGTAGAACTGGGATAAATAATCAGGTTGGACAAAATATGAAGTTCTTTAGATTTAGAATTTTTAATATGATCTCCACGTCGTAAAGCTATAATGTAACAAGAAACAATAGAACAGAAAATTAATTCAAATGAATATAACAAATTTGAGAAAAAGAAAAAAGAATGCGGATTTCTATTGAAGCTATTATTTTTACAAAGTTTAATTTTTTGGAGATATAGGATTCACAATGACAGATAATTTCGTAGAGTAATTATGACTACTTAACTGATCAAGAACCAGAGCGCAAAAAGCCTAGTTCCTCGTCACTGCTCTGGTTTTATAAATTTGTCATCTAAACCCTTCCCACCTCTCTCTCTCTGTTCTTTCTTTCCTTTTCTCACTCTTCGCTTTTCTTTCTTTTTACTTTGTCATATACAGCCATCAGACCACGGGTCAAGACACGTCACCCACGTAATACGTGTGCCTGGATGTGTGTATGTGTTCGTGAAGTGTGAAGTGACACGTGTTCCCCCCGTGCGCCCAATCGAACTGCCATATGACTTTTCCTGATGCCCAAGTCCTCATTAACCTGCAGGTCTAGCCCAGCTTTGACACCTTGTTCAAGCCCGCATTCAAATGTCTGTACAACCGGCCGCGATGCAGGTTTAGATCAACTTTGGTGCACCGACTGTCCAAGCTATCATTGTTCCTCTCGGAAGGTATATGCCTCGAACACACTGTTTGAGACAACCGTCTTCTTCTTTCAGGCCTAGATCTGCTTTGGACAGTTATATTATTTCTTTACAACTTAATTGTCAACATTTAACAGTCAACGTAAACATCTTTATTTAAACCATCAAATTGAAATTAATATCAATCCCTTAGCACCATCGTAGACTATCTCCCTTTTTATTACATTCTCATCATGGATGAGAAGGTATTGGTTTTATGTGAAAAATGACTTTCGAAATTTTCATCAAATCTTTACGTTTTAAGACCCCCTGAGTCAGAAAAAAGGGTTTTTACGAAAGTGTCTGTCTGTCTGTCTGTCTGTCTGTAGGTCGTGTGCGGCATAACTCTCGATAGAATTATCAGATTGAATTGAACTTTGGTACACTTTATCGGAACCGAAAAAGTCAGGACAAGTTCGTTAACCAGCCACATCCAATCAAAATTAAGGGGTTGAGCACTACTTTTGTGTTTTTGAAAATAATTTTTTGAAAAAATCAAAAATTTCAATACTGGTTTTAGATAGTTCTCATAAATCTCTACAAATTATCACGATAACATTTTTTGATTAAATCAAAATTAGAAATGTTACAGCATATACAAATTCGAAAAAAGTCAATATCAAAATTCCATTTTCCAGTTAAATTATACGAGATACGAAAAAACGTTATGATACAATATTATTAAATGAATAAAGACCTACAAATTTGAATTGTAACATTTTTTCATAAGATGCATATTTTTCTTTTTAATTTAAAAAAATACTATTAAAAATCCAAAATTCAATTTTTTAACAATAATATGTGAAATACAAAAAAAACGTAACAATACAAAGTTGTTCGTTTCAAAAAGATCTACAAATTTTGTTTTACACAGTTTTTGATAAAACATATATTTTTCGTTTCAATTCCAAAAAATACGATTAAAATTTAAAAAATCCATTTTTTAGACAAAATATGTGAGATACAAAAAAAACGTTTATATGGAAAATTGTTTGCCTAAATGAGGTCTACAAATTCTCATTAAGACATTTCGGGACAGGATGTATATTTTATGTTTTGATTTTTAATATTAAAAAAATTCGATTTTTTTCACCAAAATATGTGAGATACGAAATAAGCGTTGTTCTGCAAAATCGTTTCCTTAAATAAAGTCTACGATTGTTTTTTCTTTTTGAGAGATTTGGAAGAAAATAAATTATTTTAACCATGTAATTTATTAAAAAGTTATCGAAATGTATACAGAAAATCGAGCGCGAAGCGCGAGCGTCATGATGAGAATGTGTTCCTTAAGGCTGATAGAGCCTTAAGTAAATTGAATTTCCTGTATCCTTAAATTCAAAAAGAAATTGAGTGACTTTGAGAAAATGTGTAATTCACATCTGTAATATTATTATAAAATCGGTTTGAGCTTCAGTATCGTGCTTAATGATGAATTATTGAATCTCTAATTTGATCATTCACCAATTAAATTTAGTCCCATTATTGAATGAACATAATTCTATTGAATTAAAAATAAAAAACATAATAATAATTTGTAATGTGGCTCCTTTTAATCACATTCTCATATCGCAAAAGTAAATTTTAATCGTAAACGAAACAGAGTGCTTCGTACGCGCCATGATAATAACTCAAATAACGTGAAATATAAACAGCTTATGATGTGACCATTTCGGATCAAATTATATTTTTAACAGATAAAGATTAGGAATTTCAAATCATATTTTTCTACGAAACAATTCTTTTGATATTCAACCGACGCACAGTGGAGTGAAATAGAAAAACGAGGTTCAAAATCATTTTCTAAGCTGAATTCTTGACCGATTTGAGATTTTTTTTTTTTGAAAAATCCAACATTAAATTTTGAAGAGATCGCTGCAGGCCGATTTTTGAATTTGTTGTTGTTACAACTTTTATGTTAATGTAAATAGCGGAAAAAATGACGATTTTTCGAATTTTATTTTTTATTTCTTCGAGTAAATTTTTGCTAGGCCTGTCACACCCCAGCTTCGATGCGTAGGAGTATATAGAATGGAATAATTTTGTTGACATGTCAATTTATTTGTTATAAACAAATAGATATAACAATTAGTCAACGGAATGGATTAGTCATTTGTGCAATCCAATTAAGCATCGGAATCAATCGTTCCCATCTCTAAGATATCTCATCACGAAAATTCGTCATCCATTATTATTTGTTAAAGTTAACAACAAATAGTATAAACAAATGCACAGTATGTGCATTTGTAGGTAAAAACGAGACGAATTACTTCCGAATCTTCATCATAATACATTGCTTGTGATGTTGACAGATGTTATCTTGTCATCCGACATTATTTATAAACTTTAGCAACAAATAATATAAACAAATGCACCATATGGGCATTTATAGGCAAAAACGAGCCGAATTTCTTCCGAATCTTCATAATAATACGTTGCTTTTGATGTTGTCAGTTGTTATCTTGTTATCCGACATTATTTATCAACTTTAGCAACAAATAATATAAACAAATGCACCATATGGGCATTTGTAGGCAAAAACGAGCCGAATTTCTTCCGAATCTTCATCAAAATACATTGCTTGTGATGTTGACAGATTTTTTCTTGTCATCCGACATTATTTATCAACTTTAGCAACAAATAATATAAACAAATGCACCATATGGGCATTTGTAGGCAAAAACGAGCCGAACTTCTCCCGACTCTTCATCATAATGCATTGCTTGTGATGTTGACAGATGTTATCTTGTCTTGAGACATGACTTATCAACTTTAGCAACAAATAATATAAACAAATGCACCATATGGGCATTTGTAGGCAAAAACGAGCCGAATTTCTTCCGAATCTTCATCATAATACATTGCTTGTGATGTTGACAGATGTTATCTTGTCATCCGACATTACTTATCAACTTTAGCAACAAATAATATAAACAAACGTACCATATGGGCATTTGTAGGCAAAAACGTGCCGAAAAGCACAAAGATTCCAACAATGTCCATTTGTCCATTTTAATCCATTAAAATAATTATGGATTATATTTTCTTCCGCAAGAAAGCCCATTTTGTGCATTCATAAAACAAAACTTGTTGCTAAAGTAAACAAATAATGTCGGATGAGAAGATTACATCTGTCACCATCACAAGCAATGTATTATGATGAAGATTCGGAAGAAATTCGGCTCGCTTTTGCCTACAAATGCCCATATGGTGCATTTGTTTATATGATTTGTTGCTAAAGTTGATAAATAATTTCGGATGACAAGATAACATGTGTCAACATCACAAGAAATGTATTATGATGAAGATTCGGAAGAAATTCGGCTCGTTTTTGCCTACAAATGCCCATATGGTGCATTTGTTTATATTATTTGTTGCTAAAGTTGATAAATAATGTCGGATGACAAGATAACATCTGTCAACATCACAAGCAATGTATTATGATGAAGATTCGGAAGAAATTCGACTCGTTTTTACCTATAAATGCCCATACTGTGCATTCGTTTATATTATTTGTTGTTAAAGTTAACAAATAATAACGGATGACGAATTTTCATGATGAGATATCATCTTAGAGATGGGAACGATTGATTCCGATGCTTAATTGGATTGCACAAATGACTAATCCATTCCGTTGACTAATTGTTATATCTATTTGTTTATAACAAATAAATTGACATGTCAACAAAATTATTCCATTCTATATACTCCTACGCATCGAAGCTGGGGTGTGACAGGCCTAGCAAAAATTTACTCGAAGAAATAAAAAATAAAATTCGAAAAATCGTCATTTTTTCCGCTATTTACATTAACATAAAAGTTGTAACAACAACAAATTCAAAAATCGGCCTGCAGCGATCTCTTCAAAATTTAATGTTGGATTTTTCAAAAAAAAAAAATCTCAAATCGGTCAAGAATTCAGCTTAGAAAATGATTTTGAACCTCGTTTTTCTATTTCACTCTACTGTGCGACGTGGCAAATGTACGCTTATTTATCTTAAAGTCTAACATCATGAATTCTTAAAATTAAAGGCATTATAAAAGATATAAAATTAAGAATATTTAACTCAAATCATTATGTTTGCTTAAATTTATTTTAAATAAATTGTAAAGGTATAACCCAGGCATAAACCTACTTCAATCCGTAACAACCCCCTTAATTCTTAAATATAAATATATATTTCAAATAGGAAATTTTCATTTGCTCATGCATGTAGATTTCATTTAATGCCTGTAAATTTATTTCCAATTTCGTACATTTGAATTTTTGAAAAAGTTCATACTACACGTAATTATGAAAAAATAAACAATTTCGCGCCAAGCGTGTGTCAGCATCTTCTACTTGTTATTAAAAAAATCTTTCGTGACTCAAGACTTCGAAAACATTATCATTTTCAACTTTCGATTTATTTTATTATTTTACTGAAATCGCTTTTCATTTTGTTTTACTCTACTAATTATTTTACTCTTAGCCGCTGCTCAAATTTTTTTACCATGAGTTTCTATTTAATTAAAACGTAACATATTTGACAGTATGTCTAGCATTTAATTGACTTAAAATTTAAAAAATTTGTTTAGATTCTTGTTTTTCCGGCAGTAGTATAATGATTAAATTTCTCATTGTTCTAACCATTTTCAGAACTGTCAGAATATATTTTTTATTTGATACTTAATATCACAGATGTAAAATTTTTTTGAAAAAAATCAATTTACTCATTCCTAACATCTCAGAATAACAGAAATGTTACAGATTGAATAATTTTTTTATCATTAAATATATTCAAATAATATTGAATAAAATTATGAAACAAACCTTTTAGGATAGCATAAAAAAAATTTCAGTCAGCAATGTCACATGTCTCGGTAGGGTTTATAAGCAGTTTTCTTCTAAAGGGAGAAAGATGGATTATAAAATTTGATATCCGGGCACAGTGACTATAGGACAGCTGTTTAAATTATTAAAACTATAATTTCGATTATAATCAGTATGTTAGAACATAGAAAAAATTGTAGGTTTACGAGAATACCATACTGGATTGTTTCATTTTGATTTGCAGCTATGTGATAAGTTTTTACGTTTTATCGTTTTCATTATTTTCATTTTTTTTTTGCTTTTGTAAAATCTAATTAGGCCTGATGATTTAATATTCATAAGCGTGTTGGTTGTAAATGCCTAATTTCATTCTAACTAAAGCTTTTCTAATGTGTATTGAAATCAAGTTACTTTTATTTAAGGGGAGTGATTTAAAATTTAATGTATGCGATTTATGATTTGAATAAATTCCCTTATTAACTGTAATACTTTTAAAGCTATAATAAAGACCTAAATTATAATTTAATTTAGAGTATCATGCAATTATAATATCAAATTTTATGTTATAATATCAAAACTCGCCAAGTTAAAATAAACTCTATAAAAAGCGTATTTATTTGAAAAGTAATATTTAGTAAAAATGGAAAATTGAAATAAGGAAGTATAAAATACAACTTAGTTAAACAGAAAAGACACGCGTGTGACTCGTTACATGGAAAATGTCTATTTTTTGTTATTTATTATTATTAATTCTATGATAAAATTTGTATGCCTCAAAACCTTTGTTATAATTTGCTTAAGAAACGTGTTTGCGCGTGATAATTGAAATTTATTTGCCGTGAGAAGGAATTAATTATCTTCAAGTGGGCAGTATATAAACCGCGAGTCTGTTTCTATGTATCAAGTTGTGGATTCTTAAAATTGTCTAAAATGAATCTTAAATCGATTCAGTTACTCTTTTTTGTTATTGCAACAGCATTTATAGCCGGGGTGAATGGAGAGTTAATAAGTAATATGAAATTTATATTGAATATCTTATATTAATATTGACGTTGAATGTGTATATAATTTTTTAATCAATACTAATTTTTAACTCTATATTTGTTTCAATGCGAAGAGGTCTTGAGCGAAGGTTGCTATCGAGCGCACTGTTCAACCCAAGTATTCTTTCTCCAAGGTGTAAGTTTTTCTTTTTATATTTAAAAATTTCAAGATTTGATATATTATTTGTGATTTAAAATTACATGAGTAAAATTGTTATAATAAAAAATTTTATAGTTATAAAAATAATTTTATTCATTCAAATTGAAAAATTTACGGTTCTTCCAGGCAAATAAAGTAACGACGAGAAAAAGTCTGCCTTGGCTAAGATACCACTCATTAATAATGGGAATCCCGATTCGAATCCAGGCCATGGCAGATTTTTTCTCGTTCTTGAATTATTTGTCTGGAGGAATCGTGAATATTTTAATTGAAATATTATGGACCCCAAGCGTTATAATGCGTTAGATCAAATCTTCAATGAAAATAATACTTTTATTTATTTTAACAGGCTTGTACGACTTCATGTCAATTAAACAATATGTATGATAGTAAAACTTGCGGACTGAATTCCAGTTGCAAAAAAGACCCTGATAAATATTATGTGTGGATTCAGAAGCCCGGGTCACGTGAATAAGTGAAAATAAATAAGAAAAGTCACAAAAATATTTCAATAAATTTGTGGCATTTAATTAATTTTTCCAAAACGTATGTATTTAAAAATTCTAAAATCAATTAAAGATTATTTGTCTCCTGCGACATATTTGTAATTAGCAATGGAATAAAAAAGAAAATTCAGAGAATTGAATTTCTACTCTTATTTCAAACCTGATCCTCAATCGAACTGAACAGCGAAAAAATATCTATTAATATAGAACCAACAAACTTCTTTTGCTATCCCAACTAAATTTCAGCTCTTCCAAAAAACTCTTATATTAGTTCAACAAAAAGATTCACTGCAAAATCTAGATATTCTATTCTGATGCGGATCATATAAGAAGTGGTTTTTTTTAGCACTATATCTCTATACTATATCGCAGATCCGTAATCGTTTACATAGATGGCGTTCATGTGTAAGATGGAACTTGGCTGCAACCAGGAAAATTCAATTTTAAGCATTTCTATCTTTTTTGCCTGCTTCAACCAGACTCTGAAAGTTTGTTAAAAAAAAGTACTTTCGAAGTTATCACCAAAATTTTTTTTAACTCGTGAAAAAATGGTACACTGTGCTAAGGAGACTCATCGACTTTCAATCTTTGGCGCCATTGCGCGCGCATTTATGGTATAAGGTATCAATCTCCTAGTGTTCTAAAAGTTTTAAATTTTCGGAGACTCCCTCGAGAGCATCTTAGCATTTATTGAGCATTTATGAGCATTTAAAACATATTCTTTAAGTCACGTTCTGTTATGTCCCCAAGTGTTCTCAATCACTCTTTACCACCTCTTCAGAGAAAATAGTCTGATTCGATGTATGTTCCTGTTAGGTTTATGGTATTAGCTATATCGCCATTCGCGATTTTCATTAATCTTAGGCTGTCTTTGACTTAAAGCGTTTGATTTAAACTCCTAACCTACAAAAAATCGTTGCACGTTTGCCTAAGTAAAGGGCATTTGACACTATAAATCATTTTATAGACGTACACAGTGTGTCCCAAAAATAACCGAACTTTTTGGATATAGAATAAGATACACATTATATTATCTTTGAAAGTTATTATTTATTCAAAATAGGTTCCATTAGACTCAATACAACGTTTGGAACGATCAACAAGCGCATGCACAGATTTTTTTATGCCATTTATAGGAATGTTCTTCAGCACCTCGGTTACGGCTGCTTGAATGGCTGGGATATCATCATAAAATGCTCCTTTCATCTTGGTATTCAGTTTTGGAAATAGAAAATAGTCACATGGTGACATATTAAGCGAATACGGTGGGTGGTTGATGAGAGAAATCCGTTTTTCCATCAAAAATTCGTTCACTTTTTTGGTCTTGTGAGGTGGTGCATTTAACTAATGTGGAACAAAACGTGCACAGACCTTTCTTCTACCCAAATCTTCAGTTAAAATTCTCCACATAGTGTTTTTACTCGTATTTAATTTCTCAGCCAATATTCTCGTAGTAAAATTTGCATCGATACCAATGATTTGATGGACTTTTTCCACCAATTCAGCACGATTACTAACTTCTGGACGACCTGGCCTTAGGTCGTCATTTAAATCCTCACGACCATTTTTAAATCGTGTAAACCACGTATAAACTTGAGTACAACTCATACAATTATCGCCATAAACTTTTTTCACCAATTCGTATATCTCAGCGAATTTTCATTCAAGTTTAACACAAAATTTTATATTTACTCTTTGTTTCATTTTTGTTTTGTAACATTAGCACACTTTTTCTTTTATTGAAATGGCTGTAACTTTCACATCTGTCATCCGTTTTACATGAATTTAGGTACGTTTGAAAGAGGATGAATGTATCTTTTTAATGCTGCAAATTTTCAATAGATGGCGCTGCATGTTGCATGATTTAAATATAAAGTTCGGTTACTTTTGGGACACACTGTGTACGTAATACAAAGCTTTTAAAACTCAACAGATGTGACTCAATCCCTAAAAAGATTTATGATTTATAGTACAGTAAGTTTTATGGTTGATAAAATTTTTATATCCAGCGTATCAGAACAATAGTATATTACGTCCCTAGGCCCACAATGAGGGTTATTGCGTGACGAGCGACAATGCTAGCAGGAGATCGGAGCCAAGGCGTAGTCGAGGTGTAGCCCAGACGTAGCTAAGGCAAAGCCGAGACGAAGCCGAGACAAAGCCGAGACGAAGCTGAGGCGCGATCAGTCCTGCGAGCATTGTCGCGAGTCTCGTAATTTCCCGAATTGTGTGCATTGGCACGTATTCTGTATTATGTGACTCCGGTGCGTATACGAGTTTTTATGCGTACACTCGAATCTAATCTAGTATTGTAGTTGTTTGCGGCGCTAGTCATTACACTTGATATGTCACGACTAGTCCCAGCCATTTTGATTTTATCGATCATGTGTAGTGGTAATGGATTTTACTAGACACATGCGCAGTTCAAATGTACAAGGCTTTGCCAGTAAGATGCTAACGCTGTACGAAGAAGAAAAAGAATAAGAAGAAGATTGTACTTCGTTTCATGGCTATGGGCGCATGCGCAGTTCAATTTTTACGTTTCATTCCTCTGTAGGAATTTCCTCTTCATTCTAACTGTAGCGAAAAAATGAGTTTGCGCGCCGGTGGCACATAAAATAAATTACACTAAGTTTATGTGGAAATCATAGTGTTTATCTTGCGTACTTTACATAAGCACATTATTTTATCATTTGCACCTTATTTTGCACATTTTGTTAATAATTTCATAATTATTATTTTAAATAAACTTTTTATTACTAGTTTTATTAATATAAAAATCATTTGAATGTTTAATAAACCTTCAAAATATTAGTTAAATTCAAATGCTTCAAATGCTCCATATGAATTTGAATGCTGAGCATATTCTCAAGAGCATTTGCTTTGCATAAATTCTCGGGCATTTAAGAACACTACAACCTTCTACCTGCCCACGCATGTCCCCACTCAGGGAGTGGATAACGTGGTCTCATTTCCGACATGAAAGGAATAAGTATAAGTGTGAGAGGTTCAGGTTCGTAATAGCTTGAGCCCCCTCCCCCCATTAAAATCTTTAAAATAGCAATTTCATTATTATTCTGATACTCTAGAAATCATTTATCATGAATGAAATTAATTAATGGAATTGATTTATGCACTAATTCCATTAAGAATATGAATTATATTGTTAGAAAAACAGCATATGTAGCATAACCTAAACACTCTCTAAATCTGAATCAGTCAAAATCTACTGATTATCAGTGAAATTTGACTGATTCAAATAGCTAAAAAGAGGTTACTACGAATCAGTCAAATTTCACTGATTATTTCAGTGAAAAGTAACTGATTGAACAGTGGAAAATATTGTTTTCACTAATTAAACAGTGAAAATTAACTGATTTAACAGTGAAAAATATTGTTTCCACTGATGATTCAGTGAAAAGGCAAATCAATTATTCAATCAGTGGAAATTTGACTGATTCAGATTCAGAAAGCATGAGATGTCATATTGGATGGGACAGATTTTAGTAAAAGCTATTTGAATAAATCACTTGAAACATAGATTAAGTCAAGAATACCACTTTCAGGGTGCACATCCTACAATGAGCTCAGAACAGGGGAAATAGGGTGATTTTTTCACAAAAAAAGGGAAAGATTAAACATTAATTTTTGCATGTAGAAACGTAGAAAAAAATGTTCTGTAAGGAAATGTTTTATTTTTATTCATCTTTGTATAGTTATAATGTTCTATTCCGTCAATTTTCTAAATCTAAATAAAGCACGAACACCAACGTGACACGACACATTGACAGCTACACGGAACACAACACACCCAGGACCTCAGAGAGCGTTTTGCGGGCGGGCAGGGTCTCGCCGAGACGAATGCATGAGGCCAAGCACGGAGCAGACGCGTCCTGCAGCCCACCAACGGTAGTGGCCGCAAGGACTCTACCAGCAGTAGGGCTGCTGCCGTCAGGATGGCCGCCAAGGGAGCCCTATAGACAGGCTTTTCCCTAGAGATGGGCCTGCCGGGCGCACGCGCCACGACGGTCGCTCTGCGACCTTCAAGCGCGTGCGGACGCGGTGTGGAGCGAAAGCATCAGGGGACCTTGAACAGGTTTCCTGATGCCGCACGAACGAACACGGAGTGAATGCGGGGGGCCCCTTAATCGGAGTATCGCCCCAAATGCGCATGCGGCGACGACGCTGTACTTCCCGCGTGCGCTCTTCTGGTCACACCACAATCACATGCACGACTCCGACACCCACACACACCAGAATGAATGGAATGCTGAGTGAATGGGGCTGCGGCCGGCGCCTGGTGGATATTCCCGATAGACTAGCCAAGGGAAGAGTAGTAGCTTCTCGACCAGGGTAGGACGTGATGTCAGTACCTCACCTCTGTGGAAGTAATATGGGTAACCGTAAGTCCCTCCGGGTTTCGGCCGCGAAGGGCAAAGATCCCGTGAAACCACATGTTAAACTGGGAAAACCGCTCACGATCCTACTGTCTGGAGCCAATTTCGGGGTTGAAATCATGGATGTCCGGGCGCAGGAATGAAGGATTACCTGGTCAGTATTTCCTTGTATCCGACGCGGCGTAGGATAAATCGCACACCGTCTAGCCTGAAGTCCGGGTCAGGTGTCGGGGCGGACCTGGCACCACTCGGTCGATAGGGGTGACGTTAAACCTTTTGCATCATTATGGCACGGGCCTATCCCGTAACCTTTTTATTAGCTTCCTCAAATGTGCCGATAGGATCGACCATCCGATAAGCCGCTTCTCGGTTTCGGCTCACACAATCAGGGATTTATACAGGCGGGGTAGCAGCCCTACTGCGGTAGGGCTCCAATGATGGGCGAACCGTCTTAAAACTACTACGCTTAATATGAAGACGAAAGACAAAGAAAAGGGTAAAGAGAAGGAGGAGGCGCTGAACACGCCGACACCTGCTGCTGGTTTAGCGTCTACATCGGACACTACAGCAGCAAGCAAGGGCTTGGGTGCTTCCCCAGAAGCTGAGGGATGGAAGGACGTCCTTCAGCTCCTGAGGGAGCAAAACAAAAAAATGGAGAAATTGGCCAGGGCCCTCAGCATCATCCAGCAGGGTATGCTGAGAAACAACCCTGGACATGTTAAAGACAGCGTGAACGAGGCTACAGAGGTGTTGAGCGGAATGCTCAACACCCATAAATGTCTTTTAGAAAGCGGGGTGCAATTCCAGAAGAGGCTGGAATCCCAACCCGCCTCGAAAAGGATGGGTATCTTCCGGAGACTGCGCTCTGCGTCTCTGGGAGATACCCCGAAAAAACTCACGAAGGGGGAGAAGAGGGTTGCTCCTTCTCCTCCCGAAGATCGGATTCCCAAAAAAGGGAAGGGCAGCTCATCGCCCACATACGCTGCGGCCACCAGCGGCCAGACCCCACAGAAGGATGGGGAATGGCAGCTGGTGGAAAAAAAGAAAAAAAATAAGAAAAAGAAGGAAAAAAAGGTTCCTGTGCCCCCTGCACAGGAACCTAGAGCCAAGGCAAAGTTGCCGAGGCGCACTCCGACTGCTAGGTCAGGCAACGCTGTCAGGGTATCGGCGAAGGACGGTGAGTCCTACGCTGAGATCCTGAAAGCCATGAAGGCCAAGGTGAACCCCCAGAATTCGGGAGCGGAGGTCCTCTCCATCCGGAGAACTAGGAGGGAGGAGATCCTTCTGGTCCTTAGAAAAGGGGGTGACGTCTCGGCCTTCGAAAAGGCGCTCGACCAGGCGGTCGGGGAGAAGGCCGAAATTAAATCTTTGGTCTCGAAGAGGTCCCTGGAAGTTAGGGACCTTGACGAGACCGTCACAAGGGAAGGGGTTGTTGCCGCGCTATGCATCGCGCTGGGCAAGCCAGACCTCGGGGACCAGTGCAGGCTATACAAGCGCTTCGGTGGTGTGCAGACTGCGGTGGTCCGTTTAACCGAGGCGGACGCCCAGAGCTTGCTCGGGCTCGGTAGGCTAAGGGTGGGGTGGGTGAACTGCCGCATCCGAGAGCATGTCGAGGTTGCCCGGTGTTTCAGGTGCCAAGGATATGGCCATGTGTCGCGCGGCTGCACGCTTCCAGGCAGGAAGGATGCCTGCTGGAGGTGTGGGGGCGCGTCGCACGTGGCCAAGGAGTGCAAGGCTCCCCCTTGGTGCCTGACCTGCGCTGACAGGGGTGAAAAAGATGTCGCCCATGCTTCGGGGAGCGGTTCTTGCCCAATATTTAGGGCAGAGCTCCAGAGGTTGAGAAGAAGAAATTGAAGTTCCTGCAGCTCAACCTTGGGAGAGGAAAGGAAGCCCAGAACCTTCTGATGCAGACTGCCAGGGAGAGGAGGGCCGATGTGTTGCTCATTAGTGAGCAACACAAATGGTCCGAAAACTCTTCTTGGTACCAGGATGCATCAAGGAGGGCTGGGATCCTTGTTTGCAGCCCTGATTTGAGCATCGGGGATTTCCTGGAGACCGACGCGGGGTTCGTTTGGGTGGAGGTGGCGGGGGTACGTGTGTACAGCTGCTACTTCTCTCCCAACGATCCCTTCGAGATCTTCGAGACCCAGATCCTCCTCCTTGAGGAAAGCCTCAAAGAGGATAGTGGGCGGTCCCTTATCGCGGGTGACTTTAATAGCAAGTCGCCCGAGTGGGGCGAAGCCCGTCTGGACAGAAGGGGGATCTTGGTCGGCGAGATGGCCGCTAGGAATGACCTGATTGTATTGAATCAGGGCAGGGATTTTACGTTCAGACGAGGAGCGGGGGGGGTCGATTATCGACCTCACGTTTGCCGCGCCCCGTCTTGCCTCAAGGATAGTCGACTGGTGCGTCCTCCAGGTAATAACTTTGAGTGACCACCGGTGCATTGAGTTTAGCATCCGCGAACGGAGTCACCCAGTGAATACGGGAAGGGGCGGCAAAGGAAGGAGCCCCTCCTGGAACACAAGACGACTCAGCAAAGACAGGCTACATAAACATCTTGAGGAAACCAGGCTCATAGATGAGCTTGGTTGGGCTAAGTCTGCTGGGTCGTTGGAGGACACCGTGCGGGCGGCGAGGCGGAAAGTGGTCGCATCATGTGATCACTCGATGCCTCGACGGGGGCACGGGCGTACAGGCAACTCAATGTACTGGTGGAACGACCGGTTATCTGTCCTGCGTCAGGAATGCCTCGCAGCGCGGCGGAGATTCACCCGCTCAAAGGGTGATTCTCTACTGCGCGAGGCATGGAAAAAAGCAAAATCAGCTCTGAGGCAAGGCATAAAGAAAAGCCGACTTCAGTGCTGGAAAGACTTGATTGGTGAGGTCGAGAAGGACCCATGGGGTCTCGCCTTCAGAATAGTCACCAAGAGATTGGTGACTAGAAGAAAGACCCCGGGCCTGGATAATCCCGATCAGGTCAAGTACATCGTGCGAAGCTTGTTTCCGCATGTAGAGCCGTTCCAAAGACAGGACCGAAGCTCCTGCGTGGTCCGGTGCGAAGAACTCTTCACTCTCGAAGAACTAAATAATGGGGTTTGAAGGATCAAGGAAAACACAGCGCCGGGGATCGATGGGTTACCGAACGAGATCCTCAAAGAGGTGATCGGGGTATACCCGGAGATCCTACTAAAAGTCTTTAACTCCTGTCTTCGGGAAGGGAGGTTCTTCGGAGACTGGAAGAAGCAGAGGTTGGTCCTGCTGAGGAAGGGCAACAAGCCTCTAGGGGATGCCTCATCGTATAGACCAATATGTCTATTGGATACGATGGGGAAACTTCTGGAGGAAATGATCCTACAAAGACTACAGGGTCACATGGTCCGCGAGAATGTTCTCTCTGCAAACCAGTTTGGCTTTCGGAAAGGCAGGTCCACAGTTGACGCCATCCAGGCAGTGGTGGACATCGCCACTAAAGCAAGAAGAGGAACTGGTAAGCGTAAGGGATTCTGCGCGTTGATCGGCATTGACATACGCAATGCGTTCAATACCGCGAGATGGAACATCTGCATCGAGGCGATGGTGCGGAAAAAGGTTCCAGACTACCTGTTGCGAATGATAGATGACTATCTCAGCGACAGGTGGGTGATATATGAGGGCGACAAGTGGTCTCTCAAGGAGGAGATGACATGTGGCGCCCCTCAAGGGTCGCGGGTGGGCCCACTCGTTTGGAACGTCATGTACGACGATTTCCTGCGCATGGACCTGCCTTCTGGAACGAGCATCATCGGCTTTGCGGATGACGCACTTGTCGTGTGCGCCGCTGACGACGTCGGAATTCTGGAGCTGAGGATCAAGGATACTCTGTGGCGGGAAAAGCGTTGGTTAGATAGCAGAGGCCTGAAAATGGCCCCTGAGAAGACCGAGGCTTTGCTCGTCACAGAATGGAAATCCTTCAAATACCTGAGGATCGTTCTCGGGGAACATGAAATCGAGTGGAAAAAAAGCATTAAGTATCTGGGTGTGCAGTTGGATCCAAGGCTTAGCTTCGGCGAACACCTGCAGATCGCGACTGCCAAAGCCATCCAATGTGGGGCCACCCTAACTCGGCTCATGCCCAACATTGGTGGACCCAGGGAAGCTAAGAGAAGGCTGGTGGCGAGCGTGGTAAATTCGAAGCTGCTTTATGCAGCTCCGATCTGGACAAGTGCCCTTAACAACCATGCTATGCTGAAGAAGCGGTTCTCGGCACAGAGAGGTGTGGTGATGAGAATTGTCTCAGCATACCGAACTGTGTCGACGATTGCTGCGCTGGTCCTGGCGAGCGTCCTGCCAATTGACTTATTGGCGGAGGAAAGGAAAGACACTTTTCAGCTCCGTAAGGAGCTCATCTGCTTAACAAACCCGCAGGTAGTCGCTCGCGCGAAGGAGGCCATCCGCAAGGATGGAAGGCGCAGACTCGTCGAGAAATGGCAGACGAGATGGCATGTTGACCAATCCAGGAGATGGACACACTATCTAATCCCGGAGCTCTGCACCTGGCTGGATAGAAAGCACGGTCAAGTCGGCTTTTACCTGGCGCAAGCGCTTTCAGGCCATGGCTGCTTTAATGCGTACCTGAAGCGCTTTAAGAAAAGAGACGACGAGTCTTGTAGCTACTGCGGATCCATTGTGGACAATGCAGAGCACACACTCATCTTCTGTGCCCGGTGGGGCGTGGCAAGTGGGCGTCACCGTGGTGATGAAGACGAGGGAGCTCGATGGGCGTGTAGAGCGCGGCAGCAGCGGGGGCCAGTAGAAATCGCATCGGGGCCTGCACCCGCGGTCCTGCGTCTTGGACGGACTTGGCCGTCCGCGTCGTCCGGGGGAGGAATTGCTTTATTCCTCCCCTGACTGGCGTGGCTAGTCAGTCTGCCTAACGGGCGTGCGACCGCGGATGGGAGTCACGGGCGAATGGATGACGGAAGAGTCGTACGCGACTTTAAGCTGGAACCAACCGCCCGTGAAGTTTAAAGCCGAAAGGCGGTTCCGCGGGCGGTGTATTGGTTCGAGAGAGGGGGTTTTCTGGTTTTAACAGGTATGCCTAGCCCCGTCCTAGGAGAGTCCTGTACAACGTCTATAAAAGATTTCGCCCTTTTTGCTCCTCACCAAAAAAAAAAGGAAGAGAATCATCTTAGAATAGACACTGATAGAAAGGAATGGCTGTTACAACGATATTTATGATTAATTTAACCTTACCTTATTGCTGGCATAGATACAGCAATATGAGATTTGTATTTTAACCATCCGATTATAACTGAATAAATATGAACAAATCAACCATATTATTGGTTGCTATGGAAAAATGTATTGTTCGCTTTCCCATATTATATTTCTGTCTCGACCAATTTCACTTACAATATTTTGATTTCTGTATTGAACATCCTGCGTTGTTCAGAGAGACATATTATTTTATAAATACAATTATAAATTCCCAACCTACAACCCAATGGCTAAAACTTCTGAACCATTTCTATCAGTGGAGATTTAACTTCTACAAGTTTCTCTTGATTCAGTCTACAAATTTTATAAGTCTATGTGAAATATAGATTTATAAAAATATTTTTTGGTTCACAACTTGGAGAAATATAAACATCTTAAACTTTTAAAGGAACTTATACGTATTTGAGAATCTAAGAGAAGTACGTTATAGTTGTTTTGGCCCACAACGTTCGGAAACAGAAATATATTTTTAAAACTGATTTATACATCTAGCAAAAATTAATTATTGCATGTTTACAGCCTAGTCATCAAGTCCTGGAAAAAAAAATTTCGGCACCGAAAAGGGCCCCCATTTGTGGCCGGAACGTTTGCATTCAAACACCCCTCCCCCGTTTTTATATATATGGAATGTTGTTTAGCTTTCTTTTTGATCTATATGATTTGTTTTTAACTTTATTTTTTATAATATGTCCATAAATTAATAAATTTAATGTAAAGAAACTGACCCAATGCAAATACAAAGATATTTAAACGAATTCAATTTTGGGTCAAGATGAAAAACAAAGACATGAATTCAAAGATGTCACATAATAACTTTATTTGTATTGCTTAAACTGAGTTTATGGTAAAATTAGTATGCGAAGAGAGTTTTTCCGCGTAATCCAAATATTATAGTTTTAATGAAAAAAGGGGAAAAAGAGGAAGATTTTGGAGAATAGGGGGGAAAAGGGGAATTTCTCAAGAAAAGGGGAAACACAAAAAAAGAGGAAGACGGTGCACCCTGCACTTTATTGACTACTTTTGGAAGAATCGGTGTAAATTTTTAAGTGTATAACGGAAAAAGTCATTCACATATATGCAGGTTAGATTTTCGTATGTGTCACAATAGACACAGTAAGTAAACATATTATATTGCATTAATAAAACGAAATTTACTATTATCATTTATGAATTAAAATTGTACATACAAGACTTGAATTTATCCTTCCTATACGGACCTAAGTAGTATTTTGTTCAAAACTGAGTCAAATATTTAAAAATAATTCATTAAAATTTCTTGATCGAAATCTCCTGTTAAAGTAGCATTAATATTTTCTACTATTCTATGAGATAATATGTATTAATACTATTCTTTTGTGGAATTCAATAGAGAGAATTAAATAAATCCATGTTGAGCATTTAGTTTAAATCTCATCAAACAGCTACTTAGGTCCTTGTTGGACGAATGAATTCAATTTTTGGGAATACAATTTTAACGGAAATTTTTGAAACACATGACTGAAGTTTCATACAGTATCTAAAATTTTGTATCATTGACATAAATTATGGCAAACTCAGTTCCTTTTTGGTAAATTTAAAAGAAGAGTATAACCGCATGTTATTTGCTACAGAAGATTGCAAATTAGAAAAATTTTGTAATTATCTGTTTGATCAATAACCATTGTTATTAGCTGTTATTGTTCTGTGGTAATTTTCTAAAATTTATTTTTATTATATGTATTATATTTATTATACATATATTTAATTTGATTTTATATTAATCTAAATTATTAAGCTTTTCTTCGATTCCCTGACCCTCAATGTTTAAAGCAAAAACTCACTTTACAGTTTTGCCCTCAATCAATACACATTTGGGGGGCATTACAATTAAATTTAAATTAAACCATCTAGCGTATTTTATGGCAAATTCTGTAAGGCTTTTAAGGTAAAATGTTTGGGTCGGTAAATTCTCATGTTCATTGGAATCACCTTGCTTTCACTGCAATTGGTAAAAAATTCTGTTCACTCAATCGGTCACAGCTAGTAGTGGATTTCTACGTTGTAGTTCGTCGTTACTGCGTTTGAGGGCGATAAGGGCATTATTTTTCAGTAAATGCAAACGACTCCCATATAAAATTAGACAAGGGAAATACAAAAACCGTTGAGGATAATTTTATTGAAATTGACATCTATTTAATTGGTTGGTATTCTGGCATTTTACTTTTTCAATTTTAAGGTATTCAAACTTGCCACTTATCAAATACTTAACTAAATTTGTAATTTATAAAATTAAAACATTTTAAATTGTAAAACTAAGACCGGTTCCAAAAATTATAGGTTTTAGAATTATACAAATTTCTGTTTCCAGATTCCGAAAATGGAAAATGAGAATATTCATGATTTTTATGTTTAATTCAAGCGGTTTATTGTATAAAACAAAGTTTGCAAAAAAATTTTAATATTTTTAAAAATCTAGTCGAGACGATAAAGGGTACTCAAGAGAAACAACAGAACTCTACTTGAAATTTTATTTTTGTGGTGTATTAAGACGAATCGTTGACAATTAATTTCCAGTTTTTCTATATATGCTAATATATTTTGAAAGCAATGTGATACCTACACCAAAAGAAGCAAACGGAAAATTTTCCAGATCTTTTTTGAGAAACTATTAAGGTAAAAGCTAGAGATTTGAAAAACGAAATAAAATCTGAAAAAGGCGTCTGTTAATTTTATGAGTGAATAATAATATAAATATTCTTGAATTTTTTATAATGGATTCAAACATTTTACTGTCTGTTGGTAAGCTAGCCGCTGTTCAACATTGAAAGCTAACGTCGCAGATGTTCACAACGCAGGAACGTCGTTCCTCTTGGTTTGCCATGCATGGTGTTGCTAACCGTAAAGTACAATAGGAATCGTATAGGAACACATTATACTTTTCTGCGTTAGAGACCGTATCCACCAAGATGTACTTTGCAAGTTCTCACTACTCTCTTTATATCATGTTACCTCGTATAAGTAAAGTTTTTTCGTCTTTCCTCAAGACTGAAATGGAACTACTTTCGAAGCATAATGAGTTTCGTCAAACTCATCCAATTGTTTAAACTTATTTTTAGAATATTAAATTTCAAGATAAAATTTAAAAAACATTCGGAAGACCCAGGTTCTAATCCCGGCACAGTCGAAAGCGTCTCTTTTTCCACGACAAGATTTCAAATTCTTGATATTTGAATTTAATTTGCATTATTGCGATATAAGAGTTTGAAATTGTCTAGGAGGACACCTGTCGGCAACGCATCCTTTCTGATAAGCGACCAATGATCCGATAATGTAGGCAGTGGCAAAAATTTCGAACTCAACCACCGAATTAATTATAATTATTATATCATATATTTTATTTTTTAAATATATTGTTATATAGTTACTATATTAATTGAAACTATAATAATAATATATTCATTAATTATAACATTCTTATAATTTATCTTCGAAGGTATTATATTTGTGGGAATTTTCCTAAATACTCGTAAAATAAAAAATATAGTATCTATCTCTCAGTGCATTATCTTCTTTTAGTCTTGAAGTTTCTGATGCTGCAAATATTCACAAGCATAGGGATAAAGACAAAGTACAAAATAAATATTTTTTTAAATCGAATTTTAAAGCAGTTCGTATCTTGGCATTAATACCGCATGTCTTAGGTGAGACACGTGACCAACTAATCAATATTATTTTTTTGGTGCACATAACTTTTTTTGTAATTGAAATACCATCCCGAACCATTGGCGAATGCTAGAAAGCATAGTGAACTACGTTTATATGCTTTATTTGGGGAAAAATTCTAGAAAAGACTTTTTCCGAAGAAATTCAATAGGAAGAAATTTTTTCGTGCGTCGCATTTTCACACGAAATAAGATATCGGTTTGAAACATATTTGGGCTATTTTATAATACATTTTTTTTAGTCCCCTAAATTTGCGCTTTGACCTAGACTTTCAATTTTGCTTTATTATCATTTCCTCAACTTTTTTTCGCTTTCTTTTGACTTTTAATTTTTAAATGTGGACATGGCCTTAAATGATGAATTTAGATCAACATGAAAAAGTGAAATCCTCCATAATAATACCCATACAATACTTTCAATGATGGTCAACAGAGTAAAAAAACGATATTATTATTTTTATTTATTAAATCTTATTAGGGATTCTTAAAAAAATTTATTGCTTAACGAATAGAAAAAAAATCATATTTCAAGTTTACTAGAAGTTATTTATTTTTAACTCAGCTGCAAAAGAGATAAGCGCAATTACGGTCGAGAATCGTGCGTTAGCTACTTCTTCTTACCAAGAAATCTCTGGTGACTCAAGACGCTCAGAATTTTATTATTTTTCTAATTCTATTTCCTGTATTTTTTTTATAAATTTTATCTCTCTATTTCTTTATTTTCTTAATTAATTTACTATTGGGGTCTACAAAGAGGTTCTTAATCTCAGTTTGTACATAATAATTAAGTATTGAACGTTTGAATAATTAATTATTAATTTATGAAGAATATCCTACTACATTTTAACTTTATTACCTCAATAACTCAAAAATATATCGCTTTCAAAAAAAAATTGATAGCATAAAACATTTGCTTCAAATGCATATCTCTTGTAACAAGTACTTTTTGTATATGCCACAAGTTGCAAGTCTTTGACTTTTGCCAAGGTACATCTAAAATGTGTTGTTTTATTCAAGTTTATTATCACCATAACAAATATACGTGAGTAAAATAATGTAGTTTTTCGATTTACTACAATTAATTATATAATTGAACTAACATCACCTGTATAGTATATGCTTCATTATTAATTTATATTTTTCTTCTATTTCACTCACCTAGTATATCTACATAATTTTACATAATTTTTAATACTTAACTCCACATTTCTTATTTCAAAAATAAAAAAGTCGAATTATTGAAAGTAACTCTATTTTTAGTAAAATAACCCATGCGGAAAAGTCGGACTTATGCCGGATCTTACCAACGGCATTGTACCGCGCCAGTTGTAAATAAGGAGCAATGCCAGTACTGATCATTAGTACCGCGCCGAGCGTTGGCGTTGTACTGGTATAGTACTGCCCCAGTATGGAGTCCAAATGCTGGCTAGAAGCCGACTTAGGGATTTATGCCGAGCGTTGGCGCGGTACTGGTTCAGTACTGCCCCAGAATGGAGTCCAAATACTGGCTAGAAGCCGACTTAGGGATTTATGCCGAGCGTTGGCGCGGTACTGGTTCAGTACTGCCCCAGTATGGAGTCCAAATGCTGGCTAGAAGCCGACTTAAGGATTTATGCCGAGCGTTGGCGTGGTACTGGTATTAAGTACTGCCCCAGTATGGAGTCCAAATACTGGCTAGAGGCCGACTTAGGGATTTATGCCGAGCGTTGGCGTGCACTGAAAGAAATGCTTGGGATGTATCAGCCATATGAATATAGCTGATTGTTTTTAAGTAATTCAACAAAAAATATTTGACAGTTAACCAAAAATAAGGCTGCAATAGTAATTCATATGTTTGGAATACACATACAGGCTGAACTAATACAAGCAAACCTTGGATTTCGATAAATCTCCAATATAATATAGGTCAAGGAACCACTATTATGTCTGTATCGTCGAATTTTTTTTCAGTGTGGTACTGCCCAAGTGCGAAATTAGATACGGCCCAACACTGGCCCAGCATCGCCAAAAATTTGCCGAAGATCGGCTGCAAATATAGTGCCGTTGCTGGAATGATAACTCCGGTATGCACTTGGCGGCCAATGCTGGCCCAAACTCTGGCCGCCAGCACTTGTTTTCGGCACAGCAACGGGCCAATGCAGTGCTGAACTCTGGTTTTTTCACTTCCAGGATGGTTTTCCGTTGTAAAAGTGACACATGGCCCAGTAATGTGTCGTCCATGAGCCCGAATTTGGCTCTTCTACTTTCAGAACTGGTTGCCATAGTAAAACTGACAATCGGCTTGGTATAGGGCCGATACTGGGCCAAGTTTCGGCTGAAGGTCGATAAATTTAAACAGTGGAAAAAGGCCGCCGTCGTCGGCCCAGCACTTGACCGATGCAAACAGTGACACTGGCCCAATAACAATGGCCGACTCTTGGCTGCCGAGATTGGGCCAATATTGTGCCGTTTATCACCTTCGGAAATTCGCATTTGGGTGGTATTAAGTACTGCCCCAGTATGGAGTCCAAATGCTGGCTAGAAGCCGACTTAGGGATTTATGCCGAGCGTTGGCGCGGTACTGGTGTAGTACTGCCCCAGTATGGAGTCCATGTATACTATTTTTTAATAGTACTTCATAAGTTGGAATAACTTATTGCGAACTTGAATGCATGAATTCGTTATGAGATAATTTTCTTGATTCCAAAGTTTCATCATTTTTTTGGAATTGAAAAAACTCAAAATTTTTAGATTCTGAACATACGTTGATTTTACTCTTGAAAACAAAAATTAAAGGAATCATAACTTGTATGAAGTATCACTAATATACAATAATAAAAGTTAATAATTCTAAAATGTATATAAATCTTTTTATTATGTAATGTTCTTTAATTCAAAAAATTTAATCAATTTCCTTCAAAAATATTTTGGTTTATAGAAAATCGAGTTAATAATTAAAAATCTTAAAAATTTTAATCAGAATCATAAATTGGGATAAAATCTAAAAATTCCCAATTACACGGGGCCCATACACTTCTTATATGGCCCTGCAGTCGTTGAAGGTTATAGGCGCTATTTTCTTTCTCGTATACCAAGCGTGCGCAGCCGAGAGGCTTATTCGTTAGGTTAGTAATGCGTTAATTATAAGTAGAGAGGGTTCGAACCCTCAGCGTTAAAAATAATTTTTAATACTACCTAAACAAGCGTTTGTGTAGTGTACAGGGGAATGTGTGTTTGTAGGCAAGTTTGTATATAAAAATAGTAAGTTAGAGTCTGCTTGAAAGTAAATATTAGAGTCTTAACTCGCACTTTCGCTGTACTTTTTATCTTAGTATAATACAGATTTTCGGTACATTTCCCAGTACCGCCCCAGTACTGACAGACAACTCCCGGCCGAGTTACTTTTTGGAATAATGCCAGTACCGAGCCGTTTGGAATCCGGTATTACGCCTGCACCGCGCCAGTACTAAAAATCCTTCAGCGGTACTGGCGCAGTACCGAGCCAATTGTAAATTTCTACCTGGGAAGCGTTATATTTAGACGTATCACATAAAATAAATTCCACAATTTCATTATTAATATTTATTATGTATATAATTTCTAAATTATGAAGAATATCTGTTAATAATTGTTCATTTCGAACTCTAAATATTCAATTTGATAAAATTAGGCTTCAAAGCTGACTTTAAAAACATTTAATCACAAAATATTAAAAATCATATTTGTATTTTTCATTTGTAGTTTAAATTTATACGCTCGAAATTTGTAATTAGTTTACTAATTGTAACAGACATAAACGGCGGTTTTTGAATTTCAAACATATCTCTATAGGAACATGTAAGAAAGTTTAACTTTTTATAAAAATGTGATTTTATAAAGACATATGTGGTGTGATGTATATGTTCATTTTATACATATAATGAAGTTCTAAAATTTTAATGTTACATGGCACTTGTATCGTACTGGTCGCTTTACTAGGAACTTTCCAAGGAGCACTGAATTTGAAAAATGTCCACCATGCAGAAAATGCACTTTTAATTGCATGTCAAAGTCAAAGCGGACCGGTTCGCTATTGCAAAGCCTGCCATACTGCCTGTCTGAATTAAAACTACGTCATATTTATTCTATGCATATACCCTGTATAAATTTATATGTGTACGTGTAAGATTTTCACTGCATACAAAGTCATCTACACAAATATATACGAGTGTTTAGGCCATTTAGCACATGGAAATACTTCAATCTGAAATTAAATCGCGTAACAAGGTAAGCTTATGAAAAAAATGTATTTCAGGTGACTCACAGTTCTGCAAATTCAATTACTTGCATTTTCATAGTAAAAGTGCGGAAAACGAAAAAAAATTCGACATAAATTTTATTATTACGTACAAGAGAAATAGATCAAACGTTTCTTACGCTGAGTGCGTTTTGAGATGCAACGCAATTAATTACCTTTTCATTTATTACTTCATTTGCGTTTCTGGGACATTTGGAGCATATCAATATTATTTTAGTAATTGGATACGTCGTCATTTATTTGAAGATAAATAGAATACTACAGTATAATAATGAATACAATAACAGTATATTATGTGCCTAGGTGCATAATGAGGGTTAATACGCGACGAGAAACAATGCTCGCAGGAGATCAAAGCCAAGGCGTAGTCGAGGCGTAGCTGAGGCAAAGCCGAGACAAAGCCGAGACAAAGCTGAGGCGCTATCAGTCCTGCGAGCATTGTCGCGAGTCTCGTAATTTCCCGAATTGTGTGCATTGGCACGTATTCAATTTTATGTGACTTCGGTGCGTATACGAGTTTTTATGCGTACAGTCGAATCTAATCTAGTATTCATCATGATTCTCGTCCATTGCACTTGATATTTCGCGATTACACTGTAAAAAAAAAGTTTTAATTCAAGTCTAAAAATCGGCTAACTTTAAGATGTAACAAAAACTAGACCATTAGAGAAGGACAGACTTATGCGCTTATACACAAGGTGGCTAAATTCAAGCCAAAATCGTCTGTTAGACGTAACAAATTTAAGACTTTTTTTTCTGTGTAGTTCCGGCCATTTTGATTTTCTCGATCTTGTGTAGTAGTGGCGTATTGTAAAAGTGCATGCGCAGTTCAAATGTACAAGGATTTGTCAGTACGGTGCCAACGCTGTACGAAGAAGAAGATGAATAAGAAGAATATTACGCTCCGCTGTTTGGTTATAGGCACATGCGCAGTTCAATTTTTACATTACATTTCTCTGTATCGCAATATACAACATTACGCTACTCTCAACTGTAGCGTAAAAACGAGTTTACGCGCCCGAGACACATAATAGTACATTGTGTACCAAGGGCGGCATGGTGGCGATTGTGACGAGTGCGAAGTGTACCCGCCCGAGTATGAACATTTTGCCCGTTGAAGCGGGCGGTATGAACATTATCGCCCTTTGAAGCGGGCGGTATGAACATTTCTCCCGATTTTGACGCCGAGGCACATTTGACTGCATGTCGCTCTACGCACAAGCATGCAATGCGACTTTTTCCGCCCGTTTGGACACAATAGTACATTGTGCGACGCGGGAAACTAAAAATTATTTTGCGACTGTGAAGTTTGATGCCCGAGCAAAGCGAGGGTAACAACCACACGAGTAAAATAAATGTTTTTCCCGTGTTGCACACGATTTTTTTTCTACTAGCGGGTCAGAAAGTGGATTTGTTTGCCTCGCACGGGGCAATAAAGTCCACTTTATGGCCCGCTAGTAGGAAAAATAAATTATTTAGTTCAAACTTCAGTTCTCCATTGAGTTATGTATTTAATTTTATTCATGAAAAAAATAATTATTTTGCTATTTTAATATTTTATGTCGTTGAGTGAGTTAGAAAAATAGATTTTTAATTTTGACATTCTATTTATGATACCGCACTTCCATCTTTAATATTTCTATTAATATAAGCATAAAATTTTCTTGTATACTTTTATAATCATTTCAAATAACTTCTCGCATAATAATAATTACAACTTCTTGAAAATATAAAAGAATTATTATATTGTAATCGATCGATATTGTATTCGATAAAGTAGAAATCATAACAAAAAACGGTTCGTAGGAAAGTGATGTTACATCTACCATATAGCCTTGACTTTGCACCATCAGATTAATATTTATTTCTATTTTTACAGAACTCCTTGAATGGTAAAACTTTCAATGATGGTGAAGCTCTGAAATCGCACTTTGTTTAGTTTTTTGCCGATAAAGACCATAAGTTCTATGAGCGTGGAATCATGAAGTTACCAGAAAAATGGCAAAAGGTCATTGCACATAATGGAAAATATACTATTGATTGTTCATTCCTTGCATTTAAAAAAATGTGTTTAATTTTTATGAAAAAATCAGCAATTACTCTTGGGACAACCCAATACAGACAAATTTTATTTACATTTTCTGCCTACAGTATGTGTTATATTTTGCTGCATTAATCCGCAATAATATCATTATAAAATATTGCATACATTATACACGTATCCAGGCGTGTATTTGGTTTATACACACAAAATTTACATTTAACATACATACAAATTTAACTACACGCAAATGAAAAAAGACATAACCTTCTTCTTTGTGTTGCAGAATGTACGACTACCCTTTCCGCTGTCTCGGTGTCTTAAATGAAATAAAAAATTTATCAAACCAAAAATAAAATATAAAAATTAATTCGTTAATTCTTACATAACTCCGGCCTTCCGTGTTCGGGTATTGTAGTTTGTGCTGATGTGCTTGCTCCTCAAAGATGTTGTAGGCTTCCCTTATAAATTCTCCATTTCTTTGAAAACGGCCTAATACACAACATAACTAACAGGAGGCCGGTATCAACATGTAAATAGAAGATTTTCAATTTTGACTTTCTATTTCTTATACCACACTGTAAAAACAGTATAGCCAAGAGAACTATATTTTGGTCCTCAGAACCAGAAAATGTTGCTATCAGACCAATGCTACGGTATGGTCCTCAGAACTATACGAGTATAGGTGAGACAGCTATACAAGTTCGTTGATATGACAATACTATGTATAGGGATCGTAAACAAAGTATTATGCCATCGTTATCGCTCTTATGAATTTTCGCGTGTGATAAAACAATACGCGATACGCAAAAATGATCTTTCAAAGAAAGAAAAATGCTCCAAACAAATCGACAAACGCTTCGAAAAATGCCTCGAAAAAATGACACTTCTTTCTCATTTCGAGGTTAGAGTCGCGTGGATGCGAAGCAATGTATAGGTCGCGTGGCAAACCAGTATAATTGTCTCACCTATACCGCATGGGTCGAGACACTATATATCGGTATAGGTCGAACAGCTATACTGTTTTTTCCGTGCACATTTTCATCTTTGACATTTCTGTCAATAAAAACATAAAATTTTCTTGCATACTTTTAAAATTATTTCAAATAACTTCTTGCATGATAATTGCAGTTGCTTCAAGATATGCAAGAATAATGGTAATGTAATAAGCTTTATAATTACACTCGAGATTCCCTGTAACGAGAAGCTCGAGCATCGGAGACCTCTCTGTAACGAGCGCGAGAGGGATTCCCTCCATATCCTACTTGTTGCTACGCGCTGTTATGCGCATTATATAATGTGCGCAGTCAGTCTGTCAGTGAGGCTATGTGAATAATTTATTTACATAGTTAAAAGCGTATAAAAAAGATTGCTGTGAGTATTGAACATGGAAATAACTTATTTGACGATATGTACTCAAAATACTAAAAATTTGTGATTAATTAATTAATTTGTGATAAAAGCCATCAAACTCATTGATTGCTGTTTCAAATTTGAGCGCGTTTTATTCCGTAGTTGTGGGGGAAGAGGGGTCGATTGTCTGCTCGTTATAGGGAGGCGTGACGCGCTCGTTAAAGAGAGGTTT
This sequence comes from Diplolepis rosae, assembly GCA_030998225.1. Lineage (NCBI taxonomy): Eukaryota > Metazoa > Arthropoda > Insecta > Hymenoptera > Diplolepididae > Diplolepis > Diplolepis rosae. The sequence continues at coordinate 14,305,479 of JAPYXD010000677.1, forward strand.
CGTTACAGGGAATCTCGAGTGTATAATTTTTCTTTATTATAATTATCATTAAATCTAATTTTCTTTTCTTCTAATTCGTATTAACCACAATATTTTTTACTATTATTATCATTTTGCGTGATTTTAATTTATCCGAATTGACTATTTAAATAACTTTGATTTTTCCAAATAACAGAATATTAATGAGAAATGTGAATTTCAAATGCGAAATTCTGTTAAAAGCTACTAAATATTTGATTAGTTTAATAACAATTGTGTAGTTGATTGACAAATTGGCTCTTTTAAGTACACTATCTTAGTTAAACTAATCAAATTTTTGGTACCATGGTCTAAAAGCAGTTATTTGGGGCGTATTAGTTGCAATTACTATGTAGATTTCTTTCAGTGCAGAAGATTCGATGAAGTAGAAATTCTAATAAGAAACGGTTCGTAGAAAAGTCAGTTCTGTCAGAAGCCAACTAGAACAAATATTAGCAACTTTAGAGGTGCAATATCGAAAATAAGTGGTTAAAAGAAATTAATTTGAAAAATATTGCAGCATCCTGAGGCGAACTAATAATTACACCTGATCTATTAGTGCAGAGAAATTGTTCACATTGAGTTCAAATGAAAAACAAAACCAATATTTTTTCATGCTAGATAAGAATGTAATAAGATCCTTTTCCATATATTTGCAATAGGAACAATACCACCAGTGTTCCATAAAATAAAGTTAAGTATTTGTGCTAGTGTAATAACCTAATATTATATTGAATTTTGTTAGATATTATTTAGTGGTATTTAAATACTATAAATGACTATTGACGTTTGCAGTATTTTCTTTTTAATATATTTTTTTTTTTGTGTGTGCAGCTACCGTTACCACAACGTCTCTTAGTATCAATAGTCAATATTCTCGTACATAAAATCTGCGGTGCTCAGTTTCGCAATTTTTAAAGCAGAAATATTTCTACAATAACGCAAGCTTTTCGAGTCTTTAGTGTGAGAAGTTTCTTCTTGGAAGACTGCAAATTTGCATGGCTTATCGAATGGGGCAGGCACCGGTTTTCCAACCAATATGGCATTTTCAAAAAAAAGTTCTGGTAAAAATATGTTCTTTATACAAATAAAATTCCAAAATATTTTGCGAAATTGAACTTTTTTTCGTTTTCGAATCCAAATGTAGTCTATCTACGTCCGTTTGTAACTTCTTCACAATTTGCCAAATTTTGAAAACATTTTATGTACACCGAAAAAAATTCCTTGTACCCGTATACTATTTTGCCTAGTTAGGACAGGCGCCAACTTTGCAATCCTAGTTGAAATGAAAAAGATCAAGTTTAGTAAGAAAAACAAAAAAGCAAGTTGATTTGACGGACAGATCCTTTCAGGCGCATGTATTAAACGTAACCAATAAACAACTTTACGTTTATGATCTACTAGAGCAAAATTTATATTGGTAAAAGTGGATTTTAAAGAATTATTGACAAAAATAAATTTTTTTTTACACAGTAAAAAAGTTATAAATACAGAAAATGTTCTTTTTACAGCGGAGTTTTGTAATAACAACATAGCAATATTAATTGAATTTAATTGTTAATTGAACTAGAATTCTTTATTTCTCTGTAACAAGGTTTATATTGGTTTTTTCAACTATATGTACGTGATTCTCTAAAACAGGAATCCGTGTTATTTCAACTAGGTAAGACTTAACTATGGGTGATAGTTGACTCTCGGAACAAAAAATTTTTTTCGGTGTACTTTGGACATAAACATGTAGAAACCTAAAATCAATAAAATTTGTTAATTTTGGAAATATCACATGCCCTTAAACCACAAATTGTAATCTCGCAACAAAATTTGTATCTTTTAAGCACATGCATTAAAATACAGAAATTTCTTGTGAAAATTCTAAATCTGTTAAAAACAAACTATTTTAACTCCAATTAGGGGAGAAGCGGCGAAATTGGCGCACCTAATGGAAAGTGCGAGTTTAAAAAGAAAGTATATGACTAAAAATTATGAAAAAATATTTATTTAATAGCTGGATATCTTTTCTATACTTTCCAATGGATAAAGATTGCATTGATAATTATTAAAGCAGGTTTTTATTCAGATTTCCGAAGGACTGCACCTGCGTCAATTTACCCGCCATGTCGGGTAAATTGACGCACTAATATTATAATCTTCTCTTGCCACGTATTAGTTATATTTTCATAGATTTAGAATTACATTTCAGTAGCAAAGGTTGATGAAAAGAGGTAGTTATAATTTGAAACTAAATTTGAGATAGTATATCAAGATATGTGAAGTTTTTTATACCTTTATTCACATAAACCAGCCAAAGTTAAAATATATTTTATATTTGTACAATAAAATACTGGCAATTGTGGATATTTAAGTGAATATTCAAATTGAAATCATTTTTATAGAGAATTATTTGAATTTGTAATCAGAAGTATATACAATTATTAACTTTAGAAGACTTATAAATAATAGAAACAATCAATCAAAAATACAAATTTTTTACTTACATTGCTTTCACATCTTAAAATCGAGAAAACTTTCAAAACACTGTCAGACTGCAAATTAATTATTAAAAATCGCTTTTAAAATGCCTTAATACCTCAAACTTAAAAAAAAAATTTAACCACTGATTGTTCAAATGAATATAACCTTACAAAGTCGTTACATCAGTTTTGCGAACCACATTACCTCCCATGTCACAAAAAATTTTAAGAAAAAGATTAGCAGAAAAGTCCAGCAACATTCAAATGTATATATCTATATATTAATAATTGTGTACTTACTATCTTCTTTATATTTTCAATCATAAACACCCGAGCACTTGACTTCAGTCACCGGTTTCCAGAAACACAACACGTGTGCCAACTTCGCCTCTGATTTGAATCTCGTATGCGCCAATTTTGCCGCAAGTGTATCGTTCATTAATTAAATACCATTATGCCAAAAAACGATTAATCGCAATAAAACTGTATTAAGCAATTAGATTTTTATAATATTTTCTATCAAATACATATCATACAAGAATGCACACGATAGAACTATTTTTATTTTTTGTTATGTTATCATTTTCTGAAAAATAGGGTGCGCCAATTTAGACGACGCGCCAATTTCGCCGCTTCTCCCCTACACCCCACTTTCATGCCACACATTCGGTTTTAAGTCATAAAAAAATTTTAGTTGCATAGATAATTTCGTAGTGACCAGTCTGCTATTTTGAAATCTGTGGGTTTCCAGGAAACGGAAATTGTTTACTACATAAAGATCTACAAGTTTAAATCGCAACATTCTTGCATAAAATGTATATTTTTCTTTTTAATTAAAAATCATACTATCGAAAATCCAAAATTCAATTTTTTAACAATAATATGTGAAATACGAAAAAACGTAAGTTTGCAAAATTGTTCGTTTCAATAAGATCTACAAATTCATAAATAATCCTTTGTAATTTTATACTACTTGTATATATGTACTTGCATCTTTATATTAAATCGATCATTTCCAATACTGTAATAACGACCCATCTTAGATTTCAGATTAACGAAATTTTAAAATATAACTTTGATGAAAACCATAATATTAAATTAATTTCAAGCACGCTTTACAAAATTATTTTTAAAAAGGACGACTGATAACCCGTCGATGGGAAAAACATTAAAAATTAATAAATGTATAATGCTTCGATTGTCAGAAGCAATGAAAAATGAGGTTATGTGGATAAAAATTGTTTGTTAACTGATTTAACAGTGAAAACTGTTTTTTCACTGATGAATCAGTGAAAAGGTAAATCACTGATTCAATCAGTGAAAATTTGACTGATTCAGATTTAGAGTGTATGCGCAGCACCCGTTACTTTAGATATATTTTACTAAATATTCTCATATATAAAATTCGCGGTACCTAGTTTCGCAATTTTCAAACTAGCATCATTCTAACCCAAGTTTTTCGAGTTTTTAGTGTTTAAAGTTTCTTCTCAGAAGACTGAAAATTTGCATAGCTTATCGAATAGGGAAGTCACTGGTGGGGATCCGGTTTTCTAACCGATGTGGCCGGGGGGTTCCGGAAGTTAGACGCGGTGTTGGCCAGGAACAGGTGTCAGAGGAATAAGCTGAGTGAAGAGGCTGATGGCACAATCGCATGAAAAAGCAAGTAGAGGGTAAATGTATATGTGGTTGTCGGTAAGGAAGCGCCCTTAATAGCGCATGAGGGTTGAGTAGTGGGGGAAGTTTGCAGTTCGCAGTGAGAAACACATTCAGTTCATCTCGGTTCTCCACCTCACGCGGTGGTGTGTTCTTTCTATCAATAGAACAACATCGTGCTTAATGTGTGAGTTTACGCGCCGATTTTTAGAATACGACATTTATGGTGTTTATTCCTAATTGGAAGTTCCTTCTCTTACCCTCAAGTGCAGTTTTCGGATCTTGTCAGTCACTTTAATAATCAAGGTGTTTCGTTTAAGTTAAAAAATTTCCTGTCTCTGGGATCTTAAATCAATATTATGTGGTGTCCAGCCTGTTTGTTGATGTGCTGCTTCCTCATGATTAGTCACTTTCAAGGTCAGTAACCACGTGGATCATTAACTCCCGCTCTACTTTTCTTCTAATTAGGTGCGGTGGCTGCATCATAATTCATAAAACATTGTGCAGCTGATTATTACTTTCTTCTTTACAAATATCTCATTCAGTAATTATTCATCTTTTTTTTTTAAATCGCATGGTTTTTAAATAAGCCCATTTTGATTTAATTAAAGACCTATTTATTCATTCACATATTTAAAAAATCTCCCGTTTCAGACAAAATTAAACTATTTGATGAAACGAGCCAAATGTAAAAAATGAATGTTTTTTCCTGAGTGCGATTATTCACTCTGGCAATCAAAGAGGAAAATGGAATCGAAAACATAGCAAGAGAGTTTGATTTAAATAACAAGTTTATAGAAATTTTTATTCGCTGCGTAAAAATATTTTGAGGTATTTTGCTAATGAAAGTTTTTGTACGTTTATTTGAGCGTGAAAATTGGGAGCCTGACCGCCACGCATTTGATCAAGTTGCTCTCCGTGATGTGGTTATTTTTAATAGAACACATGCAACGTGTAGAGAGCGGTTCCAATGCACTAAAGATTGTTCCGAGCCAATGGGAAAGTCAGAAAGCGTAAATATTCGTTCCGAAATAGCTTGCATCAAACTTAAGTAAATATCTATTCTGAATGCATTGGTTTTTAAAAGAAGATATGCATTATGTGCATTATGTCGAATTAAAATTTTATTTCTATTTTAATCTTGAATAGTTGTAAGTGGTTTCTACTATCAATTTCATGATGAACAGCTTGTTTTTTTCTTATATTTATTCAAACAACGTTTTTTAGGAATTTAGAGCGATTAAAAAAACTTATTGATGAGAAATATTCTATGTGAAAAGTTACTGAAGTTCCACTTAGTAGAATCATCTTAATCGTTAATTAAACTTAATTAATCCATGATTTTGAAGGTTTTAATTTCTGGAACTTATGTTTTATCTTTTTTCTAGTTCTATACACAATTTTAGTTTTGATTGCCGTTTGGAGCCTTAAAATCTTTACTGATTTATAAAGACAAAAATAAACTGTAGTATTAACTGAATTTGGTTCTATTTATATATATTTTTGGTAAGATTTTAGTACTTTGAATCTGAAGAATAAAAAAACGATAAATGTAAAAAAACGAGTGAAAAAGTCGAAATGAAGTCCTTGCATTGCAAACACACTTGGAGTTGCAAAGTAGAACTTTAGTCACACAAATAAACGAGACGAAGTTCGTTTGACTAATTATAATTATTTTTTGTTAATTCTGTACTAAGTTCTATGTAGAAAATACCAACTTTTTCAACGAAGCTTGCCAAGGGTACTTTTACTGCAAGAAAATTTTGTACCGATTTCATATATTAAGTATAAAAATTCAAACCCTATAATGTTAAATGTGATATCGTGTCATTAATTATTAATCAAGTAAAGTAAAAATTATAATTAATGTTATATGGTATGAAATTTTATACATTACATTACAACATTAATTTTCAGGCTCTGAGTAATTACATATGTTTTAAATCCTTCTTATAATAAACACATGTTTAGTCTTTGATGTGAGGGAAAAAAATTAGGAGACTCCAAAGGGTTCGTAGAGCTAAATTCACTGTTAGAAAAAATGATGGTAAAAATAGTATTAGAAACTGTTTGAAGGAGAAATGAAAGTGAAGTGGTTTATACCCCCTTTTTAAAATATATTTCAACGACAGTTTCGTGCTCTAAATCAGTGAAGTGATTAGAATCAAAAAAGTGATTAGTGTTTTTAAAAAATTTTTCTCCCTTCTATTAAGGCTCTAACTCTTTTGAAACTGTGCTTTTTTGGCTCCTTTGTTTTTTGGTTATGTGTTTTTCTGATTTTTGTATTGTTTCTGTGTTCTTTTTGTGTTTTTTGTGTTCTCTTTTTAAGAATATATTTCAACGTCAGTGTCGTGCTCTAGATCAGTAAAGTGATTAGAATCAACAAAGTTATTAGTGTTTTTATAAAAAAAATCTCTTCCTTCTTAAGAATAAGTCTTTTAAAACCGTTCCTTTTTGGCTCTTTTGTTCTTGTTTGTGTTTTTTTGTTTGCGTTTTTTGTTGTTTATTTTCTAAGGCGGACTCGACACACTAATGTTTAAACAAAAAATCTGGCACTGAAGAGGGCCCACATCTGTGGCCGAAACGTTTGCCCCTTTGAAATTTTATGGTTGTCACCACCTAAAAGGTTGGAAAAAAGTAACTGACCCCATGCCAATTCAATTATCGTAAATTAGAATAGTATTTAACTTATCGAATATGTTAAATTTGATTTACTTTTGGGAAATTAAAGTTATGCTATTTGTAGTAATGGTTTATAAAGTACTACTGTAAAATACTTCTACTACACTGAGAAAAAAGTGCTATTGAATCAATAGCGTTTCTTTCCAAAAGCATGTATACTATTAATCCATAAAAATATACCACAAAAACTAATAAATATGTTACTAATTCTATAGCGTATTGATTTGAATCCATGATATACATGCTTTTGGAATGAAATGCTTTTGATTCAATAGCATTTTTTTCTCACTGTACTAGAAATTTATTTTGTGAATACTTCAAATGCTCTCTGGAGCAGTTAGAATCAGGTCACAATATGCGACATAAAAATAGATTTTGCCACTGTAGGCTCGCGAAATCCAGACACCGTTAGTGCACTATTATTAGCAGTACTCTGCTCATGAACGATAGCAACGAGCTGATTTATTGTTTGTGGAAAACTTGAAAAAAGAAGAGAGAAAATTTTGACATGCTAACAATGATATGACATGAAAAATGGAAGGATCTTTACTTTCATTCATGGAATAATCTCCATGTCTCTTTAAAAAATTTTGTTCCAGATAATACGTAATATTTATGAATGGTTCAAAGATTATCGTATTTTAAATTGTGTTTCAAACTAGTAATGAATAATTAGAAGTGGAACATATAGGTTGCAGATTCTAATAAACTATCCAAAGTGCAGTTAATTCTCTAAAACATCCTCCCTGATTCGGCAAAGCAGAACTTTGTAAAATAGCAGCCAATCTTCGGAACAGATTGCCCGAAAGTCTGTCTTGGTTGTCAAACTTCCAGGAATATAAATTTCGCTTTAATCTAGAAACACAATTAATGCATTCCTATACGAGCTTAACCTCGAAGTTATACCATTTTTTTCTCGAGTATGCAAAAGTTTTTTGAAGTGGACTTATTTTTAAAATTAATTAGTTGAGTTTGAAATTTATTTTCAAATTCTTTAATATTTATTTTTAAAAATTCACTTTGAACACTTTTTTATTTTAATGAGTTCAAAGGTTTTTCAATTTTTCACATATTCGAATTAATTTTCAAAATAACTTTTATTTTGATGAATAACCCAATACTCGTGACAAATGTATTATTCAAATGCAAAATTCTGATTGACTTAATTTGAATTTTGCACTGTTATTTTTAAAATTTATGTTACTATATAAATTGTAAAAGTAAATATTATGACGAATAACGGTTCGTATAAATAATTATTAAATTTTATGTTTATTTCGCTAGATGAGAATTCCGTCAGATGTCAATTAGGAAGAATAAACTCAGTGTAAAATAGAACTTATATTTATCGAAACCTGAACAATGTTTATATGCCTCAAAAAGTTGCGAATGGTTATTTTTTATACAGAAATCTTCTTCAGAAAGATTTCAGATTAGTAGTTTTTATTTAATAATTCAGATGATAATTTTCAATAAAAATTTTTGGAAAACGTTTTTCGTCTGCCAAAGGCAGCCTTCATAAATATTTTTATTTTAAAATTCTTTGGGGATGTTTTAAATAGCTTTTTTAATTACCGTCATAGAAAAAGCACTAATTGTCCATTTCTTCGGAATTTCAAGATAAAATCGAGAAAGATATTCGAAAAAAATACTTTACGTTGTTTGGTGCGGTCTTATGTCATTAATTACACTTGACAGCATTGTTAATGAATAAATTGTTGCCACAAATGTCCTGGAGTAGACAGCAATGATTTACCTTTTTCTACTTTGCTGTCTTCTCCAAGAAATTCGTTGAAATTTTTAATTAATTAATGAAAACGCTAAACGTAATTAGCGACATCACTTATGCCCCCAGCACACCATTTTAAAAACTGATTCATCATACACTTCACATCAGAGCCTAAACAAATTTAAAAAAATTTATTTTTAGATATCATAAGTAAGGTATAATTTTTCAATTGAATTCAAAATTGCGAAAAGTTTGTCCGCAATGCAGTTTCTGTGTTATATAAAAGAATAGTTTTGGGTTTCAAACTGTTTAGTTAGTTTATGGAGCAGGCCAAGGTGGTCTTACTTTGCAGCCGCACCATTATTCACAATAGAGTGTAATAGTCTCTTCCTTTTTCCATCCATATTTTCATTATATGTCTATCGTCTATAATTACACGAATTTCTTCGCCATTAGTTTATTTTGTCTTACTCGCAGATCTGGAGTTTTTTTCCAATTGTGTCATCCAATATTCTAACATATCATAAGAACAGATTTTTTTTCTTTGATGAAAAATATTATTAGATGTGTCAATTACTTTTTGAGTTAAAATTTTCCTTGAAAATACTTGTTGGTTGTTTGAACTTTAAGAAACTGATAAGTAATTGAAAATCTGTTAAATAAGTAAACAGTTGATAAAAATTCATCTATAAACTAGTTGGCATAACTATTTTTTTTAGGATTGCAATGTGTTAAAAGCTCTCTCGAATCTAAAAGTAAAAGAATATTACATGATTAAAAAAAAAACATTATGCTGAAATTTATTGGATAGGTTTTATCTCAAATGAAAGATTTTCGGATTCTCTGCATTGAGTTTTTTGTGGATACTGATGAATAATAAAAATGTCCATGTGGCACATCTGCGTCGTTCTCATGATATTTGAAAAACGTGGTTTAATTTACGTTGACGACACTTCCGTTGACATACAGACACGCAGCTGTCCTCGTAATACTGAGAGCTTTACATTCCTCAATGAATCGTAACTACATTGGTTTGCAAATAAACTCGAGATGAAATGAATCAATTCAAAAAATTGTTTAAAAGGCCTCGAAATTTCAATAATACGTGCACTACCGGTCAGAATTGTGGGACTACCTGTTTTTCGATGATTACTTGAATTATCTTATTTTCAATTCTGTGAGTGATGAAATTTTGACTCTTAATAATGTGAAAGTCATCAAAATTATCTTTAAAATTAGTCTAGAATGAAGTCGTTACGTTAAATTTTCAAAAAGTTATTGCGAAGAAAGTCCAAATTTCAATGTTTTCTTAAATTTTAAATAACTTTCGAAACAATCAACATTTTTTAATGTTCTTAGACTCATTTTCAAGCACAGATTCTACAAAATTCCTGTAAATTGTCATTATGAATCTATAATTTTTTCTTGCATAATGCCAAGAGTTGAAACTGTAACAAAAAAGTAGGGAAAATTCGAAAACTTTTCATCTGTAGGTAAATCATAATAAAGATCATATGAATATATATTTTGAGGGAATTCGATACAAAATTCATGATTATATGTTTTATATATCTTATAAAAATGTTTTTCTCAGCAAAAGCAATATTGGAATTTTTCAAACTTTTTTATTTGAACTTTAACCTTAAGCAGTATGTAAGAAAAAAATTACACATCAATTCCAAGAATTTTGTTCGATTTTGTAGAAATTTTCCTTTTAAATGAATCGAAGGACATTAAAAAATGTTAATTATTTCGAAATTTATTTAAAATTTAAGAAAGCATTGAAATGTTGACTTTTTCTGCAATAACTTCTTCAAAAATTAACAAAACGAATTCATGCTGGGCTCATTTTATGAAGAATTTTGATTGCTTTGAATGTGATTAAGAGAACAATTTTTTTCACTTACATAATTTAAATTAGGATAATTTAAGCAATTATCGAAAAACAAGTGGTCTCACAATTCTCACCGGTACTTTATAGTTTCGTGGAAAATTCAGTTATGCTATTTGCATGAAATTTTATTCAAACACGAAAAAGTAAATTGTAAGATTCAAGGGTTGGATTCTCAAAGTTGTGAGTTTGTCAAACCACAAAAGATATTGTACAGTTTACCTTTTCTTCAGAACGTTACCGTTTAAGTTTCAGTTTCATAGTTTAAAAGTATAGAAAAAAAAGTCGCATTGTGAAATCTATGTTTTTAAATCATAAAAGGAAGTGTGTTCGGAAAAATTTCTCTCGTGGTTTGACAAACTCGCAGCTTCGAGGATCGAAATTGTAAATCTTACAATTTACTTTTCTCCGTGAATTTGTTAAAGTTTTGAAAAATATTTATAGCATTGCAAATACCATCACATTTTTTCATAATAAGCGCACTTCGTTTATAATTAAAAAATGTTGGTAAAAGACTGATTATTTTTTTGAATTAAAATACTTTCAATTAGTACCAAAAGTTATGAAATCAATAAAGATTTCGATGAATTCAAATGAAAAATGCTGTGAATTCCTTGTCAATAGAATATTGCTTCGAAATTGAAGGCCCTAGGCGGAAAAATTAGACAATATTTTATTTACAAATATGGACTATCAAAATTGTCAATAAAAATTAGTAGTTGCCTCAATTATATTATTATTTTAAGTAACTCTCTAGTTTCTCACAGTAACAATTTGAATAATTGCGTCAAATAATCAAAAAGTTTCTTTAGTGAATGTCTAGTTAATTTTTTACACTCTTATCAATTTTTGTATTAAATTTAATATAAAAGTATATGAAGTTATTCGCATATACAGTTTATAAAATTAAAAATACGGAATTATGAAATTTAATGTACATCAAAGTAGACAATTTAAAACTCTTATATCGCAAATGAATGCAAATGAATTCAATATTTAAAGAATTTGAAAAACTTTCTGTGGAAAAAAAGACGCGTTCGACTGCGCTGGGATTCGAGCCCAGGTCGTAGCTCAGTGGTCAGAGCAGTCGACCGGCAATCGAAAGACCTGGGCTCGAATCCCAGCGCAGTCGAAAGTGTCTTTTTTCCCACAGAAAGATTTTCAAGTTTTTTTAAATATTATCTAGATTTGTTGATGACTCGTAAATCATTAAGGGGTTATATACACTTGTGTTGATTGAAAAAATCGAAAAAATTTTTATTGCACTTTCTGAAAGAACATATCTCAGAGAATCTTTTTCCAAAAAATCATACAGATCTGAGCAGTAGAATCGATTTGGCAGCTCTTGATAGCGAGCTATCTGTAACTGCGAGTCATCTGCAAGTCTGCCTTTACACGCGATTATCTCGAAACTTGATTTTTTAAAAAGTGCGGTTGCGGTGAGCACAGTTTCTCGAGAACCGTTAACCAGATCAGTCTGAATTTTTGCAGGCTTACTAACAACTAAAAAAATGAATTTCGCAAAATCCTTCGTTCACGCACAGCGTAAAGGTACCAACTACAGTTTTGTTTTTGTTTTGTGTATTTCAGATAAGCAGTTCCTTATTTATCATGCTCACCGCAAGATATGTCGGGAAAATTGTGTTTTAGCACAATGGCAATATTGACTCCAGCTATGAATTTTTTTTTTTTTTGAAAAAATTCGTGAAAGATTTTTCGACATGTATAAATAAATAGGCGTTCAGTTTAAAAAAAAAATGTGTTGTTTTTCCCAAAAAAAATCGTAAAAATCCGCTTTTTTTCTCGAACACAAGTGTATATAACCCCTTAAAGATGGTTGATAATAATTTAAGAGTAAATTCGTATCTATACGAAATAAAATAAAATACTTTATCAATTAAATCCTAGATTCAATGCAAAAATAAGTTTATAATCGCCTAAAATCAAATTATATGAGCTGTTGGTTTTAGTACACTAAATCTGAGAGACTTGTCTAATGTTTGACAAATAATATACAGAAATATTAAATTTCATATACAAATGTGTATACTGTTTCGGACAGTTAATTCGTTGCAAGATAATAGTGAAAGTGTTAAATACGGTTGAAAGTTTATAGTCAATAAAGTTTTCAAATAAGTAAATAGTATGAGTCGAATGATCCTCTTAACGTTGATGTGGACATTACGCCTACCTTTTCGATTTGAGAATACGACTTTTGCCTTCAGTTGAAATCAGAAGCATTAGCTCCCCGTTGTGGCTGAAGGGTAGTTAGTAATCTCGCATCCCCGTGGATTTCGCACCCTTCTTGTGAATTCTTGCGCACCTCGCGTGAATTGTACGGCAGAATAATTCGACTTAATGGTCCCGGTGGGGTCTTTTGTTGTATTAAGGACGTTTACTTCCGGTTGTGGGGTTCAATGGAGAGAAAGAAGCAAAAAAGTAAAGAAAAAAAAACCGAGTCTGAATACAGCCGCATGTACGAAATAAAGTGTATGTGTAAAAGTGGAATCTACTTCTCGAAAAGAGGTGAGTAAAGAGATTTAACGCGCAAACCTATACAGCTTTCGGTAAAAGGTGTTCCAGCACCCTTTAGCAAAAGAAACTTTTCTCTCGTGAGTTTCATCTCAGCGTTGAACTCGTTAGGCCTTACGACAGAAAAAAATGTTTTTACGTGAGAAAAAATATAAAGGACCTTTGTTATATTATTTTTTTCTTAAGTCCTTTGCAGCTGTTTTTCTGCAAAAATAATTTTAGATTTTTAAAAAAGAAAGAAAATTATCTTCTCGTGTAATCATTAAAATGTATATTATTATGCTGCAAAAGATTCGGCATTGATCAATAAAAAATATGATCAGATTACGTATATTTGAGGAAATTGGATGCAAGATTTTAAAAGTTATTGCACTTTTAGGTGAACCGACCAACGAACAAGGAATGAAGGAATCCGCGACGCATTCGGAAATGTCTTGGCGACGAGCCAGGGCAGAAAACAATCTTTATGATAACGCAAATTGTACGCCGCAAACCGTCTGCTATCTAGTCGTTTCGATAATTGGAGCATGGCGTGATTATTAGACATAAATATTCGATTTTAGTTTGGTTTGCGCCTCCTTTAGACTTCAGAGCGATGATGCCTCTAGGTACCTACTTTGTTGAAGCATCAACCAGTGGCTTTGCATTTGCATCACGTGATTTAGGCTGATCAAATGTCTAACGAAATGAGGAAAATGAGAATCGTAATAATCCTTTTTTTCTATACAGTTGCACTATTATGCTTTCCGTGCTGGATGAGGAAATTTAATCAAATTAGAGATAGACAAGGCTGAAATAATGAAACAACTTTTATTCTAATTGGGAGAAAATTATTCAATTTTTTTCAGTAAGGAATATTTTTTGTTTGTTCATAGGTATTTTTGATTTTTGTAACTGTAAAAATATCAGTATTTTTGCAAAATGTTTCCTTGTATATTTTTATACATAAGACCGGGTTTTACACTGCTGTGTAAAAGTCATCGGACACTTGTTTTTAAGGTAGTTTTCATCCACGAAAATTAGACCTCAGGCAAAAATAGATAATTTTGCTTTCAAGAATAGCAATATTATTATTGAAGGGCTATTTTGAAATAGAAAAAATTATTTTACAAGAAAAAAATTTGAAACACAGAGAAATAAGTTTATTGATAAATTGTATTTTTGACCCAACTTCTTTTTTATCGTTTCTTAACAAATTTTAAAAAATTATGCGATTCTAATAAATCATGAATCATTTTTTCAGAAAAAAGATTTCCCAGAACTTCACCGTTTCTGATTTTTAAAAATAAATTCTTTAATGGCTAAAACCATTAAAAATCAATTTTCCAAAACGAAATTTTCATAAAAAAATTGCTGAATTTCATAATAATTGATTCACTTTCAAAAATTGGAAACGCTTAAGTTGTAAAGAATCTTTACCTTGAAAAATTGGTTTATAATTTATAGGATCGCATAATTTTTTTAAATTTGGTAGGAAGCGATAAGAAAAAAAGTTGGGGCAAAAATAAAATTAATTAATAAAATTATTTTCCTGTGTTTCAAATTTTTTTCTTGTAAAATAATTTTTTCTATTTAAAAATAGCCCTTCAATAATAATATTGCTATTCTTGAAAGCAAAATTATCTATTTTGCCTGAGGTCTAATTTTCGTGGAACAACTACCTTAACCATTCACATAAAAGCTCCTAAATTATAAAATATACATAACAATACATTTTTTCCTCAGGATCAAAAATATTCCGATAGTTTTTTTCTTGATACTGTTAATTTTAAAACTTAGAATAACAAAGTTGTGAAAATACTAAGAGTTCTTTAGCTGAAAAATTAATTTTAAAATTTACAAAACTTGATAATGAGAACAAAAATAAAAGCATTAAAAAATACAATAAAATTATCAACATTTATTTTATAAATAATTTTACAAAGTTTTTGTTCTGAGCTCAGAATTTGGCTGCATCCAGGAAAAAATTATTACAGTTTACTTGTTACGTTTTTGACATTCTACGTGAATCTCATTTTGAAATGAGCCAAGAAAAGTTTAAAGTGTTCATTATATCAAAAGTTGTTCAAAATTCAAGAAAACTTTGAAATCTTGACTTCTTGCAATATCATTATTAATAATTGATTTTGTTATCTTCCATGTTATCCTAAGGAAAATTTTAATTGTTAGGTATTTTATAAATTAGTAGCTTTTATGTGAATAGTTAAAAAAAGTGTCCGACGACTTTTGAACAACAGCGTAATACAAAAATTTACGGAACCTTAATAAAATTTCATATGATTCAAAGAAATTTCGAGAGTTTCAGAAAGGAACTCAAATTATCAGAAATGTCAAGTAATATCTTTTTTACAAAATGTCACGATATTTTAGCGAGGTTCAAAGATTATAGAAAATGTTCATATAATATTCAATTGTTCGTTTATTTATGTATTTATACGTGCTCACTTGATTTTTTCAAAACACACTTTTGTCTTTTTAGATTGAAATGTTAACATGTGAAATAGTAAATCCAGAGAGTTGTTAATTTCTTTGTACGCCAGAGCAGCATTCTGGGATTGATTGGATCTGTGATACAAGTTTTCTGTCGATTGTTAACCGAGTGTAACATACATCGAGTGCCGCAAGGGAACGAGTAATTTGGAAGCGTGTCAGTTCTGGCATTCCCATTGGAATGCGAGCCAGGTGTAGCGAAAATCAAAGCCTGATAGAACTGCGAGAAACAATTTAGATTGGTTGTATTTTTTCAGTATGAGGCATTTTATATTACGTGAAAATAACTCGCTATTTATTATGGACGTTTTAATTTTAGAAAGCATAATTTTAATTTAGAAATCACGATTGATTTTAATTTTAATTTGTACATGATCAATTTTAATTTAATTAAAAATAATCGAGTTCAACATTTCCTGCTAGAATTGTGTTATTGAAATAAAATAGAAACAAGATATAAAGTTTTAACTTTTGATATTTTAAGATTGATTTTGAAAGACAATTTTGTCCTCCTTCAGAAGCTTTCTCTTCTAGTGATGAAAAATTCTTCGTCACAATCTCACTAGCAGGGTTCTTTTCTTTCCCATCGGTCCTCAAACTAAAACTTCTGACATTCTCCGCACTCTCTTCACATTCTTCAACAGTACATCCAACTTAACAAGACTAACTTTTTGGTTTTTATAACTGCCTTTTCAGTCTACTCTATCGTCAACTTTCTCGTTCTCGAGCTGATGCCACTTCTCAAAAGACTAACAATTCTAGCACTAAGAATATTTGCAATAATATTCACATGAAATTCATAGAGAAAATAGTTGAGCTGTGGATCTTTCAGATCTCGTGTGGAAATTTAGACTTGGCCCAAGTCAGGCCCAGACGTGACAAAACTAGACTCCAGCCTCAAGATCCAGCTTACCTCAGACTTAAGGTGGCTTGATCGTTTTTGAAAAAAATTATAGACTGCTCTGAAACTTAGAGATTATCTTAATAAAATATACTAGATTCATATGGAAAAAAGAAATACCGTGGTTGACGATGTCATTGCCGAAAAAATCGCTACCGAAAAAATGTCAGTTTAACACGTAGTCTTATGGGATTCCTCGTAAAATCGGCGAAACTCCGGAAAAAATCACAAGTCCCCATAAATCAAATATATACTAGTACTTTCGATTTCGAGGAATCTATTAGTATTATAAAAACAAAGGGTTAACGACTTCAATCAAGAGAAAATTGCGAAAAAGGTACAGAATAATTTTTTACTATCGCTTTTTTCCGGGGACATTTCCGCGATTTCTTACCCTTCTACTCAGATGTTACTATAATACATATGATTATTAAAAAAATAAGTAGCAATGAGAATTCATGTAACACGTGCCCCCACGGTGCTCCTCACTTCATACATCACCAAACGATCAAGCCACCTTAATCCTAATTTCTTGTCGCTTTTTAGCCAATTTTTTCATAAAATGTATTTTTTTCAAATGAAAAGTCGGAATTTAGCAGAAATATTTTCATTTGAACCTAAGTATAAGCAACGAAACCTATTTTTAATCAACTATAAACCAAGACTACACGCAGAAAAAAGATCAGTAAAATTTACATGAAGTTCGGTACTTATTTGGACAACATGACTTTTTAGTAAATTTTATAAGAAGCTGAGTTCAATCAACAGATTTTCTGCACAATTCACTTAGCGTACAGCACAATCAACTTAACTCGGATTTTTTCGTATTCAGTAGATTTTACTGGACGCTGAGTGAAATGTACAGAAAATCTGTTAGTTGAACTCAACTTCTGGTAAAATTTACTGAAAAGTCATGTTGTCCAAATAAGTACCGAACTTCCTGTAAATTTTACTGATCTTTTCTCTGCGTGTACATTAGAATAACAAAAATTCGAAATTATAAGACATCACGAATATTTGTTTTAAGAAAAATGACTACAAGACTAATTTTTAAAAATCGTAAAAAAATCAGTTTGGTTAGGAACAAATAGTGTATTTAAAAATCCATTTCTTATTAAGGTAGTTCATCCACAAAAATTAGAACTCATGCAAAAATAGATAATTCTACTTTCAAGAATAGCGATATTATTATTGAAGGGCCAATTTGAAAGAGAAAAGATTATTCTCCATAAAAAGAATTTTGAATGCAGAAAAATAATGTATTTAACAAATTTTATTTTTTCTCGAACTTTTTTCTTATCGCTCCATATCAAATTTTAAAAAATGATATGATTCTAATAAATTATGAATCATTTTTTCAGAGAAAAGATTCTCTACAACTTCACCGTTTCTGATTTTTAAAAATAAATTCATTAATGGCTCAACCATTAAAAAAACATTTTCCAACATGAAATTTTTATAAACAAATTGCTGAATTTGATAATAATTGATTCACTTTCAAAGAATGGAAACGGTTAAGTTGTAAAGAATATTTTCCTTGAAAAAGTGATTTATAATTTATTAGGATCGCATAATTTTTTTAAATTTGGTAAGAAGCGATAAGAAAAAAAGTTGGGGCAAAAATAAAATTTATTAATAAAATTATTTTCCTGTGTTTCAAATTTTTTCATGGAAAATAATGTTTTCGTTTATAATTAGCCCTTCAATAATAATATTTTTCTGCTAGCGGGCCATAAAGTGGACTTTATTGCCCCGTGCGGGGCAAACAAATCCATTTTCTGACCCCATAGTAGAAAAAAAACCGTGTGTAACACGGGGAAAAAATTTATTTTACTCGTGTGGTTGTTTCCCTCGCTTTACTCCGGCATCAAACTTCACACTCGCAAAATAAATTTCATTTTCCCTAGTTGCACAATATACTATACTATTCTTGAAATCAAAATTATCAATTTTTGCCTGAGGACTAATGTTTGTGGATGAGTTAATGAATTAACCTTAATGAGTTACTGATGTTAATTTTATTAAATTAAGTAGCAACTGATCAGATGAATGGATACTAAACACGAGGTTATAAATGGCGATTCTTGAATCCATTGTAATTTCCTTGATAGAGATATATCTCAGAAGTAAGCAGTGACCCGTGAATCCTCTTAGTTCTACTCGAATAATTTCCACTGCGATTAATTTAGCCTCGTAACTTTAGCTGAGCGAAACACCTTAAGTGACTTGCAATCTGTGCATTCGGGGCACGTGTTAACGCAAAGGCTCGCTTACGATCTATTAAGGTCTGCAAACTCACCTCACATAAGCCTCGGTTTTTCGTGTTAAGCGTTCTTTGTAACTTGAGGATCCAAAGTCTCAATATCCGGTGTCATGCATCCCCGTCAACGTGTACGAACGAAGCCTTCAAAGACCCAAGCAGTCAATTATTCTTGTATTCTTTGGAAGGCGATATCGCTCTATTTAAACATGACCTGCGATTAAAGGATTAATTTCCTAGCGATTTATCTTGTGCTTAAATACCTTAAGCACTTAATTTATACTAAAGATTGATAGTTTTTGTTTCTCATCTTGAGAAATTCAAATTTCAGTATCTACCTTGCATGGGATTAAGATACCTTTAAATAACTCACCCACCTTCTTTTTCAGGACAGCATGGAATATTTTTAAAACATTTTAGTAAACTGACAAAAACTAGGATGACGTTCACTGTAAAAAAATAGTCGGACAGCTTAAAATACAAATGGGTCGTAAATTTTTCCAAAGATATAGTCGGAAATATTTCCGACATAGAACTGGAAATAGTTCCTACTGTTTGATCGGAGAAATATCCAGTTTATTAGGAAATATATATATTTATTTAATAATTTAAGTGGAAAAAGATCCAAAAAAAAGTGAACAAATTTCCGTTTTTGTGAGATAATTCCCGTTTTTCATGGAAAAAATTTCCTACAACTTAGGAGATTTGTTAAATGTTCTCACCTTTTTAATATATTCCCTAATAGTTCGAAAATAAATCCGAAAATTTGGTCAATTTTCCTCAAATCTATGAAATATTTCCACTTTCTATAGGAAAATCTATGCTTCTTAATGATTTAGGAGAAATTTCCTAATATATAGTAGGAAAATTTACCGAATATTTTTACAGTGTTGTGATATTATTTTTTGTGCCTAGTACCAGAAAAGATTGTGTAATTAGAGAAATATTTTCAGTTCCATTGGACTGATTTGTGACGTCCTAAATTTTAAGATAGTTGATCCACGAAAATTAGACCTCGGGCAAAAATAGATAATTTTGCTTTCAAGAATAGCAATATTATTATTGAATGGCTATTTTGGAAGAGAAAAAGATTATTTTACATGAAAAAAATTTGAAATACAGAAATAAAATTTATTAATAAATTTTATTTTTGCCCCAACTTTTTTTCTTATTGCTTCTTACCAAATTTAAAAAAATTATGCGGTCCTAATAAATTATAAATCACTTTTTCAAGAAAAAGATTCTTTACAACTTATTAAGTTTCCTATTTTTGAAAGTGAATCAATTATTATCAAATTCAGCAATTTGTTTATAAAAGTTTCGTTTTGGAAAATTGATTTCTAATGGTTTTAGCCATTAGCCAATGGCCATTAGCCATTAGTCGTTAGCCATTTATTATTATTTATTTAATTTACATCATTTTTAAAAAATTGATATGAAGCGATGAAAAAAAAAGTTGGGTCAAAAATAAAATTTATTAATAAAATTATTTTTTTGTATTTCAAATTTTTTTCATGTAAAATAATCTTTTCTCTTTAAACATAGCCCTTCAATAATAATATTGCTATTCTTGAAAGCAAACTTATCTATTTTTGCCTGAGCTCTAATTTTCGTGGATGATGAAAACTACCCTAATTTAAAAAATTATATCTATCTAAAAGTCCAGAGTCTATTGTACTATATACGTTCCTCTGTTTATTCTTAAATAATTAACAACTAACCAGGTAAAGGATAAGTCAAATGAATGAATGAAAATTATGTTTTAAGTAATATTTATTTATAAATTAAAATATGTAATTTTTTTTAATTGACCCAAGCGACTTCGCTATGTTGATTGTAGTTTTATCCTTTTCCTTTTGGTTCGTATAAGCAGTTTCTCCTACCTTTAGAAATATTCTTTATCGATCTTTTTTATTATTACGGCTGTGAATCTCTGGATGAGTTGTCAATTTTTTGGTAATTATCCACGACTCGTACTCTGGTTCCTGACCACTGTAGATCCAAGAATATCGCAGCACAGGCACTTCCACAATATTTCTCCGTCACTAGGATGGTTCGGCTTTTAACTGGGCAGCGCGTTGATATGTGAATTCGGAGACTTTGGTTAATATAGGGATCTGGTATTTTTAGGCATTGCAACTCAGCCGTCCAAAGCGTTAGGTTTTAGATCCGAGCATTTTAACAGGGGTTGACGCCTCCATAAAAATCTCTTAAGGTGGCTTGATCGTTAGGTGTCGTATGAAGTGAGGGGCACCGTGGGGCTCGTGTTACATGAATGCTCATTGCTACTTATTTTTTTAATAATCATATGTATTATAGTTACATCTGAGTAGAAGGGTAAGAAATCACGGAAATGTCCCAGGAAAAAAGCGATAAAAAAAAATTATTAGTTTCACCTCGAGGCGGTTTTTTATATTCTGTACTTTTCTCGCAATTTTCTCTTGATTGAAGTCGTTAACCCTTTGTTTTTATAATACTAATAGATTCCTCGAAATAGAAAGTACTATTATATATTTGATTTATGGGGACTTGTGTTTTGTTCCGGAGTTTCGCCGATTTTGATGAGGAATCCCATAAGACTACGTGTTAAACTGACATCTTTTCGGTAGCGATTTTTTCGGCATTGACATCGTCAACCACGGTATTTCTTTTTTTCAAATGAATCTAGCATATTTTATTAAGATAATCTCTAAGTTTCAGAGCAGTCTATAATTTTTTTTAAAAACAATCAAGCCACCTTAAGTTTCAGTGTGTTGGATTGTCAGGCTAGGCTGGCTTTGTTAGACTAAAAAAAAAAAAAAAATCTGTTCACTCGCAAGCTTGAGCGCACCCAGGGCGCGCGATTTGATCGTCGCGCTTCGCGCTCCGATCTTTCTGGACCTCGCGCTTCGTGCTCGGTCTTGTGCTCTTCGCATACATTTAAGTTTATTTTTTATAATTTAATACTGAAGCTCAAACCAATTTTATAATATTAAAGATGATGTGAATTACTCATTTTCTCAAATTCACTAAATTTCTTTTTCAGTTTAAGTGAAACAGGAAATTCAATTTACTTAAGGCTCTATCGGCCTTAAGGAAAACATTCTCATCATGACACTCGCGCTTCGCGCTCGATTTTCTGTATACATTTGAGTAACTTTTTAATAAATTACATGATTAAAATAATTTATTTTCTTCCAAATCTCTCAAAAAGAAAAAATAATCGTAGACTTTATTTAAGGTAGTACGATCACGAAAATTAGACCTCAGGCTAAAATAGATAATTTTGCTTTCAAGAATAGTAATATTATTATTGAAGGGCTAATTTGAAAGAGAAAAGATTGTTTTTCATGAAAAAAATTTGAAACACAAAAAAATAATGTTATTAATAAATTTCATTTTTGCTCAAACTTATTTTCTTATCGCTTCGAGCCAAATTTTTAAAAATGATGCGATTATAATAAATCACGGTTTATTTTTTTAGGAAAAAGATCCTCTACAACTTGACCGTTTCCGATTTTTGTAAATGAATACTTTAATGGCTGAAATTATAAAAAAACAATTTTTCAAAACAAAATTTTTATAAACAAATTGCTGTATTTGATAATAATTAATTCAATTTCAAAAATAGGAAACGGTCAACTTGTAGAGAATCTTTTTTCTAAAAAAATGAACCATAATTTATTAGAATCGCATCATTTTCAAAAATTTGACTCGAAGCGATAAGAAAATAAGTTTGGGCAAAAATAAAATTTATTAATAACATTATTTTTTTGTGTTTCAAATTTTTTTCATGAAAAATAATCTTTTCTCATTCAAATTGGCCCTTCAATAATAATGTTGCTATTCTTGAAAGCAAAATTATCTATTTTTGTCTGAGGTCTAATTTTCGTGATCGTACTACCTTAAGGAGACGATTTTGCAGAACAACGCTTATTTCGTATCTCACATATTTTGGTGAAAAAAATCGAATTTTTTTTATATTAAAAATCAAAACATAAAGTATACATCTTGTCGAGAAATTTTTTAATACGAATGTGTAGACCTCATTTAGGCAAATAATTTTTCATCTAAACTTTTTTTATGTATCTCATATATTTTATCTAAAAAATGGAATTATTGAATTTTAATCGTATTTTTTGGAATTGAAACGAAAAATATATGTTTTTTCATAAACTGTGTAAGACAAAACTTGTAGATCTTTTTGAAACGAACAACTTTGTATTCTTACGTTTTTTTCGTATTTCACATATTATTGTTAAAAAATTGAATTTTGGATTTTCAATAGATTATTTTTGAATTAAAAAAAAAATATGCATCTTATGAAAAAATGTTACAATTCAAATTTGTAGGTCTTTATGTAGAAAATAATATTGTATCATAACGTTTTTTCGTATCTCGTATAATTTAACTGGAAAATGGAATTTTGATATTGACTTTTTTCAAATTTGAATATGCTGTAACATTTCTAATTTTGATTTAATCAAAAAATGTTATCAGGATAATTTTTAGAGATTTATGAGCACTATCTAAAACCAGTATTAAAATTTTTGATTTTTTCAAAAAATTATTTTCAAAAACACAAAAGTAGTGCTCAATCCCTCAATTTTGATTGGATGTGGCTGGTTAACGAACTTGTCCTTACTTTTTCGGCTCCGATAAAGTTTGCCAAAGCACAATTCAATCTGATAATTCTATCGAGAGTTATGCCGCACACGACCTACAGACAGACAGACACTTTCGTAAAAACCCTTTTTTCGGACCCAGGGGGTCTCAAAACGTAAAGATTTGATAAAATTTTCGAAAGTCATTTTTCACATAAAACTTATACCTTCTCATCCATGATGAGAATGTAAAAAAAAAATTAAAACAACCGGAATTCCGGTTAGACCATATTTAACATTATTTTCTGGTTAAAATAACTAGAAATTCAGGTTATTTTTACCAGATTTTTTAGGAATTACTAGAATATCTGTTTAAAAAAGCCATAAAATAATGTTAAATATGGCCTAACCGGAATTCTGGTTGTTTAAACTGGACTTGTTTTGTGTGTGGCATGCGTTGGGTGTCACGCTGATTTCCAATCTGTGATCATAGTAGGTGTAGCGTCTTCTTATTATAAGATGGTAACAATATAATAGTATTGACTGTTAAATTTATTATTCGTCTTCAATATTATAATTTATTAATAATTATATTTATATATTTAAATATTCTTTATTGTTTATTCAGCTGCAACAAAAAATGCAGTAATAATAATAATGAAAGTTACATCAATTGTTATTTGTAATTAATAAAAATATTATACCTTTTATGGTTGATTAACAATTGGACATAAATTACTGATTATACTGGTCATGGATATAATAAAAATCATATGATAATAATAATAATGACATAATTTATAATAAACAAAGATAATAAAATAAAGGCAACAAACTGCAATAAGTACATGATAATAATATTATAGATAATAATAATGTGGATAATGTTAATAAGGATAATGAAATTGTTATTAATCATTATAAATTCTTTCCCTATCATATCATTATAAATCAACCATTTATTTATGACTAAAGAGTTTCAATCATTATTAATAATAATAGAATGGTATGTTGTTGGAAAATTGGCTTTAGGGTCCATAAAATGATTAAGTCAAATTTAATCAAACGTTTCGGCTCTGATCGGAGCCCTCATCAGTGATATTTATTAAAATCTAGAAAATACAAAAGGACCCTAAAGCCAATTTTCCAACAACATACCATTCTATTGATATTAAGGGCCAATACAAGGTATAATACTTTTAATTAATAATAATAATAATAAATATTAAGAACAGTATCAATAATAGAAAGATTCCGAATTCTTCAGTTTAAGAATACTAATAGTGATGAAATAATGATGATAGTCATAATTATTATGATAACCATAGCAGTAGTAAATATTATTATAATAATGATGTCAGAGACCATAATAATAATGAAAATAATAGTAATAGGTCATGGATACGTGACAGATTTAAATCCGAAGAGAACCCTTTCAGATTCTTTAGACAGAGTTATAAATTGAAGATCACTAAGTAAAACTGATCAGATAGTTTCGAATTTATTGAATAAATTTCTATTAAGTCTGACTGACTAGTACCAAATCATAGGGGCAAGAGAAAGCCACATCAGTTCCAAATCGGGCCTTAATAGTTTACTAAATGATTTTTCTATTTAGGAATCAGGTTAATTTGAAATATACTAATCGTGCCATCAGTAATCATATTTTGCATTTGAATTTGTATAATAACTTGTCGGAACGATAATTATATCTTCTAATTTTATTATTGTTGATTCAAGATATCTCACTTATGTCGAGGACATTTTTACAGCCTGCAGGTTATGATTATGTTGTCAGCTCATTGTCTGGTGGTGCGAAAAGCCCTATTATGTCATCATGTCTTTTATGCATTTGAAAATAGTATCATAAGTCTTTGAAGAATAAAAGAGTGACAACAGCCAGATTAAAATACTAATCTTCTCGAGTCTTGCTTCCGAGTGGAGTTTCCTGTTAGCAGCGGATTTAATCTAGCTTATGTACTTGGGAATTATAATAGCATCACTTCTCTGATTGAATAATTCTCATCGCACATGATATTTAAATTTTCCCTAATAAGTTATGATAAAATTCCTTCCCAACTTGAATTATCATCTTTATGTGTGAAGCATTTCATTTTAAAATAAAAACAATAAATTACAGCAAAAACTATCAAATAAAATTATTGAAACATTAAAAATAGTATTAAATATAATTCCTTTCCAGTTTGATCAATTTATCTTTTCAAATATTTACACTTTTGTTTTGTCCGCTGACTTGTATCATTTATTTACCTCCAGGGCATCATCAATATATCTGTGTGGTTTGTATAAAAGTGATGTTTGCAATACGTTGACGGATTAGATATAAATGAAAAGTAATCAATCAACTGCGCTAACGGAAAAACATCTTCTCTTCGGACGAAAATCCTCAAATAACGTATGCAGACGCGCTATTCTTCCAATTTTTTAACGTTTCATTGTCACCACGAAGCACCGTATAAAGTGGAATACCGTCGAAACTTTATAGGCTTAGCGCTATTCGCTCTTTCTTTGATGAAAGAACCACCTTAATGGTTCGAGCTTTTGATGCAAAAAAAGATGAACCGCTTGCTGAAAAAATTTCATCAACTTCGGGAGTTTGCTTTTGACTTTCATCGTTAGAAGCGAGTGATGATTGTCTAGAGCTTCGTGCAAGTAGATGATTTTTAAAAGAAAGTTTTCTAATTTCAACCTCATAAAAGGAAGTTCCTTCCTGTCCTAATGAAAAAATTTTCTCCACTCAACACTTCTTTATTTCTTTTGAAACTTCCTTATCTATATATAACTGAATTCGAATTAGAATCAGAAAAGCAGTATTTCAATATTATAGTTTTTTATCCTAAAGGTTTTCTGAATATTTAAAAAATATTTTACAGAATACAATGGTCTGGCTAAATAAACGATCGGTTGGTGGTCGAATTTAAAAACTAGAGAGAAGAACGCTCATTTCTATCCCCGTATATACGATTATCTCCGGCGGAAACGGAAGTGCACTCGGCTGCTCACCCACCTGGTCTTTGCTACGACTCACGTTCAGTCGAACTTCCATGTTGACTACGTTCATCCGTCTGAATTCTTTCGTATCTGTGTAGGTACATGTCTACTATATCAGTGGCGTGTCTTGACATATAACAGTTTCGCTCGTACCACATGTCACACCCACAGAACTTGTCTCCCACTGAACAAAAGGAACTCATATACGTTGCTATTTCAGTTCACAGGAAAAAAGTTTATTCCTAACTCAAAACCAATAATGTGAAAGAATAATAACGCTGAAGAAATTTTCAAAACTCATTGTGTCAGTTGTAGAAGACATGATCAAGTCTATTCCACGGTTTCGTTCTTAATTTAATATCTCAAAATTATCTCCGTAGATGTCAGATGTCTGTAACACTTCCCTCTGATGAGTTCGTGTTGTATAGAAAATGTACTTTTATTAATTTGAGGATAAATTGATAATTCAATTGCATTTTTCCCAGAGTAGAGACTCATTCACAGGAAGAAAATGTCGCGGGAAAATTACAATATCCGGTAATACAGTTATGCTAACCAATCACGATAAAAAATAAGGTTAAAATGGGGTTTGAGTATGAAGCGAGCCCGCATTCAAACATGCTCGTTGTAAAAGCTTTTAGGCCAAGTACATAGATTTTTTTTATTTTTCATAGGGGCAGATTAGAGGGGACAAATTATTTATCTCAAAGAGCACATTATCTACTTTTTAAAATTCACTAAAGAGATTCATGTGTAAAGATCTAAACTGTACGAATGCATTCATCAATATTGCTATGCAAAC
Organism: Diplolepis rosae; assembly: GCA_030998225.1. Taxonomy (NCBI): domain Eukaryota; kingdom Metazoa; phylum Arthropoda; class Insecta; order Hymenoptera; family Diplolepididae; genus Diplolepis; species Diplolepis rosae. Next base: position 14,332,503 of record JAPYXD010000677.1, read on the forward strand.
AAATTCCAAACACATTATTGGTAATCGATTTAAAAAATAAAATGAACTATCTAAGAATTTTGCTTTTTCAAACCAAATAAGAAGATATTAAAACGATAGAGAAAATATTATAGGTATATGTAAACTTCTCTATCGAAATCTAAAGAGGGATATAGCAAAATATGTGAAATTTACAGTTTTTACGAAAATTCAGTACAAAAGAGTTATAAAATTTTAAGAATGTGTAGTGAATCACAAGAATTACATCAAAATCTTGTAAAATTTGGAATAAAATTAATTTCCATAATTTAGTAAATTCTAACGAGATTTATTTGTGAAATAAGCTCAACGAATTCAAACGACAATTATTATATTCAGAGTTAATAGCATTGGATAAAAATACTAAATTTATTTGCAATATCGTTTTCTAAAAATGTTACTTTGCTTTCAATTTGTTTTTATTGAACTCAGAATTTCGTTAACTTCCCTGCTATTACAGGAGGAAAATGCAGTTGAACATTATAAAAAAATAGGACGCTTAAAAATGATAATAGTTCAATAATAAGGAATTCAAATTTATATTACTACAAACTCAAAATCATCTTAAGGTAGTTGATCCACGAAAATTAAACCTCAGGCAAAATTAGATATAATTTTGCTTTCAAGAATAGCGATATTATTATTGAAAGGCTATTTTGAAAGAGAAAAGATTATTTTACATGAAAAAAATTTGAAATACAGAAAAATAATTTTATTTTTGCCCAACTTTTTTTCTTATTGCTTCTTACCAAATTTTAAAAAATTATGCGATTTTAATAAATTACAAATCACTATTTCCAGAAAAAGATTCCCTACAACTTAACCATTTCCAATTTTCGAAAATGAATAAATTATTATCAAATTCAGCAATTTGTTTATGAAATTTTCGTTTTGGAAAATGTTTTTTTAATGGTTTCAGCCATTAAAGAATTTATTTTTGAAAATCAGAAACGGTGAAGTTGTGGGAAATGTTTTCTCTGAAAAAATGATTCATGATTTATTAGAATCACATAGTTTTTTAAAATTTGGTAAGAAGCGATGAGAAAAAAAGTTGGGTCAAAAATAAAATTTATTAATAAAATTATTTTTCTGTGTTTCTATTTTTTTTCATGTAAAATAATCTTTTCTCTTTCAAAATAGCCCTTCAATAATAATTTTGTTATTCTTGAAAGCAAAATTATTTATTTTTGCCTGAGGTCTAATTTTTGTGGATGAAAACTATCTTAATCTCCAAACAAAACTAGAATTCAAAGTTTCAATTAATCCCAATCAGTTCCAATTCCCAAATTACCAAAACAACCAAATTTGAACCAGAACTTGAAAGTTTTAAAATGAGGAATTCGGAAATAATTATTTCTGACAGCGAACATATGTATACACGATGAATTTTTTATATTGAGAATATTTTTGATTATAATATAAACAAATAAAATAACTCAACAATAAATATATATTTTCTCTTTTTTAAAATTATAACTCCCACAAGTTTGAATCATTATTTATTTTTGAGGTTATTTTAGCATTCAAACGGGAAATTTTAGTAAATTCTACTAGAAATATTTTTTAGTAGAAAAATTACAGTGATATCAACTAGAAAATTTGATCACATTAACTGGAATAAAAGATCAAAACAACCGAAAAGTGTTTACTAGAATTCATAAAAATTTTAACCGGAATTACTAGTACGGCTCTGCCTAACATTTTTTTCCGATTGAAATTCTGGTTGTTTTAACCATACTTTTTTCTGAGTCTAATGAATTTAAAATTCTCCTAGGTTTTATAAAAGTTAGAACATATATTCCATTTATTTAAACGAAAATACTTAAACCTTGTTTGCCTCATTTTGAAACGATATTATACTAAAATATAATTCATTTTTATGATTTACTCTAACGAAAAGTCTCTCAGTGTATTTTTTTGCAGACATTTATTTCGTACGATGCTTATTTCTTGAGATATATAATGTATATTCACCTGAAAAAGAACCTTGTACAAAATGTAAATATATGTCTAAATTAGCAGTTTTCCCTGGAGGAATTTGATCGTAAGAATTTTGGCGAAAAAAGCCAAGTTATAATAGGTAGGAGTAACACGCTCCGGTGGTTTGTGGAACAGAAAGCAGAACATTGCGGTTGATTTCCGCTGGGTATTTCACTGGAACTATGGATCCATCTCCAAGGAGTCTAGTCGTCTGAGGACTCAGAGATGTTACGGTTTCCTGTCGAGTGAGATGGTATCCGAGCTATTATCATATGCAACGAAGTGTGCAGGCACGGGGCACGGGCCACGAGCGCTAAGTAGTGGAGGACATGGCGAGACGGGTGGAAAGACGGCTGCCTCAATTACAAACAAAGTCTCACGAGCCAGTGCACACCTAACCTTCATAGGCACGAGCCAACTTCCTTCGTTTACAACCAACCATTTTATGGTTTATGCCCCTCCATTTAATACTATTTTAGAAAGGTCGACTCAAATATTCACTAATTTTAACAAATTATTTATGGAATATGAGTAATATAATTATTATCAATATCAATGAATTTTGGAAAAGTAATCTAGGATTACTTTAGGTAAAAATAATTTGCATTATAATTATCATTTAATAAGAATTTTTCGACATTAATGAGAATTTAATGACTGAATTTAAACAAACGTGAAATTCTTGGTAATAAAAATTTATAAATGCAACATTAATTTTTTAATTTTCATAAATTATGATTCTTAGAACTTGAGCTTAGATTATTATTTGGGATAAAAAATGTATCTTCTATTTTACCCAAAAATTGTAATTTTAAAATAGTATATTTCGTAAGCTCATTTTTTCTGGGTGATTTTTTTAAAAATAAGAAGCAAAAAAAGTGTTACATTTTTCTATTAAATTCTAATTTATAAAAAACTTCACAATAATATAGAATATTGAAATAATTATAAAATAATAAGGAATGTAATATTTATTATGCATTAAATAACTTTAATAGTCAGTGAAATTTCATAAACCTCTCGTTTATTATAAAGTGATGATTTTATTGTTATACTAAATTATCATTTTAACTGCTCCATTATCAAATATTTATTATTTTCGGGAGTTGGTACGAACTTAATTATGAATATTAATGAGAACCTTTCATGAAACAAAATAAGCAATATTCATGACCAAGATTATATCAAAGTTACACTGTGCAGACGAAATTATTTATAAACTTGTACTTTAGCTTCATATTGATTCAACTAATTAAAATTTTAGGTTGTAGAAGCGAAAATAATTTCAAACGTTAGTGCTTTTCTAGGATCCCTTAATATACGATGCTGAGGTATTTAAGAATTTAATATTAAATTAAATAAGAGAGTATAAACACATTTATTAATTAATTCAGCTAAATATAATATTAATGAATTTCTTAGGTCGTTGTAACTGACAGAACAGCCTACATGAGTAGATCGCTATTATTTTTAATTTATGCAACCAGTTACTGTAGCCCTTCAATAAAAAAAGGGCCATCGAGTAGATTATACCAAATCGGTCACATGATCCAATATGCTTACAAGCGAGTAGGGTCGACCTGACTTCCGGTCAAGCTAATAATATAAACGTCTGCAAACTATCAAGCGACCCAATCTGAACGTGAAATTTCATGCACTTATAGAACGAAACATGGCAACGTACCACACCAATCGAAATTAAATTCCTACTTAAATGAATATAATCATTTGATAATATATTGTCACATTATAATTAATACCCTAATACAAAATTAACATTTTTTAAATAGATAAAAAAAGCTAAATTGTAACACAGTTATTAATTATTCATCTAAAACAAAAATAATGGATGACTTTTCAACAACATTGTCACTTTGATAAATTTAAATTCCCTATATTTAATTCTTGATGAGTTTCAAAGGAATTTTGATAAGAGAAATAGCTTTACTTCAAATCTCTATTTGCTAAAGAATTTTTCATGGACGAAGTACTGGAAATCACCAGTAATTACTTGTAAATGACTCATTAGGGTGGAAGCAGAGAAAATACTTCTATAGTTCGTTCTCTGTTTATTTGTGTGGAGACTGTGGACAGTGTTTGTTGAACAAGTGTCACTGTATGTTGTGTATGTGTTTGGGCTTGGCCAGCAAAGCGTAACGAGCTTCCGGATCCGGTGAACATGTTGAGCCGAGTCCTGTTCTCATACTTTCCTCAGATCCATCTAATATAAATTTTCATCCCCCCAGCTGTTAGATTGTTTGAAAACTGAATTCCTGCCATTTATTAGAGCTTATTCCAAGCACAAACATTGCACCATTTTCATCCTTCCCTGTGATAAGTCCAAAATACAATTAATTTTTGCAAGAAATTCTCAACTTTGAATAAACTCTTTGTTTCACATATTTGTCGAAAGAAGAGGAAGAGAATTGATTCTTGTTATGTTATGTTAGCAAAATGTACTTCTGGGCTAACAAAATTTGTTTGTTCAGCCTTTTGATTCGTGCTCTATTCAAATAAATTGAAAATTAAACTTTTGTATTACATTTACCATCTTTTCATAATGACAAGTAAATTTGAGTAATTATTGTAGAATCTAATCAACGAAATTATTTTGCTACAGTGGCTTTATTTATTATTTAAGTGTATTCCAACAGGGAAAGTCTAAGAAACTTTTTCTTTAGAATGATTTGATCACTCAAAAGCATTCTGATTATTTTAATCAAAGTTGGGTCAGAATTTCTGAAACGGATCACCCGAATTTTTGTTTATAATATTAACAATTAAAGATTTTTGTCACTTTTTTTTGTAAAATTAATTCTGGCTGATCTAATTATCCGATTTTTATGTTTTTTGTGGCAATGGAATCGTCATTTAACATAAATTGACTATGATTTTTTCCGATTTGAAAACTTGAAATTTTATGTGAAATTTTAATAATTGTTTATTACAAATTGATAAACAAATGTCTTCTTCATCGGATTTCGACTGGAAAAAAACCACATGTACTTAATTCAATTATCTTTCATATTCCGTTGAGAAAAACATCGCCCGCATTTTGGAACGATGCAATTCGGTCGAAAACATAGTCACGCGAGGTGCCAAAACTGTGCCGTTCGCTCGCGCGCATTTCTTCTTCACCGCACAAATGCTTCGTGCTATGTAAAAAGGATTTCTCGGATGAATAAATAAACGTAACAAAATACTTAGTTGGAACATTTAGTGATGAATAACTAGAAGGAGAATGATATATAGTACAAAATACTGAATTAGATGATTGATTTTACACATAATTCTGGTAAATGTAAGTGTTTGGAATATTTTACAAATAACACAGGTCTGCAAGGTTTTGTTGTTGAAAAGCTTTGGGTCGTTTCCGGAGTAATTTTTGACGTAAAATCCGAATCCGGAATCAGAATCAGCCTATCACGTCAGGATTTTCAAATATTTGAGGTTATGTGCTCAAAAAAGGGGGTTTTTCGCTACTTTCGAGGTTATGTACACGGCGCAAGAAATTTTTTTGGTTTTTTCTCAAATGTCATCATTTAGCACTACTCTTTCCCTTAAAAATGAGCTACTAAACAGTCACGAGCGATTTCTTTTCACAAAGATACAGCCATATCAAGTTTTGACATTTATCCGAACAACCTTATGAGCATTCACATTGACTCTTTGGTGCATACCATTCTGCAATCGAAAATTTATCTTGAAAATTTGTGCTTACGGGTTTTGATGGTCTGTGAATAAGAATTTACAGTCAGAAAATTGACATTAGAGAGCAAAATCGTTTAATTTCGTAAATTTCGATCCGCCATTTTGAATCCGCCATCTTAGAAATGGAAATGCCAATTTTCTGACTGTAAATTATTATTTCCCAATTAAATTCTTGAAAACACTGCTCCAATTTTCATTAACTCACTTTATATTTTTCTAAACACAACTATGTTTCTTTTCATTTAGAGGGTTGCAGCACGAGATTGGTCGAGGTATTGTTTTTTGAATAATGACAGATATAGCATAAACCACTTTGCCAAAAAAACACTCGAAATTCTAGAACACCACTACAAAAATAACGGGTTAATTTTTTATAGAGGTCTGTGCTCAGTTCCGACTGTGAAAAGACTGATCTACAAAAGCAAAAATAATAATGATGTGGAAAAAAACAAATGACGATCGCTAGCAGCTAACGTGTTCAAAGGTGTCGAACGCTCCGTGTCGTAGCGCGCTCCGAACGTTCGATCATATTTAAATTGGCATTACAATAATCAACAATAAAAATGAGAAAAAAATCTTTTTGCAAAATTAATATGGATTTTAGTTCACATTGTCAATGCTTATCGAAAAAATACCATAACGCGTAGAAGTAATTTTTGACCATATTTGAGTGATCTGTTTACGGAGTATATCATCCTTGAAAATACTACCTATTCTGTGCTAAATTTAAATAAATTGATGTCAAGATTGTATACTACTTATATGCGTTTAAAAAATCTATTATTTATTCACCCAAGAAATCCTTTTTACATAGCACGAAGCATTTGCGCGGCGAAGAATAAATGCGCGCGAACGAACGGCACAGTTTTGGCACCTTGCGCGACTATGTTTTCGACCGAATTGGATCGTTCCAAAATGCAGGCGATTTTTTTTCTCAACGGAATATGAAAGATAATTGAATGAAGTACAGTTGGTTTTTTTCCAGTCGAAATCCGATGAAAAAGACATTTGTTTATCAATTTGTTATAAACAATTATTAAAATTTTACATAAAATTTCAAGTTTTCAAATCGGAAAAAATCATAGTCAATCTATGATAAATGACGATTCCATTGCCACAAAAAACATAAAAATCGGATAATTAGATCAGCCAAAATTAATTTTACAAAAAAAAGTGGCAAAAATCTTTAATTGTTAATATTATAAACAAAAAAAATTTTTGAACGAAATCACTTTTGATTTATGTCAGAAATGGTAAACACTATCGTAAAAAATAATTTTGAAGTAGATTTGAATTTTCATCCAATTCGGGTGATCCGTTTCAGAAATTTTGACCCAGTTCTGGTTTAAAACGACCAGGAATTGTTGTTTCAAAGAGAAATTACCAGAAAATTTCTAATTAGAAAAGAATTTCTGAGTATGGCATATCTAATTATCTTGTATGATTAGAATAATCAAACTGTTTGATTGAAATCTTTAATTACGATCGGTATTCATAGTTGATAGGTTTTCCATTGACGATTAAATTTCCACACAAATGGGAGTTATTCAATGGCTAAATCAAACATGTCTAGCGTAATTGAAGAGGATATCAATAGTGTAATTTTCGTACAGAATATGCTACTATGTCACCAAATGTTCATTGATATACATCTCGACTGATTCGTCAGAAGACTATTGCTTTTTGCAGCATCACTTTCAAGTTAAATTTGATCAATGGATTTATGGAAGTGAATAGTAAACATGAAGAGTATCTCGTTACAACATGAAAGCGTATCATATTCATCTATGCTGGTTTATATTATTAAATATCACATAGCATTTAAAAAGATCGCTTAAATAACCAAATACACATGTTTACTTCCAAATAATATAATTTATCGTAAATTCGATCACATTCAATCAACAGTTAATAGTTTTGAACTGTAGATTACACTAGTTTACAAAATCGAAAAGTTTTTCTGTCCGCCACATCTTAATATGATTTTTTCATGTATTTTGGCCTACTAAATACGAAACTCACACTCAAAAAAATTTTTATGGAAGCGTTTTCTAGGTATCAATGTTCGAGATTTTTTTTTCAATTTTCAAAGTTGTCCCAGGACGATATGTGAATTTTCGACCTCGATTTTTGCCAAAAATTCCAACTTTTCCAACTTATTATTGTAGAATCGCTAATATCTGAACTACTAGGCTGATCTGAAAACTTTAAAATAAAAAGTTGTAGAGGATTCAGTTGCCTTCAATTTAAGTACTTGTTTAGGCGAATCGGTCAATTAGAACTCGAGATATACTCAAAAACGTCGGAACAACTCTGAAAATTGAAAAAAAGTTTCGAACATTGATATCTAGAAAACGCTTCCATAAAAAAATTTTTGAGTGTGAGTTTCGTGTTTATTGGGCCAAAATACATGAAAAAATCATATTAAGATGTGGTGGGCAGAAAAACTTTTTAATTTTGTAAACTAGTGTTATTTTTAATAAATTCGAAATGTTTGGAGGAATTAGAGGATTTTGTTGTTTTATTATTCAAACCAATATCTAAATACTTTTACGGATATAATATATCTTTCTGAAATAATAGGCTACAATATTTACATTGCAAAATCTTATAATTCTATTTTATCGTATCCACCGATCGTTATTGAAAACGGAATCCACTTTTCCAAACTGCAGTAAAGCTTACTAGGAATAGTTGGATGCATCATTCCAGGAAACATTCTGTAATGTGTCGTATATGTAATAATACGTGTCATGGAAAAGACGTGCCGAACAGTAACGATGTCGAATATCTAGCAAATGGCTTTATCATTTTACGGAAAATTCAATGTTTGTTCAAAACGTGATTTGAACTTTCAACTTGTATGTCACTTGCTATTATTCAGAAATCTGTAGATCTCTGGTTACACTGATTGATAAATTAATATTCTTGAATTAAATAAAAGTTTGATGAAATTTCAATGGTAATAAAAACACAGTAAGGTAAGTGTACTTATTACCGCACATGTAAGGGTTATGCCTTGGCGAAAGTATCGAATAGGAATTCATTCCGAGCCAATCAGAACTACTTCGATTCATTCCGATATCTGTATCCGAGCCAATGCGAATCATTCTGAACCAATCCGAGCTCGGATTGATTAGGGTTGAAAACTTGGTTTCGAATTAGTTCGGATTCATTCGGATAGTTGCCTCGAATTAAGTCGGATTGATTTTTTACCATTTTTCATCAAACGAGTTACAAAAAGTTTTTCGGATTAGTTCAGAATGATTCGCATTGGCTCGGATACAGATATCGGAATGAATCGGAATAGTTCTGATTGGCTCGGAATGAATTTCTATCCGATACTTTCGTTAAGATGGTACATTCGAGTGCAACATTACAATCGTGAAATGTTTCTGAAATTCAAAAACCGATTAAATATAAAGAGATTAAATCTTCATCTGTTGGAAAATATTTGTTATTTGAATTTCTTAATTTTTTCTGGCTATTTTTAACATTTTTCTAAACGATTTCATTGTTCCTATTACCGCACGATGACTTGAGTACTGTTCCTATTACTATTTTTTAATGTTTCAGATAATAAATAATCATTATTTTCGATAATAATAATAATGGTCATTTTAGGATAATAATAATTATTATTTTATATGAAATAATAATTATCAAAAAACTAAATAATTATTATACAACTAAACTAACCGATAATGTCAAAAATGTGGCATGAAACTATTTCTTAAGACATTATCGATATTTTATTGATTCTGGAAAAAAATCAATTTACATGTATGCGCTAGTATTTATTTTCTACGAACATGAGATATTCTTAGTGAAAATTGTGATTTTATCGTCGATTTGCTGGTTTTTGCCAACGAAACGATAATAGGAATATGTAAGGTTTTCGTGATCCCATCAACGTTTTCGTATATTTAGATAATTACATTCTCATCATGGATGAGAAGATATTGGTTTTATGTGAAAAATGACTTTCGAAATTTTCATCAAATCTTTACGTTTTGAGACCCCTTGAGTCAGAAAAAAGGGTTTTTACGAAAGTGTCTGTCTGTCTGTCTGTCTGTAGTAGGTCGTGTGCGGCATAACTCTAGATAGAATTATCAGATTGAATTGAGCTTTGGTACACTTTATCGGAGCCGAAGAAGTAAGTACAAGTTCGTTAAACAGCCACATCCAATCAAAATTAAGGGATTGAGCACTACTTTTGTGTTTTTGAAAATAATTTTTTGAAAAAATCAAAAATTTTAATACTGGTTTTAGATAGTGCTCATAAATCTCTAAAAATTATCTTGATAACGTTTTTTGATTAAATCAAAATTATAAATGTTACAGCATATTCAAATTCGAAAAAAGTCAATATCAAAATTCCATTTTCCAGTTAAATTATACGAGATACGAAAAAGCGTTATAATACAATATTATTTTCTACATAAAGACCTACAAATTTAAATTGTAACATTTTTTCATAAGGTGCATATTTTTTTTTTTTAATTCAAAAATAATCTATTGAAAATCCAAAATTCAATTTTTTAACAATAATATATGAAATACAAAAAAAACGTAAGAATACAAAGTTTGTCGTTTCAAAAAGATCCACAAATTTTGTGTCACACAGTTTCTGATAAAACATATATTTTTAGTTTCAATTCCAAAAAATAAGATTAAAATTCAAAAATTCCATTTTTTAGACAAAATATGTGAGATACAAAAATAAACGTTTAGATGGGAAATTGTTTGCCTAAATGAGGTCTACAAATTCTCATTAAGACATTTCGGGACAGGATTTATATTTTATGTTTTGATTTTTAATATTAAAAAAATTCGATTTTTTTCACCAAAATATGTGAGATACGAAATAAGCGTTTTTCTGCAAAATCGTTTCCTTAAATAAAGTCTACGATTATTTTTTCTTTTTGAGAGATTTGGAAGAAAATAAATTATTTTAATCATGTAATTTATTAAAAAGTTACTGAAATGTATACAGAAAATCAAGCGCGAAGCGCGAGCGCCATGATGAGAATGTGTTCCTTAAGGCTGATAGAGCCTTAAGTAAATTGAATTTGATGCGATGTTTGTCGAAACACGCCTACTTTTAAAAATTGATTATATTTCTATTTCGAATTACAACTAATTTACGTTAAGGTAAAAAAAATTCTGGTGAAAAGCACAATCGAGTAAAATTATATTTCGGTGACTTATTAATCAAAAGCGTGTGGTAATAGGAACCGCGCGGTAATAGATACAGTCACCTTATATGAAAAAAATCTGCCAGCTTCGCGGGCACATTCTCATCGCGCGCTTCGCTCGCAAGTTTGAGCGCGCCTAGGGCGCGCGATTTGATCGTCGCGCTTCGCGCTCGGTCTTGTGCTCTTCGCATACATTTAAGTTTATTTATTATAATTTGATACTGAAGCCTAAACCAATTTTATAATAATATTACAGATGATGTGAATCACACATTTTCTCAAAGTCACTCAATTTCTTTTTGAATTTAAGTGAAACAGGAAATTCAATTTACTTAAGGCTCTATCAGCCTTAAGGAACACATTCTCATCATGGCGCTCGTGCTTCGCGCTCGATTTTCTGTATACATTTCAGTAACTTTTTAATAAATTACATGATTAAAATAATTTATTTTCTTCCAAATCTCTCAAAAAGAAGAAACAATCGTAGACTTTATTTAAGGAAACGATTTTGCAGAAAAACGCTTATTTCGTATCTCATATATTTTGGTGAAAAAAATCGAATTTTTTTAATATTAAAAATCAAAACATAAAATATAAATCCTGTCCCGAAATGTCTTAATGAGAATTTGTAGACCTCATTTAGGCAAACAATTTCCCATCTAAACGTTTTTTTTTGTATCTCACATATTTTGTCTAGAAAATGGAATTTTTAAATTTTAATCGTATTTTTTGGAATTGAAATGAAAAATATATGTTTTCTCAGAAAATGTGAGACAAAATTTGTAGATCTTTTTGAAACGAACAACTTTGTATTCTTACATTTGTTTCGTATTTCGAATATTATTGTTAAAAAATTGAATTTTGGATTTTCAATAGTTTTTTTTTTAATTAAAAAGAAAAATATGCATCTTGTGAAAAAATGTTACAATTCAAATTTGTAGGACTTTATGTAGAAAATAATATTGTATCATAACGTTTTTTCGTATCTCGTATAATTTAACTGGAAAATGGAATTTTGATATTGACTTTTTTCGAATTTGAATATGCTGTAACATTTCTAATTTTGATTTAATCAAAAAATGTTATAAGGATAGTTTGTAGAGATTTATGAGCACTATCAAAAACCAGTATTGAAATTTTTGATTTTTTCAAAAAGTTATTTTCGAAAACAGAAAAGTAGTGCTCAATCCCTCAATTTTGATTGGATGTGGCTGGTTAACGAACTTGTCCTTACTTTTTCAGCTCCGATAAAGTGTACCAAAGCTCAATTCAATATGATAATTCTATCGAGAGTTATGCCGCACACGACCTACTATAGACAGACAGACAGACACTTTCTTAAAGACCCTTTTTTCTGACTCAGGGGGTCTCAAAATGTAAAGATTTGATGAAAATTTCGAAAGTCACTTTTCACATAAAACCAATACCTTCTCATCCATGATGAGAATGTAAAAATTGGCTCATTATATAATTACTGATGTTAAAAAAATTGTTATTATCAAACTTTTATTAGTAAATTAAAAAGCCATGCTACAGTGCAAGTTAAAAAAGTGGAATGTAGCATTTTCAATGAAAATTTTCTCTCAACGGAGACACGTGTTTCCACAGTAGCCTTTGAAATTGACCTGCTTTATTCAACAGAGATTCAGCTTTCTACTGGTGCATAATTTACGACACCTGCGGCCACGCTTAATGTTACTGAGTCAATTATTAGAGAACTTGTAGGTAGTGTCCTATATGAATATACAAGCAAGCTATGGTGAGCCAAACGTAGCACCTCATTCGTTTCTCCTGAGGTTCCTATCCTCATGCACTTTAAAACACTGCGGTGTTACTCCACTATTTAGTCCAGTCAACGAAGACGTTTTTTAGCACAAAATTCTACAATCCAAATGACCTGTAAAGGGTTGTAGTATTAGTGCCGAGGATGAACGCTCACATGTTTCCTACTTGAGGGTCGTGTGCATAAGGAATTGCGCAACGTTCAAAGTTGCCAAAATCATGTTTTTCAAAAATTGTGGCTAAACTATAAATCTGAGAGTAAAAAGATCTTATTAGAACTTGTAGATATTAAAAAGAACTACAATTTTATGGGTCATAAGTCTAAATTTCGATATTCTGAAAAAGTGTGCAAAACTTAAACTCAAAATAATAAATACTTTCTGAAAAAGGAATTTGTTATTAAAAAATTTAATTTCAAATCAATTAGGTGAGTTTGAAATTTTTGTCTTTGCCTACATTATCAGAGGTTCACTAGTCGCGTATTAGATAGGATACGTTCTCGACAGGTGTCCTCGTAGACAATTTCAAACTCTTATATCGCAAATAATGCAATTGAATTCAAATATTTAATGTTTTTCAACCTGATTTCTACAGGCGGCAGTGATTGCAAAGCAATTTAAGGCCATGGGCTAAGAAGGTCACGTGACAAAAATTATGTATCCAACACCGTGGTCATAGAAATATTAAAAAATTTTCATAAAAATAAGTAATTTTAGCAAATTTGCAGGGTATATTACCGACAGTGTTAGACCAGTGTAGCAGAACTTAACTCTCTAAATCTGAATCCGTAAAAACTCACTGATTCACAGTGGAAAACCAGTTTCGAATGTTATAAGTATTTCAGATAGAAATCAGTAGAATTTACCTGATTCCACCAGGGAAACTTACTAGTTAATCAGTGAAATATGCTAGTCAACAGTGAAATTCGCTGGTCAACCAGTGAGTTTCCCTAGGGATATCAGTTAAATATCACTGATTCTGTGTAGAAGACATATAACATTCGAAACAGTGACCTATATGGCCCATGGCCTTAAGGGGGGCGCCCTATCCAGCACGTCAAAAAGTGGTCATTTTTTGGGATTTTTTTTCACTCGGAAAATAAAAACACACACGAATAATTTTTTGCATATATTTAAAGACATGTTTGAACTACAAAAAAAGCATTTTTTCAAGAACTAAAATAAAAAAAAATGGCGGACTTATTGATGATCGCGTGTGGCGTGTCGCGGCGGACGGATTTTTCGCGGTACATCGTGGAGCCCAAAGTTTTCATCTGAAACATGCAACCCAATTTTTTTATTATTCAGCAGGCTTCCCCCGAGTGCATGAATGTCAGCAACTCCAAAAAATTTGATTTAAAAATATTGAAATCACGTCTTGAAAAAAAAGTGCTTTTTTTTCGTCATTTTTGGCTGCTAAATGTGGCTAAAAAGTGTATAAAAAAACTTTTTTTTTAGAATTTCAGACATTCATGCACTCGTTTATTTAATAATTTACAAAAAACTTTTTAGAAATCGAAAATCGGCTTAGTAGTTTTTTCACAATCGTGTACCGCAATTTGAAAAACATAGTTTTGAGAAAAATCGATTTAAAGTTTCGAGTTTCAAGCTGTGACCCACAGCGGCCACAGCGCGCCCGAACTGTGGGTGTCACAATATTCAGAGTTGAGTCATAATATTTTGAGAATATACTTTCAAGACATGACCCAATCGATTAATGAAAAAAAAAAAAAATCGATTTTTTGAAAATGCTGGATAGGGCGCCCCCCTTAAGTGGTCAATCTCTCTTCCTAGAGAGTCCTGAATCCGTCCTGAAACCTGAATCAGTGAAATACTCACTGATTATGTCAGTGAAAATATATCAACTGATGAATCAATGCCCTGCTTTGATTTCATTGAGGAATCAGTGAACGCGTCACGTGAACATAACTTTTGAATTTGCGAATTCAAAACTTTCATCTACACTTTACTGATTTATCGTCCCTTAAAAATAATAATAATTACGTAATTTCGTTTTAGTGTTGTTTAGCCTAAAATAAACGAGTTCATCGATCGTTAAAATATATTGCTGGTTTTATTACTCCCACCTGAAGCTTTCACTGATTCAATAAATGAGTTCAATCTATTTCACTGATTTATCAGTCGAATTTTACTGATTCTCAGTGAAAGACTTATAGCTGCTGCCATCAGTGAATAGTCACTACGAATCAGTGGCCGTTCACTGATTCAGGTTTAGAGAGTATGTACGAATTCGGGGTTGGACTTATTTGAGAGGTAACTTTTCTACACGCACTTTGGGGGGAAAATCGTTCTAGGTTCACTAGAAGGGCATATAATTTTTTTTTTATAAAAATTATAGCAGGTGTAATTTTCAACTTAGAAAGCTCAAATTCACACAAAATCGTTTATACAATTCACATATATTATTTCCAAAGTACTGACGTAGGGGTTTCCCAAATTTTTTAAAATTACCAAAATGGTGGACTTCGAAAAAAAATTTCGTTTTATACGTTTTTTCCCGACATTATGGGCTGTAAAAAATGAACGAAACAAAATTCCAAGAATCCGCTACGTCAGTACCTCGGGTAATGTATAAATGCTAACATAAAATTTCAACTCGATTCATCGAATATATTTTGCGCAATTGTGCACACCAACTTGAAAAACACAGTTTTGAGAAAAACGCACTTAAGGGGTCAGTGCCACATCTCAAAGACTTTTTTCAAGATTCTTTTTTTCATAGTAAAATTTATTAAATAGTTTCAAAAATTTAATACATAAAAGACAAGGTTTTAAAGAAATACAAACAATTTTTTTGTATGGTAAATTTTGCGTATGGCCGCCTGAAGTTATCTCTACTTAAATGAACCTCAATTATTCACATGCGATAAAAAAAATGGCGGACTTTTGAAATTTTCAACCCTTTTTTTCAACGTAAATCGTTTAAAAAAATGGCTTCAATATTAATAAATAATTATAACGTTGCTTCATACGACAGTGACAGCTATACTTTTCATTAATCTAGGAAATTTTTTTTTTCAAATGCCAAGATATCATGTCAACCAGATTTAAGTAGGGGTAACTTCAGGCGGCCATATCAGCAAGATTTACCATAAAATAAAAAAAATAAAAAAATTGTCTGTATTTCTTTAAAACCTTATCTTTTGTGTATTAAAAGTTTGGAACCATCAAATAAATTTTACTATGGAAAAAAACTTCTTGAAAAAGTCTTTGAGATGTGGTAATAACCTCTTAAAGTTTTAGAGCGGCGCGCGGCAAAACCAGGAGTGGGCGTCTTTGGGGAACTGTAGCTCACAAACTAAGCTGGTTCCATACAAATCCTTTCAAGACATAATTTCTTACATGTTTTAGATTATAAATATGTAACAACAAAAATCGATTCTTCGAAAATGTTAGACAGGTGAACCCCCTAAAGTGCTTTCGATTAGAGGAAATTTTTTAATCATCGCCACTCACTGTCTTCAATCTTAATGAGAAAGCAATATAATAAAATAAGATGAACATTAAATATTTACCTTGAATAGATTGGACAGGTAGAACCTCTATGTGATTCTTGCAAACTAAAGTTCTACGTTTAAATACTAAAATACGGTCGCTCCAGTATGTACCCCTTAGTAGAAGTTTGCTGACCCATTAAAATTGCTTATTTTCAGAGATCAGTATTGTGAGAGTTTATACATCGCCTACATTCAGTTAACTGGGTCATAACCTTGTTTATGAAAAAGTTTTGGTATTGATAATCTTTTATGAATACAAAACTGTGAAAAAAATGCTATTGAATCAATAGAATTTCTTTCCAAAAGCATATTGATTTGAATCCATGATATACATGCTTTTGGAAAGAAATGCTTTTGATTCAATAGCATTTTTTTCTCAGTAAAGTGATTAAAAATAACTCAAGATTTCTCAAAAAATGCACATTGAATAAAAACAAAGTAAGAACATGTAAATGAATAATTATGCATTGTTTCAACAAAAGCATGAATTTCGCTCAATTTTGATATTTAGAGTATTTATTGAAGATCATGGACCAACCTGGAAAATTTGAGAAATATGATAGAGTATAATAAGGAACATCTGTCTTGTTTCTTTTTGTAAACATTTTTTGAAAATACAATAACCTGTCAAATTTTTTGCAAAATTTTTTATAACTAATAGTGGAACAGGACTTGTATCGACCTTTAGTATTAATATTCAAATATTGTTGATGTTCTTAGTTGGCTTTAGGGTCCAGGAAAAAATATAACTCAAAGTTTCATATTTTCAAACGTTTCGACTCAGATTGGAGTCCTCATCAGTGAGAATTTATTTCTATAAAAAATACAAAAGGAAGAGACTTAAAAAAATTGCACGCGTGACCGATGAACATTGTATTAAAAATGTTATAAAGAATTGCGAGTGTAAAATATAAAATTGGTCTAAATAACTAAATTAAAATGTGAAACTATAACAAACCAAAAATTTCTGTAAAAATACTAGGGGAAGAACATTAAAAGAATTGCACGTGTGACGAATAAACATTGTGAAAAAATGATATAAATGAATTATGAATGTGGAAGTGTAAAATTAATGTAAATGACTAAATTTGCAAAAAAAAAATGAAAAATGTAACCAAAAAAAATTTTTTCTATAAAAATACGAAGTGAAGAACTTAAAGTTTAAGCGTGTGACGGGTAAACATTGTGGTAAAAACGGTCTGGATGAATTGAACATGTGGAAATATAAAATAGGTCTAAATAACCAAATTTACAAGAAAATAAAACTTAGCAAAGATTTTTTGAGTAAAAATTTCATTTTTTTTTTTGCAAATTTAGTCATTTACATTAATTTTACACTTCCATATTTATAATTCATTTATATCATTTTTCTACAATGTTTATTCGTCACACGTGCAATTCTTTTAATGTTCTCCCCCTAGTATTTTTACAGAAATTTTTGGTTTGTTATAGTTTCACATTTTAATTTAGTTATTTAGACCAATTTTATATTTTACACTCGCAATTCTTTATAACATTTTTAATACAATGTTCATCGGTCACGCGTGCAATTTTTTTAAGTCTCATCCTTTTGTATTTTTTATAGAAATAAATTCTCACTGATGAGGACTCCAATCTGAGTCGAAACGTTTGAAAATATGAAACTTTGAGTTACATTTTTTCCTGGACCCTAAAGCCAACTAAGAACATCAACAATATTTGAATATTTTTTATAACATCTACCAGACAAGTATTTCTTATTGTATTTTTTCATATATTTTAAATCTCCAGGAAGATATTTCGTACCAATAAATAGCTATTTATTTTACCAGTGGGGCAACACAAGCAAAAGGCGAGTGCTGCAATCGCACGAAGTGACAATCGCTTGTTCCCCACGAGTGAAACACGTTATTTTTCCCAACACGTCTAGTGAAAATTGTACTTTCACCGTCTGTTTTGAGACGGGAAAATGGCTATTTTCCCCAGGAGTGGAGAAAATAGGAACAGTTATTAAATCAGCCATTTTCCCGTCTCAAAACAGACGACGAAAGTACAATTTTCACTAGACGTATTGGCAAAAAGTTATTTTACGTAAATATAAACTATAATTAAGTCACGTGGCCAAGTTTGTCCATTGCCTTGCAAAATCATAAAAATGATTTTCAAAAAATATGTTGCATTATAGACATTCATGAGCAAACAAGATGAATATTTGCAAACACATAGATCTATTTTTCCCAAAATTTTTTATTAGATCAATACATGCACATGTGATGAGGAGCTGAAAAAAAAATCTCCAGCGTCATAAATCTAAACTGAGACAGAATTTTACGATTCATATATAATAAAAAGTAAATAAATATAGCAAGGGATTTCGGAGAAGACATATGATTTCCAAATATATATGATCTCCCTACCATTTAGGTTTTTCTCCGATTATAATGTTTCCGGATGTGTCAAGAGTGATAAGAACACACTTCATTTCTTAGGGGGAACAAATTTTTGCTTGAGAATCTATTAGCACCCTAGTGATTTATTAGGATCAATGTGCATTGCCGTTATCCCTTAAATCGTAGGAACCTCTAGAAAAGGAGAGAAAGGAAGTGACGTGATTAATGGTTGGAATTTTTGTTTTGGGTATTTATTTACTTTTTTCAACGAACCAACGTGGTACTGCGATCGAATAGCTGGCATTCTTTTACTATCGTAGTGTGATCCCTCTCCCTCAGCAGTGAGCTATTTACGCCGAAAAATGGCTATCCAATCCTCATCTAATCTTGTAATTTGTGCGGATTCCTCTAAGCATTGATCGTGCTCCTCACTCTTTTCACAGCCTTCCATCGTTCTCGCCCAAACCGCCACTTTCGTTTTCTTTTTTTTTTTATTCTCCGATGGTGTTCAGGGAATCTAGGATAGATGTTTTATCTCATTTATTTAGTGACTTGACGTGTGTCTTTCATTCATTTATTTCTTCTCGTGAATTTCTATAAAAAAGGAAGATTTTCTGTAGATTATCTCTAAAATGTCTGTCGGGTGAGAATTCTTATTTATAATAAATATAAAAAAATGGTTAATAATCATTTTTTCTTTATTTTAAGGAAGCGATATAATTATATTCATCGTTAAATTACTCAAATTTAATGAAGCATATTTAATACTGTCTCGGAAATAATTTTTATTAATTACCACCTCAAATTTGAGAGTCAAGGATTTTCAGAAGACTCAAAATAGTCACGCGATTGAGTAAATTTGGTAGGAATATTCATAAAATTACGAGTTTTGTTTCTGGTAGATTCATATTATTCAAAAGATTTACTTGAGATTGAATAATAAATGTTTTCAAATTATATTTTTTAAAATTATTTTTGTCATTTTGTTTATTTTCAAACATTTTGAATTGTTTAGTCGAAACCATTAATTTATTTTAAATGATCTTTTTAAAATGAATATGCAATCAAGTGATAAATGAAATCATTTAAGTATTTCAACTGTATTTTTTTTACATATTTATTTCTATTTTCATCTATAAATTTTGCAATGAATGTTCATTAATTGAATTTTGAAATATCAAAGGAGAAAGTTTATTGAAATCAGATCAAATCTAAATTTGTGGTTCATCAGTTTTAGTTTCTAATTTAATCCATATTCAATTCCATAAACAAATTTAATATCACTGTTGAAAATCACAGAAAATTTTCCTGCAATTCGTTAAAGATCCACATTTTTGTTGGGAAAATGTATTTTTGATAAAATTTCAGGGAATTATCCTTAAACTCCTAGTAATTTACTAATTTTTGGAAGAAGATCCTTTGGATTTAGGAAAATTGAAAAATTTTTATAACTTTTGAAGACATTTTTCTCGAACTTTTAGTAGCTTTTAGCTTAACTTTTAGCTTTTCTTTATAGAAATGCGAGGATTTTAGAAAACGTTTCTCAACAAATATTGGTGAAAATGCGAAATATTTCAATAAATACCTTGCAGAAGTATTTAGAAAATTTTAATGATAAAAATTCCAGGGGAATTTGCGTCCTAACGATTTCTGGCAAAATTCTCTGAGAAATTTCCTCAAAATTATTCCGATCAATATTTCGGGAAAATTCTGGAAAGTTTGCAGAGATCTGAGTCCTAGCAATTTCGGAGGAAATCACCCAAAAAATTCCTTACTATGTAACAATGCCTGTTACGTGATCAAGAAACTAAAATAAAAATTACATTTTTCAAGAATTATTCTGAGAGCGTTGATTTTTTTCCAAATTATCAACAATTTTAGCCTCGCTTTCAACCTCATAAGTATCTATCATTTTCGTAATGAAATTACATGAAATTTGAAATTAAAATAAATCTTATGTTTACTGCGGTCAAACTTATTTCATAAGCACGATTAGCATTCAAGTTTACTTAAGATCAGTCAAGCACTATACAGCTGCAATCCAAACAAGAATGTGAAATGCAATAATTGACGACGGTGTGCCCAAGATTGGTGAAGTTGTGAGAAACTAAGTGATTTTCTGACTGGTTTCTCTAAAATATCGAGATATTCGCATTGAATCCCAAGAGATAGTATTCGACGAGCAATGCAATGGTATTCGGATATCGGGTACATAGCATGAAGTCCAATTACGTCAGTACCGAATTTGCTCGAAAACGGAGAATGTGAATGTACAGCTCCTTTGGGACAAGTATTATCAGAGTACCTTGCCAGCTGTTAGCGCTTTAGCCTAGCTCTGCCCAATGTGTAGATTTAGTCAATAGAATCGATCGTCAAATCGGATCTCAATAGGATTCAAGCATCATCAGCACTCGCATTATGCATAACACATCACGAATTCGATTGGTTCTAATATTCATATTGAATTCGTAGTTAGTACACCGAATACTCTTGAATTTAAAAACATTTTTATGCTATTACTAGATGAAAATTAGTAACCACTACAATTAATTGTTATTTTAATATAACTAACATGATTAAGGTAGTTCGTTCGCGAAAATTAGACCTCAGGCCAAAATAGATAATTTTGTTATCAAGAATAGCAATGTTATTATTAAAGGGCTAATTAGAAAGAAAAAAGATTATTTTTAATGAAACAAATTTGAAACACAAAAAAATAATTTTATTAATAAATTTTATTTTTACCCAAACTTATTTTCTTATCGCTTCGAGCCAAATTTTTAAAAATGATGCGATTTTAATAAATCACGGTTCATTTTTTTAGGAAAAAGATTCTCTACAACTTGACTGTTTCCATTTTTGAAAATAAATTCTTTAATGGTTGTAATTATAAAAAAACAATTTTCCAAAACAAAATTTTCATAAACAAATTGCTGTATTTGATAAAAATTAATTCAATTTCAAAAATAGGGAACGGTCATGTTGTAGAAAATATTTTTCTTAAAAAAATGAAGCGTGGCTTATTAAAATCGCATCATTTTTTAAAATTTGACTCGAAGCGATAAGAAAATAAGTTTGGGCAAAATAAAAATTTATTAATAACATTATTTTTTTGTGTTTCAAATTTTTTTCATTAAAAATAATTTTTTCTGTTTCAAATTAGCCCTTCAATAATAATATTGCTATTCTTGAAAGCAAAATTATCTATTTTTGCCTGAGGTCTAATTTTCGTGAACGAACTACCTTAAACAATTTTGTTTTGTTTTTGTAATAGAATCTTTCCTTACTATTGCTACTTACCATTTTTTCGAAAATGATTGGGTTTCTAGAAATCATGACTAATTTTTCCGACGAAAATATTCTCTATAATTCTACTTTTTCTAAATTCGGAAGCAAAGTTTTCAGTGGCTCAAATCGTTTAAAGAATTTTTTGAAAATAAATTTTTTTTTAAATAGCTATTATATATTTAGATGTTTTTATTTATTTTAAAAATTTAAAACAGTGGAATTATAGAGATTTTTTTTTCCCCGAAAAAATAAGCCATGATTCATGAGAACCTAATAATTTTCAAAAAATTGGTAAAAAGCGATAGTAATGAAAAATTATATTACAAGAAACATTATTGAAAGTATTGCTTTTCGTAAGTTGCAAGTTTTTTATAAAAAATGTTTTTTCTTTCATAAACGCACTACTGATAATATCATTTCAAGTCTTAAAATCGTAGAATAGTATATTACGACCCTAGGCCAGAAAGTTTGATTTCCTGGCGTATGTGATGTAAATGCCTCGGCTTCACTTCGGCATTGATATCACATACGCCAGGGCATCAAACATTCTGGCCATGGGTTGTATACTATTTTTTTTTATCTCCAGCCGAAAGTACGCCCAAAACTGAGGCGAAGCCGAGGTTTTGTAGGGGGCAGGGGGAGGTCTGGCCGACTTTTGCAAAACCGAGGCGAAGCCGAGGTTTTTGCTGGTCGAGGCGGGCATTAGAAACTTTAAAGTAAAATTCAATCATACAATAACTGCAACAAAAAAATTGAAAATCAAATTTTTTTAAAAATTAACAAATACCAGAGAAAATTTATTCTTCGATAACAATATTAATATTGATCAACAGTAACTTTAAAATCACACATCCAGTAATACTAATCTTCTTATAATAATTATTATTACTTTTATGTATATCATTATTAATATAAAATAAACTGTGTTACATTAGATACGCAATTGTTAAACGTTAAAATTAACTTGAAAGATTAACGTACTATTTATTAATAATTTGAAGTTACATACAGATGAATTAAACAAATTAAACAAACGAATTATACGATGAATTTAGCGGCACTACTGAGCCATAAAGTCGTTGTTTCTGGAGTGAAATGCGGCCAGGAAGATCGTACTTTCGGCTAGGAGATCAAGAAAAAACTTTTTCTTCCAGAGCCCTGATTTTTGTCACGAAACTATCTTAAAACTTCATAAGTGTTATTTTAACATTATCATCATGTAAGAAAGGTATTGGTTTTATATAAAAAATGACTTTAAATTTTCATAAAATCTCCACGTTTTGAGACGCCTTAATTATGAAAAAATGGATTTTACGACGGTGTCCATCGTTGTCATCGTCTGTAAGCACGATAACTAGCGAAATAATTATTGGCCAATTTTGACGAAAACGTTTTTGTAAAAATCAAAAATTCTATTTTCCCGACAAAATATACAAGATTTGGCAGAAATGTTAAGAAACAAAATTCTTTATTTCGAAGAGATCTAAAAATTTGCTGCTGACCATTTTTTCATAAGAGTTATATCTTTGATTTATTAATGAAAAACGTTGTTGAAAATAAAAACTTTTGGTTTCCGAAAAAAGTATATTACCATATACTTTATTGCGATTTAATAAATGTTCTTATTTTTCTGGAAAAACTGCGCAAAAAAACCGTCGTTTACATGAGGATCCCCCCTTATGGCCAATAGAGCCTTGAATAAATTTAATTTCCTTTTTCATTTGATATCGAAAACAAATTTACTAATTTTGAGAAAATGTAATTTATATATGCAATATTATAAAATTGACTCGAGTTTGAGTATCAAATTACAAGGAATGAACTTGAATGTATGAGAAGAACATGAGACCGAGCGCGAAGCGCAACGTCCAAACAGATCGGAGATGAGAATGTACCCGCAAAGCGGGCAGATTTTTTATATCTTTTTCATATCCTTGAAAATGTAGAACTTTAATCAGTTTGGTGGGTAGGGTAG
Source organism: Diplolepis rosae (assembly GCA_030998225.1). Lineage (NCBI taxonomy): Eukaryota > Metazoa > Arthropoda > Insecta > Hymenoptera > Diplolepididae > Diplolepis > Diplolepis rosae. The sequence continues at coordinate 14,356,341 of JAPYXD010000677.1, forward strand.
TTTCCATTATTCTGAAGTGAGACCCTTCTTGATTAGCCGCAGTGCTTACGAAGACAATATTATCGCGATAATTAATTTCATTAAAATCTTCCGATTCGTAAAATAACAAGTATCATTAATAAAAGATCGATGCTAGAAAACTTAGAACCGTAACCAATAGTAGCGCTAAACGAATCGGAAACGTTTCTTAAGAGCTAATAATCAAGTTTTAATTAGTTTCCTACTGCCTATTCGTACAGAAAAGGTATAAGTAGTTTCAAATGAAATTTCATTTATGTTATCTTTCACGAAGCTTTTCAGTGTTGATTTATGGTTCCCTTAATGCTAAAGTCATTTTAATTCCATTGATATTTTCACCGATGCCTGACTCCAAATGGGATATCCAAACGAATGAAATTATTTCCATAAATTTCCCTGTAGCTTGGATTTAATAAATATTTTATCAAAGTTGAAAATAATTATTTCGGCATTGGAATAAGTATTCCATATTGAACTGAACTTTGATTGCTAAATTTATAACTGCATCCGACCTGCAATAAAGTCATCTAATTTTTTTCTTTCACGACGTTCAAATGTAATCTATAGTGAAATTTCGAGACATTTTCCCGCCTTTTTTCAATTTGCTAGTGCAGCATGCTCCTCACTACGTTTTTTACGAGTTTCGGGAAATAAAGAATACTGAAAAAGCTTGTAAATCGATTTGTTCTTTTTTGAGAGAAAATTCTGTTTTATACGACATGTGCAAGTTTTGGTTTAACTGCTTTAAAGGGGGTGATTTCAAATTTAGTGACCCTGAACGCAGTGTAGCACTTTGTAAGTTCGAGAACGACAATTCTCAAAGTTTGCTCGATGGAAATTTAGTAGAAGTGTTAAGGAAAGGGGAAGGGTCTCTAAGGCCGGTTTTTGGCCCAAAAATTTCAAAAAAAAGTCCTACAGTATCTTCTAACAATAAAAAGTCAATTCCACCCTAAACGGACCATCCTCATCCCCCCTATTCGCCTCGAGCACCCCTTAAAAAAATGAAAACTTCACCGCTTCTATGCAGTGTTTTTGGGAAAAACCCAATAAAAAAATCCAGAAAAATATATATATAGGTTTTTGGGGCCACTGATGATTGCGAATCCGAGGTCCGTTGACCTCCAAAATATCATATTTAAGGTCATTTGAAGGTCAAACTGCAAAAAATCCTATAAAAAATCCAGAAAAATACATATATAAGTTTTAGGGAACGCTAAATCCGAAGGGGTTTATTTAACAGCTCAATGTCAAGTAAAGGTCATTTTAAAGTAAACTCAATAATATTTCGTGGTAGAGCTAGAAAAATGTTCCGAAATGAATTTTCATCTCTGCACAAATTCGAGTAATTCATTTAGGATCAAATCAATTTGATATTTTGTATAGATACTTTTGTCCTTACAGTCTTATCGAGATCTCTGACTATCGAAACTAATAAAAAAATCATGTTATGTGTATTGTTCCGCTAGTACGATGTACAAGTTACTAGAGATGTAATAATCTACACTCTGCGTTACTTAGGAACAACGACGTAAACGTAGTAGATGATTGCTCCCTTTGGGGTGCTTGTTTAACATGAGTCCCCTTTTTATTTATTCGTCACTCCCCTTCGGATTTAGCGTTCCCAAAAACTTATATATATGTATTTCTTGGATTTTTTCATCCGGTTTTTTACATTCTGACTTTCAAATGACCCTGTATCTGATATGATGGAAGTCAACGGATCCCGTATTCGAAATCAGCGACCCCAAAAACTTATGTATGTTTTTTTCTGGATTTTGTTATCGGATTTTTTGCAAATTGACCTTCAAATTACCTTGAATCTGATATGATGGAGGTCAACGGACCTCGGATTCGAAATCAGCGACCCCAAAAACCTATATATCTATTTTTCTGGATTTTTTATTGGGTTTTTCCCAAAAACATTGCATAAAAGCGGTGAAGTTTTCATTTTTTAAGGGGTGCTCGGGGTGAATAGGGGGATGAGTTCTGGTCCGTTTAAGGTGGAATTTACTTTTTATTGTTACAATAGAAGATACTGTAGGCATTTTTTCGAATTTTTTGGGCCTAAACCGGCCCTAGAGACCCTCCCCCTTTGCAAAGCAGTCAATACAACTAAAAAAAATGGGTTTTGCACCAATCAAGGGTGCAATCAAATTGAGCCCCGCGGTCAAAATCGGGTGAGAGGAAAAACTTAGGATAAATAAAGACATAAAAAATAATAAAGATTATTTTCATGAGTGAATTACTTTGCTTTTTTTTTTTAAATTATCTTGTAACTTTATTTTAAGGATGTAGTCTAGTCACGGTGCTCAAAAAAGGCTATTTTTGTGAATTTTTTGTGAGAATTTTTATAAAAGATATGGATTGAAAGTCAAAGAATGTAAGAAAAAAATATTTTTATTCAATTTTTTCAATTTTTAGGTACAAAAATCGAAATTGAATGCAACGCCATAAATTAAAGGTTGATGGATGCGCCACATGATATCTTGGCAACGGTTTATCTGGAACAAAAAAATCAAAGTGTTTTCGATTCAGTATAATAATGGCTGCAAGATGAGCCACGGACACCAATTTTTATAAGTAAATAATGATTAATCATATTATGAACAAAATGGCGGCGAAAAGAGGCCTTTTTGCAGTGTTTTTTTGCGAAAAAAATTAGTAAAACTCAAAATTTTCACACGAATGAGGCACATCCTGTAGCTTTGTATGTCCAGAATATGTAGTTTTTTATGAGAATCGGTCAACTGGTTTTGTAGAAATCGTGTGGCGCCTCTGTAAAAATGTTGTTTCAAGAAAAACGCGTTAAATTTTTTTTTAATGAAAAATCATAAAAAAATTTTACCTAAAGCTAATCTGCGATGCTTGCACCGCATGAAGTACCTTCTGCAATACTTTCGGATAATTACACTTGTGGAAAATGTAAAAAAAAGAGTCAATTTTTTGAAAGTGCTCCACTAGACTACATCCTTAAAGAATTTTTACTCTTATTCAATTAGAATGAATTTCTGTTTAAAAACCAAATAGCAAAACAGCAAGGGCCTATTTTCAATACCTAGTGCCCCTGGCATCAATTTACAATAATTAGAGCTTTAGCGATCCGTCAAATGACTGCAAAGCGTTTGGCTATTATTCCAAATGAGATCAAAAGTAGCTATTATCATAAATTTCCACGTGACTCAGAAACCATAGAATGACAAGCATTGTTGTATTGAATGGGTACCTCTGTTAATGCCATTCAACTATTTTACAATGTCTATAAATAACTGCCTGTCTATAATAAATCGAATATTTTTTTTGAAGGCCTCTTATTTATGTGCAAAAAACTTTTTTCAAATTGAATGTATGCCTCAAAGGTTGAATATTTAAAGTTGTAAATGAAAAACAAGTGTCTTGACTCGGAAAAAGTTAATAAGACAAAAAAAGTGTTCGAAATTTAAGTGAGTGATTAAACAATATAATTGTTATAAAATTTATTAGTTTTAAAAGCTGAAATGTGCGAGTAAGATTCTTTATGTTTTGATTTCTTAAACGCCATTAATGTCCTTTTCTATTCTGAGAGATGAAGTGATTAAATTCCAGCGCTAATACCTTCCACCAAAACAAACGCGTTAAATTCAACGCCAAGAGAGTAAAAAAAGATCTTTTTTTTTCCTACTGAAAAGTAAACGAACGTAAAAAATCTGCTCTGCGTGACCGTGATTTATTAAAAGGATAATGGCGCTCCGTTTTTCGCTTTCATAATTCCCTATTATCTTTCTGAAGAACTTAGTTTTTTATTTTAATGAATTTAATCTACACAAAAGTCGTAAAAAGTTCATCAGCCAGGATTTTTTATCCTGAATTGTTTACGTCCAGGGAATTGAAAAATACTGATCAAGTTCCGAGCAAATCAAGAATAAATGAAGTTATATGCTACTTTTTCTTAAATGCTATTCACTACCTCATTCTGTTTATAATATTTGCATATTTAAATAATTTGTTTCAAATTTCAGATAGTCGATTAAATTTTCATGTTTGTTATGAAGAAATAAAACCGATTCAAGGTGAAAGACAGAGTGCTAAAATTCTTTTTTAGCTAACTCTAATGGGTTAATTTGTTGCTTATCTACTTTTTCGGTCAAAGGGACACATTGTCCTTTTTTCTTCGTTTCTGGACTACGAGAAACTTCGAAGTCACGTTTAAGCCGTAAAGTAGATCGCGTACTTACACTATATATACGTACGTTTCTCCAACGGCACGAGTCTGGTTTTCATAATGAAGAAAGTAAATTCAGTTTGGATCGCAAGAGAATCTCGATAACAAGGGAAAAATACGCTTTGTAACCTTTGAGTGCAGGTAATGCCTAAGTGATTTGCTGCAGATTCCATCCATAATAAATTCATAATTTTACCTTTTGATCTCAAGCTGCAGTATTTGATCATCCCGAAGAATAGTATAGTCTTAAAAATCGAATCTTTCTTTAGGAATTTGTATGGAAAGAATTTTATTTCTGTAGAAAGTAGTTCATTTTACTTATTATCTTTACTCCTGAATCGAACCTTTTTTAAATTACTTTACGAAAGCAGGGAAGATATTTTTATCGTATATTGCAACTGTTATAATTTTTGAAGAAAACCCAAGGTGAAGGTAAGAAAATCTGTTGAAACTTTAAACGCGTTTTTCTCAAAACTGCGTTTTTCCGCTCGGCCCGGGTCATAACTTTTTTTTCTATCTAACCGATTGGTTTAAAATTTTAACTGCTTATTCCACACACTTGTATTTCTCGCTGGAACATAAATGAATTTTTTCCATCCCTAACATTCCATTTTACAACCTCTTTTGTGCTGAAAAAAGATGACTTTTTTTCCAAAGTCCGCCATTTTGTTATTTTTCGATAAAATTTAACAATTGTAGCTCCGGACAGAATGACATATCTATAGATTAAGAATCATTTAAAAGATTTGAATTCAGATGTTTTGAGGCGATTTTTTTTGAGGCGCCAACTTTAAATAACCATAAAAATAATTATAAATTATTAAATTTCTCCAAAAAAATTGTTTTCTGTATCCTTAAGATGTGAATAATAACATTTTAAAAATTCAAAACAATTTATTTTTCTTCCCCCAAAAAAAAGTTCCTAAAAATAGGCATGAAAAACGGCGTGAGTTACCAGACTACTACCTTAAGGAACACATTTTCACCATGACCCTCGCGCTTCGCGCTCGATTCTCTGTATCAATTACTGTAACTTTTTGATAAATTACATGATTAAAATAATTTATTTTCTTCCTAATATCTCAATAAGGAAAAATAATCGTATAGACTTTAATCAAGCAAACGATTTTGCGTTTTGACGCTTATTTCGTATCTCATATGTTTTGGTTAAAAAATTGAATATTCGATATATGTATAAATTGGCTTTATAATTAGAAAATGGAATTCTTGATTTTCAGTAGTGTTTTAAAATCAAAACATAAAATATACATCCTGTCGAAAAATGTCTTGATAAGAATTTGTAGAGCTTATTCAAGCAAATAATTTTCTGTCTTAACGTTTTTTCTGTATCTCACGAATTTTGTTTAAAAAATGGAATTTTAAAATTTTATTCGTATTTTTTGAAATTGAAACAAAAAATATACGATCTATCGGAAATTGTTTTCGACAAAATTTGTAGGCCTCATTGAAGTAAACAATTTTTCATTCTGACGTTTCTTTCATATTTTACCTATTATGGTTAAAAACTTGAATTTTCGATTTTCAATAGTAAAAAAATTTGCTATTAAAATTCTTCATTTAATAATATTGATTATTATTTTTTTTAGACAAAAGTTAACAGAAATGATCCACAAATTTATAATATCGTAGAATTAGAATGAAGATTGATTATACATAACATTTTTCTACTGGAATAACTAATAATTAAAAAGAACCAATACTTAAAGAAATACAGATTTATTTTTAGTTCCTGTTCACATTTAAGGATGAATGATTAAACTCTTCAATCTCGATGTTTTTTCTTTACAAGTATAACTTTTAATTTGAAACTTTTCCTGCTTGAAATTTGTAGAAAAGGGAGCAATGTACGAAAATCGAATGCTGCAAAATTGCAATAGAAGGTACGAAGATCTGGAATGAGATTGAATCAGAGCTGTTCGATTACTCGGTCGTAAGTTCTTTGCAACTAAATGGGTTACAAATACGCTTTTTCTCAGCTTATCAGTACGGAACCTCAATTTGCTTGAGTATTTTCAGACCTCATTGAGTTATAGCACCAGTCCTCTTTTACTGGTCAAGTCATTACTGTGAAAAATTTTCGGTTCCGACTTCCGTTGTCGGACTGTAGAAGTGGGGAGTAAGAAATGGTGTGTAAACGAACTTAGAAATATTGCTTGCTTGCTGAAACTGAACAAAAGTAGCAATTGTATACTTACAAACCTTCAGTTCAACATATTGTGCAAATATATCAAGGTCAATTTATTAGAGTACATATATTAAAGTAAATGTATTGCGGTCAGTTTATTTCATTTAATTCCTATTCACAAGCTTGAAAAATATATATTTTTCCACGTAAGCACATTCAATTTAATGTTAAATTGTATTATTAATGTGTTCTTTTTTTTCCAAGTCCCTAATTATCATAAAACTACTTAATAATCCAATTAACCCCAATAAGTTGCATGGAGACACCTTTGCCCCAGTTACCAGCGCAAAGTTTTTAAAAGTATTTTTATAAAAATTGAAACCTCTTTGGATTAAAAAATTTCATTGTTTTATTCATTGTCATTTAATGAATTTTAAAGGTACACTGTTAAAAATATTATCAATTTTAATAGACTTTAATATACGAGTGGTAAATTAAAATTAATAAATTTGTATAATGAGAAAAATTAATATACTTTTATATTAAATTTATTAACTTTTCAATCAAAATATTTTAAAATTAAGAAGCATTATTAAAATATATAAACATGTGTATTAATATTCAAATAAAATTTTATTTTTTAAAGATGAAAGTATTTTAAATTTAATATACGTTACTGAAGAAGCTTCCATTACAATACAAAATTTTCTAAGAGTGTAACGATTGGTTATATGCAACACGCAATAAAAATAGTTTTTTCTTTAAAAATAGTTATATTTGTGGTAAAATCTTCTATTTATTGAGTTTCCACTATATAGGAATTACAACCGTAGATATTTGCTGTACCAGTAGGGAATATCCGCTTTATTTTTCATAAAACTGATAATTTATTCATTCATCCCAGTTACCATCTAAGAGTTTTCCAAATATTTCTTTTCTTACAACTTTTCCCCAACCATCGAGCCACAGTTATTCTCTAAATTTAAGATATTTTGATTCACGAGACCAAATTCCTGTAAAAGTAATAAAATTTTTTTATTTTACGAAATATCTTCCTGAAAATTTGACAAATACAAGAGAATGTCTTTCAACTTCGTTTAAGTAAAAATGTTGTCAAATTTTTTACAGTTAACAGTAATTATATACAAGTTTTCAAATTTTGACTGAAAAGAAGTGAACAAACGTGCTTTATTGTCTTTTTTTATGTTTTCCAAATCTTCAGAAAGATGTTTTGTAAATAAAAATGTTATTTTTCATCTACAAATTAATGTATAATTCAAACACGTGGTCTGATAGATCGTTAGCCCTAATATGCACGTTAATCATACATTTTTAAGAATTCTTCTAACAGTGCTTTTTCTAAGTCGAACTACGGTTTCCATAAACCCCACAGGATATGGTGAAATTCCGAGGGCGTAGCTTATTGATATTCGATACAGAAATTTCAAAAGTTGTAAAGAACATACATATTGCTCTGCTACTCACAAAACTATAAGAATTAATATTAGAATATCGACTTTGCTTAAATTGAGGTTCCCATTTACTATTACTGATAAAATTGATGGTGAAATAACTTTTTATGAAAGGAATATATTTCTAAAATGTAACCTTATTTTAACATGAAAGCTCTTTTACTTTTTTTAACAACTAACCTTATCTTTGCTTAAAGGATAGTAGGGATCTGGGAAACAAAATATTCACTGAACACGCGAGCGACTAATACATTACTTGACCGAAAGCTTGAAGATAGTCCTTTTAGATTGGGTTATACTTTTAAAAGAGTCTTTTCAGAGATTTCTTCAGGATATCACATATATCGTGGGACTTAACGATTTTTGAACGTAGATTCATAGGGATTCTGAAATATTTCCCGGACACGGGATAAAAATCCGTGAGGGTAACATGCAAACCTTGTCCCTTGTAGAAGGAAATTTCTACGGATTTCTCCGGATTTGAGTAAGCCTGGATCAACTCGCTCATGCTTTAGTTAGCCATAAGAGAAAATGTGTCAGGAGTTATTTATGTATTTCATTGAATTATGTACTAAATAAATATGATAATTAATAATTTAGCAAATACTGCGAAATTACTTCAGCATTAGAAGTTCCTCCGGCCTGGATGTTATGTATCTTTTTCTGTATTTTTTTTTGATAAGATAAATAATTTTTTAAAGATTCAATCTATGATTTTTAACTTGTTTAGAATTTAGAAGAATGTAGAACTAAAAAATGTATCAAATTTTTAAATATTTAAAACTGGATCCAAGATTTCAAATGACTAAAAAGTTTAGAGCATTTGGGAATTTCAATTTTTCCTAATATATTATGGAATCTCTAAGTGCGGCAAGTGTTTTATATTCTGGAATTTTTGATTCAATTAGTAAGATTATATTTTTTCTACATGTCCTAATTTACAGGATAGTTGTTATCATGATTATTTATTTATTGTTTGAGCATGCTAAATAAGTGAAAAAATTGATAATTTTGCGAATAGAGCGAAACGACTTCAGTACTACAAGTTCTATCTTCCTGGTAGTTATCATTCAATGTGCGGCTTTTATCTTATTTACATATTGAAGAATGTCAAACTGAAAAATCTATGACATTTATAATTGTTTGAAACTGGATCCTAAGATATGAAATGATTTTAATGTTCAGAAATTTCGGAAATTTCGAATTTTTTAAAAATATTTCTGAATATCTGAGTCGCGTAACTTCAAATTTCTAGGATTTTAGTTTTTCAATTCAAACATTTTTAAACGCTATTAGGCACATTATACTTTTTGTACGATTTTATAATTTATATAATTATTGTTATTATATTAATCTATATAGTATTTAGGTATACTAATTTCATATAAAAATTAAAAATTTAGCAAGTACTGAAAAACGTGTTCTATCATTTCAAACTTTTTCATTATTGAACTTTCATAACTTTTTCTGCATTTTTTCATCGTGCGATTTTTAAATTTTTTACAGTTTGAAGAATGATAAACTGAAAAATATATAAAATTTCTAAATGTTTAAAACTGGGTCCCAAGATATTAAATTAATGTTTAAAGCTTTTGTAAATTTCCACTTTTTTGAAAATATTTTTAAACATCTAAATCTTGTTATTAGTTGATATTAGTGAATTCTGGTTTTTGCAATTAAAATATTTTTTAACCTTTTATGTATGTAACTTTACTCTCTAAATCTGAATCAGTCAAATTTTCACTGATTGAACCAGTAATTTACCTTTTTATTGATTCATCAACGCAAAAATATTTTTCACTCATAAATCAGTTGATTTTCACTGAAGTAATCAGTGAAATTTGACTGATTTACAGTAACCTCTGTCTAGCTATTTGAACCAGTCAAATTTTACTGATAATCAGTAGATTTTAAATGATTCAGATTAAGAGAGTAAAAAAAAATTTTTAGTCAGCAAAGCCACATTTTTCGGTTGGGTTTTCAAACAGTTTTCTTCTAGACTTTTACACCGCAATAACTCAAAAGCGTGTCTCTTTTGTAAAATCTGATTAGGCCTGATAATTTAATATGTAATGAGGATTATATCTTGACTTTTCTTCCCAATCTCATCCTTAATTTAACTGGCATTGGCGACAAAAACGGATAATGTCCTGTTATATTTATTATAAATGTCAATCATCTCTTTTCGATCGCCAATGGGTCAATTATTTGCAGTTTAGGAATTATGTTGGAGTTAAAATTTTTGAATATTGCGGCGATTGATTAATTAATGCTAACTTCAAAATAATTCTCGTTATTTCTATTATAAAATATTTTATAGTATATTTATATAAAAGTGACGAGCCAGAGTTAAGTATAAGTGTAAGATATATATGAAGTGTTGAACGACTGTAAATTTCTGTTGCCCAATAGAACAAGAACAGCTCATAATATAAAAGTGACGAGCACGGAACTTTTTGAAACACATGACTGAAGGTTCATGTAGTTCCTAACAAATTGGTATGATTAAGATAAATTTTAGCAAACTCAGACAAATTTCGGTAAATATGAAATAAAATTAACGGCATAAATTCAAATATATTTTAAAATTATATCAAATAATTATTTGATGCTTCCAATAAAGTAATTATTTTGCTAATATATGTCATTATTAAGAGACATTATTATAATAATTAATACTGATAAGAAAATTTGATTCTCTTGAGGAAGAATTGTATAACTGGGAATTTCCTCAAAGTGACGAAGTCACAAACGAAGTTCTTTTATTTATAGTTTTCATTCAGTGCAGCATTAAAAAATGTTATTCAGATAAAAATTATAATTATATTATAACACTGAAAACAAAAAAATTTATCTATCAATCCCGACCATAAAAAATCTATAACTTCTATCCGATTGAAACTTTTCATGGCTTATTTTATTTAGAAATGCAATTTTCCACACTTTTACTAAAACAACCTCGATGAGTGAGAATAGTTACTTTCACTAATTTTTTTCGAATATCTGTCCAAATTTACCCTAAATATACGTATAAAATATTTAATACAGGAAAGATTCTGTTACTTTGTGAAGACCTTATTACTCTTATTACCTTTTAAAAATAAAAATATTTTTGTCGTATTTTTCTTAACTTACGTCATTTGTGCAAAGGTTATCGGCCACGAACGAAGGAGAAAAGACGTAGTAAAAAAAAGGTGAATGGGGTTGAAAAAAGTGACTTCCCTCTGAGTGGTTTACACTCAGGTTGTCCCTGACTCAGAAGTACGTCCCTTGCTTAATGACTAAATTCACGCGAAGTACCATTCGATCAGTAGCATCGGCTACCGGTTGTAGGTGACCAACAAAGTAAAGTAAAGATCGAAGCCTCAACTTGTATGTGTCTTAACCATACGTGTTGGAAGTTACGTGACCACTTGTCACGTCTTATTAACTGACGCCAGATTTGATTTCGGGTCTGATAACGTACGCAAGACCTACTTAAATGTGATGAATTGCCAAGCTAACAGCGCCATTTGGTTACGGACTTTGTCCCTTTGCTTGATGCTTTTTCAGATACTGAAAAGATACGAGTAAATCATTAAAAGGTACTAATCTCTACAATATGCCAAATAATACTCATATTTACACATTTTTATTGCAACGCACAATTTTGATCTAAGTTTTGTCAGAATTCAAGGAAACCTAATTTTTATAGGTTTTCCTTATTATTTCCATGCAGATAATCAGAAATTTTTAGTATTTTTGCCATAAAAAATTCCCAGTCCACTAAGAATAATTACTATCCTTACACCTTGATTTTCCCCATATTCCTAATTTTCTTTAGACATACTATTGTATTATAAACTAAAAGATATATTCATATAAAAAGTTTCGCTGTGTATCAATAGATATAAAAAACGATATTTTATCAAAGTATAAACAAAGGAAAGGTTACATACGAAGTTTAAAGTGTTTTACTTTCAATACCTATATATTTTTCTGAGTTAATCCATAGGGCGAATGTATGAAAATAAGGGTATTCAATTAAAGTCAGCATCCAATTAAGATAGTTCGTTGACGAAAATTAGACCTCAGGCAAAAATAGATAATTTTGCTTTCAAGAATAGCAATATTATTATTGAAGGGCTAATTTGAAAGAGAAAAGATTATTTTTCATGAAAAAAATTTGAAGCACAAAAAAATAATAAATTTGATTTTTGCCCAAACTTATTTTCTTATAACTTCGAGCCAAAATTTAAAAATTTTTGAAAAAAGAATTCTTTAATGGCTGAAATTATAAAAAAACGATTTTTCAAAACAAAATTTTTATAAAAAAATTGCTGTATTTGATAATAATTAATTCAATTTCAAAAATATGGAACGATCATATTGTAGAGAATCTTTTTCCTAAAAAAATGAACCGTGATTTATTAGATTCGCATCATTTTTAAAACTTTGGCTCGAAGCGATAAGAAAATAAGTTTCGGTAAAAATAACATTTATTAATAGAACTATTTTTTTGTGTTTCAAATTTTTTTCATGAAAAGTACTCTTTTCTCTTTCCAATTAGACCTTTAATAATAATATTGCTATTCTTGAAATCAAAATTATCTATTTTTGCCTGAGGTCTAATTTTCGTGATCGAACTACCTTAAATAAATTAATTTATTTTTGGAAGGTATAAGCAGGGTGGCCGCTTGACCGGGAAACCGCGGAAAACCGGGAAATGACCGGGAATTTTTTTGTTGACCGGGAATTTTTTTAAATTTTTAATAAAAAACGATTTCAATTTGTTTAAAATGTGTTACATAAAGTGATTTACTTATATATTATATTATGCATTTCGAAATTCCCGCCTTATTTCGTGATTTCGGTATACCAGGAGAAATTACATTACAGAAAATTAGATAAAAAATATTTTTAAACTTTAAAAACCCATTGCATTAACTGTTATTCATTGGAAACTATTTTTTAATGACCGGGAAAAAATTTTCGATGGCCGGGAAATGACCGGGAATTATTTTCGTCGATGAAAACGGCCACCCTGTATAAGTGACCTTTCCGGTGTTGTATAGATTTTATTGAAAATCGACCAAATTTTTGGTCCTTTTCAAGACTACAAAGGAATATTTAACATTATTATTTATCATAAAAATGAATAAAAGTTATAAACATAAATTAAAATTAAAGGAAAAGAGAGAAATACATACCGAAAGATAAATTTCCAATCATCTTTCTTCTTCAAACAGTGATATGTTAAATTTTAATTATTTAATAATTAATGTGTTTAAAGTTTTTTATAAAAATCCATGTTAAATAATAGAAATGTGTAAAAATCCTGCTTTGTTGATATACATTTTTGTAGCATAGGATTTTTTAAATTAAAAATTCATTTAAATTAAGAGAACATACACATTGCTTGTCAACAAGTAATTTAGGTTAAAATGATAAAATGGCGACCTGTAATATAAAAGTAAAATAAGAAATATATGTTTAACGAATAATTTACATTTTTTAAGATGTTTTTAAAAACAAATTCTTTTTAAATAGTACATTACATCATTAGTTTTGATAATGTGGCAATTATAAAGGTGTATTCATAGCAATCATGACATGTATAGTGTAAAGACGTGGTTAATTTGAAAAGTTGAATAAGCATATTTTATAAAAAATTGTTGAAAGTTAGAAGAGAATAGTATATTACGTGCCTAGGCGCACAATGAGGGTTATTGCGTGACGAGCGAGAATGTTCGCAGGAGATCGAAGCCGAGACGAAGCCGAGGCGCGATCAGTCCTGCGAGCATTATCGCGAGTCTCGTAATTTTCCGAATTGTCTGCATTGGCACGTATTCTATTTTATGTGACTTCAGTGCGGATACGAGTTTTTATGCGTACACTCGAATCTAATCTAGTATTGTACATTCGAGATTCCCTATAACGAGATACTCTGTAACAAGGCCTCCCTTTTACGAGCGCGTCACGGTTCCTCATAACGAGAAGACGATCGACCCCTCTTCCCCCACTACTACGGAATGAAGAGCGCTCGAATTTGAAACAATAATCAATGAGTTTGATAGCTTTCATCACAAATTAATGAGAAAATAATTGATCAATTATTGAAAAATTACTTAATTGTGTAATTTTACAGTATTTGAAATGAAAAATTTAATATTTAATTTTTCCAATCTGGAGTTTTCAATATTTTGGAGTAAAGTCGGTTATCGAACATTAAAATTGCATAAGTTTTTTTGCAAATTTCGATATTTCACACATTACTGTTGATAAGTAAAATTCTCCATTTTTAAACAATATGTATGAGAATTTTATATAATTACAATTAATCAGTATGTATAATTTTGCTCAGTTTATTATTGTGATGAATACTACACGTGTAATACTATGTTTCGAAACGAATTTTTTATAAATGAAAAGCAACAGCAACATTTTAACATTTATATTACTGTTTATTACATTTATCACCAAGACTTTTCTTTTTTTCTGGAAATATTCAAAAATACACCTGATGAGCATAGATATTTTGCTTATTATATTATTATATTTTTAGTATTTTGAGTACATACCGTCAAATAAGTCAATTCCATGTTGAATACTCGCAAAAATCTTTTTTTTACGCTTTTTTACTATGTATGTACATACAATTATTCACATGGCATCACTGACAGACTGATTGCACGCATCATATAATGCGCATAACAGCGCATAGCAACAAGTAGGATATGGAGGGGATCCCTCTCGCGCTCGATACAGAGAGGTCTCCGATGGTCGAACTTCTCGTTATAGGGAATCTCGAGTGTAGTTGTTTGCGGCGCTAGTCATTACACTTAATATTTCGCGAATAGTCCTAGCCATTTTGATTTTATCGATCTTGTGTAGTAGTACTCTCTAAATTTGAATCAGTCAAAATCTACTGATTATCAGTGAAACTTGATTGATTTGACAGTGAAAAATATTTTTTTCATTGATGAATCAGTGAAAAGGCAAATCACTGATACAATCAGTGAAAATTTGACTGATTCAGATTTAGAGAGTAGCTTGTTGTAATAGAGCATGCGCAGTTCAAATGTACAAGGCTATGTCAGTAGGGTGCTAACGCTGTACGAAGAAGAAGAAGAATAAGAAGAAGATTCTGCTCCGCTGTAAGACTATATGCGCATGCGCAGTTCAATTTTTACATTATATTCCTCTGTAACGGAATACACAACATTCCGTTACTCTCAGCTGTAACGGAAAAACGAGTTTCCGCGACGGAGGCACATAAAATTATTTTTTATATTATAATTAACAAAAGTTAAAATAAAAGAAAAATAGAAAAATCATTTTTTTATACATTTGATAATGTTATAAATGAATTTTTAATTTAAAAAATCCTATGCTACAAAAATTTATATCAAGAAAGCAGGATTTTTACACATTTTTATTATTTACCATGGATTTTTATAAAAAACTTTAAACACATTAATTACTAAAAAATTAACATTTATCATGTCACTGTTTGAAGAAGAAAGATGATTGGAAATTTATCTTTCGGTATGTATTTCTCTCTTTTCCTTTAATTTTAATTTTGTTTGTAACTTTTATTCATTTTTATGATTAATAATAATGTTAAATATTCCTTTGTAGTCTTGAAAAGGACCAAAAATTTTAATATTTTTTAATTAAATAAATTAAAAAGCAACAATTTTCATCATTTGTTGAGAATATTTTTCAAATTGAATGTTCTTGGAAGTATTATCCAGAACAAGTATTTCAGTTAAAATCTCAAAAAAGAACGACGGTATGACGCAATGCTCGATAAGGTGTCGATCAATATTCCTAGATGCATCAGACGATACAACTATTATACATATCTTTAGAATATTCACTTTGCCTTAAAAAGAGCTGAGTGATTTGGTAAATACAGTTGTCGAAAAATGCACTCATTTACACAATGCATTTTTGTACACCCACACAATAACTGAAAACCTTCAGGAAAAATTCTCATCTCGCGCTGTTGGTGTACACAATGATACGAGGAGGTAGAAAGCTCTCATTTTCTTTTTAACCGTCACTACAACATTCCCTCTAGCCTCATAACGATAAAGCAGTCGTAGGAAAGGAAGGATATTTGCAAACTGAAAGTATCCGCCCGTGGCCAATTTATCCGAAGCCATATTCGAGCAAGTTAAATCGATTTTCGAAGCAGAACGCGTGATTCTGCTGGTCCATTTGATTTCAGATCAGAATGAAAGTCTGGAATATTTAGTCCTTAATGATCCAATACTGGGGGTCATATACATACACTCTCTGTGAAATGTAGATGTGACGCGTATTTAAGCAATCTCGAGCTACGACGCAGAGAATGCGTGAATAATTGATGTTTCTTAAGGGACAGAAGATGGTAATTAGCTACAGAGCTCCCTGCTTTTCAAGCTCTCCGAAACGTGCAAGCGCGGGACATTTCAGTGTGCCTACATTAATATAAATTAACACTGTTGCAAGTTTGGGCAGACACTGCTGCCTCCACCAAACTCGAGACCCAGTGAACGCCAAGCACCTCATCCTTGGGAACCCCATCCTTGGTAACCCCACTGTAAATAGTTGCTTCGCTATTCCTAAACAGTATAGACTCCACAAATGGCCTTCCCATTTAACACCCACTACTACTGCTGCCAACCTCGTCTACTTCTCTCTTCAAACTGAAATGTATACCCTCACCTTGGAAACTCGCTTTCCGTCCTTTTAGTAGTTTCCTCCGACGCATTTCCTTTACGGATCTTGCTCCAAGAGCAATTCACTTTTTTTCTTAATCATTTCTCATTCATTGAGATTACAAAGAATTAATATACATCTAGAAAGAAGTTTGGCTAATTCAACAAAAATTTAGTTGGATCAATTAGATTAATTTATTTAGAGGGACTTCCATCTTGTGAATCGGCTTTCGGGCCAAAATTCAACATTTTTTTTCTACAGAATGGAATAAGATATGCTAATGATTTTTTTTGTATGTTTTTTGTCTATTTCTCAAGATAAAAAATATATTTACTTGAAAAGTTCGAAAAAAAGTTTTGCGGTATAGTCGTCCTCGAACGTGACATTGTCGGAAAGTTGGGGCCAAAATGTGACCATGATTTTAGCATCCCAGGTCGATTTAAACAAAAAAGCGCAACACAATTTTAATCAATAGCATGTTGGATCATTATTATACTATTGATAATGATCGATTTAATATTGTCATTTGTCAAAGTTGGGCTTGTATACATTTCTTATAGGTTATATCATACAATTTGTTTTCTTTTATCCTCCAAATTATATTTCCTTTGTACGACAAAGGCTTTCATTTGCATATCAAAGGAAATACTTTGTCAGTAAAAGGATAGCATTTGAAAAGACAATCTTTTAACTGTTAAAAGATTTCATCTCATGTCAGTTTCAATTTTAATCTAATCTTTTTAATCTATTTTTTAACCTAAAAAATTATGTGTTATGATGGGGGGGGGGGGGGGTCAACCAAATACAAGTTTCCTGAACGTAGTTACGCCACTGAAAGAACGTCTGTCAACTTTGTTTTAGTGAAGATTTTGCAAAAAATTCTACAGTTATCTGTAATTGTCGATAACTCTTCCAGTTTTATTTTCACTAAAAAGAAAATTATATTGCAATTTTTACAAAAATAAGTTAACAGACGTTTTAAACATCTTTCATTAAATTTCCCAAATTTTCAGAAAGATGTTTTGTGAATTGAATAAGTTATCTTACAGGAATAAATTAATATATATTTTGGTCACGTGGTCCGAGTGATCGGTGGCCAATCAAATAATCAACGTTTTTATAGATCCAACTGAATCTTTAGTTGATGCTAGTAAATCTTTTTAATTTTTTTTTTTTATTTAGTGGAAAAATCTCCAAATGGAGAAAATAATTTTTCAGTCATACGTTCCAATTTTCGTTTATTCAAATAATCAAAATGGAATAAACCGACGTTTCAGCACCTTCTTTGAGCCTGTATTTTCAATCATATGGTGAGAAAATCCTATCGTTTGAAGGTGAAAAGATAATTTTCAATTAATATATTTTTAACAAACAGAAATCACGTGTTCAGACACTATTAATCTTGATTAAACTTTTTCTAATATCGATAAAAAGTCCAATTTTTCCAAATACATAGAATTTTATTGAATAAAAACTTATTTTCGAAATGAATATGTTAATGCCAAAAATAATAATTTTTTTAAAAAATTGTGATTTTACGAAACATAATTTTGAAAATAGAATATGGTCAAGTTGTAGAGAATCTTTTCTCTTTTTCTTCCTTCTCGAAAAATTGGTTTTGGTGATAAGAAAAAAAGACCAAACTTAAATAACATTTCGGAAAGAAATAATTTTTTCATGAATAAAGTTGTTTCTTGAAAAGTAATCTCTTTTGTTTCAAACAAGTAATTTAAATTTAATGTATAATTAAATGAAAACGATTGTCACTACATATAATGAGAGTTTTACATAGAAATTTGTAGGAGCGTAAGAAATAATTAAATAAAAACACTTTTATATATAAGCAAGCCTCAAAATAAGCTCCGATTCAAAATATAATAATGACTTTGAGCCTTCTAAAAAATAATGAAAACAAATATACAATATATTCAATTAATATTTTTATAATAACCAAAAATATTTTAGATTGATATTGAACCAAGAAAATATTTTCGATTATTTAAAAAGTAAATTTGTACTATTGTCTTAGATAATGTTACTTTGATTACAAGTACAATCTATACTTAAATGTACATTATAGATAGTCATTTGAAAATATTTAGTTTCAATTACAAACATATATATATTGTATATTTATACATTATATATGTAAATAGTATTGATTTAGTTGCTAATAATGGATACAAATAAGACTTAACACTTCTATCACAAATAACAATTCACTTGGAACGCTGAGGATTCGAACCTTATATCTGCGTTTCTTAAATTATTCATTTAATATTGATCGTTTTTGAATAGGAAATTGATATTAGGTTCATCATTGATAATTGGTGCTTCAATGTTATATGATAATACAAGTTTCAATAAAAATGTACATAAATTCAATAATGATTTTCTTGAAAATTCATTATAAATGTTGAAATTATTTAAAAATCATAAAAGGTTCCATATACTAATGAATTTAAGTCGTGTCTAACTGTAACATTCTATAACTACTGAAAATATGAATAATTAGATACCTTCTCAAAGTCATTAAAATTTTTGATCAATATACACTTCAGTTTACCTGCAATGGTTGCTTTTTACAAAAATAAAATTTTGTATTTTTGTTTTAATTGAATCCTAACTGCGCAATTTATGTAATATCTCCAGTAATATGTAGAAAGTAAAACTTTTAAAAATAATTAATCTTTTGAATAAGAATATATGAGGTGAAAATCACACGTATATTGTTAATTAAAATACTGAATATGATGTTTCTAGAAATGATTGATAAAATTAAATCCAATTCGAAAATTAAAAATTTCAAGGATTCGAAAGTAATCGAATTCTCAAAATAACAAAAACACAACCAAATTTGGACCAAAATCACAAGTAGAAAAAAAATTTGAGAAAACAAACAAAAAAGGAGAAAAGAAAAAAGAAGGCAACCTTCCAAAACCCCTTCCTTCTTTTTCTTTCTTTCGTCCTTTTTTGTCTCTACTCCACCATTTACACAAATAAAATTTAAACTACTACTATGCGAGTTCGAGTTCAGGTTCCAATTCGAAAATATTCAAAGATTCTTTATATTGATCAAATCTGAAATATCGTCTGACTATGCCATCCTCTTTCTACTGAGAATTCGATATTCACAGATTTTTTTTTTGCTCTTATATAATTTCAAAGAAAAAGCCATTCTCTCGAGATTAATTAATTCCAATTTAAAACTTAAAGCCTTTGATGTAATCCCTTCATTTAAATACGATACGTACACCAGCTGTGTAAATAATTAAAGTATGCAATTAAATAGCTGTTTCGCGAATTGTTCTTATGGAAATTGCAAAGAGGAGCGAACACTTCGAACTGACGCAACGTAAGCTGACATGATGAAAGGGACTAATTTGACTTACATAGTCCTTAATTTGTTCGCAACGCAGCGAATCGTGTACGACTCAAAGTAGTAGAAGAAAAACATGACTGGCATTTCAGTACGTCAAGTCGATTAATTAAGGGCCTACTTTTGAACACATCCGGTAGAACAAGTTTAAAGCAAATCGCACCCTTTCCTTTAATAGACTTTCAGGATGAGAAAACTTTTGCAGAGTTCAGAGCTTTAACTAATAAAATAAAGAGTTTAGAAATTGGATACGATTAGGAACATCTTTTTAAAGTCCTTCGTATTGTAATTATTTCAAATGACCAATTTCGTTATTAAGACAAGGATATACTTAAATTTTCAATAATAGAAATTAACAGCACCTTTTATTTTTCACGCTCATAAAAAGGACTTTCATCTAGACCATGCGAATCCGGTTTTCATTGAACAATCCATTTCACTGTTCTATGACATCCCATAAATTTCATCGATTAATTAATGAGCTCATATTAACCTGTATATCCCGAGTATTGCATTGTCACTCCACAATTTGACGAATAGACAGTCGATGCATTTTCGATAAAGAAATTGGAATATTTTCTTCTCGTAATTGACTTAGAATAGTTTCGTGAATTGAATAATCTCAGAATTATTTGATCAATAAGTAACTTTGAAATTATACAAACTGGCAATGTTCAGACCAAATTATTGTAAAGTGTAAATTTGCATTACACATTGTTTTTTTATTTTTTTATTTGAAGAGTAGCAGGGAAACAGATATCGCATAAAAGCTTTTGATTTACCACAAATATTTTTTTCAGATAAATTTTATTACTTTTCACGGTCCAGAAGGGAAAAACTTTTATATCCCTGTCCATTAGCAGAAATGGGAAATATTTGAAATCTTTTCTCTTGATTCGAGTATTATTTTATCGGGACTGAAACTTTATATAAATCAGGAGTAAAATATATATAGAATTATCACCTTCCATATTATTATATCAAAAGTGTGTTTTCAACTCTTTTTTACTCGAACATTAAGTTTTATATTATTATATCTGAAGTCGCGAGTGAAGGTGTGTTTAGTGTCCCTCTGACATAAATAACTTCCATATCTATTTTTGCTCAAATTCAAATGACTGTTTCTTGTCAAATTTTGTTGCCTAAATTACACTTACAACTTCAGTACTACAAGTTCTATTATCCCGGTCGTTACGTAAATTTTGAAGCATTTTTTAGTGAAACGATGAATGATTTTTCAAACGTTTAATGAGAGATTTTTGAGCCTTTTTTCTTTTATAAAAATGCCAAACTGATAGATTGATGGAGCTTTTCGACCCAAAAAGCTGTAACCAAAGAAATACAATGACTTTCATGTTTAGAGCTTTTGAAAATGTCTAATTCTCCTACAATCTTACTGAGTATCTCAGTGTCGTAACTGTTTAATATTGTGGGATTTAAGGTAGTTGTCGTGCCAAAAATCAGTCTCTGGAAAAAGAAGTTTTTCTATGATTTTAAGACTAGAAATTATATCATCAGCCGTGTCATATGTAAGAAAAGACACTCTTTTTAATGAAAAAAATTTAAAATTACGAAAAATAATTTTTAATAATGTTTTTTTGTAATAGGATTTTTCCTTACTATCGCTTCTTACCAATTTTTTGAAAATGATTGAAGTTTCTTAAATCATAGCTTATTTTTCCGGGAAAAATATTTTCTACAACTTAACCGTTTCCAATTTTTGAAAATGAATCAATTATTATCAAATACAGCAATTTGTTTATAAAAATTTTGTTTTGGAAAATTGATTTTTAATGATTTCAGCTATTAAAGAATTTATTTTCAAAAATTGGAAACGGTTAAGTTGAAGAGAATATTTTCCCCGAAAAAATAAGCTATGATTTAAGAAACTTCAATCACTTTCAAAAAATTGGTAAGAAGCGATAGTAAGGAAAAATCCTATTACAAAAAACATTATTAAAAAATTATTTTTCGTAATTTTTAAATTTTTTCATTAAGAAGAGTGTCTTTCCTTACAACTACTTTAAGTCCTCAAATTTTCCAGTTTGTATTGTTTATGATTTTTGTACAATTTTGTAATTTACAAAATTATTTTTATTGTACTAGGAAATATATTGCTGAAGTATATTGAATAATTGGAATAAAGAACAATGTAGCAAATACTGAGAAACGACTTCAGCATTACGAGTTCTTCAATCCTGGAAGTAACGTAACCTTTTTTTGCATTTTTTAGTGATAAGATAAATAATTTTCTAAACATTCAATGTACGATTTGTAATTTGTTTATGCTTGGATGAATGTCAAACTGAAATTGCGTAAAATTTCTAAATTCGTAGAACTGAAACCTAATATATTAAATCAATATTTAGACCGTTTAAAAATTCCAATCTTTTGGAAAATATTTTGAAGCATCCATGTGTTGTAATTAATTGATATTCTTGAAATTTTTTTTGCAATTTGAATATATTTTCTAACCTTTTAAGCATGTAGCTTGGAAAATAAAAATTTCATTCAGCAAAGCCGCATGTTTTGGTTGGGATTTTAAATAGTTTTTTTCTAGATGAGGATCTAATTAACTCTCTTGGTGCGAGACTCCAATATAAAGTTCCTCGACAAAAGTATAAAAAAATTTTTTTTTTGGTCGAATAAAACTCTATAAAGTGTATTTATTTCAAGTGTTATATCAGATGAAAATGGAAAATTAAATTGAGGAAGCATAAAATACAACTCAGTTTAACAGAAAAGGCACGCGTGTGACTCATTACATGAAAAATGTCTATTTTCTTGCTATTTATTATTATTAATGCTATAAGATAAAATTTGTATGACTCAAAACCTTTGTTATTATTAGCTAAAGAAACGTACTTGCGCGTGATAATTGAAATTAATTTGCCGTGAGAAGGAATTAATGATGTTCAAGTAAACCGCGTGTCTGTTTCTATGTAACAAGATGTGGATTTTTTTTTGTTGCATAAATTTTATTCTCAGTGTATAAACGCATTACGATAGAATTTTAGTTACGTAAACATCAATAATCTACAAGGCAGAACTCTTACTTTTACTGAGATTTCGACTTTTCGAATCTTTAAAGAATTTGAAGGAGCAAAAGAAACTTCGAGTTTCCGAAGTATCAAAGTTACAAAGACTTCGAAGCGATCGAAATTATAACTTACAAGTTTTAAGAGTGAAATCATGATTTTTAGTTTTTACGCTGAATTAACGGAAATTGTTAGCTTAAATTTCCATACGATAAATATTAAAGAAGGTACCGCCCTTTTTGAATATAAGTTATATTATACCCATATCTACTTATAACTTCTGCAACTTACTCTTAATTATTTCAAAGGATTTTTAGAATTAAAAATGAAAATATATAATGTATAGAGTATGATAATAAAACTTATGATTACTAATAATTAGTTTTTCAGTCCAATAGAGCAGTTTGATGTTGTAATTTTATTTTATTTTTTGCTAATAAAAATATCTATGCTGAGATCAAATTCAAAGATAATTTTCTGTATAAATCTTAATAAAGAATTGAATAGATAAATATAATAAATATAAATAGAAATAGAAGCAAAAACTTAGATTAAATAATAAATCAGTTCAATAAATCAGTCAAATACTGTTTCATACAATTAAATCAAGTCATGGTAAAACCCCTTGCACATAAATCTTTGATTTTTCAAATAAAAATGTTAATCAATACGGGAGTACGGTGAATGAAAAAAATATTAAACATTTTAGGATAGTGGTTTCCCTTTAGAAGGACAAAATGAATATATAGTTTGCTTTCTCTCAGCCTTCATGGAAAGTTGGAACAGAGTTTTCTTCAAGAAAGTAGAACCTTTGCTCAAACGAACGAGAAGGAAATGGGGTGGGTGAAAATGGAAAGGACTTTTTAAATTACCAAGTTGTAATGAATGATATAAAATAAAGGCGGTGAAAACTTTACGCGAAGCCTTGGTGTACAATACAGCGACATGCATAATACATGCTTTGAAGAATCTCAGGTGCTGAACAAGAATTGGCAATTTCAAAACAAATGCTTGCTTTAGTTCTTCTTTTATATTTTACCTTCTTTGAAATATTATAAAAATTGTATACTGTAACGTTCAGGATCATATTTCCCCCGATTTGATGTTAGGTCTTGGAAAAACAGCGGTTTTTTCATAATAATTTCATAAAGAATATAACCTAAGACAAATGACTATTTATATAGAAATCCATCGTTCATCTGAAGCCTAATTTCAAACAGGAAGGAAGGTCTTATTGAACATTGATGTATATTTATATCAGTTAAATGTACAAATTCCATGTACGCACAAGCTGTTGTCCGCTATAACTTTCGGTTTATGTATAGGTCATAGGGAATAAATCCTATACCTATAATAAACGTGCATAATTTAATTATAATACTTGCCCTCCATGTATATTTAATTTATAAAAAGTTAAATAATTAATTATTACCGCAATTAATATTCACTGCATAAAAAACCAAATAATATTCTGAAATGAGAAAGGCGTTATCTTTTTAATGAGAAAAAGTTGTGATGTTTTCACATTAATATTTGTAGAGAATGTAGGTTGCATTTTTTCCTTATTTTCCATTTTACAGCTTTTTTTTTATGAAATTACAAATATTGCTTGAGTATTAAAATCTTTATCGTGTTATAAGATCACATTTCCACACATGAGTGGATTTAACGAGTCTGTGTCCTCAATTATTACGGAAATGTCGATAGACCGTTATTATTCTGTCGTAAATTGATTCCCTCGTGAGCGGTTTTATTTTTCCCTATATTCCCTTTTTCGCGTGACTTTTCGCTGTAGCAGCTATTTGGACTCGTGCCTTTCCTGTGGCAGGCGCACCACGTATCAGTGTACACCTCTTCCGTTCACTGGCGTAGAAAATGTACAGCGGGCCAGATGCCAAGTTTTATCACCAACGGCGTGGAATTAATTCTTATTTAAATAGTTATGCGGACTTGTTCGAAAGTATAATCTTCCCGAAGAAAGCAGTAGTACGCTTCCGAGGAAATGCGTATCTGTGTTGAAAATTTTCATAATTAATTTAATCATTATGATAAAACTTATAATTTTGCAATTCCTCAATTTAAACTATTTTCAAGAAATTCAAAAGTCAAATAAGCAAAATTGAACATCAAGCAAGTAGGGTTTCAGCTCAATTAATTTAAATCAGCTTCATTTAATTTAAAATAAATTACATCCCAGAATTTGTTCTCTCTGCTTTTGAAATCTAGCAATTTTACATTTTCTTGTTTTTATGGGACACAACTTGAAGATATGAAAATTGTATGTTAATTGTATGCAAATTGTATTAACAAGTCGGGGTTTTTTCCAATTTGTTTAGGGGGAAGATGCAAATTCAATTGGAAAAGATGATAAAAAGATATTAGGGGGTAGGTATCGAATACAGAAGCGTTTGGTGGCAGCTCAATTCCTCCGAACTAAGCCAAAGCAACGTAATGAGTTTCGATTGCGATATCTTAACCCCATCGCAAACTAATTTCAAACAAAGTTTCTCCGGTGATCTGAACGGGTTGCCGCATTTTCCCGGTTACACCGGCAGTGACCCAATCGGAAATAGAAGTTTATCCCTCCTTCTCTTCTTTCAAAAAGAGAACCAATGTAATGTCCTTCTTCATCTTACACTATTTTATATGTAAATAGATTACTTCCACCTGCATAAAGCCGTTTTTCATTTGATACGCTTTATGAAATCATTATTTTCTTTTACCTGCTTTATATTATAACCAAATTTGCTTAAATCGAAAAAATCTGTGCATTACTGTAGGATCAAGAAAACATTCCCTCAATTAAAACACATTTCTTACTTGAGTTTATTTTTTTGAATTAAACAAATATTTAGCCTGGAAAAAACTGATTTTTGAGTTTAAAAGATCCATTTTTGTTGATAAAATCTCTTTGGTTTGATCAAATGATATATTTTGATATCAAACGAATCATTTTAACAAATACTTTTTAGTTTTTTGAAATAAGGGGTTTCATCACTTTTGCATTTTAAAAAAATAATTTTTTTTATTCCATAAAAAGGTCCCTTAGGGTCATAAGAATGATGACCAATAGGATGAATGTATGGAGCAGACATATCAGATTAGAGTTATATCAAAATTATAGTGATGCTTTCCATCTCAATTTAACCGGTCCATTCGGGACACGAATTTATTTTTTAACGAAACTCAAATATGTTGCTCTTTGATCGAAATAATGAGACACGTATTTTTTTTTGTTCCGAAAAAAAATTTTTCTGAGATTTATTGGTAATTTTGTTTTTGGGGTAAAAATCTATTTTTCAATTATTCGCGAGAACTTTTTTTTCAATTGTCTATAACTTCGTCAAAAATTGACCGAATTTATCAATTTTTACTTTTGAATGTGTGTAATAATTTGGACTACCAAAAACAGTTATAAACAATTTCTTGTTGATTGTTATTAATTTTTTATTTAGCAATAAACAAAAATTGAAATTTTTTTTAAAAATTCAATATCTCGAAAAGTGTATTTTTTTTTTCTCTCAAACTTTTTTTAAATTAAAAAGACACTTTGAGTTTCAATTCTACTGAATCTCTAGTAGCTAAAACTTTTTGTTTCCGAGTTATGATTTTTTGAAGTAAAAAGTCGTTTTCTTCGTAAAAACGTGGACTGCATAATGAATATCAACTTTATATGTTCAACGTGTATGGTATAACTATGTATAGTTGTCCTTTACGATTATATTGTGAAACTCTAAATATCACAAAAAATGTTTACTCAGTCTTTATGACAAATTGACTGTGCTTAGATATGATCTATCGAATGTTTTCAACTTAACGACGAATTTCATTGAAAGCTTTTTTCGATTTTGTACCTAAAAGTCTTCAGCAAGAGCTTGGTATTCAATGCACACATTTTTATTAGTACTCTCTAAACCTGAATCAGTGAAATAGTCACTGATTATATTAGTGAACATATATCAACTCATGAATCAGTGCCCTGCTTTGATTTCACTGAGGAATCAGTGAATGCGTCACGTGAACATAACTTTTGAATTCGCGAATTCAAAACTTTCATCTACACTTTACTGATTTACCGTCCCTTAAAAATAATAATAATTACGTAATTTTACGAAGAAAATGATTTTTTTCTTCAAAAAATCATAACTCGGAAACAAAAAATGTTAGCTACTAGAGATTCAGTAGAATTGAAACTCAAGGTATCTTTTCGAGATATTGAATTTTTTAAAAAATTTCAATTTTTGTTTATTGCTAAATAAAAAATTAATAACAATAAACAAGCATTTGTTTATAACTGTGTTCGTTAGTCCAAATTATTACAAACATTTAAAAGTGAAAATTGTTAAATTCGGTCAATTTTTGACGAAGTTAAAGACAATTGAAAAAAAAGTTCTCGCGAATAATTGAAAAAATAGATTTTTACCCCAAAAACGTAATTGCCGATAAATCTCAGAAAAATTTTTTTTCGGCCCCCAAAAAAAATACGTGTCTCATTATTTCGATCAAAGAGCAACATATTTAAGTTTCGTTAAAAAATAAATTCGTGTCCCGAATGGACCGGTTGAATTGAGATGGAAAGCATCAAGTACTTTTTTACGTTATTAAAACATTAAACGCGTTTTTCTCAAAACTGATTTTTTCAAATCGGCAAGACACGCCATTTCAACAATTTTCAACTGCTTGACACGAATCTTGTTCTGATTAAAATATTATTTAATTATCTAGTGGAATGCTTACAATTTTTGAGATTGGTTAACAAATGATTATTTGTTTAACAAATTAAGGCTGCTTTTTTGGGCGAAAATTGAGTGTTACATTCAAATGCTTATCGCTTTTGCAAAAATGAGTATTTTTTTACAATCTTGGGTACTTCACTGGACAATCCTATAAACATTAGGAAAATAGTATATTTCGTATCAAGTGCGGAAAGGCGTTGATACCTGATACGAGTTGTGGCGTGATACAAACGATTTTTTTTGTTAGCTGTATACCGATAGTTAGCCGAGTCGGTGTCGTTTTGCGTGCGGTAAATTGATTTTCCCGCAAGTGGTGAAAAATCAACTCTCCGCACGCAAAACGACACCAAAAAGGTTAACTTACGGTGTACGTTGGACAAAAAATTAGTTTGTTGGTTCCAGGTGCAAATCTTAATTTTTAGAATTTCTTGTCGCGGGTGACCTCCGAAAGAATTTTTTTTCTGGACATGGCAATACTCAGCCACCATTTGGTATTTCTTAACAAAAAATGTTGTTATAAAGTTAATATATTAGTTAATAAACTCTATAAATTTTAAATACTTTACGTTTTGTTATCTGCCTGAAATGAAATCATAAAAATGACACTATTTTTGGAGACTCAAAGGTGATGAAACCCCGTAAACAAATTTCTTTGTAGGAAAAACAAGTTTTTTTCTAAAATAAGAAAAGGAGAATAAATAAACGATGTTTTGGAATAAATAATTTTCCGAGTGTTAGACTAATCTAGTATTGAAGAAGGCTTGCTATTTTCATTTAACTGGCCTCATTCTATCAGTCGATGCTTTTTCTCATCATCAATAATAAATTAAAGCTGTCTGAATTACTGTAACGACTATAAAAAATTACATGAGATGCATGAAAGTATTACAAATGTACATATACTATAAGTACAGTACTTTTGTTTAACCGACATATATATGCATTAAATATGAATACAAATCGAACTATCCTCCCATTATAAATTTCTTTCTCCTTCACAGGGCAAAGTAATTTTATACTCGTTAATGAATAAATAAAAAATGTGTTTCATTTTCGTAACTACTAATTGAACTAGTGGTTATAATAATGGGTAATTTCAAAGAATAAATACTTTATACTTATTCTACGTATCTATAGAAGATTATATTAATAAATATAAGATGCCTTGTGGAATGGTTCAAGTTTGATTAAAATTGCCATATTCCTTTAAGAATGGACAATTAAATGTATAAAATATTCAATGTGCATTACCAAAAGTCAGTTTTAATTTAAAGAGACAGTTTTTTCTGTGACTTTGAAGCATATTGCAAAGAGTACTATATCAACAAACTACGGTGGCAGTATGAAAAAAGAAATAAAAACAGGGGGTGGATGCAGTGAGAACCTGAAATCGGATTCGGTCGTTTGACAGGAACTGTTTGACGTGGAAGGGTACGCACACTAAGCTTGGAAAACCAATCGAATTACCGAACAAAATCGATTTCGATTAAGTTCGGTGCTCTTTAAAACAAGCAGCTCTCTTGCTTTTATAGGCCGATTTCAATAATTCCCATGTGCAAATTCAACTCTGGAAACATATCAACATCTGAAGATAAACATTAAAAGGATTAGTATATATTTTGTCTTGAAAAGTAAGAGGAAAAATGGTTTCTTTCATAAAAATAAAAAAAATTAATGGTTGGATTTTTTTGCTGTATTTCTACAAATTTTTCATTTGAATAAAGCAAAGTATTTTTGCGTTAGAGAAATCTTCAAAATGAATTTTTATACCTTAAAAATATTTCAGTTTTATTATAGGATCAAATGAATAGTTGTTTGTTCTCACTCAAAAAAAATTTTACTGGTCTATCTCTAAATTAATGACTAAAGTTTTTATTTTCAAAAAATACATTTACTGTTAATGATTATTTTGTTGCATAAAAAGATAACAGATTTGTAATGCAAACAGTCGCAAACTTTATAGTAGTCGTTAAATGTCAAAACTGATAGTTTTATTGCCTTAAATACGTTAAAAATATATATATTTCGTACATTAGAGTTGCTTTATATTTTCATTTTATGGTCAGAATGAAGTACTCATGCAGAAGAAGTTTGATACTATCTGTTTCACGCTGGAAGTTTATTGCACGCACAAGTCCAATCTCTCTACACGTCACTAAAAAGAACTTCATTAATAAACAACAGCAAGAACAAATTAAGAAAATTCTTGCTCTTGAGTTTTTCGAAATTTTCTGATTTAATTAAAATGTTAGTTAGATATTCAGAATAATTTGCCATGTTTCATTAAAAAAATAATTTTGAATAACAAAAGTGTTAATTTGATTTAAAATAGTATAATATTTAAAAATACCTAATATATGAAATTGAAATTAAAAGCTGAAACAGTGAAATTTATAAGATTTTTACATATTTATTTAGACACATATATTAAACGCTTTTATCTATTCTAAGAATAAAAAATTATCTATATACCATCTGTACTCTCTAAATATGAATCAGTCAAAAACAACTGATTATCAGTGAAATTTGACTGATTCAAATAGCTAAAAAGAGGTTACTGTAAATCATTCAAATCCCACTGATTGCTTCAGTGAACATTAACTGATTTAACAGTGAAAAGATTTTTTCCACTGATTCAATCAGTGATAATCAACTGATTTAACAGTGAAATATATTTTGTCACTGGTGAATCAGTTAAAAGGCAAGTCACTGATTTAATCTGTGGAAATTTGACTGATTCAGATTTAGAGTATTGTAGTAGAAGAAATACGGATAGTAACCCTTGCAATATTTGCACACGAGGAACTAGTATGTATTTTATTAAGTACAATACAGACGACAACCTTTACTATCTGTATCATATCAAGTATAATACAGGTGGTAACCCGTATAATACTCTATTCTCAGAATATAGATGAGCATTTTTATAGTAAATCGCTAGTCTGATATTTGAGATAATGTAAACTGATTACGAAATACCAGAGGGTACATTTTTCCTTATTCAATAAGAGAAAAATTTATATGATATAAAGTAACTGATGTGACCATCGAGAGGCTGTCGGTGCATAAATTCAATACTTCTTGACGTACCCTGCAGCGACGTCTATCATCCACCTATAGTGGAAACTTTATTCTGCGTCCGTTCTGCACATTTCTATGATAACATATTCAACGTCCAACTCGTATGTCACTGCATTTCTTTTCTAGAGTATATTTTTATTCACGCTGCTTCTTTTCAGAATATTCTACTAAAACATGTTTATTTTTCAAAAATATTATAATTTGTTTTGAAACATATACAGACTAATCAAATTACGAATTTAGGGAAAAAAAAACATTTCCTGAAAATGCCAGAAATTAACTGACTCATTATCAAATAACTGTTCATTTGTTTCTATCACTTAGAGTGATATTAATTTTTAGTCGAGATGCCGAAATATAATTTATTGGAAAATCAGTAGTCTTACCATCCATAGTTGAAGGCA